>CM044012.1:71622124-72279624 GCA_024085815.1 Flaveria linearis
TCGGTGTTAAATTAGTCAATTTGGTGATAATTTACGAGAAATTACGCTTATTAATGGTAAGTTCATTTTTTATGTTTAATTATCATCAATCAGTGTCAAATAATGTCAAATGTATTTGGTTATGATGATTAGTGTTAATTACATACGTCAAAGGTTAGTTGTTATTCAATTATGTTCGTTGGTGTTGAATTAAACATGTTGATGGTAAATTACGTGGAATTAAACATGTAGACTTTCTTCAAGTTGCAAATGTTGTAAGTTATTATTCTTTTTTAGGATATGTTTTTTCATTGAATATCTTTTGAATATTGCTAACTTCTAAATTTCATGCATGAATCTAAAATCAAGTAAGAAAAAGTGCTTAAAGGGATCTAATTTAAAACTAGTGTACATTACACGGAAAGGTTTGGATTGATCAACTCAAGGTCAAAAAAAGATTGGGTAATTTTAAAACTTTTATTTATATGATTTGTTAAATATGTTATTATTATGTGCTCATATGTTGTTAGTATTTAATTGAATTTAGTATGTTGTTAGTACCATGTTGAATTAGTATGTTGTTTAATTTAAAATGGGTCAAATTGACATGAACACATATGAATAGATTAAATTGGATATATTAAGTGTATGAAAATCAGTGGCGGAGCTTGAACATTCTCGTACGGGAGCGGTGATAATTTTATTTTTTTAGGGGGGCAAACTCAAGTTTTATATAAAATTTACACTAACGGTCCAAAAATTTATACTGCCGGACTAAAGTTTAACACTACCGTCGAAAAAAAAGCGCCCCCCTCCCCAGCGCCCTCTTCAATCCTCCGCCAATGATGAAAGTGGTTCGGGTCTTTTTACCTTTATAAACTAAAAGTTAATTATTTAAAGTCTATTAAAATAATTTGGAGAGACCTTTGTGGCGACAACTCTATAGCGACAACTTTTCGTCGTGGCAGACTTTTGTGGCGACGAGGTGTTGGTGACAACTAAAAAATAGACTATAGCGACAAGGCTGTGATGACTAGGTTTATGACGACGTAGTCGCCATAGTCTATGGCAACAACAAACCAAACCTATCGTAACGAAAAATGTTATCGCCATAACCCTTGTTTCTTATTGCTAGTGATACCCGGTACTCTTCACTCAATCATTCAATTAATCAATAAAATCAAGCTTTCATTGAAAAAATCAACACCTTATAAGTATGTATTTGTATGAACCGTTCATATAAAATAAAAAATCAAACAATTTTATTAATGTACTCAATACAAATGAACATAAAGAAATGATTATCTATCACTTTTACAATGGTAATTTTACAGAAATAGAAGAAACAGAAATGTAAAAGCTGAGGATCGTGTTCAACACGGGGCCCTTAAAACAAATTCCGAGCCTCCCAAGAGAACTCAGTTTGTTTCCCAGGGTACAACAGCCGAAGCAGTTTGTACTGCCAGGATTGATCTATAACCCGAACTTGTTTATAGAAGAGAATCCAGAGAGATAGAGAACCTGTTTTGCAGCAGGTTTCGAGATGTGTGTTGGTGTATCTTCCTACTGAGGCACCCTCAGTATTTATAGTGGATTCGAACCATAACAGCCACCCAGCCATTAATCCGAATTCGTAACCGCTCATTTAATCAGTCATTATCAGTCGTCGGTTTCGTGTAACGGAAGCTGTTACGAGTCATGGCTCTGACGGTTTCGTGAAACGGAAGCTGTTACGAGTCATGGCTCTGACCACGCACCAAGGTCTGTCGCACCTGACCAGACCCTTGAACCAACCTTCAAAAATACTAAGGTGGCTCTCAAGCGGCTCGCGGTGATGCGAAGTGCAAAGTGCGCCATCAAAGCGCCACATTGCTCCCACATGCCCACGCCGCGCGCGCGCGTGTGCGAGTGCGAGTGCGAGTGCGAGTTAAGGGTGCTTCGCACCCTTCGCGAATCCACTTAGTGTGAAATCTTAGGAAACAATATAGACAAGAGGTTATAGAATATAAACCATTTTATATTCTCTCTTTCCTCCGATGTGGGACAATTTCCCACACTATTAATTCCTAATGTCACATTAATTTTCATTCAACACTACAATTTATTAACTAAATATTAATAACCATATTAATATTATCAATAAATTTCCAACAATCCTTCACATGAATGGAAATCAATTCTCCAAAAAATTTAGCAGTCAAGTGTTACAGGATAGGTAGGTCTTCCCTTTGAACCTTCCTTTGTGATGTATACTTAGTCTCCTAGTGGTGTGTAGACACGATGTCTTTGAACAGACCCTGTTTTATGTAGACGACAATATACATTCACACAGCACTCTTCCTGGTTTGATCAACCCCTCATTGTCGTGTCCGTTAATGGTCATGGAACACTTTCCTAGTTCTGCGAGAGCTCTAGGATTTGCGCCTCCCCACAAATCCATTCGAAGCGACCCCACTTCTCTCTAACATAGGTGATTCGGTGAATCATTAAAAGCATCATAGTTATATTGATTCCCACGAATCATCTAACCTTAATATGCTTAACCTCACTTTGGTCACTTGTTCGGGGTACTCCCCCAGAGTGAATGGACTAGGAAGTTCGTCACTCCCTTTAGGTTTTAGGGTACTCCCCTATAGTGACTCCGTTGGTCATATGATTAAGTTGTCCTATTGAACCTAGATCTTGGGATCTCCAGTCAACTAGGTTAGGTTTCCCTTATATTCTCCTTTTTCACGGGCTTTAGTCCCATTCCTCTTGACAACTTATAAACTATTTCTGTGCTTAAGCCTTTTGTTAACGGGTCTGCAATGTTATCTTTTGACTTGACATGGTCAATCGTGATAACACCCGTTGATATTAGTTGTCGTATTGTGTTATGTCTATGCCTGATGTGCCTTGATTTGTCATTGTACATTGAGCTTTTGGCTCTACCAATTGCCGACTCACTATCACAATGTATGCAAATAGCCTATAACGGCTTTGGCCATCTTGGAATGTCTTCTACAAATTTACGTAGCCATTCAGCCTCTTCTCCAGCTTTATCCAAAACGATAAATTCCGATTCCATTATGGATCTAGCTATAACAGTTTGCTTGGATGATCTCTAAGATATTGCTGCTCCACCAAGTAAGAACACATACCCACTTATTGATTTGGAATCTTTTATATCCGATATCCAGTTTGCATCAGTATACCCTTCAATCACAGCTGGATGATGGGTATAATGCAATCCATAGTCTCTTGTATCTTATGTATCTAAGCACCCTCGTTATACTCTTCCAATGTTCTGAGCTTGGATTACTAGTATATCTGCTTAGCCTACTCACCGCGTATGCTAAGTCGGGTCTAGTACATGTCATTAGATACATTAGACTACCAATGATTCTTGAATACTCTAACTGAGCAACACCCTCGCCTCTACTTTTCTTTAGATTTTGGGTGGTATCAACCGGAGAACGTACTACACGCGTGTCTCCCGAGTTGAATTTTTCAAGAATTTTATCCACATAATGTGCTTGACTTAACACAAGACCATCTTGGGTTCGAATAATTTTCACTCCTAAAATTACATCCGCTAAACCCATGTCTTTCATATCAAATCTTCCTTTCAACATGTCCTTAGTAGATCTTATTATTTTATCATTACTCCCAATGATAAGCATATCATCTACATAAAGACATAAAATCACATAACCTCCTGTTGTATCTTTCACATATACACATTTTTCACACTCATTTATTTTGAAACCGTTGTCAATCATGACACGGTCAAACTTTTAGTGCCACTGTTTTGGAGCTTGCTTTAAGCCATACAACGACTTGACCAATTTACATACTTTACCCTCTTGACCATGGGCAGAGAAACCCTCAGGTTGCTCCATGTAAATCTCTTCTTCTAAATCGCCATTTAGAAATACGGTTTCGACATCCATTTGGTGTACTTCCAAATTTATTAATGCCGCAATAGCAAGAACCATTCGTATGGAGGTTATGCGAGTCACACTTGAGTAAGTATCAAAATAGTCTAGACCTTCCTTTTGTCTAAAACCTTTGACTACTAGACTTGCTTTGTATTTATCAATACTTCCATCGGCTTTCATCTTCTTTTTGAATATCCAATGATATCCAAGCGGTTTACAACCAGGAGGAAGATCTACTAGCTCCCAAGTATGGTTGTGAAGAGTTGAATCAATTTCATTCTTGATTGCCTCTTTCCATTGAGGTCCTTCCGAAGAGGATACCGCTTCACGATAGGTATTAGGCTCACCCTCAACCATATAACTTATGAAGTCTGGACCAAAGGATTTCTCATCTCGTGCCCTTTTACTTCGTCTAATTTCTCCCTCTTCAACCTCAGGTCGTTCATGTTGACTATCATGAACTATGTCATCAATTTGTGTTAATGAACTTGCATTTCCATCATCAAACCGCGATGATGTAGATGCATGTGTTTGTCCTCGCATTGGAAACACATTTTCAAAATATGAAGTATTCCCCGACCTTATCTCCTTGATAGTTTTCTTTTGTACATCGGGATTCTTGGACTCATATACAAGAAATCGATGTGCATTACTGTTTTGAGCATATCCAATGAATATGCAATCAACAGTTTTGGGTCCTAGTTTTTGAGCTTTAGGCGGTGGTACAATTACCTTAGCTAGGCACCCCCACACTTTGAGATACTTATATGATGGTTTTCTACCCATCCATAACTCATAAGGGGTTACATCCCTTTTCTTTGGTGGTATTTTATTTAAAAGATAATTTGCCGAGAGGATAGCTTCCCCCCACATGTCATGGCTCATCCCAGAGCTTATCAACATGGCATTCATCATCTCTTTTAAAGTACGGTTTTTCTGTTTCGCAATGCAATTTGATTGTGGTGAGTAAGGTGCTGTACATTCATGTATTATACCACTTTTTGCACATAAATCGGTGAACGGTGCAACATATTCACCACCTCTATCACTTCGCAAAGCTTTAATTTTCTTGTTTAGTTGATTCTCAACTTCGTTTTTATACAAGATAAATTTGTTAATTGCCTCATCCTTACTTTTAAGTAAGTATACATAACAATATCTAGTGTAACATCTCGTATTTTACGGCGTTTAATCTTTTATAATAATAATAATAATAATAATAATAATATTTATAATAATAATGATAATAATAATAATATTAATAATAATAATGATAATAATAATAAAAATAATAATGATAAAAACAATAATAATAATAATAATAATAATAATAATAATAATAATAATAATAATAATAATAAAAATGATAACAATAATGATTATAATAATAATAATAATAATAATAATAATAATAATCCAGGGGTCATTCTTGTAAATTTAGAAACTTTAAAAGGAAAGTTATAGCATGAAATAATAAATGAGAAACCGCAGGGACCAGTTTTGTAAATTTTCCAAAACCCATCTGCACTCTCTCTCCTCTCCCTCGATTTTCCGGCCGGGACTCCGGCGAGTCTCCGGCGATCTCCGGCGAGGTCAATATCGTTCAAAACACTCGATTTCGAACCCCACAATTTGACCGAATCGTTTCTTGGATCCAATTCGAAGTGGAATCCAATGAAAACATACGTTAAATCCGACAAATTAACGGCTATAAATCCCACTTTTATCTCGGATCCGAATCCAACTCACAACCCACTCAAACACTAACTTTAAATCAAATTAAATCAAAGTGGAACGACCATTTATCTGTTTCTAAGTTGTTAACATCCCCAATTTCATCTGAAATCACCCGAAACCACCACCATTCGATCACCTTCAACCGCGGACCTGCAACACCATTTAGTCCCCATCTCCGACCGATTTTAATCAAAGTCGATAAGGGGCTTTTAATCCCTATCATCATACGAAGCATCCTGTACAATTAATTCGATTATTATCATCATTTGAACCCCGATCCAATACCCCCTCTGTTGCGGATTGTTCTTGAGCCTCGGATCATCCATTCGAACTTAATAACGTAAGTATTATACATCAATACACTCGTTTTTAACTGGGGAAACAAAGCCCTAAGGTTAATTGATTTGAAACTCACGAATCATTGTCCAATTTGGGATCGATCGAAGTCTAGGGTTCATGGGTTTGGGGGCGGTTTGAATCGATTGCTTTTAAGATTTAAAAACCAGTAGTTCTTGCGGCTTAGGCCTTTGTTCCACTGGTTCCTGCGCTCCATGTTAATCAAGAGGTCGCGGGTTCGAAACCCGGCCACCCTTGTATTTTTTTTAATAGCCTTTTAAGCTTTTAAAAATTACAAAAAATTTACTAAAAATCATAAAAATCATTTTTATAAACTTGTTTATTTTAAATCAACAAATTACCTTCTGTAAATATTTTTAAAAATTAAAATAATTATAGAAAATTTTAGAAAAATATAAAAATGGTTTTCTTTTACAAACTTTGAATATTTCTGTAAAACTATTTAATAAAATATTTAAATATTTTAATAAATAGTTTAGATAAATATTATAATTAGTTTATTTTTATAAAAATAAACTTTAAAAAGTTGAAATCACTACGTTAATATCATTACGTCAATTATGAAATCTTATTTACATTTTATGAAATTAATCAATTTATAAGAATTTAATTTCTTAAAAAGTATTATAAAATGGATTAATAAAGTTTTTCTTTATTGTATAATTTTATTTATAAAAACCCCAAACTCCACCTAAAACCCTAGTTCCCGTTAAAAACGTTAAGTTTAATATAATTAAACTTAAATCTCGTCAATATATATATATTCTTAGGTATCTCGTGAAGTACTACGCCGAAATGACGCTTAAGATTATTTCTTATTAATCATCCAAAATATATACTTATTTGATCAAGTGAGTATTTCTATACCCCTTTTTTCTTATTTTCACACTTTGGGGTGAAACTTGTTAATTTATATCATTGCACTTGTAAACTTATTCGAGACTTGTAAACTTTATGGCAATTTACTTAAAGTTGTGGTTAGTTGAACTTTTGTGGTTACCATGTTATGGCGTTATATGTACAATCATTAACTATTGCTAGCCCAGCGAAGTCATAGATCTATGGGTAAGACAAGCCTGCTGTAACACCCGAACCTCCAAAGAGTCCGTTTAAGTTAAATAAACATGCGGAATTTGGTCCCAGAAAATTTCGTTAACATTTAACCCCCAAAATATGTGTTTCGTGTCAACCGACACTTGAAAATGAAGTTTAACAATCCATTTACATACACACGTGATAGAAAGTTTCAAAATAATGTTAACGCGTTAGTTTCTACAAAAGAAACGCGTATGCAAGTCCCGTTCGATCCTTGTATGCCCTATCGATCACTTTAGCCTTCCGGTCCCGTAACACCTGAAAACACACGTTTAGACATCCATTAGTTCATAAGAACTAAGTAAGTACATTCTAACATTCATTTCGGGTCTTTACGGGGGTTTAAACGGACTCGAAACGCATTTAAACGATAATCAACAAAAACTGGGAACTGGGCCCTACCGTAACTTACGGTACCACCGTAAGTTACGGTGGCCTCAGTTCTTGTTACGGTGGTAACACACTGGTGTACGGTAGCATCAGACCGCCCAGGGACCTACCGTAACTTACGGTGCCACCGTAAGCTACGGTGGACCCTGCAGCAAAAACATTATTTTTGACCCGTTAAGGGTCGTTACGCGTTCCCGAGCCACCCCTTTCGATCCCGATTGTTCCAAACACCTGGAAATAACATATTTTATCCTATACGTGATTCCCACGGAGTTTCAACGAGTCTAACCCGACTCTTGGCAATATAACAAAATTTTTCTATTTGTTTGGTATTTAATTCCTTAATTAACCCATTTATGGTTCGTTTGTTCTTTAGAGTTCCCGACCGTCCCGACAACCATGGAACCGATCTATTATAACATATTACATATGTTTGGTGAGTTCTTAGACCCAACCCATCCCATTTGCTTATCATAACGTAAATTTTCCTTTTCATACCAAATTTGCCCCTTATAGGGTCAAATCCCATTTTAATGAGCGGTTTGCCATTCTTTCGCGAACGACCGCTTTCCTTGGCGTTACCCAACGTCCACACACATTGCAAATCGTAGGGATAACCCTTTACCCTAGTGTTCACACACGATGTGAATCACTTTAATCCGGGTTTGTCCTTTCTTCCCATTTCCATGGGATGGTCACGCACGTCATGACTCGTTCTGTTCCACAACCATGTGGTATAACACTAAAGTGTCATTTTCCGTTATGTTCACGCACGTCGTGAATCATTTGTCATAGAAGCTCACATACGGTGCAAGTCAACTATTTATCCTTTTTAAACGTGGTTTTCATTTTGTTTGAGCTTATGAGACATGGTCACACACATTGTGACTCATGCCTTTACTTTATTATGCTCAACTTAAAGAATGTCTTACCTTGAGTCCGGAAGGTTTAAGTGGTCAATCAAACGTGTTCCTTGCCGGTTCCCTTGGATCCGCTTGCCACACCACTTCCTATTACCATTTTAAGGACCCATTTAACACATAACATTCATTTAATCACACATATGGTCTATTTGACCATTTATCACATTTAACCTACAATCTAGGCTTTCACATTGCACATTTCTTGCAATTAAGTAGTTCATTCATGTTTTTCATCTAATTTAGGCATTTCATCAAACACCTTATGTGCATAACTTAACATATTGGTTATTTACTAGCTTTTAAACATCATCAAGCTAGTTTTACACCTAAATCACATATCACACATGTGATTCATCAATTTCAACCAAATGTTATGCACATAATCACATTTCTACAAGAATGAGCATGGATTCTACAACTAGCAACTAGTTTACATGAAGAATCCTTAGTTTAACCTTCTAGTAACTAAACCCATTTCCATGGTTCATGTAAATCTTCAATTAAGGAGCAATTACACATCTAGTTACCATAATACACACATACACATGATCATCTAGCACTATAACACTAGGGTTTCATGTTTAAACCACCAATTTCTACACCCATCCTGTGGGTGACGATTTTACCACCTCAAGAACATCAAATAACACTTACTTGTAGCCCTTGAGAAGATGAAGAATGATTTCTAGGGCTCAATTTCGGATCTTGCACTTGAATCCCAACAATTTGAGAAATGAGATGACAAAAACCCTCTTTCTCCTCTTCTCTTGTATGAAACGTGAATGAGCATATCATGCTCACCAAATGTATGGCAAGCCATACATATCCATGTGTTGGTTTCATCCATTGGCAAGATCCACCCCTCTAGTATCATTTTTCATGTTTCCACCACTATTAACTAACTAGTAAATCTTCTAGTTAAGTCTTAAATATTTACAATATTTAACACATGATACATTAATTGTATTTTAATTACATAATACGAAATTCGGGTCGTTACACCTGCTTGGTTGATCCAAGTACACTTAGCTGATCGTATATACTTTTAACGTTAATAGAATATTAACGTCGTTTGATACTTGTAAAACATTGTCGAGGTTTGATTGTTGCATTGTTCATAACATCCCTAATCACTTTATTCACTAACTTATAACTTGAATTGCCATCTTTTATATACATATGTATTGAAAACTATGGAATGCTCACCAACATTTTTATGTTGACATTTTATTTTTAACATGTTTCAGGCGATAGCGTTATGTGGCTGTGAACAATCGTAACTCTCACACTTCGACGATTCCGCCGTCAAGGTTGGGGTGTGACATCTAGTGCAATCATCAATAAAAGTGATGAAATATTTGTTGCCACCTCTTGTTGGGTGTGCTTTTAAATCACATATGTCGGTGTGAATTAAACCAAGGGTTAGGGTTATTCTTTCAACCGGTTTAAATGATGATCTTGTAAGTTTTGCTTTAACGCATGTTTCACATTTAGAGTTTGTGTCAATATGGAATATAGGTATGCATTTTAAATTTATTAAACGACAAATAAAATTATAATTTACATGTCCTAGTCTACCATGCCAAACATTTGAAGACTCAATCATATAAATAGAAATAGTAGTCTTATTCATTTCACTTTTAATAACGGTTACATTCATCTTAAACATACCATTAAGGGCATAACCTTTCCCCACATACATTCCACGTTTAGTAAGGACAAACTTGTCCAACTCAAACACTAAACGAAAACCAAACTTATTAAGAAACCATCCCGAAACAAGATTCTTCCGAATCTCCGGGACATACAAGGTGTTGCTCAAGGTGAGTTCCTTCCCGGAAGTCATCTTTAAGATCACATTTCCTTCGCCTTTGATGTCGGCCGTAGCTTTGTTACCCATGTAAAGCTTTTCATCACCCTTAACCTCTTTAAAAGTGCTAAAGAGGGTCTTGTCACCACACACATGACGGGTAGCTCCCGTATCAATGAACCATCCATGTGGATTGTCTCCCACGAGGTTGACTTCTTCCACCATTGCCGATAGCTCGGTGATCATTGCCACTAGCGGTTCACCGTCTTCATCCATCATATGCGCACGCTCACGCTTTGGTTGCTTACATTGATTAGCACGGTGCCCCGTCTCATTACAATTGTAGCAAATACCTTGGAAAGGAGGAGGTGGAGGTTTCTTTTTCATAACTCCTTTCTTTGGTCCAAGGTTCACCTTTGGTTTCCCAATTGGCTTTTTCCCTTTACCTTTATAACCCCTTGACGATTGTCCATGTTCAACCACATTTGCCTTTGCCATCGATTCCACACGGATGCCTTTTTGAGCCTTTTTGTTGTCTTCTTCAATTCGAAGACGAACAATAAGTTCACCCACAGTCATCTCCTTTTGTTTAAGCTTAAGATAATTCTTAAACTCTATCCAACTTGGAGGCAACTTTTCAATCATGGATGCAACTTGGAAGGTGTCATTGAGAGGCATCCCCTCAGCATGAATTTCATGAAGTATAACTTGTAACTTTTGAATTTGGCTAATCACAGTCTTGTCATCAACCATTTTAAAATTCAAGAACCGAGCCACAATGAATTTCTTGCTACCGGCATCCTCGGTTTTATACTTCTTGTCTAAAGACTCCCATAGTTCTTTGGCAGTCTTTATGTTGCAATACACGTTATACAATGAATCACAAAGACCATTCAAAACATAGTTGCGACAAAGAAATTCCGAATGCTTCCAAGCATCAATGGCACTCAAGGCTTGAGTATCATCCCCTTCTTTAGGTAGAGGAGCAGTTTTTTCCAAGAACTGTGCTAAGTTCAAGGTGGTCAAATAGAAGAACATCTTCTGTTGCCATCTTTTGAAGTGGACACCCGTAAACTTTTCGGGTTTTTCCGCATGGTTCGCCACAGTGGTCGCTCCCACTGTGGTTGCAGCTAAAGGGGCAGATAAAGAAGAACTCATAGCACTACAAGACATGTTGTTTGCTGTTTTTCAAAAACAGTTTAAGTTAGAACAATTTTCAACTAATTAAAATAACTATGAAAATTGAAAAGGTTTCAAACTATTTTCACAGTTCTATAAAATTCAACAAGAGATGTTCTAAGTCTAACTTTAAAGATCACTTGTGAATAATAAAATGAAAACAGTTATAACCACAACTAATGAAAAAAATATATAAACTATTTTCAGAATTCTATAGAACTCAACGAGAGATGTTCTAAGTCCAACTTTGAAGATCACTCATGAATAAGAAAATGAAAATAATTTTTAAAAAAAAACACAGATTAATATATGAACGATTTTTTTTTTAAATTTGTTTTAAGTTTGTATGAACCGTTCATATAAAATAAAAAATCAAACAATTTTATTAATGTACTCAATACAAATGGACATAAAGAAATGATTATCTATCACTTTTACAATGGTAATTTTACAGAAATAGAAGAAACAGAAATGTAAAAGCTGAGGATCGTGTTCAACACGGGGCCCTTAAAACAAATTCCGAGCCTCCCAAGAGAACTCAGTTTGTTTCCCAGGGTACAACAGCCGAAGCAGTTTGTACTGCCAGGATTGATCTAGAACCCGAACTTGTTTGTAGAAGAGAATCCAGAGAGATAGGTGATGCGAAGTGCAAAGTGAGCCATCAAAGCGCCACATTGCGCCCACATGCCCGCGCCGCGCGCGCGTGCGAGTGCGAGTTAAGGGTGCTTCGCACCCTTCGCGAATCCACTTAGTATGAAATCTTAGGAAACAATATAGACAAGAGGTTATAGAATATAAACCATTTTATATTCTCTCTTTCCTCCGATGTGGGACAATTTCCTACACTATTAATTCCTAATGTCACATTAATTTTCATTCAACACTATAATTTATTGACTAAATATTAATAACCATATTAATATTATCAATAAATTTCCAACAGTATTTTTAGAAGGAACCTTCGTTATGTGTTTGTTTGTGCCATATTTAGTTATAAACTTTTATTTAAATTAATCATTTTCTCGTCCTTCTAATAAGCATGCTTCTTTAACCCTTTTATCACGAAAGGTTTATTTCCAAAGAAAAACGTTTTGTTTCAACAAAAGTTCTTTCTCCAAAAATGCATTGATAAATCATCTTTCTAACATTTCAATGATAGTGCTTGAGGGGTTAAGTGTCATTTCGTAAGCTTTTATCTCTATAAATACCGAGCTCTCTTTCCCCAAGAATGCATCAATCATCATTTCCTTCAAATAATGATGACGAAAAACTGTGAAATATTGAAGCTTCTCGGGACTGCTGGAAGTGCATTTGTGACCCGGGTTAAGTTTGTCCTTAAACTAATTAAAGTCCTTAAACTAATTAAAGTCCATCGAGTATGATCGACTACATTGAGGAATCACTTGTTCACAAAAGGGAGCTCCTACTTACATCCATTCTTATTTTTCAAAGAGTTCGTGTCCTTATACATTGAAATACATAACCCATGATCGAATCACTTATCATAATGGAGTACATTGATGAGATCCACCAATCCTCCCTAAGGACCCTTTCGTTCGAGTTGAGTACCGGATCTTAGCCTGCACCTTTGATATCCTGGTATTAATGATTCAAGTATTATTTTTTTTTTTGTATTTTTTATACAAGTAACATGTTTTTTCTGAAAACATGCAATGGTTCTTGCAAAATAAAAATAATAACATACAACCTTTTGAGTTTTTCTTATCCTCACAAAATTTTAATTAAGGTCTGCAGATTAACTTTTTTGGGGAAACTATATATGTAATATTACTTTATTATTATTACGAGATTACATGAACTAAATAACATACATCTATACTATATATATATATTCATTTGAGAGGGGCAGGAAGGTAAATTCACCCAAATCTCTTAATTTTAAGAGATGTACAAGCTTTGAAGCACCAAGTACAAATGTTGAAAGCAAACTTAGTCATTTAGGTCACTCAAATCTTTAGCTCGGGCGGGATTTTACCTTTTGAAAACGATTCATACACACAAATTTGGTCATTTAGGTTTAAAAACAACACAAGAGAGAGGGGTGGTGGTGGGATCCGGGTGGTGGAGGCAGTGAGAGAGAGATCTGGTGGTGGTGGGAGTCGGCCACGGTGGCGGCGACATTGAGAGAGAACGAAAGAACAATGATGTCTCAACCATCTTCGTTTGGAATATTAAGTTTCTAGAATAAGAAATCAGGATGTTTTGGAGTTTTGAACACATCATCTTCATTCCGTCGGTCATCAATCAGGTACCCCTACAAAATCATCTCAAACCCCTTTTGATTTTTGTGTTTGTGCTTTTGAGTTTAACCTACGTATTTGAGAGACGGAGAAGAAAGATTATGATTTGGATGTGTTTAAATTTTCTTGCAGTTATAAATTCTGTTTATAGTTTTCGTCATTTTAGGTTAGATTTGGGGTTACTAATCTTATGAGTAATGCACTGATGATCAGGTATATACAACACATCAACCATGTCCTAGGTTTCATGTTCATGGACATTGTAAAAGATGATGATTTCAAACAAAGATTCAAATTGAAGATCCTGTGTACAAGTTCAGTGGCCCTTGAAAATGAAGATCCTTTTCTGTTCGATAAGGTTAGATTCAAAATAAATAATTAGGTTTGATTAGAATGACTTTCTAGGTTATCTCTCATTCTTCAGTTCTAAGTTCTCTTTAATGTAACTTTAAGCTTATAAGCTTATTGACTTTATGTATGAATATTATATTAAAGGAACGTCTTGCTGCTTCCTTTGGTAATATTAACATTTATTGTTTAATTTTATTTTTCAATTTCATCATCATCTGCATTCAGGAATTCAAATGCTATATTTTTTGTTGGTAAATTGATGAAGTTGTTATGAACGTCATATAAAGTTTTAATGTTGTTTCTAAACAAATTTTAGGTTTTGAGAAGTAAGCTAGCTAAAAATTGGTATTTTGACTACTGTTTGAAGAGATTATATGGTACGAGTGATCACTCGTGTAAATTTACAAGGATGCTACCTTTATTTTCAATAATATAACTAGAAACCAAATCACTTGCAAAATAATGTACAGTTGGCATTGAATCAAGAATTACTTCTAAAATAATCATACTACTTGATACTTGACTTGTTTTTAATCCATCAGTTTGCCTGATAGGATTAGATCTGATGGTCAACAATACTATCAGGTGTAGGTGGTGAATCTTTATATGCTGAGTTGGCACTTGAACTTATGAGTATTAAGGTGTGTCTCAGAACTTTACCTTTTTTAGTTTTTTTTATAGTTTTGCCATTGATCATGTCCATTTACGTATGATATGCTATCTAGCAAAAAAACAAGAACCCTAATGAGTAATGAAGTGATAGTTGATGTCACAAGTAGCATAATGCATTCTACAAATGGTGAGGTCTCAAGAGGTTGGTAAATTTAGCTTCTTTACTTTTTGAAAATGGGTATTAACAGATGAAAAAACTCTATTAATGGTGGTTTATATACGTTTTAAAATATTGACTTTGTATATTTACTTTTGGTGCAGCTATTATGGGTGAAGAACTTCAGTCACAAGTGAATGTTGAATCAACAATTGAGGGATGGATCTATGAACAGGGACTGAAATAAGCTATGTGAAACCTTAATTTGAGGCATGTTTGAAACGTAAGATTCATGGTGCTTCACGGGAAGATTAGCTATGTCTGGTGACTTAAAGATGATGATAATGCCCAGTATTCACTTGTTATTGCTGGCAGAGTTGGACATGTAAGCATGAAAAGTCTTTTTTTTTAGTAAAACTTGTACAACCTTTCCTGCACCTAAATGAGGTTCCTAATGGAAATGACTGCTATTAGTTTACTTCATCTCATTTTTAAAAAACGCAGGTCTATACTACTGTGGTGCTGGAGCAGATACATCTATTGGGAGAGACAGATCAGATGCATATTACAAGGCTTGCTTGTATACTAGAATTAACATCAGTAGAACCAATGGTGAAGTTATTCTCAGACAGGTGTTTTTCCCATTCATTTATTTGAAGTTTTATATATTATAAGAAGAAATATCATTGCACCATTTTTATTAACAGTGAAAATTCCAACTTGGTCCTGGAAGTTGGAATAATAATGGAACCATAAGGAACTTAACTTGCCAGTTTTAGGCCCATAGTTGTAACTGCTCTATTTTGAGATACTGGCGGTCCTGATTACTTAACAGTGGAAATTCCATCTACTGGCGGTCCTGATTACTTATAGGTTCGTCTTCAAAGGAACACGTAATGGAAGAATGCCTCCAAGTTCCCAACATGGTTCCCTCTGCCTTAATTGAAATTCAAGTATCTTATGCTGTTTCATAATAAATTACATTATTTCATCATAAATGTGTATTGGCTGCGTTTCTTCATGGTATGATTGGTTAAATAGATTTGTTTAGTTGATTACTGTGTTTGCTAATTTCACTAGACACCTATTTGCTTCCTGTAACATGAACATTAAATGATTTAACAAGAAAAAAGAGTTCAAAATAAGTAGTAGGAGGAGGGAAAAAATATTATTTTTAATTAAAATGCAAGTATTTAAGAATTAAACCGATAAAGTTGGAAACTATGACCATGATTATTGTTCTTGAGGATGAATTGGATGTTTGGACCGAGAATAGGTAGAAGGTCATATAGTTCTAATTCTTGATCATAGTTTGGATTTGCTTACAGGATTAGAGATATATTCTATCTTTATAACGTTAAAACATTATTAATTCTCTAAATTGAAATGTGAGTAGAACATAATTTGCTTAATTCTCTAAATTGAAATGTGATTTGCTTACATGATTACTAATAAACTTGATTTTTGTTAGTTTTTTCCGAAAAGGGTGTACTTAAAAAACTTATTTACCAAATAGGTGTTTGACCTTTATCAATTGCGGACCTTGATTAGTGCTCTTGAGCATGGAATTGAATGTATGAATTAAGAATGAGTAGAACCTTAGGACCTTGATTAGTGTCCTTGAGCATGGAACTGTAATTATAAAATAGAATATGTAGAAGCTTATGCCTTCTTAACTATTAATCTTAGTGGAACATATTTGATTCCATGATCATCACTAAGCTCCTGTGCTTTCTTTTTTAAGTTCAACAATCTCTAGCAGCAACATGCAACAATGGACTTTAGCTTTAATTTAGATCAGTTGAAAAATGCTTCCTACTTAAAAGTGAATTGAATTTGTTTTTGATTCCTAAATTTTATTATTGAAATTGTAATTAACCCATCATTTTACTTTGTATGCAGTTGTGTATCTGTTAATATAAGTTATTAGTACTTCTTTCCCTCTTTCATACGAAACTCTTCAATGTGATGGACACTGTTGATGTTCTAAACTGGGAGCAGCCGAGCAGGTGAACACCGATATTGGAAGCAGCTTAGAGCATTATTGCACGATGCTTAGTTGTTGAGGTTAGCAGTAAGACTGCTTGTTTATTTGGTTATTTAGTAGATGATGTCAAAAGTTCCATTTTTTATGTCAAAAGTTCCATTTTTATGTGTGTTTTTTATTATTTAATTGAGATTTATATGGCTCATCATAGATAAACAACACAAGTCACAAGTTCTATGGAAAAAAAACTAATATAAGCATTATACAAATATATCACGAGATGATTGATAAACGAACAACAAGTTATTATCACTTTGTAAATTGTTGTCACCGCCGCATCGCGCGGGTTCCTTACTAGTTGGTCAATACATTTATCACTGAAAAGTCTCTTATATATTTTGGGTGTTAATAATATATATTATTATAACTTATTTTTTTCTTTCTAAAATGTGTTATTAAAGTTACCAGATATTTTTGTAAAATTTTGAAACTAAATTCTTTTATTAAGACCAGAAGATGAGTTAATTATTAAACTTCTTCCACGTGAGTGCAAAACTAAATCGATTATAAGTCCTATAGCATACAACATATTACTTTTTATATTAAATACGTTACGAGCTTGCATGCTATCTATTTTACTTGTATATATTAGAAAATTGCCAAAAGTATTAACAGTGGATAAAAGAATTTATTACAACACGAGATGATGAGAGAAGAGAAGAATTGAAAAAGTTGCTGATAAGAGTATATGTGATGTTGGAGAAATCATTCGTGAAGTTCAACAAGGGGAAGGCTTTTTTCGGGTGGAGATTATATCAATTATCTAGATATTTTGTTAAAGATTTTCTAAGGTGGATCAAATTTTATGATAAAATTTTTGGTATCAAGGTGATTGAAAAAGCTAGAACCCATGACTTGCACACTAGAAAAAGTCCATGCATGGTCACAAGAATTTGGTAGCTTGATTCCAATCATAAATTTCACATGAAATTTCTTAATATGCTTCAAACAGGCTATCACCTATGCAGGTGGCTTGAAATTAATTAATCTTTGTGTTTACATATCCACAACTATATAAATGTTATATATCTTCAACCACAGAGCCTATAATGTCCATATCATCGCTATAGGTCTAGATCTTCCTTCTTGTTTGGCTTTTAATATTAATAAATATTACACCAGTGATCTTTTGTTGTATTTACATGGCAAGTAAGAAAACAAAAAATTAAGTAAGAAAACAAAGCAAAAAAACTCAAAAGATTAGGCAATTTGCTCAGATCTTGGTTTTTGATTTCTATGGCTGCAACTCAGGTTGCAAGTGCAGTACAACACACTTGCCATCACCAAGTTTACCACGTCAAGAATTCACCTCTACCACAGTCATCATCATAGCAAGAACAGATTTAAAGCAATCAACGAAAAAAAACAAAGGTATAAGGGTCTCAGATGACTGATCGTCATCATCATTGACGGTTAGGGTAACATAAACCGACCAACAACCGAACAGCCAACGCTTCGGCAACCCACACCCGACGATTACTCCACACACAAAATACCTCTGAGTTACTGTTCATGGCACTCCATTTGGTCAGATAAACCTAAAACAAAACGCCACAGACAACAGATACAGCCGCTGCCGGCAGGAGTCGCCACCATCAACACATGCGTGCGACGACAGCGTCGGGCGGCAGTGGGCGGCGCCATCCGAAAACCCTAAAAGGGTAACGAAGAGATTTTGAAGATCCGACGGTGCGCAGACATCCGGCCGAGGGGAATCCTCCTCCACCGCCATCAGCACCGCCTTCTTCAGACCTGTAAATCGTAAGCCCATCAGCCTGGCACCGACAACACACAAAGGCGAGGGCACGGTAGGGAGGCGGACCCTAGCATCGTGTACACCAACACACGTACGAACAACCACCAGTGTTTAAAGACGACGACCGACCGGGGAAAACGAAGCGGCCCCAACAGCCGGCCGCCCAGCGCCTTCGGCAACCACCACCACCAAATGAAACCCGAGCAACAATGAACGATGAGACATCACATAAGAAGGCCTGGCACGGAACCCGAAGAACAGTGTATACCGAAAATACCCCTGAGTTACTGTTTATGGTGACAATCACAGAGATCCATGATGTTTTATGAAATTATCATGCTTCTGTTTGTTCTATGGTATGCAATCTTCACAACTGCCATAAACATATCTAATAATCGTGACTGTCTTCAATAGTTGATAAAGAATTACTAGATGTAAAGCTTGTTGATGCTTAAGTATTATCAGTGAGAGTCAAACAATGTTAGATATGTGCGATTATTATGGTTAGGGTGATTACATATGTTAAAAATTACCTATAAGCCAATTATAAAGATAATTGTTGAATTATGCACTTATAATGGTAATTAAATTAAGTTTGTTTATAATCGTTAACGTTGAATAATAAAGATTGGATCAATAGATGTCTAATGTTGGATCAATGGATGTCTAACAAAATTAACAATGTACTGTTATCATGCCTAGGTTTTGTTTACCACAACAATATAAATAATAATACTTATACTAATACTACTACTAATAATAATAATAAAATAATAATAATAATAATGATAATTGTGACAACTCGTATTTCAGATTAACACTATCAATTCAACCCTTCGTTATTTCAACGTTCGTTATTCCAACGTTCTTAACGTAATTTAATTAATAAATTATTTAACTTTGTTATGTGGTTAAATTAATTAAATAAGTGATTTATTTAATTAATTAACTTTGTTATTTGATTAAATAAATCAATGTAAGTTAGGTTAGGTTAATTGAGTCAACTAGAAGGGTCCCTAGTGGCATTTCATTAAGGTTGGAGGACCTAAGTTATGTACTATCCAACTCAAACACCACAATCCTCTTAACCCACGACACAAGCACATTCGAATTCCTTTTCCCCCCTCTTCGGATCACCACAACCGACCCCCCCCCCCCCCCCCCAACCATAAAAACTTCCTCTTCGACCCAACCCTAGACCACCCACAAGAACCCTGCCGTCAACCGCGCGCGCTTTTTTCTTCTCCTTCATAACCTCGCACGGCAGCCCTTTCTCCATTCTTCAACCTTGCTCGACGATTTCTTTCCAACTCCGACGACGTGCCGATATTAACCGCAGCCCTCGTCAGCCTTGTACGGTATGTTCTCTCGCTCGTTTCGCACGATCGCTTACGGTTACGGTTTCATTCCTCGTTTGGTCGGGTGAGTTGCGGGTTGTGATGTTGTGTGCACGGTTGCGGTTGTGGTCTCATGGATGGTGGTATGCTTTGTATGTCGATAGAGGTTGGTGAAGATAATATGTATACATACACGTGTATGTTCTTGTATGTTGTTATTGTTATGCATAGTGTGTTTCTTCTTTTAACCGTGGGTGTATATGTATGCATGAGGGATTAGGCGTGAGTGTGTAGGCGCGTTGGGGGGGGGGGGGGGGGCTGCTGTGTGGGTGTTTGGGGGCGGTTATGTTGTGTGCGTGAGTTGTGCTTGTGTTGTGAATGTGTGTGGGTTAGCTAGGCATGCGATAGGTATGTGTGTTTATTTGGTGTGAATGTGTTTTTGCAGTGTGTGTATGTATATAATACACATGAATGGTATGAATGTGTGTTTGGTTTATTGTCATGTGTGTGATGATGAATGGGAGTTATAAAGGGAGGGAAACAGACGAGTGATATGCATGAAAGGGTGGGCCACAAGTATGCATGTGGGGTGGTTTATGCAAGAATATTTTAATCATATGTGCATGGTTGTATGTGGATTTATAAACATCGGTTATTGATTTGTATAAAAATTGTTTTGAATTATGAATCACATGGGTTATGTTTATGATTGTTTGTATCTATGCAAATGTGTATGATTGTGCTCAGGATGGGGTTGGATATTGACATGGTAGTATGAGTATAATAGCTCGTATATAAAGTGTGGAGTATGGCACTTAGTGTGTATGTTATATACTATGTGTGTAAGTTATATAACATGTGTGTATGTGTATAATATATATATATATATATATTGTTTGAAATAATATATATTATGTTTATATAATATATATTATACGTGCGTGTTTTAAATTGAGTGTGCTTGAGTTGGAATGAGAAAAAGGTTGATAACTGGAATCGTAATCGAGTCGTGAAACGTGAAACCGTACGATCTAATTATTATTTATTTAATATTAATTAAATATTACTTGAAATTCAGGTTATTTTGAAACTTAAGCATTGTGTTGTGTTATTGACTTTGTTGTGCTTGTAAGGTGAGTTTACAGCCCCACTTTTATAATTTTCACTCGTTTTGGGGGAGAGAAACATGTTGCTTTTCACAACGATACAATGCCTTAGATTTCGTAATACTGCATATACCTGGTACTATGGTGTTATACTACGCCTCTTCGGACCGTTAATATGTTACTAGCGAGGTAATTATTAGTAGATCTACTGGGTTTCCCGGGCTAGTCGCGCTAGCTTGACTGGAGGTCAAACGGGTGAATGGTTAGCCTGTTTTACAGTGTTGTGGTCGGGATTCCACAGCCAGGGCATACATTATTATTATTATTGTTGTCAGCTCGGTCGCGACTTCATACACATAGTGACTTGCTATAGGCTAGCTACCTACTTATATGCTTTGATTACTAAATCTGGAATTTCATTACTATTAATTACTGTTTTCTGATAAAACTGTGAACTCACCAGTCTTTGTACTGAACTTAGCATGTTTTCTCTCAGGTCGTTGATATCGTACTTCTAGGAGCACTACATCCACTGTATATCATTCTGCTTTCATTTTAAAACTAATTTATGGTCTAATTACGTTTACATTACTTAAATTGGTTTGGGCGTGTGTTGCGCAGTTTTAACACTTGTTTAAATGTTTTCTAATTTCGTTTCCGCAATACTTAAACATGTTTGGTTTGTTTCATTACAATTAAGGAACTTATATGTTTTGTAATTATCGAGTTGTTTTGTGTACTTGGTGCTTATCTGAGATCCTGGTTATGTCATACGCCTGACGGTAAAACCCCGTTCGTGGAAATTGAGGGTGTGACAATAATAATAATAATAATAATAATAATAATAATAATAATATATTATTATTATTATTATTATTATTATTATTATTATTAATAACAGTGAAAATTAGTAATAATAATAATTTACTACTAATTATTATTATTATTATTATTATTATTATTATAATAATAGTAATAATAATAATTTTAATAATAATAACAACAACAACAACAATAATAATAATAATAATAATAACAAAAAATTAAAAAAAAATAGGAAAGACCTATGGCGACGACATGTTTTCAATTTGACGTGCGTGTATCCCGCCTGAGACGAATAAAAAAATTTAAAAATAATATAACTCTATGGCGACGACATAGTAACGACATGTCGTCGCCATAGGGTGCAATTTGCCCTAAAAACAGTCCTCCTTATCCCCTCTTCTTCACTTTACCAAAACAATTATCACCATAACCGCGACCTACCTTCACCCCACCGGCAAATAACCTCCTAAAACCCACCACCACCATCGTTTCTAGCCTCCATTTCACTCCCTTCACCCCCACCACCACTCCTCTCACACTCACCACCAAAAAACCTCCTCCATAACGAGCTCCGACCGCCACCAAGACTACCAATAAACGCCACCACCGCGACTCTTTTCACTCTCGTAACCCCCACCCTGACAACCGACACCATTCCAGCCACCACCACGACATTTTCTTTGTATCATCTTTCCTTAAATTATAAGGTGTGTATGTTATCTTCTTTTTATTAACTAATATGATAAATGAATTATGTTGTTAGAATGATAATATAAATTGTGTGATTTGATTATTGGTTAGTATGTGTTGTTAAAATCATAATGTAAGTTGTTTGGTTTGATAATAAGTTTATGCTGTTATATTAATTATATAAGTTAATTGGTTGATTTAGTTATTAGTTATTGTTGTTATAATGATAATATAAGTTGTTTTATTTGGTTATTAGTTTGTGTTGTTATAATGATAATATAAAAATTGTATGATTAGTTATTAGTTGGTATTTTTAGAATGATAATATAAGTTGTTTGATTTGGTTATTAGGTTGTGTTATTAGAATGATAATATAAAAGTTGTTTGATTTGATATTAATTTATGTTGTTAGAATGATAATATAAAAGTTGTTTGATTTGATATTAGTTTGTATTATTAGAATGATAATATAAAAATTGTTTGATTAGGTTATTAGTTGGTATTGTTAGAATGATAATATAAGTTGTTTTAAAACATGTTTAAGATTTATTAATTGTTTTTTTGTAGGTTATGTCATCAAGTGTAGCACACGGTGGTGATGGCGGGGGTCGTGACCCGCTTGGCCATGCGTATTCACTTCCCTCAAGTTGGCTGTCGTGTAAGTTATTTTTCATTTTAAATATATGTCTATGTACATCTTTTGAATATTACTAACTTTACTTTTAATCTAGCAAGTTGTTTAATTTAAGTGTATGCAAGTGGTTCCGGTCATTATATCGCTTTTTACTTAATTTACGGTCAGATGTTTGGATATTATTACTTTTATTGTTAGATATTAAAACTTTAGAATTGTTATCTTTTATTACTTATATTTGAACAGGATGATTTTTTCATATTACAGAAGTTATGCTATCGAATTTTATAAAAATATTAATAATTTTTTATATTGTTCTTTAATAATACAAGGAAAAATTAAAAATCAATATGCACAAATGGAAATGAAGGCGGGAGAGTCCCCCGTAAATGAGGTCGAATGTTTGGAACTCACCTTAGGACAAAGGTGTGGTCACACAAGAGGTGTTGGACGAAATGTAAGAAACATCTCTTATTATGAAACATCAACCGAGTCGTCATCACATCGGGATGAGAAAATTGATGCACTTAGGCAACAAGTGCGTGAACTTAATAAACGGATGAATGAATTTGAAAGAAGAAAATCAAAATCCTGATAACGATGAAGGTGATCAAGATGACGATAATTAAATAGTTAATTTGTATGATTTGTAAAAACTTAAATGATGTTTACACTAGTAGTTTCGTTTGTATATAACTCGAATCGTATCAGTTTTCTTTTAGGTATTTATAATATTAGCTTTTGTTTTAGTATAAAAACTTGGTGTTAAAACAGTAATATTATGAAAAATAAAAAATATAAAAAAATAAAATATTAAAAGTAAAATAATGATTTATGGTGACGACGCCATAGGGTTGTCCTAATTTATTTTATTTTAATTTTTTATTAAAATATTCATAAATATGAAGGATCTATGGCGACGACTGTCGTCGCCATAGCTCAGGAAAAAATTTTTATTTTTAATTAAAATATAATATAGCATATTCTTTGCCGACAACACTGTGGCGAGGACATGTCGTCAGGATAAACATTTGTGGCGACAATAGTTTAGGCTATGACGCTATCGCGCTGACATGTCGTCGCCATAGCCTATGACGACGACAACCGCACCCTATCACAATAGCGAATGCGTCGCCATAGCCTCTTTTTCCTGTAGTGACAATTGGAAAAACATTATATAAGAAAAGTTACAAGAGACAAATTAAAATATATCAAAAAATAATAATAAATATATAATAATATTAAAACTAAACCTTCAAATGAACGTAAGAAGACAACTTTTGTGGATGTTTGGAATAAGAACCAAGAAGTTTGATTAAATTACTTCGTCTGCCACAAAATAACATTAGCACCCTGACCTTTCAAATTAAAAGTATATAACACGTACTGATGTCAAATTTGATGCAAAAGGAGGATTCAATCTCATAGTTTTAAAAATATCATAAAGTATTTGATATTTCAAAAAATAGTTAAACATAGATGATTGAAATTGATCTTCAAATTTGATGGTTGAATCTCGTTGGATTAAGTACGTTTTTAACGTTTGTTTTGTATCTTGAACAAAAGTAAGGTAATGTTGCAATTTGAATCTCTTGGGATAAGTAAGTTCAGATTTGATTGTTGAATCTCGCTTACTAAAAACAATAAGAAACATATGTTTAAATAAAACTTGTTGCTGACCCGTAAGTTGACTTATTTGATATCAAGATTAACCTAGCTACATTATATATTCCTTTATGGTTTATCTATGCATTCATCTTATTATTAACAAATATATATATTTACAATTGATTTGGTCTCCTTTTGAATATTACTTCTCAATTGAAGAGCCATGCTTATCAAAAAAACAAAACTAGAAATAGTTGACATATATTAAGGGGCTTTGCATGAATCAATTTCTTAAGGATTAGGAATGTACTAATGTGGGATACAACCCAAAAGGTGAGAATGATCTCAAGAAACCTAAACACTCTTGGGGAACGGAGAAAAGGTTCAGGGTGACGAAGGAAGAAAGAATGGAATCAACCATCGCAGAACACGAAGGCCATCACTTGCAAGTTCGTATCCAATTTACCTGCAGAAGGAATAACGGATGCAAAGTTGTGGAACTTATTCAAAGAGTACGGGGAGATTGTGGATGCATATATAGCAAGGAAGAAAGACATCGGAAGAAATACGTTTGGGTTTATTAGATACGTAAATGTGTAGGATATATACAGTCTCGCTATTGGTTAAGTTCATTAGTGTGAAGTGTGACGGGTAAAAATTTGGTGTTAGTGTTGTGTAGTATTCTAGACCAAAGTCTGGTGGATCCCCTTGGTGAACCAGCATCAAGATATATATTCCCCAAATAGCTAAGATCAATGACACAACTACATGACTAATGATTTTTAGATTATTGTTTCTAGAAATATATTCCTTCTAAAGTGATTTTTAGAAGAACTAAGATTTCGTATTTTGTTTTTGAATATTCTTTAAATTAATAATTTTTTGACCTTCGAATAATAAAACGTTATTTTAAAACCTTATCTTTAATCAAAAAAGTTTTTAAAATAATCTTTATCTTAACAGATCGTTTGTTTGAAAAATAGTTCTGTTTTCTCAAATAATGATTCTCTTTCACTAGTGAGACAAATTAGTGTAAAAATGTCTGCCCACAATCTTTGAATGTCCTTTAGTATGTCTTCCTCTTTAAATACTATAGCTCTCACTCCCTAAGAATGCATCAATCAATCAATCGATCATCATATCCTTCGGATTTCAATGGCTCAAAAGTGTGAAATGAAACTTCTTGGGAAAACCGGAAGTGCATTTACGAACAGGGTTAAGTTCGTTCTTAAACTCAAGTCAATCGAGTATGAGTACTTTGAGGATGATTTACTAAACAAAACGGAACTCCTACTTAAATCAAACCCCGTTTTCCAAAATGTCCCAGTCCTTTTTCATGCGGATGGACCGCCCATGATCGAGTCTCTCGTCATAATGGAGTACCTTGATGAGATCCGACCTAATATCCACCCTATCCTCCCTTCGAACCCTTCAGATAGGGCTCAATGCCGGATCTTGGCCTACATCTTTGATAACATGGTACTTTATGATCCAAGCCATTTGATTTTTGTTACAATTAACATGTTACCTTTTCAAACAATTGGTTTTCACCCAATAAATAAGTTTCCTGTATCTCTACTCTATTTTCTCGTTTAAGTAAAACTTAATCGTTTTTTTTTTTTAACTCTGATGTTAATCCATACATTTTTTTAAAACAAATCTTTCTTATTAATCTTATATTATAAGGTCCTCAAACTATTTCTTGTGAACCTATACTTTTATGCTATATAAATTATAATAAATACAGGTTTCGATAGAACACATGTTCAAATTTTAGAACAAACAATAGTTTCTGCCTGGAATCTTTAATTTAAAAATCACTCAATTAAATATTTTCATATTTTTATCATTTCACCATATTTATTAATATAGTATTTCATAACTTTTTTAAACATATAATTAAAAGCAAGTCAACTTACTTATGAAATTAATTTAAATAGAAATTTGTCAGCATTGAAACTTATGGAAAACTTAACCATGATCATAGCAGATAATTACCAACTTTTTATTGATTTTTGAAATAAATATTTTATTTGTTTTTATATTAGAAATATGTATATTTCTGTATTGATTGTTCCTTGAAAGCATTACTTACTTTATTGATTTTAGTTGAAAGCATATATCATAACTCAAAAGCACTAATTTTTTATGGTTTTTTGGTTGAATTTTATCATGCTTTTCAAATATCATTGTGAAAATGCTAGGTCTTTGCTAATTTAAAACCTACTTATTTTAGTATTATTAAATTCAATTGATGATGACACACTCAAGGATTGTTAGGTATTGCTACTAAAGTTATGAATTTTATAACAATAACGATAATTTTTTTGAAAATGTTAGATTTGATATTATTACCCCCTGTCGAAAATATGTAAAAATTAAAAAAATCTTGTAGATTAAGTTTTGCTTAAAAAAATGTTAGAAAGTGTACATCTCATGGTCATATATATTGTAATAAATATACTAAAAGTAGAAAAATCTTGTAGTTTATTAACTTAATTAAATTTTTCAGATAATATTCATTTTAATGTGGTTTTGCATGGATTTTGATTGTAAACATAAAAGAAAATTTATAATTTTGGTGAACTTATGAGATCCTTTTAACTTTAAAACTTTCAATTAGAATTTATTTTTTCCATATGTAAGGTCTTGTATTTATGAAATTTTTATAGATTTTATGAATAATATATGTTTACTTTTATCAATCGTGTAAATACATGTGTACTAATCTAGCATAATTCTATTTATTATTCATATACGGTCACCAAGACGATAGACAATTCACTTTTTTGTTTCTACTTTATTTTTATTAATTTGAGATTCGAACTCTTAATTCTTGTAGGTGCTTAACTATGCTAAAGGACATTTAAACTAATGGTACTAATTAATTATAGTAACGTTGATATTAATGGTGATTTGAATTTAGAAGATTTTCCTATTTCGTGGTACACATACATAATGTCTGACTAATTTATTATTGACCTACAATATGTCTGACTAATTTATTTTGAAAAAACTGTGGATAGTATTACCCAATGATGAGAAAGTTCATGTTAACGCGAGAGGAGGAGAAAAGAGAAGAAATGAAAGGGCCTATCATCGAAGGAATTGGGAGGTTGGAAGAGGCATTTGTGAAGATGAGCAAGGGAAAGGCTTTTTTTGGTGGAGATGATATTGGTTATCTTGATATTGTTTTTGGAGTTTTTCTCGGGTGGTTCAAACTTTTTGGAATTGTGTTTGATTTTCATGTGATTGATGAAGCCAGAAACCCAAAACTTACACAATGGGGGAAGAGTATGTGGTCACATGAAGTTGCTAGTAGTATCATTTCAAGCCATGAAGTTCACGTGCAATTCCTTAAGTTTCTTCATAACAAGATGCCACCTGCGTCTCGGCCCGTCATCAATTGGAATTAGTAAACCTTTTCGTTCACATTGATCTCTGCAACAATATAGATGTACCACGTGATGCTAGAAGTCTATCTTCAAAAGACAATAAAGGTGCTAAAAACTATCTTCAAAAGACAATAAAAGTACGCAAGAGTTAATTAATGCAACTGGGTCAATGGGTCACGATTGCAGTTATATGCAATTATAACGTACAAGTCGTGTGTTTATTTTAGTAGAAAGTGGTGTCTTAAACATGGCGTAGTGATGTCATGTTGTAGTTTGTTTCACGTCCATGCATGTAGTAATATTATGGATTTCTATTAGATCGATCAATTAATGTGTGGTGTGTTTCAAAGCAGTAAAGAGTAAGTGTTGTGTGTGAGTTCTGAAGCATTAGTGTGCGTTTTGCTTGTGTATTTAGGGCATGAACCATCAAACTATTGTATTTATGTGCAGGTCTATATAGAGAAAATAAGCTTTAGACGAACATGAATTTGATCAAATATATCTTCCCTATTTAGCTTTTCAATTCGGGTCGGTTCGGTTATTTGGTTATAACACACATCACAACCACTGGTTTTAAGTTGGGTCAACTAATTCGTTTGGTTTAATCAATTAACCCAATGATGGTTCACCCAGAATTCCCAGGAATTCTATGCGTACCCTCCTCAAAATTCGTTGTCTACCCTCTCTTCACTAAATCATATCACGAACGCTTACATGTAAGAGAAGTCCCTCTTAACTATTATAGTTGCTACCAATAATCTTATAAAGATAGATGAAGGTTTTAGATTCAAGTATCACGTGTGATAAAAAAAAATGAGAGATTTAAGTGGACCAGAGTGTTTTCTCACCTATTGTGAGTTTTCTTCTAATGGTGGTCTTAAGTTTCATAGTTGAGTAATATAGATAATCGGGTGGGTCAGTGACCCGTTAATTATCCCATTGTCGTTTAAAAAACCTATTATAGATAGTAATTATATAAGTTATAATTAACTTTTTTTTCAAGTGGTATTAAAGTTACCAGATCTTTTCGTTTAAAAGTTTGAAATTAAATATTTTATTCAGACCATAAAGTGAGCGGATATTTACATAGTTAAGCGGATATTTAAGCTCTACAAGATATTTTAGAAGTACATAGTTTGTAAGAAGTTAATAATTAATTCTCTAGTATTTACATATCTAGAAGTACATAAATGTCTTGTATCTTCGGTCATAAACCTTATAACGACGACTTGTCCTCAAGACTGTCGTGGATTTTTTAGTTGATATAGTTGATCTTTTCTTCATTGATTTTTGATGAAACCAAAAAGTTTATCATAATATATATTTGATCCGCCCGAGTACACCTCCAACAACAATATGTAGATAATCAATATCATCTCCACGGAAAAAAACCTTTCCCCTTGCTGAACCTGAACCTCATGCACGCTTCTTCCAACATCATAGACCCTCCTAAGAGCAATGTTTTCGGTTCTTCTCTTCTTCCTTAGTTTCGTGTTATCATAAATTCTTCCATCCATGGAAAACACCATTGACAATTTTCCAATATATATATATATATATATATATATATATATATATATATATATATATATATATATGTATATGTATATGTATATATATGTAGGGGGAGATTCTACTAAAAAATAAATTTTGCCTAAGAAGGATAAGAAATGATCTTAGCCTTTCATTTCTTAATCAATGTCTCAGATGATAATTTTATAAATAAAAAGATGGAAGGGTATTTTGGGTATGTAACCACATTATTTTTTTAAAAAATTGCACCATAAAATCAAGTATTTTTTTCTCTTTAAATTGAGTATAGTGTTCCTATATATTTTTATAAAAAATAAATTAGGTGAAATTGTGCTGCATTTTAACGTTTTTGTGTTGTACTTTATAAAACAGCACAAGGTTGTGCTGTATTTCATAAAACAGCACAAGGCTGTGCTGTATTTCGTAAAACAGCACAAGGCTGTGCTGTATTTCGTAAAACAGCACAAGGCTGTGCTGTATTTCGTAAAACAGCACAAGGCTGTGCTGGATTTCGTAAAACAGCACAAGGCTGTGCTGGATTTCGTAAAACAGCACAAGGCTGTGCTGGATTTCGTAAAACAGCACAAGGCTGTGCTGGATTTCGTAAAACAGCACAAGGCTGTGCTGGATTTCGTAAAACAGCAGAAGGCTGTGCTGGATTTCGTAAAACAGCAGAAGGCTGTGCTGGATTTCGTAAAACAGCAGAAGGCTGTGCTGGATTTCATAAAACAGCACAAGGCTGTGCTGGATTTCATAAAACAGCACAAGGCTGTGCTGGATTTCATAAAACAGTACAAGGCTGTGCTGGATTTCATAAAACAGCACAAGGCTGTGCTGGATTTCATAAAACAGCACAAGGCTGTGCTGGATTTCATAAAACAGCACAAGGCTGTGCTGGATTTCATAAAACAACACAAGGCTGTGCTGGATTTCATAAAACAACACAAAATTGTACTGGAATTTATATTTCATAAAACATCACAAAATTGTGCTGGATTTCATAAAACAGCACAAAATTATGCTGTATTTCATAAAACAGCATAAAATTGTGTTGTATTTCATCAAGACATAACAAAATTGTGTTGTATTTATCAAAACATCATAGTTTTGTGTTGTTTTGCGTCAAACAAAACAGTTTTGTGTTATTTTGTCAATAGCATAATTTTGTGTGGTTTTACGTAACATGTTCTATGTTGTTTTAAGGTATCATGTGTTGTTTATGTGGTGTATTATGTCAAAATATCAAACAAAATAGAAATAACACTTTTTTGCTATTTTAATGCTCAATATTTGCGTTAATATAACACATTTCGTGTTGTTTGGCGTTAGAACAACAATCTATATATTGTTTTGTGCTTGAACAATCAACGTGACAACTAAGTGTGATAAAACGAATGGCATTTGAGTATCATTGATCATTGATATCATCCTCTGTCATTATTCATTATCTCCAATTACCACTATCATTGACTACTGAATCATTGTCTTAAAACACTACCAACTAATACCCACCGCTCAAGTTAACATCTCTAATCACCGATTAGTTGTTGTATGTAATTATAAAGTTTAAGACAACGAGTGACATTTAGGCTTTCTTTGTATTTTGAGGTTAATTTTTCATGTGAGTGAAAAAAGTGTGTAAAAGAAATGTGCTACATTTTTAAAAGGAGAAAGGGGATTAGATTAAATGGTTAATAGACCAAAATACACTTTAATCCTATTTTCTAGTTTTGTCACATGTCACCACCTCATTTCTTCTTAGACTTCTTAGGCAAAATATATTTTTTAGTGGAACCTCCCCCTATATATACACACACACACACACACACACAACTAAAATAGATAAGCTAGTAACGTACTTAATTAGGAAAATAATATGTTGTATTTTATTTGAGTCTTAATCGATATAGGTCACATTGACATAAAAAACACCATTGACAATTTTCCAATATATATGTGTATATATATATATATATCAAGATATGACAGATTACCTGTCATGTGGATCGATGCCCCATTATCAAGATACCACACATCATCATTTCGGGGATCCTTTGAAGAATCCTCCTCAAATGCTGATGGAATTACTTTTGACTCATTGAGAAACACTTGCTCATCTTTTCTTCTACAGGGATTCGAGCCTTTCTTAGCCATTAGTAAGGCAGGTTCTTCATCATCAAGTGCCTCAGTCAAATTTGCTTCCTCCTCTTTCTGATTGGCTTTGCATTCAGAGGCATAGTGACCATATTGATCACATTTGAAGCATTTTATTCTGGACTTGTCCTTCCTTTTGTTGTCTGGCTTGCCGCCCACATGGGACTTTGGTACTTCTTTCTCACGGTTCTTTCCTCTGAACTGCACTTTATTCCTTGAGTACCTGGTATTTTTCTCAGGCCTTCCCTTGTTCTTTGATTGAGAATCCTCCTCCTTTTGTTTCGCCTGCCATTCGACATAGGTAAGCAGGAGTTGTTCTTCCTTCTATGGAGCTACTTTAGATTTCATCCCAGTTCTTTCTTCGAAGGCCTTGAGTCTTCCAATAGCTTCTTGAAGGAGCAACTTGTCAAGATCGACAAATTGTTCGATGGACGCCACAATTTGAATGAACTTCTCTGGAACTGAGTCCAGTAGTTTCTGAACCAGTGCTAATTCCTCAATCGGCTCTCCAAGGTCTCTTGCCTTTGATGCGAGGGCACTTAATTTCGCCGTGAATGTGTCAATGCTCTCTCCGTCCTTCATTGTGAGCATTTGAAATTCGTTCTTGAGTGTTTGCATTCTCGTCTTCTTCACCCGCTCAACGCCAATGTATCTAGTTTTGATTGCGGTCCAGACATCCTTTGCCGTGGTGAGATTTGATACTTGAAGTATCAAGTCCTCAGGCATTGCCTGATAAAGAAATGCGATTGCAGTGTTATTTTTCTTCACATCCACCTCTCCCTCCGCCATTGGTTCGACCACCTCCCACAGGCCGTGAACGTTGAAGATGGCCTTCAATTTAACAGCCCAGACCGAGTAGTTCATGTTCGTGAGAACTGGGCACTGTAGTGGTATCGAGACATTTTCCCGGATCATTATCTGATTGTTCAGTGGAGGGTTCGCCATCGTCTTCTTCCTTCGTCAGTACTTCTTCCAACTTATCGGGTCTTGATCCAGTCCTTAGGATCACTTCTTGATCGAAATTCAGATCTGCACCTTGCACCGCCTGTATCCGATCACCACACCTCCGTCTTCACCACCGGGTATCCAGGCTCACGTTCCTTGCTGAGCTCTGATACCAAATGTAATTTGGTTTCAAGAAACAGAGAGTGTAGAACAAAAAAAATTGGAAGAAAAATACTTGTAACTTCTTATTCAATGAAAAACGTTCATATATGATCAACTAAGCATCACTCATGTATTTATACAATGTACACTAGCCGTGTAACTAACTTGTAACTAACTTTCAAAACAACTCAACAACTATCATTTTATCACTTGGAATTATCACTCTAACAGTTTACACAGACACGCGCACTAGTGTTTTTACCCCTTGTGTTGCAATGGGATCACACGCGATGAGAAAGAACAATGGAGGTGTTTGGTTTTAAAAGTGGATCCTTTTAAACATCGAAACCTTGTACAAAAATGAAATTCGAAAACATCAATTTATAAAAATATTGAATCAGGATTCGCTGGTTAAAAAAATAATAATAATAAGTTGGTTAAACTGTAAGGGGTGAACTATAAATTGGTTAGAGAAAAAATTAAAAAAGCAATAATTTTATATATGTCCCTACAAACTTAAAAAAAATATGATATATACCTAGTCTAAACTTTAAATATCATGTATTCCTTTCAAAAGTAGTAAAAATGTCAGATTTAACCATGTTATTAGAACTAATTGAAAATTCGACCCTTATATACGCTTAAGTTTTCATAACTTCAAAATTTTAGATCTAGCCATAAACCAAATTTTGCTAAAATATGAGATCAAAGCAAAACAATTAATTGAACAACTTTCATGGAAACAAAAAGTTTTAATTAAACTAACAAATCTTATTGTCTCATCGTAATAACTAGGAATTCATAATTGTTTCACTGTATCAAGGATCCACTTTTAACCAAACTAAAACTTCTTGGAAAAGTTGATAATTAGAGTTTGCTTCATGGACCTGTATCAAGGAACCACTTGAATTGAATAAACGATTTCAAATTGCATTTTCGATAATTGGATTGAATCAATGGGACCGAATTCTTTAAGAGTTCATTCGATTTGCGAGTTTAAAGGCATGAAGAAATTCAATCCATTGGTGGTGTTAATAACATGAAAAGTAGAAATGGGTGCCACGAAAATATGTTGAAAATTAATATCTTTAATAGGGGTAAAATGGATATAAAGTAAAAATTGAGTATATATGATATTTTAACTTTGAGTGGGTATATATACGATATTTTGTAAGTTAGTAAAGACATACATGAAAATCTCCTAAAAAATAAGTTCATTAAAATGGAGGGTTGTAAGTATGTAACTATAAAATTAATACTAAAATATAAAATAATAAAATATGAACTAAACACTTGTAACTTATGTACAAACACTTTCAAGTTTCTTAATGTACAATAATAATAACAGAATGTACCACATTAATATGCAGAAAAAAATTAGTAATTAGTAGTATATTAATTTACAATTAATAAATTCTCCTTTTGATTATTCTAGATTGAAGAACCGCTTTTCAAAGAAACAACACCGGAAACAATTGGCATATGTGAATTGGTACACAACTAATATGATTTTCTTCAATCCAGGAGTCATGGGGTTTTACGTTATTTATATGAATGACGGGTGTGTTCTTAGATTTTCTAAGGTAAAATTTCCTGATACTAGTTGATTTCTTCTTTGGTTTTCAGTCTCGCCCGGTAAATTTTACCTGATTTCCTCACCATCATCACCCCACCACCAATGACAACCCGGCCTCTAAGTGGTAAACTTTTTTTTTCCTTCTTTTTTTTTCCTCATTTCTTCCACCCGGAAGGACACTATTTGACTGTTTTTAAGTTTTACCTGCAATTATCGAAATCGTTGGAAATATCTTTAAAAGACGGTAAGCATTAATTCAAACATATCACAGTGTGCAAATTGTGCAATACTCGCCCTGTTTAGGAAACATGTTTGATTGTTTATTATAGCACCAATAATGCACTTTGTCTTGAAGTGATTAGATTATTGAGAGCCCTTCACAAATTAATAATCAATGGTAACCACATTATCATGGTTGATTATAAAAACCTATAAAATTTTATTTATTGTTCTAGTGTGTTCAATTGTAGTTAAATTCTTTTTAAATTTTTAAATGTTTTAAATTTAAGTAATTTAAATGAAATTTTATGAAACCTAATTATTATTTAGTGATATATGTTTATTGATTCACTTAACTGCTATGATTATAAAACTACATTATTATGTAGTGAATTTTTTTATTCAAAATTAGCTCTAGTTGAAGTTATAGTTGAAAAATAATCAGTAAATAAATGAAGTTCAATACATGTTTCATTTGCATCATTTAAAAAAATTAATGTATTTAGAAATTATTTATGAAAATATAATAATGTTATAAGTAAAATGAATTTCGTCATCAGAAAAAAAACGATGACCAGATTTAGTAAAATAATGAAAATAATCTATCTATACTATATAATAAAAGAGTAACTAAGATGCCACATGGCACTCTCATGTTACTCCTTAAAAAAATTTTCCCGTCTAAACTAATATATTATTTTAGTCAAGTTTTTTATTTTAAGAAACTCAATTAATACTAATAATTCATTTTGTTTTGAACTATACATATTAGCTAAATAAGATTCAATTTAAAAAAATTAAAAAAAAATATTTATTGATATATTTATTTATTTTAGGTTAGTATGATTTTAAGACAACTGATTTTAATTTATATGGGTCAATTATATATTATATTATTTAAAAGAGTATTTGAATATTTATAAATTTATATTTTTATTTTTCACTGTTATAGTAATACGTAAATTAATCATACGAAATATTTATACATTTATTAATTATGTTGTTTTTATATTTTCAACCCGTGTATTACACGGGGTTGCCAAAACTAGTATGTATATATACAAACACACACATATATAATGTCTGGATTTTTTCAAAATTCACAAATATGTTTAGAACTACGATAACTCTTTCAAGGCACTTAGATTATCTAACCAATGGCTTAAAACCAACATTAATATTTTAGTATTTAGTTGGAATAATTAAAGAATTTAAAAGTTTACTAAGGGTAATATCGGAAATAATGGTCACTATTTCTAGTCATTTGCCAGGGTCTCTTAGAAGCGGTCTCTCTACCTATTTGGATAGAGGAAAGACTTGCCACACCTACCCCTCCCAGACCCTGTTCTTGAGTGGGATATACTGGGTTTGTTTGTTTGTTTGTTTGTTTGTTTATTTCTAGTCATTTCCTAATTTTTAAATATTACTAATTATTAACTTAGGTATGCATTGATTGTTGTTCAATATGCATAAAAGGTTGTACATTTCTTTTTTTCCTTTTAATTTTTTGTTTTAAATGTAATACTTTTACATATTTCACACTTTAACACCTATAAATTTTCACTTTTAACTTTAGTCTCTAATATTTTCATCTTTTATAAATTTCTCGATTTATGGTCTAAATTTTAAGAGTTAACACGTCGTAACGTGCACGTGTGGTTCAATATTGTTACCCTTACTTTTTCCCATTTAACATCCCCATTGTAACATGTGGGTTCTAGATCGTGTGTTTTAGTGTTTTACCTTTTACATGTGCGGTTCAACATTTTGAATTTTAATTTCCATTTAGTTTATTTTTTCGTTCTATTTGCTTTTTAATATGAGTTTTCTTGTTGTTGATAATCGTGAACGGAGTGTGACATTGGTGTTATTTGACATGTTTTATGTCACCACCGCAACGCGGGGGTTTAATACTAGTTTATCTTATAATTTCTCCTTTTAACGTAAACTAGTTTGGTACCCCGACGCGCGTTACGCGTGATAAGGAACGGAGGCTCAGAACTTTGTCATTATAGCCGTAAGCTAACAATTTCCTAACAATGAGTCAAAGACAAGAGGCAACATAATCAGAACAGCCTTCATAAAAACTAATGGTTGATGTCAACTAAAGTGCATCGATCAATAGTAATAATCCATACTCCACCTCAAAGCTTAGGCATGTTATTACATCTCATCATAGCAAACAATGTTCTATGATAATTGTAGCACTCAATACCTTACATATAAGAGCACAAATGTTAGAAGCTCAGAAGCGATTGTTCGTTGTAGCTGCAAACATCAGGTTTACCTCGCTGTAACAACAAACATAACCTTATTTTTCATCATCATCACCTCTAGACCATCCAAGATTAACCACTAAACACGCAATGAACGACGAACAACATGCATAGGGTCTCGGATGATGTTAGGATCATCGTCATCGACTACTACACCATGTAAGGGTCTCTGATGAAGTTAGGCTCATCGTCATCGACTACTATACCATTTAAGAGATGAAAGTAAGAATCAACTCAAGAAAGTTTAGATGAACAATTTTTTTAGGTCTCAGATAAGCCAACCTCATCATCGATAACAACATTTCAAACCAGAAAAGCCTAAAAAACCCTAACACCACAGCATACACAGGTGTGAAAAACAGTAAATTAAAATCATGGATGTGAAATTCAATAACACCAAACCAATACCACTGTTGATGTGTAGCATGGACACTGTTACATCTTGTATTTTTGAGTTAATTAAAAGTTAACGTTATTAATTCTTGTAAGGGCTATTGTTGGCATTCATGAAACTCATAGGCTACTTATGATTATCTTTTTAATTTGTCTTTAATTCTTTAATTTGAAGTTAATAATGTCAATTATTACATAGTAAATAAATGATAATCATAATATCAATAATAATAAAAATAATAATAAAACTAATAATAACAATGATAATAATATTGATGATAATATTAATAATAGTAATAAATATAATAAAATAATAATAATAATAATAATAACTAAGAATGTAGTAAAAATAATAATATGGTTATCAATAATAACAATTTATAAGAATTATTAAACTTAAAAATTATTTAAAACTTAAATTAAGAACGTTAAGGGGGTGAATTGTAAATTTATTAAACTTTAAATGGAAATTTTAATATAAAATAATAGAATTTCAAAGTTGAGGGACCATTTGTGTAATTAACCGAAACCCAAACCCCCCCGGTTTTCCTGACCACTCGCCGGCCAAACTCCGGCCATCGCTCCGGCGATCACCAAAACCCCCAAAACGCCTGATTTAAATGCAATTAAACCGCTTCTTAACCTTCACACATCAGTTTCAAATTAAGCACCCAAAACAATTTAAAATTCAAATCGGTTAGTGCGATCTACAACCAACCTGATTCCTTCCCGTTTGTCGGCCGCTTTACAGGCTACGATCGCACTAAACACCTGCAATAATGCAATTAAATTAATCAAAACGATCGTTTATATGTTCCTAAACTAATAGCACTTCGAATTCCATCTGAAATGAACACAAACATAGAATTCGAACACCCTCTCGGCCGCGACCTGCAACTCTGTTGAAAACCTCAATTCGAGCTCTTTCTCTTGCAATTGACAGAGGGCTTCCCATCTCTATATTCATTTGAAGCTTCCTGCAAAGTTAATTTGATTACTAACAACGTTTGCACCACGAACTAATCCTTCCTCTGTCGCGACTGTTTTTCGATTGTTCAACACCGATTCGTCTTCAATTCAGGTAATTGAATACATTTTTACACTCGATTTCATCTACAAATCAAAAGCCCTATGTTTATTGTTGTAATCATCATCGAATTCGAGTTCAATTTGAAGCAAACGAATCTAGGGTTCTTGAGAATTGGGAGCACTTTGATAACTTAACATAAAATAATTTGGAACCGGGTTTCTTCCGCGGCTGTATGCCTGGTTCACCGGTTCCCCACTTTCATTCTACCTTGGAGGTCCCGGGTTTGACCCCGGGCACCCCCATATATTTTTTTAATGGTTTTTCAGCCTTAGAAAAATTACAGAAAAATTTTAATAAACATAAAAAATTGTTTTTGTAAACTTTAAATATTTTCGGATCACCAAATAATTTTCTGGATTTTTCTATTAATTTTAAAAATTAAATAATTGTTTTAATAACATTTTAACAAATATTATTCTTGGTTAAATCCTATTAAAAATGGGTTTCAACTAATAAGTTTATTTCGGTTCAAACGTTATTCTTTTAAAATCATAGTTATCTTAAAATGTTTATTTAAAACTTATATTTAAACTTTATATGTTGATACAAATGAGTTCTTTTAAAATAACTTAATAATTATTTATATAACATTGAACTTGAAACAATAAATCTTTATAATATTAATAGGCATTATTAATTAAAGTTTTATCATGATAATTGTAGAAATTATATATTTTATAATTTCATAAATTATTTACAAATATTATTTTCTTATAAACTAAAGGTTTAGATTAAAAATTTGTTATTAATTAAAACGTTATTTTATTATAATATAACTATGATTACAACAATATTATGAGTTATAATTGAAGAACTTTAGAAAGGAGAGAAGTTAAGATTTGTATAACTTATGTAAGAGTGTATACAAGTGCAATTTCTTCTTCACATTGTGAGGGTATTTATAGTACAAAATGCAATCAATTTCTAGACAAGATAATATATTTGGTAGACAAGTGGTATAGTGGATTCATCCATAAGACCATAAGTTTGACAAAAGTAGCCATTCACTTTTATGATAATATTTCATAATACTCCCCCTTGAATAACACTTTTCAAACTTCAAAGTTTAGCTTTGTAATACTGCCTCGTTAAAAACCTTGCTAAAGAAAAACTCAGTGGGAAAAAGCTTTAGCGAAGGGAAAAGAGTGCAGTGTATAGCTCCCCCTTAAGTTATCATTTGTAAGGCATTATCCCTTGTGTACATGTCGCATACCAATATCATAAACGTGTTTCCTGAAAATTGTTGTAGGGAGTGCCTTTGCGAAAATATCTGCTGAATTGTTGCTTGATTGGACATATCTCATTTCAACTTGATTTTCTTTAACAAGATCTTGAGTGTATGAAAAGAATCTTGGTGGTATGTGTTTTGTTCTGTCACTTTTGATATACCCTTCTTTCATTTGTGAGATACAAGCTGCATTATCTTCGTAAATTGGAGTTGGATTTCTATCTTTCTCTAGTCCACAAGAGGTTAGTATAAGTTGTGTCATTGATCTTAGCCATATACATTCTCTAGAAGCTTCATGTAATGCAATAATTTTAGCATGATTTGATGATGTTGCAACAAGTGTTTGTTTCTGGGAACGCCATGAAATTGCAGTTCCTCCATTCAGGAATACGTATCCAGTTTGAGATCTTGCCTTATGAGGGTCTGATAAATAACTGCGTCTGCATAACCAACCAATCCTTCGTTTGAATCATTAGAATAAAATAATCCTAAATCAACGGTTCCTTGAAGGTATCGAAGAATATGCTTGATCCCATTCCAATGTCTTCTTGTAAGGGATGAACTAAATCTTGCTAGTAAATTAACTGCAAATGAAATGTCAGGTCTTGTACAGTTAGTAAGATACATAAGAGCTCCAATTGCACTAAGGTATGGTATCTCTGGACCAAGAACCTCTTCATCATCTTCGCAAGGGCGAAATGGATCCTTATCAATGTTGAGTGATCTAACAACCATTGGTGTGCTCAAAGGATTTGCTTTGTCCATGTTGAAGCGTTTTAAGAGCTTTTCAGTATAATTTGATTGATGTATAAGTATTCCATTACTCGTATGTTCAATCTGCAAACCAAGACAATATTTGGTTTTTCCGAGGTCCTTCATTTCAAATTCTTTCTTCAAAAGGACAACCGCTTCATGAATTTCTTTATGCGTCCTAATTATATTCAGATTATCGACATATACGGCTATTATTACATATCCTGAGGTTGTCTTCTTAATAAAGACGCATGGACACATAGAATTATTTGTATACCCTTTGTTTATAAAAAAATCACTCAAACGATTGTACCACATCCTTCCAGATTGTTTCAACCCGTATAAAGATCTTTGTAATTTGATTGAATACATTTCTTTGGGTTTTGAACTTAACGCTTCAGGTACTTTATACCCCTCTGGAATTTTCATATAGATGTTGTTATCAAGTGATTCATACAAATAAGCAGTAACAACATCCATAAGACGCATTTCCAACTTCTTAGAAACCGCCAAGCTGATTAAATATCTGAAAGTAATTGCGTCCATAACAGGAGAATATGTTTCCTCATAATCAATACCTGGCCTTTGAGAAAAACCTTGAGCTACCAGTCTAGCTTTATATCTCGTAACTTCATTTTTCTCATTTCGTTTTCTCACAAAAACCCATTTATACCCTATAGGCTTCATTGCCTTAGGTGTAATAACAATAGGCCAAAAACTTCCCTTTTGTTGAGTGAATCTAATTCAGCTTGCATAGCGTCTTTCCATTTATCCCAATCAGGTCGATTTTGACAATCAATAACAGATTTGGGTTCGGGATCATCATCACCACCCATGACGTCACTTGCTATAGAGTAAGCAAATATTTCATCAATATTTTCCATTTCATCTCGGTTCCATAATATATGTGTATGACCATAATTTATAGACATCTCTTTGTTTATATCATTCATTTCCTTCTCGGGAAGGGATTTTACTATCTTTCGAGAATCATTTTCTTTATGGTCGGTTTCCTTTTCATATCCCTTTCTTTTTCGAGGATTTTTATCCTTTGAACCGATTGGTCTCCCACGTTTTAGTTGTCTCTGAGATTCATGAGGCATATTTTCATCAATTTGTTTATTTGGAATCTCAACTCGAGCTGGTGCATTTACAGCTGGTATATGTGATTTTGTGACTCTTTTTGTATCAGTAAATGCATCAGGCAATTGATTTGCAATTTCTTGTAGATGCATTATCTTTTAAACTTCTGTCTCACATTGTTTTGTTCTAGGATCAAAATATAACAATGAAGGTTCACACCATGATACATCCTTATGTTTGTTTTTATTTTCTCCCCCTAATGTAGGAAAAAATGCTTCATTAAATTGACAATCAGCAAAACATGCTGTAAAGACATCCCCGGTTAAAGGTTCAAGATATCTTATGATAGAAGCTGTTTCATATCCAACATATATTCCCAACCTTCTTTGAGGTCCCATTTTTGTGCGTTGTGGTGGTGCAATCGGAACATATACTGCACATCCAAAAATTCTAAGATGGGAAATGTTTGGCTCCTGGCCAGACACAAGTTGTATAGGGGAGTATTTGTGATTTGCACTTGGTCTCATACGTATCAATGATCCAGCATGTAATATTGCATGGCCCTAAATTGACATCGGGAGTTTTGTTCTCATTATTAATGGTCTAACAATTAGCTGAAGACGTTTAATTATCAATTCAGCTAAACCATTTTGTGTATGTACATGAGCAACTGGGTGTTCGACAACAATTCCAAACGACATGCAATAATCATTAAAAGCATGTGATGTGAATTCACCCGCATTATCAAGTCTTAATATAATCAGGGAAATGTGCTCGTAATTTAATAATTTGAGCTAGAAACTTTGCGAAGGCTACATTACGAGTTGATAATAAAGAGACATGAGACCATCTACTAGATGCATCTATTAGGACCATGAAGTATCTAAATGGTCCACATGATGGATGGATTGGTCCACATATATCACCTTGAATTCTTTCAAGAAACATAGGTGATTCTTTTTCAACCTTTGATGGTGAAGGCCTTGTAATTAGTTTTCCAAGAGAACAAGATGTACATAGAGGCATTTTATTGATTTGGGGGATCCTTTTATCCTTCAACGGATGACCGTGTGTATTTTCAATTATCCTTTTCATCATTGTAGATCCTGGATGACCTAATCTGTCATGCCATAAGTTTAATATACCAGGATTGCAATGTTTTTCTTTCACTGCCATATGTGTTTGAGGCACGTTTATATATGTATAATGTAAACCAGAATGAAGCATTGGCAGTTTTTCCAATATGTGATTGTTCTCCATAATATGTAAATACTTTCCATTTTTCACAGTCCTTGACTGAGTATCATATCCATTATGATATATATTTTTGAAACTCAACAAGTTTCTTGTTGTTTTTGGGGAAAATAGAGCATTCTCTATTAAAGCTTTGTAACATTTGATTATTCTAAATTTGCTTTTCCCACACCTTCTATCAAATTTGAAGGGCCTGATATTGTATCGATGTTTCCCTTAGATGGTTTTAATTTATAAAAATATTTATAAGATTTAAGAATTGTATGTGTGGCACCACTATCTGCTATGCATAAATCTCCATTATTTGTTTGACCTTGGGCTTCCGTGAAATTCATTTTAATCTTCAAATATAAAATACATAAAATAATAAGTTTATATATTAAACACACAAAGTTCAACAACAAAATATATTACAAAAAAAAATCCATTAAACATAGTTAAAACATAACTTAATATAAGGAAATACATAGTTATAATTTTAGCAACATTTTAATTCATGGTTCCGAGTCATTGTAGAAATCTGAGTTATTCAACTCAGTGGTCACATTATCAAATTTGCCCATATAATTTGCCTCCTTCTCTTTTCCTTTTAGAGAGTCTTGATATAGCTCACATAAATGTGAAGGTGTACGACATGTTTTCGCCCAGTAGTTTGTGCTTCCACATCTAAAACATGAATCACCATAATTTTGGGACGTACCAGCTTCATTTTTAAACTTGTTTTGCTGGTTATAATTGTTATTTTGTGGAGAGTAATAATGGTTAGCTCTTTGGCTATGACCACGAGCACGACCCCGACCACGGTTATAATTGTTGTTCCATTTATGAGAGTGATTGCGACCACTTAAATGGTTTTATTAGAATGCCCAAGACCACGGCCTCGCCCACGGCCTTGTCCACGGCTTTGTTCCCGTTTACGCTCAGAATTTTTATGATTATTGTTATGAGCAATATTTACTTCTGGTATTGCTAATGATCCAGTAGGACGAGCCTGATGGTTTTTCATTAATAGCTTGTTCTTTTTCTCTACTACTAGGAGGAATGAATTTAGATCAGAATATCTTTTAAACTTTTGCAATCGATATTGTTGTTGCAAGTTTATGTTGGATGCATGAAATGTGGAGAAAGTTTTCTCCAACATATCCTCCTCAGTTACAGTCTGCCCATAAAAACGGAGTGTTGAGCATATTCTAAATAAAGCAGAGGTGTAATCATTCACTTTTTGAAATCTTGGAACCTAAGATTGTTCCATTCATCTCTAGCAGCGGGAAGCAAGACTTCCCTTTGATGGACAAATCTGCTTTGTAAATCTTTCCACAAAACATATGGGTCATCACAATTTGAGTATTCAAACTGTAGCATATTGTCAATATGTTTATGAAGAAAGACATCAGCTTTTGCTTTGTCTTGTTCTGAGCATTCATTGCCCTCTCGGATTGTTTCCAAGACACCCATTGATTTGAGATGCCTCTTGACATGTGCCGTCCATGGCATATAATTTTCTCCGGTGATGTCAAGAGCTGGAAATTCGATCTTGGCAATATTTGACATTTTATAGCTAGACATATATAATGTAAATATTAGAATTTATATAGTCATGAAAATTGAGGCAAAATACATTGGTAGTGTTAGAAACAAAGAATATTAAAAATGGAGAAAGGCAATATTATAAGCATTGTCGTAACTAATATAAAAACTGGGTGAGCCATCCTTGAAAAAATTTCTTGAGTTGTTTGAGAAGAATAAATGTATATGAAATAAGTTGACAATTGGTAATTTATAGTAGTAAAATGGTAACCTTTAACAATAGTTGTATTACCATTTTATAACCGTTTACAACGGTAATATACATATAAACAATTTTGTAAGTAAAGTAAAATAAACAACTTTGGTGTAAAAAGTTATGTATATAACAAAGGTTAGATAGCGTAGAATGAAGATGTTAATAAGCATAATTAAATGTTAGTTAACATAAATAAAAGTTAGATATAAATTAAAAATGTTAGTAAGCATAAAACTAAATGTTAGTTGCCATAAATAAAAGTTAGATAACATAAATGCCGTTCACCGATCTGCTGGACCGACATTGGTGAAAACTTCATCACTGGTCCTGAACTCATACAAGAGACGACCGATAAAGTTTTATCATCCGAAAGAACCTTGAAGTGGCAAGAAGTCGATAAAAGAGCTATGCTGATAAGCTACGTAAGCCATTCGAATTCCAAGTTGCGGAGATGGTTCTTCTTAAGGTTTCACCGTGGAAGGGTGTTGTTCGCTTTGGAAAAAAGGGTAAACTGGCTCCAAGATTTGTAGGACCTTTCAAGATTCTGAAAAGGGTTGGGAAAGTGGCTTACAAACTGGAATTACCTTCCGACCTTAGTGGAGTTCATCCTGTGTTCCATGTCTCGAATTTGAGGAAGGTCTGGCTGACGAAGGTCTGCATGTTCCGTTGGATGACATCCAGATTGACGAGTCATTACACTATGTCGGGAAACCCGTTCAAGTTATGGATCGCATTATGAAGAAGACTAGAACCACCACTACCCCAATCGTCAAGGTTCGTTGGGAGAATAAGCGTAGCGCTGAATTTACTTGGAAACGCGAGGAGCACATGAAGAAGAAATACCCGTTTCTATTTGTATAGTTTTTTCTTAATTTCGGGACGAAATTCTCTTAAGTTGGGGAGACTGTAACATCTTGTATTTTGAGTTAAATAAAGTTAACGTTGTTAATTCTTGTAAAGGCTATTGTTGGCATTCATGAAACTCATAGGCTACTTATGATTATCGTTTTAATTTGTCTTTAATTCTTTAATTGAAGTTAATAATGTCAACTATTACATAGTAAATAAATGATAATCATAATATCAATAATAATAAAAATAATAATAAAACTAATATAACAATGATAATAATATTGATGATAATATTAATAATAGTAATAAATATAATAAAATTATAATAATAATAATAATAACTAAGAATAATAGCAAAAATAATAATATGGTTAATTCTTATAATCCTCTTATATACTTATACGTCATTGTGAGTTTTCCTTGCCCCGTTTTACTTTATTTCACACTATTTTGGGGTGAAACATGATACTTATACATAATACACTTATAAACGTTGAGACTTGTAAAGCACTTGCAATTCATCTTTATATTTTGTCATGGTTATTTGTGTGTTGTAAGTGATTATATGAGATACGTAGTTTGTTACAATCATTAACTATTGCTAGCATGGCGACGACTTAGATCTTTGGGCCTGACAAGCCTATTTGGTGCTAAAGTCGATGTATTGCCGACTCCTAGGAGCCGTATGCTTGTGCACTAGGGAACCAAATACACTTAGCCAATCTTATATACTTGTAATCAAGTGGAGGTTTGGTTGTAAAGATATGTGTTCTATAACTTTACTAGCTTATAACCTATGACATGAATTACTACTTGTAATCTTTTCATATTATGTATGAAAACCTTGGAAACTCACCAACTATTTTTAGTTGACCTTTTATTTTTATCATGTTTCAGGTAACCCCCAAGTTTAAAGTGGTCTTTTGAAGCTTGCAATAAAACTAGGACGTGGACCTAGTTAAATAAATAAAATGTTATGTTATGTTTTGATTTATGTTTGAATGTATTTCATTGTTGAGACTTATGTTTGTATTTCCTGTTAAAACTTATAATATTAATATTTACATTTAAATATAGCGTTATGTGATTGTGAACAATCTTATCTCTCACATCTCGACGATTCCCCCGTCAAGGTTGGGGTGTGACAGATTGGTATTAGAGCCCATAACTATAGGGATTTAGGTTATTAGAAATGGTGACCTAGACTATAGTTTATGCATGATCCTTATAGAATAGTATTCTTATGAATACATACATATTTTTTGCATGCTGCCTAACGCTATGCCTTCTTATGTGCAATGTGATGCCTTAGCATAGGCGCCTTTCTGCAGGATTACAAATTGTTACCCGTCTCCCCTAGACTTATCATGAACATTGATTCTCCCTGAAAATTGCTACTTCTTAAACTTATTCTCGTCGTCGAGTAGAACTTGTTGATAGGACTTCCTTAGACTTTATGTCTAATCTTATAAATATCTCATCAAGGTTTTGATTTCGTGAACCAAAGAACTAGTGTGGTACATAGACACCTGTAATCCGGATTTCCTGGTAAAAAGCCTTCGGGCTAAGGTAAGCGTTTCGTATAAATCCTACGGGACTAGTTACGCTTACCTGGGGATTTCTGGAATGAGTGATAAACTATGGTCAACACACATAAGTTTCTAAGGCAAATGGGTCAATTTACCTTGACATGTCAACGTTTCCAAATGGTGATGCGTTACCGACTGGAAACATTCCGTATAATTCATGATTCTTACTTTAACTGTCATCCTTATTGTCCTTTTACCCGTTCCTAATCCAATACGTACTTTCCAGCATGTCTCGCCATCACGGAAACCCAGGAAGATCCGACCGTAAGCTTGCCGCCATGATTGCCCGGCAAATGGCTGTGGTCATCCCGACTATGATGGCTGAACTCACCAGCACTATGATCGCCAACGTCACGAACAATAGCAACGGCCAAGGGGAAAATAGTGCAAACCAAGGCCGTAACAACCAGTCTTGCACCTTCAAGCACTTTAGTTCATGCACCTCCCAGTTTCAGTGGCAAGGAAGGTGCCACCGGTCTCTTAGAATGGTTTGAAGGGATGGAGAACACCTTCGTCAACTGTGAGTGCCCCGAAGCACTCAAGGTGAGGTATGCCACCAGTATGCAGCAGCAAAGGGCCTTAACGTGGTGGAACAGCGAAAGGAGAAACCGAGGCCCCGACGCAATCTTGGCCTTAAGTTGGGAGGAATTCAAAAACATAGCCATCGCCAAGTTTTTCCCAAGAAGTGAAATCCAGAAATTAGAGGAGGAATTCTGGAACCTGAAACAGGATGGCGGGAATCATCTGGCGTATTCTACCCGCCATCACGAGTTGAGTATACTGCTGCCACACATGGTGGATACTGTTCCACGTAATATGGAGAAATTCATAAAGGGTGTGCCGCCGCAGATTCAGGATGCCGTTGTGGGTAGTCGACCCGCAACGTTGGAAGATGCCATCACCATCACTGCCCAATGACAGAGAACCACATCCGAGCGGGTACTATGTCTGCAAAGGGTGCCAAGAAAACTGAGAAGACGACCCCCGAGGAGGTGAAGGAGGTCAAGCCTGATAACAAGAAACGGAAGTTTGTACCGGCACGGAACTATGTCGTGGCTGCACCCAAACAACCCCAAAGACAACTTGTACCTGTCGCTGCACCTGTGGCACAAATGCCTGGGGCTAGGGCCTATGCTGGTCCTCAACCTATGTGCAATACGTGTAAGTATCATCATCCGGGGAATCAACCGTGTCGTATCTGCACTTATTGCGGTAAATATGGTCATTTGGTGGCAACTTGCCACCGTGCACCTAACAATGCTGCCGTGGTCACAAATCGTGTTTGCTACAACTGTGGGAAACCTGGTCACTTCCGCCCACAATGCCCTCGTCTTGTGGGTAACGTTCCACAAGCCCGGGGCCGTGCTTTCAACATCAACGCTAACCAAGCACAAGCAAACAACGATGTGGTGAATGGTATGTTAACTTACTTTTAATTTTCGTGATCCGAATATTTTCATACATTACCTGTAACGTTAAATACCTTAAACAAAAAAATTTGAACAGGTATGTTTCTTATTAATAAGACGTATGCCTATGTTCTATTTGATTCTAGAGCCGATAAGAGTTTTGTTTCATTAGAGTTTGAACCTATACTTGCTAAGCCACATACGAAACGAGAATGACCTCTCACCGTTGAAGTTGCCGATGGAGAGCCGATCACCGTGGATGTCGTTATCCGTGATTGCATCTTAAGTCTTGACCCACATGACTTTCTTATTGATCTCATCCTTATGAAACTTGGAAGCTTCGACGTCATCATTGGTATGGATTGGTTAGCCAAACACCATGCCGAGATCGTTTGTTTCGAGAAGTGCATTCGTATACCGTTACCCTCTGGGATACTTTGAAAGTGTTCGGTGAAAAATCTTCCAAAGGACTTAAACCCATGTCTTGCACTCAAGCCCGAAAGTGCTTAAGCAAGAAGTATATGGCCTTCTTGGCTTACGTGGTCAACACAAAAGTCAAAGGGAAAGAACTTAAGGATGTCCCTATCGTGCGAGACTTTCCTGAAGTATTTTCCGATGACCTTAGTGGTTTTCCTCCCGTGCGTGAAGTCGAGTTTAAAATTGACTTAATACCGGGAGCAAACCCCGTGGCTAAGTCACCATATCGACTTGCATCGTCTGAAATGCAAGAACTCTCTAGTCAACTTCAAGAGCTAACCAAGAAAGGTTTCATTCGTCCTAGTTCTTCACCTTGAGGTGCACCTGTTCTATTTGTAAAGAAGAAAGATGGGTCGTTTCGCATGTGCATCGACTATCGTGAGCTTAACAAGCTTACCATCAAGAACCGCTATCCTCTTCCTCGCATCGATGACTTGTTTGATCAACTTCAAGGAGCTGCTATATTCTCGAAGATTGATCTACGTTCTGGATATCATCAATTACGAGTCCATGATGATGATATCCCAAAGACTGCGTTCCGTACTCGTTATGGGCACTATGAGTTTATGGTGATGCCTTTTGGCTTAACAAATGCTCCTGCTGTTTCATGGATCTCATGAACGAGTATGCAAGCCCTATCTAGATAAGTTTGTGATCGTCTTCATTAATGACATACTTATCTACTCCAAAACCAACGCCGAGCATTAACTGCATTTGCGACAAGTTCTTGAATTGTTGAAGAAAGAGCAATTGTATGCGAAGTTCTCGAAGTGTGACTTCTGGCTTGAGGAAGTTCAATTTCTAGGACACGTGGTGAATAGCCAAGAAATTCACGTTGACCCTGCAAAGGTGGAAGCTGTGAAGAATTGGTGTGTTCCCACGACTCCGACCGAGATTCGTTCTTTCCTTGGTCTTGCTGGTTATTACCGACGATTCATCGCCAACTTTTCAAGGATCGCGAAGCCGCTCACTTCCTTGACACAAAAGAATAAACCATTCAAGTGGGGGCCCGAGCAAGAGGAAGCTTTTGAAGCGTTTAAAGCACAAGCTGTGCAATGCTCCTATCTTGACCTACCCGATGGAAACGATCATTTCACCGTATATTGTGATGCATCAAAACAAGGCCTTGGTTGCGTTCTTATGCAATGAGGAAAGGTCATAGCTTATGCATCGAGACAATTGAAGATTCACGAGGTGAATTACACAACACACGATCTCGAGCTTGGTGCTATTGTTTTTGCTTTGAAGATTTGAAGACATTACCTTTATGGTACGTAATGTATAGTCTACACCGATCACAAAAGCCTTCAGCACGTTTTTAATCAAAAAGATCTCAATATGAGACAACGTCGTTGGGTTGAGTTGATTAGTGATTATGACTGTGACATTCGTTACCACCCTGGGAAGGAAAATGTCGTAGCCGATGCACTAAGTCGTAAAGTCCATAACAAGATGACCTTGTTTCAAGAGATTCGCGATCGACAACAATGGTTTGATACTTTGAGAGGATACGATACTGAAATTTGACTAGATGTCAACAAGGCTACCGTATTACTACAAAACTTGAGAATAGGTAGTGACATCGAGTCTAGTATCTTGGAGGCTCAACAAATGATTCAACAAGAAGGAAGAATGAAGGATAAACTGGAGCATAACCTTCTAACTCAACTGGAGATGAAACCTAATGGGTTGATGTATTTCGCGAACCGAATTTGGGTTCCAAATCGTGATAATCTTCGTACTTTCATCATGAATGAAGCTCATCAAACTCGTTATTCTATTCATCCTGGCTCCGATAAGATGTACATGGACCTGCATGGTCAATATTGGTGGCCTGGAATGAAGAAAGACATAGCGACTTATGTAGCTAAGTGCCTCACGTGTACGAAGGTTAAAGCCGAACATCAACGTCCAAGTGGGTTACTTGAACAACCCGAGATTCCTATGTGGAAGTGGGAACACATATCCATGGACTTCATAACTAAACTACCCCGAACCTCTCGAGGACATGATAGCATATGGGTGATCGTTGACCGATTGAACAAATCGGTACATTTTATACCCATACGTGACACTTACAAGACATCAAGGTTGGCACGTATATACGTTGATGAAATTGTAAGTCGTCATGGGGTACTTATTCACATCATATCCGACCGAGACGCACGTTTCACTTCGCATTTTTTATTGTCTATGCAAGAACTCTTGGGTACACAACTAGATCTAAGCACGGCTTACCATCCTCAAACTGATGGTCAAACCGAGCGAACGATCCAAACCCTGGAGGATTTGCTACGCCTGTGTGTCCTTGAATTTGGTGGTGATTGGGATACGCATCTACCGCTTGCGAAGTTTTTGTATAACAATAGTTATCACTCGAGTATCAAGATGGCACCATTCGAAGCAATTTATGGTCGTAAACGTCGTTCACCGATCTGCTGGACCGACATTGGTGAAAACTTCATCACTGGTCCTGAACTCATACAAGAGACGACCGATAAAGTTTTTATCATCAGAAAGAACCTTGAAGTGGCAAGAAGTCGACAAAAGAGCTATGCTGATAAGCGACGTAAGCCATTGGAATTCCAAGTTGCGGAGATGGTTCTTCTTAAGGTTTCACCATGGAAGGGTGTTGTTCGCTTTGGAAAAAGGGTAAACTGGCTCCAAGATTTGTAGGACCTTTCAAGATTCTGAAAAGGGTTGGGAAAGTGGCTTACAAACAGGAATTACCTTCCGACCTTAGTGGAGTTCATCCTGTGTTCCATGTCTCGAATTTGAGGAAGTGTCTGGCTGACGAAGGTCTGCTTGTTCCGTTGGATGACATCCAGATTGACGAGTCATTACACTATGTCGAGAAACCCGTTCAAGTTATGGATCGCATTATGAAGAAGACTAGAACCACCACTACCCCAATCGTCAAGGTTCGTTGGGAGAATAAGCGTAGCGCTGAATTTACTTGGAAACGCGAGGAGCACATGAAGAAGAAATACCCGTTTCTATTTGTATAATTTTTTCTTAATTTCGGGACGAAATTCTCTTAAGTTGGGGAGACTGTAACATCTTGTATTTTTGAGTTAAATAAAAGTTAACGTTGTTAATTCTTGTAAGGGCTATTGTTGGCATTCATGAAACTCATAGGCTACTTATGATTATCGTTTTAATTTGTCTTTAATTCTTTAATTTGAAGTTAATAATGTCAACTATTACATAGTAAATAAATGATAATCATAATATCAATAATAATAAAAATAATAATAAAACTAATAATAACAATGATAATAATATTGATGATAATATTAATAATGGTAATAAATATAATAAAATTATAATAATAATAATAATAACTAAGAATAATAGCAAAAATAATAATATGGTTAATTCTTATAATCCTCTTATATACTTATACGTCATTGTGAGTTTTCCTTGCCCCTTTTTACTTTATTTCACACTATTTTGGGGTGAAACATGATACTTATACATCATACACTTATAAACGTTTGAGACTTGTAAAGCTCTTGCAATTCATCTTTATATTTTGTCATGGTTATTTGTGTGTTGTAAGTGATTATATGAGATAAGTAGTTTGTTACAATCATTAACTATTGCTAGCCTGGCGACGACTTAGATCTTTGGGCCTGACAAGCCTATTTGGTGCTAAAGTCGATGTATTGCCGACTCCTAGGAGCCGTATGCTTGTGTACTAGGGAACCAAATACACTTAGCCAATCTTATATACTTGTAATCAAGTCGAGGTTTGGTTGTAAAGATATGTGTTCTATAACTTTACTAGCTTATAACCTATGACATGAATTGACACTTGTAATCTTTTCATATTATGTATGAAAACCTTGGAAACTCACCAACTATTTTTAGTTGACCTTTTATTTTTATCATATTTCAGGTAACCCCCAAGTTTAAAGTGGTCTTTTGAAGCTTGCAATAAAACTAGGACGTGGACCTAGTTAAATAAATAAAATGTTATGTTATGTTTTGATTTATGTTTGAACGCATTTCATGGTTGAGACTTATGTTTGTATTTCCTGTTGAAACTTATAATATTAACATTTACATTTAAATATAGCGTTATGTGGTTGTGAACAATCTTATCCCTCACATCTCGACGATTACGCCGTCAAGGTTGGGGTGTGACAGACACCACCAAAAGCGACCGGTGATGGCCACCGGTGACGTCCGACGATTACAAAAGAGATAAACATAGCCAGAAATGGAAGGTCACGCCGCCACCGTTCACGATGAACAACCCAAACAATACAACAGAGGGCCGCCCGTCACCAGAATAATCGTACCTCATCGATAATTGCAAAGCAGCCGCCACCGTTTCAAAACAACGCATATCTTAACCGTCAAAGGACAACAGTGCAGCAATCGAGCATATCGGCGACAACACCATGGCAACCACGTCCATAGGCCTAATCATCAATGAAACAAACCCAAAGCAGCTGGTGCTTGCGAAACCACCGTTACCGTCACAAAACCAACTAGATCTCAACCGAGAAAGGGCAGCGACGATGCTGGCGACCACATCGGTGCCAGCGCCATGGCAACCACGACCATAAGCCCAATGGGTTGAGCTACCGTCATCCGACGACCACAAACAGCTGCTCCGAACTAAAAGGCATGGCAACCCCATCACAATCTCTCTCTCTACACACACGAAATGTGTGTACTGAGCCAAAAAGAACTTGAAAGAGGCAGATGAAACCGACGCAACAGTCACTTGTACACAACATATCAAAGGCGTTTTTTACTACTTATCACCCTTCTATTTTCATATATAGGGTAATTACTTTCTCTCTCAAGTCTCAATCCTTGCCTCTTTCTAACTTTTAATTATTCTACATACTTTCTCTTTCTCTGTTGAAGCAAGCCTCTATCTTCACCTATGATTTTTTGGAAAATATGCATAATTAAAGCAAGAGAAAGATCGACAAGAAGATACTTTGATTCATCCATACAACAACGTTTGACGAACGATTTTATTTAATTTTTATTTTTACCTTTACGTTATGAAGATTAGGGTTCTTAAGATTATGATATATGTATGTATGTGTATTTATTTTGAAGATTAGAGTTCTAAAGATTATGATATACCAATTTGTTTAACTTGTAACCTTTTTTATTTTATTTTGTGTATGTTAGATGTTAATGAGTAAATCTTGAAACCACAACAAAAAGAGGAGGAAAGGAAGCATAAAAACAAGAAAGGTAAAATTGAGAACTTTTTGTTTTGAATGATTCTGAGTAGAGACTGATGTAGGTTTTTTTAACGAGAAATGTGCCACTTTAATTCGGAGAATATGTGTTATCTTAATGGGGCCCACCTATTCATTTCACAGTCGAGACCGCACCTCTAACCCCCTCAGGATGAAACTCATTGCTGAGAAAACCTCCTGTCTTAACTCTGAGTATTTTGCTCAGAGTGAGACTTGAACCTATAATCTTTCAATATTTACATGTCATGAGTACCTCACTTTATCCAGTTAGGCTAAAGTCATTGGCCTGATGTAGCTATTATGGGTTTTGAATATTGTATTTGTTTATTTTTAGTAGCTTTCAACGAATTAAATTTTGTGATATTTTTTCAATGTGGAAATATTTATAGGACTTAATTACACTGGTGGCCTCATATTTACTCGTGATTTCATTTTTAGTTTTTAACTTTTATAAATTAAAAGATTAGTTCAACACTTTGTAAAAACACAACATATTTAGTCTCTCAGTTGGATGAACGTTAGCATTTCAGTTAACTTTCTCAGAAAATGACTATACTACCCTTGAAAAAAAAATATAAATAGTACATAACTCACCCTCCTGTTTCTCTCTCGTCCTCGATTCCCCACCGTCGAAACGCCATCCACCACCACCGGCATCACCGACACCATGTCATCTTTTAAGCTGAATCACTCCAAACCCACCACCATTCTTGTTTTGACCGTGTGCTTAAGATCCACCCGCACCACCACACTCTGATTTTTTATACCAACCACTATCATCATACCAACACTCTGATTTTTGAAAATTCTTTAACTAAACCAATCAAAACGTTGACTAATAATCAAATTCAACAAGACCTAACTCGGATTCAATGGGATGATCATATGGTAGGCTTTCAAGCAATGGTTGCAAGGGGTTGCTTGGGAGTTATGGCTAGTTCAGTGGTTTATGAGTTACTGATCAGTTGACTTAAGCTTGGGTCTCCACAAATCTGGTCAATTTATGCTGTTATGAGCGATGGTTGGGGGCCCCACCGGGATAACTATAACATCGATGGGAGGCGGTGGTTATTGTAAGGGGAGGAAAGTTTGGTTGTGAGAGTCATGGTGCTGGCCAGATAAGACAAACGGGTGGCCGGAGAAGACGGATTGAAGCGATGGTGGTATCTGAAAAAGAAGAATGGAGTTGATGACTTGATGGTGTTAGGGGTGTTTGTGGGTGTTGGGGGTGTTTGGGGTTTGGGAGTGCTTAATTTATCAATTTTTAGTTTTTAATTTTTGAAAAGTTAAAAGTTATTTTATATCTACTATTACATCATTATACTTCTTTTTGGTGATATTTTAATATTTGTGGTATCTGTAGCTAGGAAATGACTGGGATTAATTGTTACGGGGCCTGATGTGTATGTAATACGCTTGGACCTTTTAGGGGAAACTTGTTGCTTTCCTGATACATGCTTGTTCATCTTATACTCCTTTTGGTGATATTTTAATATTTGTCGTCTGATGTGTGCTGTACCATATACCATATACCATATACCACATATCGTCTGTTTGATTATATGTTTATTCGTTAGCGTTACTGCTTTTGCTATCGAGCCAAGGGTCTCTTTGGAAGCGGTCTCTCTACCTATCTAGATAGAGGAAAGACTCGCCACCACCTACCCTCCCAGACCCTGCTCTTGAGTGGGACATACTGGGTTTGTTTGTTTGTTTGTTTGTTTTATTACATCATTACTTTATTCGATTATATTTCTCAAAAAATATTGAGTGGATGCCCCGACGCACGTTCCTTAACAGAAACATCTTTAGAACATTTAAACAACTAGGTGTGATGCCCCGACGCACGTTGCGCGTCTTGAAAACGGATAAAACTGAGACCCAAACAACCCATCATCACAACCACAAGTTTGATTAATATAGGAAACAATGCAATCCTCAAAGCACCACTCAAAACTAAATACTTTTTAAGTCGAGGCTCAGGGAGCTGCAATTTGTTCGAAAGAACATAATTTACCAACCAAACCAAATCAATAGTGCATGAGGGTTAAAAAGAACATAATTTACCAATCAAACCAAATCAAAGTCGTTAAACGTTTGGTTCAAAAAGTTCACAGGTTTGGCCTAAATCCGTTAAGACACATCTCGTGTAACGCATGAATATATGTTAATAAAGCAAGTAAGAAAACAAAGCAGAAAAAACTAAAACATAAAGCAAATAGGCTCAGGTTTGGGTTTTTGGTTACCATGGCTGCAAATCAGGTTGCAAGTGCAGAACACCACACTTGCCATCACCGAGTATGCCACGCCAAGAAACCACCTCCACCACACTCATCATAGCCATAGTTACGTCTCGGGGGGGAACAAATAAACACTGTCATCCACATACCATAGCCATCATCATCAACAAACCAGAAACAGACCCTAACGATTTCAGACAATCAACCAAAACTAACTGAGGTATAAGGGTCTCAGATGACGGGTCGTCATCATCATGACTTATGAACACGGAAATCTACCGTCACAAATCAAAACAAAAGATTAGGGTTCGGGGTGACCCTGACCATCATCATCAACCAAAAATTAGAACCCATAGGCAGACAACAAAATAGAAACCCCAGAAGTGAGGGTTAAGATCAAATATACCCAAAACAAAAAGCCACACAGCAGAGAGAAACAAAAGGTCAGCATGAAAAACCCACAAATCCAACAAGCTATTAGGATTAGGTGTAACCCTAAACCTCGGATGGCGACAAACCATAACCACCCCACCATGCATGCCACTGGTCAACCGAAAGGTCGTCAGCGACGACGGTGGCGGCCGACAAACCAGGGTTAAGATTTGTGACCAGAAAGCAACCGACGGAAAATACGAAGTTCGCCGGCTCCATGGGCTACTAACCAGCACCACGCCACCGAAGCCGGGCAACCCAAAGGCCACCGACAATGGTGGCGACGATGACAAATCGGCACAGCCTAGATTCGATGGCGGTGGCGATGGAAGTTGCATGGCACACATAGCAGCAGACGACCATCGGACGAGATGTCCCGTCAATGGCAGCATAATCATGCATCCACGATGGCCGCAGTCGCTGCCTTGATGATGGAAGCTATATCGTCACCATCGCTACAGACGACCGTCAGATGAAACGACCACTGACAATGGCAACAAACAACCGTCCATCGCCGGAAATGGGGCAAGCAACCATAACAGTGGCCACAGTCGGCGGCGAAGACGGTGGAGGTTGCGGTGGTGATGGAAACCAGAGCTCGGTTTTTGTGCGCGAAGAATGGTGAGAAAATCCCAATTAAAAGGGGAACATAATACAGACAATCATCAAATTGTTGTATATGATGCATAAAAAACGATACCTGCATCACCAACTTGTACACAATGCATTAAGGGTTCAAAAAACACTATTTATTCCCTTCTATTATGATACCTGCATCACCAACTTGTACACAATGCATCAAGGGTTCAAAAAACACTATTCATTCCCTTCTATTATTAACATATATATAATAACTTACTAGCTTTAGTTATCCGTGTATTACACGGGATGTGAAGAGTTAATTATTAAAATAACACAAAAACATAAATAAAACTAAATTTATTACACGGGTTGAAAAAATAAAATTAATTAATTGTTGATTGTTATTTATATAATACCAACTTTAGTAAATCCATGTATTACACGAGTTAAAAATAAAATATTAACCACGATGAAAGTTTATGAAGTATAAAATGATATTTTAAAATAAAATATGATTAAATTATATCTGAGTAATGATTATAAATAATAATTTTAATTTTTATTTCCAAAAAAAATTAACCATTTTTTCAAACAATCCGCATTAAAAATATCATTTTTAAAAGTTTCTTATTATAACTTCTAATCTTAATCATTTTTAGTTTATAAAGAAGTTTACTTTTTAAAAACATTAATTTTAAGAAATTTCATATTTTTAAAAATATTTGATGCTTTAGAAAAAACTCTTATTTTATAAAAATTTGTTTTCTAGAAATAACATTAATAAAAAGACAACTTTTCTTAATTTATTAAGAAATATTTTTAATCTTAAGAAATTTAGGTAGCTATTTAAGATGAGAGAGATGCGGAAAAAAAAAAAACTTAGCGGCCCTAGAAATGTAACAAGTGTCCCCACAAGTTACTTTTTTAGTATTATATATAGATAAAAACCCTCCATTTGAAAAAGTTTTTTCTTTTAAGATTCACTAGAAATCAACCCCGCGCGTTGCGTGTATTACGACGATTACATTGACGTGGTTAAATATATAAAAAACGTATGAAGCTGTGATGGAAAAAATATTATGCTTCGTATGTTATAACATAAACATGACTTAACAAAAACATTGAAACGTTGGCAAACCCGCGTGTTGAAAAAAGAGTTGATAATATACATAACTTAAATTTTTAAAAATATTTTATTTGTGTATCAAATCATAATTAAAGTCGAACGTTACCTTTTCTTTCAAAATAACGTGGTTAAGAACATGTATCACGCATGCGAACTTCATTATTCGCGTTACAAGAAACGTATGAAGATGTGTGGTTTGGTTCTGGAGATCGTGACGTAGATTATAAAAATAGGATTATGTCTTGCACATTGATATCTATATAGAACTTAACATTGAAATGACAACCCGTTAGAAAGTAAGAACAAATTAAATAATTATTTTTGAAAAAAAAGTAAATTATAAAAGAAAGAAAAAAGAAAGAAAAAGGTAAATTATAAAAGAAAAAACGAAAAAGAAAAAAACAACAACAAAAGAAATAAAACTAAAAAAAAAGTGCAGCCGAGGGGTTCAAGACTCAAACCCAGGTAGAAAGTGTAGGAGTGAATGTGCTAAATCGTACCGGCAACAAATACTTTTATGAATCATGTTAATAGTTCATTATTAATAATAATTTAAAATCTGAAAAATTCAAAAAAAAAATCATCAGCAAACCAACCAACAAATGAGAATTTAACACGTGGCACCAACAAATGAGAATTTGACACGTGGCAAGGCCGGTGACAGCCCTATCGACCTTGCTTTATAAGTATAAGTATAATGGTTCAACAAAAAAATATTTTCTTTTATAGAAACTTATAAAAATAGTTTTGAGAGGAAAGAAGATTTCATATTTTGTATATGACTTTTCTTTAAATTAATATTTTTCGTCCTTCCGAAAAAAACGTTTTTTTAACCTTTTTATGAAAGACGGGTTTTTTTTAATAAAAGTAAATTTCGGTTTTGGTCCCTGTGGTTTAACCATTTTAACCATTTCAGTCCAAAAAGAAATCTTTGATCATATCATGCCCTATGGTTTAATTTTTGTAACAGTTTTGGTCTCTGATACCAACTCTGTTGGTTTTACAGTTAAATGTGAGGGTACTTTGATCATTTTATATTTGGAGGACTAGTTATGTAAATTATATTAGATTAGGATAATTATTGTAATTTTTTAAAACAATAAAAACAAAAAAAAAACAAAATTTAAATCTAATCCAACCCAAACCCCCAACACTCCCACCATCCTAAAACCCTTTCACCACCCAACATTCCTAATCGAAACCCTAACCATAACCCCCACCACCCCTTCCTCCCCTTGCAACTCTAAACCCTCGACGGGATCCAAACTCTCCGGCCATTACGACGTCGATATTCCGGCGAGAGATGATAATGCCTATAAAGAGGTGACAACGAAGGTTGAAACTGATATGGGTAAAAAGTCCCCATTTTTTCCATTTTATAGCCCGAGCCCCGGTCGGAATTGGTTCTCGAAGAAATCGTATCTGGCAAACCCTCACATTCATTCTCCACCACCCGCACCACAATAGCCACCGCCTCCGCCGCCTTATCCGTCGCAATAGACTTCTCAGGGACCAGAGGCAATACAATCGACAAAAATGACGATACCGCAGACACTACATCAACGTCATGAGTTGTTGTGTTGAGGTGTCGGAGCGTCGATGGTGACGGCGAAGTATGAGAGGGGGGGGGGAGGTAGTGACTCCGATAGGATGATGGAGCAGGTGGCGGCGGCGGTGGCGGTGCTGCGGGGCAGCGGAGTTGCCGTAGCGGTGGAGGAGTTGGTGGCAGATATCGGAGTCACCGGTGAAGATGGTGGTGGTGGTGGTGGTGGTGGTGTCGATGGGTTCTTCCATGGAGCTCCGATGGATTGTGGTGGTTGATTTTGGTGTAGGGTTTATGGAGGGTTTCTGTTTAGAACGATGGAGGTTAACTGGACCTGTTGATCCAAGATGGTGGTGGTGGTGGTGGTGTCGGTGGGTTCTTCCATGTTGATCCAAGAACTATGAAAGTGGTAACAAGCAGGGATGTAGTTTTTAAGAGCAAAGGTGCTGGGATAGGGATAACATGGTTGGAAAGGAATCTGTCTTAGAAATAACAATAATTATCCTAATCTAATATAATTTACATAACTAGTCCTTCAAATGTAAAATGATCAAAGTACCCTCACATTTAACTGTAAAACCTAACAGAGTTAGTGTAAGGGACCAAAACCGTTATAAAAATTAAACCATAGGGCATGATATGATCAAAGATTTCTTTTGGACTAAAATGATTAAAATAGTTAAAACACAGGAAACAAAACCAAAATTTACTCTTTTAATAATATTATTCTTAACAAAAGGTTTTGCTTAACAAAAAGTGTTTTTTTTTTTAAATATGCTTTTGTTCAGCTAGTGATAGCACAGTATTAAACAAATCCGCCCACAATTTTGAATAGCAAGAATGCCCTTTAATACATTTTTCACTTTAAATTTTTATTTGTGAACAGTATTTTTCTCTTTAAATACCAGAGCGCTCTCTCCATAAATGCACCAGTAATCAATCTCTCTTTTACATTTCAATGGCTCAAAAGTGTGAAATGAAGCTTCTCGGGAAAACTGGAAGTGCATTTACGAACAGAGTTAGATTCGTTCTTAAACTCAAGTCTATCGAATATGAGTACTTTGAGGAGGATTTGGATAACAAAACTGAACTGCTACTTAAATCAAATCCCATTTTCCAAAATGTCCCGGTCCTTTTTCATGCTCATGGACTGCCCATGATCGAGTCTCTGGCTGTAATGGAGTACCTTGATGAGATCCAACCGGATATCCACCCTATCCTTCCTTCAAACCCTTCGGAACGGGTTCAATGCCGGATCTTAGCCTACACCTTTGATAACATGGTATTTTATGATCCAAACCATTTTGGTTTTAGTTACAATTAACATGTTTTTGGATTTACTTACCAATGATCATTAATTCAAGTGGTTTAAGTGAGGTACCACAAAACTTTTACAAAAAAAAAAATGGAAATCAAAATTGGATCAAGAGGTAATTTTCTTTCACCTATGATTAGTTTCTTTCTGAGTGTAGTCTCGGGTTACGTACTCGAATAATAGAGATGATCAGATGGGTCAGTGACCCATCAGTGATCCTATTAGTATCCATCAGTGATCAAATTAGTCATGCAAAAAAAAAAACTAAAAATTATTTATCATTTTTATTTTTAAACTTTGATATTAATCTATACGTTCTCTAAAAATGAAACCTTCTTATTAATTCCTTTACGTTAACTTATGAGATTTTTATATATTTCACCTTATTAAGACTATAAATTACATATTTCCTCAAGCTAAAAAAATAATTACATATTTCCTCGTTAAATACATATTTATTACATATTTATCCATTTAATTAAAATCAACTTATTAAAAACTATTATACCTTGTTTTTACTAACGCATTTTATATATTAATATTTTATTATAATTGATTAAAACTTTAGACGATTAAGTTTGGTATGTGGACATATAACTTTAATTATCGGTTATTGTTGTTTTGAAGTAAATTCTTAAACGAGATCCAATTTTGTTATTACTACTTATATAGAAGACTCGAGTTTGAGAAAATATGTAATTGATAGTCTTAAAAAGTGAAATGTTTAAAAATACTTTAGTAAAAATACAAGTATAGTAATAGTTAAATAAAAAATTTCACTAAAATGAGTAAATATGAAATATATATGTTTTAAAAGGAAAAAATATGTAATTGATCTTTCAAGCAGGGTAAATATGTATTAATGATTTTAGGAATAAGAAATATGTAGATGTCTGTTAATTTATAAGGTTCTCAAACTATTTTTTGTGGAACTACATATGAATATAAAACTATTTTATTTTTTGTACACGACCACCAAAACGACACAGAAATCACATATTTGTTATTACACTCATTACTTGAGAAGTTTCTTAGTTATTATAGCTACTTAATAGCAGAAGAAATTTAGTCTAATAGTATTAAAATGTTATTTAGTCCAATAGTATTAAAGTGTTATGTATTTATAGGGGTGTTCAAATTTGGATATCTGAAATACGGATATCCGAATTTCGGATATCCGAAAATTTCGGATAGTGAATTTCACTATCCGAATCCGAGGATATCCGAAATTTCGGATTCGGATTCGGATATCCATTCGGATATCTGAATTCAAAGAAAATTTGTATTATTTAATAAATTTTATAAAAATGTAATAATTTTTATTAAAGTTTCTATCGGATATCCGAAGTTTTTTATTAAAATATCCTAAATATCTAAAAATATCCGAAATATTTAATTAAAATTTATTATTTTAAATTTTTATAAAAATATTTCGGATATTTTGGATATCCGAAATATCCGAAAATTCTGAAAATCATTATCCGAATCCGAATTCGAAATTTCTGATATCCGAAGTTCGGATATCCGAATCCGAATTTCGGATTTTCGGATATTTTGGATTCGGTTTCGGATTCGGTTTCGGATTTGGTTTCGGATTAGGATATTTTTGAACACCTCTATGTATTCATCTTAAGTGGTTATTGTTTAAATTTCATCATGAACATATAGTTGAGATTTAAAACTATATTTAATGTGTGTGTGAGTTCGATGAGAAAAAAACTAGATCTCTTTCGCAAGATGCGTGTGGTGAGCATGAATATTACCATATCTTCTTTTTAAATCTGGTTAGCAATTTAGCATGAATAGAAGTACACATTTTATAAGAGCCACATATTGAGTCAACTTTTGAATTGAATATCTATCCGAGTGAGGAAAAAAGTAAAACCCAAAATAAAGTAATAAACGTTTACGGATACATTTTTTCCAAATAAATATTTGACTTTTAGCCTAGTTATTCGTTTTTAGCCTAAGGGTGAAATGTTCCCTTGCTGGCTAAGTCGACTACACCCTAACTAGCTAACCCACTCATATGTAATTTGTATCACCAAAAAGTAAATGAGCAGTTAACACGAGTACTAGACTTTACGTCGGTTGTGAAAGGTTCGTTAAGGTCTAGCATGGAGGTCGGCTACGGGCTAGCCATGAGAGGCCTGCTACAGGCTACCCTAGTCGCATACTAGTCAATTCTGGTTCAGTCGGGACACGTGTCAGCTCCCTATTAAATTTAGTATGGGAATAGTTAAATATGCAAATTTGGCTTTTAGATAAATCAAACATTTATGTTGGTAATTTTCTCAAAACTAAATCGATTATATTGGAAAACTATGGATAGTATTACCCAGTGATGAGAAAGTTCATGCTAACACGAGAGGATGAGAAAAGAGAAGAAATGAAAGGGCCTATCATCGAAGGAATTGGGAGGTTGGAAGAGGCATTTGTGAAGATGAGCAAGGGAAAGGCTTTTTTTGGTGGAGATGATATTGGTTATCTGGATATTGTTTTTGGAGTTTTTCTTGGGTGGTTCAAACTTTTTGGAATAGTTTTTGGTTTTGATGTGATTGATGAAGCCAGAAACCCAAAACTTACACAATGGGGAAATAGTATGTGGTCACATGAAGTTGCTAGTAGTATCATTTCAAGTCATGAAGTTCACATGAAATTCCTTAAGTTTCTTCATAACAGGATGCCACCTACGTCTCGGCCAGTTGTAGATTGGAACTAGTACATCTTCGTGTTTACATATATGCAGCTATATAAATGTACTACATAAAGCTATTAGGAGTGTGGTTCAGTTTGAAGCATTTATATGGTTTTTGTGTGGTTTGGTTTGAAGTATTTATTTGGTATTGATGTTAGTAAAGATCACAATATGATCATTTATGAACTCTATTTTTTCGTAGGATTCTAGCTACTGCTATAAAGTTATTATTTTTTATGGCATTTTATAATATACATAACCTTTTAAAAAAATGTTATATCTACTGATCAACGGAGAACCTATAAAAGTGACACTCAAGTCATTAGAATACAGTGAATTCTCGTAAATATATAGAAATGTATGTACGGGCTTTTCGAGTGACAACAATGTTGTTTTGGACGTGACTTCATATGATTTTTCTTTTGATGAAAAAAAATTTAAGTTAAAGAAAAATAAAAAAATAGTAAAAGAAATTGTTCACCGACACTAAATGTGCAAAAAAATTTGAAGGATATCAGAAATTATTAAAAGAATATAAGTGTAGACCGTAGAGTACAATAAAGTTATGTATTAATAGTCTAAATGCATACAAGACTTTATAGTACTGTATTCAAATTTACTTTTCTTTTAGGGTTGTTTAACAATTTTTAAATGATTAAGTGCTGAACCAATAAGATGTCTGATCTATTAGGTGCTGAACCATTAAGATGTCTGATCTATGAGGTGCTGAACCATTAAGATGTCTAAACCATTAAGAGCTAGTATATCACTTTCAAAGGCAAATGTCTGACTCATTCAGATAAGAGGTCTCAACCATTCAGCATTAGACATCTTAACCATTCAGTATTAGACCTCTTAACCATTCAACATTAGTATAATGCTTAACCATTTAGAGGAAAATGTCTGACCAATTCAGATAAGAGGTCTCAACCATTCAGCATTAGACCTCTTAACCATTCAGTATTAGACATCTTAACCATTCAACATTAGTATAATGCTTAATCATTTAGAGGTAAATGTCTGAACCATTCAGACATGTGCTCGCAAAACAAACAGTCTAAACCATTAAGTGCTGAATCATTCAAACATCTGAACCATTAAGAGCTGACTTAGATGCTGCCAAACAGCCTCTTAGTAATTAATTTGTTAAGTGATTTATTTTTTATTTATCTTCACTTTGTTTTTTTAATCACTAGTTTTAATGGTTGTAATGACAAGTGTTGCTACAACATTTCATATAATATATATTTACTAGCTTTAGTAAACTCATGTATTACGCGGTTGAATAAATAAAATATTAAATATAATAAATTTTACTTAATTATAAAACAATATTTAAGATAAGATAAAATTTAAATTACGTAGCAGTAAAAACTAGTATTATAACTGTCAATTTTAATTATTTTTGGCTTATAAACAATTTACTTTTTAAAAACACAAAATTTAAAATATTTCATATTTATAAATAAGTTTGATGTTTTAGAAAAAAAATTATTGTATAAAAATTTATTTCTTTAGAAATAATATTAATAAAAATATATCTTTCTTAATTTATTAGAAAACCATTTTTATTCTAAAAAAGACTTAAATAATATTCTTTGTAAATAAGGTAAGTATTTAATAGGAGAGAAACGAGAAAATTTTTGTGAGAATGAATTTAGTGTTTTCACGTGTACTGCATAGTTACCTTTTTATTAGAGTAGAACGATTATGTGGCCAATCTGTCCCTACCTATAGCAAACCAAATTTTTTTATGTCCATTGTTATTGAATTGTAGTATCCCAAAACAATAACTCGATGAATAAAAATTCTTAGATCCATCACTGCGACTCAAGTTAACAAAGGTACCAAGGCTATTTATCGATGTTAAGCTTTGATCAAAAAGTCCCTAAAAAACTTACAAAAAATGTTTAAGATTATTGGATATATGGAGACTGATCATGTATACCTCATTGTAATTTTTATATATATTTTGTATCGAAAAGTATTGTAAACAATCAAGTCGAAAACCTAAAAGTTAGTACAAGTTGGAGTTTCCGAGTTAGCCTTAGAGTTTTGAGCCCCCACTTAATCGAAACTGAAGTTTTCGGTTATTGGTCTGCATTAACAAATAGGTTTTCAGTTAACCAAATTTGGTTAATTGGTTTTGGCCAGGAGTACTGTTCAGTAATGGGTTGGTTAACTGAAATTCTTGTATTTGTTGCTTCTATTCTATGTAGGTTTAATTCTTGAGTAGTTTTACACAGGCAAAGAAAAAACTCCAAATAGCTGCTCATGTAATGCAAATCATGTTTTACGTTAAGTTGCTCTTATGTTTGATGCTTTAATGCATTAATCAAAGTACTTTGTCCAGAACATATGCAATACAAAGTCAAACATGAGTTAGCTAGTCGACTCATGTTTATAAACATGTCAGCTTGGTTTAGTTATACTAAACGGTAATGGTATGTCCATGCATGCCTAATTAAAGTTAAAACCAAACCGTTGATTAATCATGTCCCTCAAAACTGGATTGACCATATATAAGTTTCATTAGTTTTTTAGTTACACCATATATAAGTTTCATTAGTTTTTTAGTTATGTTTGGGACACTTTGTCGTTTATGGGTCGATTATCCTGTTAATTGGTTTTTGGTCATAGGTTAGCGTTTTGAGACCAAATCATTGTTGAACTTGTAACTTTAATAAGTGGGGTTGTATCTTAGTTGGCTAGAAAACAAACAAACAAACAAACATATTCAGTATATCCCACTAAAAAGCAGGGTCTGGGAGGGGTAGTGGTGGCGAGTTTTTCCTCTATCTTGAGAGATAGAGAGACCGCTTGCAAAGAGACCCCCGACTTGAAAATGATAGAAGACAGGACTTGAAAATGGTGAAGCTTATAAAGGTTGAGGATGAAAATGTCTTGGTGAAGGAGAGAGACATCAAAGTAAGATGAAAAACTTACTTTAATAACATTTTCAATGTAAGAAACCCTAATCAACAAATAGAGATCGATCAAACAACTCAAACAACGCAACAAAATAAGTGTTATTGTAGAAGCATCACATGTTTAAGATTGCCAAAGCAATACATGTAAATTGGCAATCTTTGTTGGTTAGAATAAATTTATAATTCAAAAAATATAAATTTGAGCCACAACATATGTAAAAGTCAATCTGAATTTTGTAAATTGTTTTCAACCATCCACCGCCATCAAATTGTCAACCATCATCATCATCCCCCACCGAAGGTTAATGTGGGAGAGAAGGAGAAGTGAAAAGAGGAAAGTCACAATAGTAGCCGAATTTGTATGTTTTTTAACCTAACTAGCGTCCACGCGCGTTGCGCGTATGAACCCAAACTTTAGACGAAATCGCAAAAAACTCGAAACACAGTCAGGTTTGGTTACGGCTACATGCCGGAAACGAAAGTCAACCAGATTTGCACAATCGAATTGGTTGCCGCTGCATAACCATATCCGCAAACCCTAAAGAACGACGGATGGCACCGTTGGTAGGAGCACCAACACACATTCTCTGAACATCCTAAGGCTTTCAGATGGAAATAGCAGCCCCACCATCACCATTGCACCGGTGAACATTAACCACACCACGGGGCAAACCGGCGCTAGCCATCACAAAAGGTCTCGGGTTAAATGAAGACCATCGAGCGACAAGCGTTGCCCACTCCACCTTAACCATAGAGGGGAGGCGGAGCGGCAACAGAGACCATGCCGAGTAGACTTACAGCCACCGGTGGTGGCGGAGGCACAACACCATTGACGCCACCCTCTCTCTCTATACAACAAACGAACAACCAAAATCACAAACGACACAGATGCCACCCACCAAGGCGAAGCGGGTTAGACCAAACACAACCGCACCTCCACTACTTTCTCTTTCTATAAACAAATTAGAGGGATAAAGAAAGCCTAAAACTCTATTTCTCTGTTTATACACTGGATAAGATGGAGGGGTAAAAATAAAAAACCATAAAAGTCATGTGGCCAAAAATTTATACTCCATATATCCACTATTCATTTCAATTGTTTTTAAATTGTTTTTTAAATATTACTAGGATGTATCATATGCGCGCGTTGCGCGTGTAATTTACCACGATAATCTGGCTCAGAACGAGTGTTTGGTTGTGGTTGCTAACCGTAGATGGTAACCACGCCAAAAAGCAACCAAAACCATCACACGTATTTCATCATTGCCTAAACACAGAACAACAACATACCAACAGCAACGTCTTTCATCATTGCCAAAAAGCAACCAAAACCATCACACGTATTCCATTAGGATAAATGGTCTTAGACAAGCTATAATAAAGAGAACCATGAAGATATCGGTTAACACAAAACCAACAGCAAAGTATCAGATGAGATTTCTTTTATCATCAATCACTACACTACATCTTCGTGACCTCGATATGTAAAGGCCTAATTCACACGCACTGGTGTAATAAAAAACCACCTGCCACTTAAACAACACTAATTCAAAGAGCAAGAACACATTCCATAAACTTCAAATAACATCTCAAGACATTAGACCTCAAATAGTAGAAATCCAAAAGGCAAAACACAACTTAGTTTAATAAAAAAAAATAGGGTTTACATCGACGAGCATCAAATCAGCGTGAGCAACCAAACAACTAAACAATCCAACATAGAGTGCACACCAAAGACCCATCAACCTGTTCAAAAGAAATAAGGTTTGGGATGTTAAAATCAAAATAGCTCTCAGATGTGGCCCGCACATCATCATCGAGCGAAATCCAAAAACATAGGGACAAAAATTGTTATCAAGCACCATCATCGAAGAGATCTCAGGATATGAGCCACAAATCAGAAAAAGGAAGATAAATTAATGTCGCGCCGCCTAAGCAACCCATGCAAGGAAAGTTCCAGTGGCGGCAGGGGCCTATAACCCTTAAGAAGGGCCGATTTCCGGTAAGACGCCATCGCAAGGCCTAAAAGAACCCAACAATCGACGCCGATAGAGACACCGACGGGAAGGTGTGCTCCACCGCCTCCGGTACCACCAAAAAGGTTGATTTCAAGCCAGGAACCATGAGGTTCCATAAAATGGTAGCACCAACGACGATGACAACGAGACCGTCGATTGAGCCCGCCTTTGCCATCATCGCCTTTGGTATAGCCAGCCACCACCACAAAACCCTAAAAACCCTTTCAGAGAAACATACAGAGAGATAATGGGGAGAAATGCCTTTTCTTTCCATATATAACATAAATGGGAGGGGCAAAATGCAAAATGGAGCAAAAACTTGTGGCCAAACTTAAAATCTAGAAAACCTAACTGCTCATTTCCAACCTTTATTAACATATATGTTAATGTAATTTTACCTATGAATGCCGACGGAAAAACCCATAATTAAACTTACTTTACTTTAGCGGTGTTGAATGATAGATCAATGATAGCATGATGTTATGGCTACAATCCGTGTTTATTGCCGAATCCATCTATATTTAGTAGGGGGCTACTGATGGGTTGATATAAAGCATTAATAAACCTTAAAATATTACTTTATAATATAACAATGTGTATTAAATAAAACATATTAATTTAGTCCTACTGAACCTTATATGTGAAAACTTAGGTGGTGTTTGTTTTTTAGAAAAAGAGCTTCTAAAGCTTTTTTGTCTGCGCCAAAAAGAGACGGACAGATGTTTGAGGTCTGCAGAGTATTTGTTTTTTTGAAGACGTTTCATTAAAAAACGTGTGCGTGACCTCTTCTTGAAGAAGAGGTGGAACAATATCTTCACACCTCTTCTAACCTCTTCACAGTTCATTTCAACCCTAAACTACTTCTCTTCCCCAAATAACTCTTCTCATGAACCCATGATCAGATCTTGATTCTTCAAACCCCCAAACCCCAAATTCCCAATTCCCACAATCCCCAACATAATCAATCCCCATCGTAAATGGTAGCTTCTGGACTTGATATCAATGGTCTTCTTCGCCATCGTCATCCTCTTCTTCCTCCTCATCTTCACCCCTCTCGACGATCCCCTCGCCGCTGCAGGCACCCAGGCCTTGATCCGCTCCAACTCCGGCGACCCCAACCACCGCCGTGGGCTCGTTGCGTTGATTGAAGTCGGGAAACACCCGGCGATTGAAGCGTGTGGTGCGGATACAGTGGATTATATATCGTGTGAAGATCCGACCCGGAATAGTATGCTTAGTAGGGAGATGAATTTCTATCGGCAGAGGCATTGTCCGCCGGTGGAGGAGACGATGGTGTGCTTGATCCCTCCGCCTAAAGGGTATCATGTTCCGATTCAGTGGCCTGAGAGCTTACATAAGGTGAGTTTAGTTGCAAAATCTTCAATTGGTGCTTGTTTGATACTTTGATTTGAAATTTGTAGTGTATTTTATTTGGGCTTTAGAATGTGCTTATTTATGGATATAAGTTTGTTATACCGTTGCCTGAGTGGGTACATATGATGTATATCAGCATTTATGTGGTTTAATAACGTGGGTTCTTGATGTAGATTAATCATGTTAAAAGATGTATAACACTGTAATATCCCACTCGTTAATATATGTATACATTGTTGTGGTTTAATTTATATCCCACTGTAATATCTCACTCGTAATATCCCACTCGTGGGTTCTTGATGTAGATTAATCATGTTAAATAATATGGAATGAGTGATCTAAAAAATATTATTGTGGTTTAATTTATATTAATTCAGCATTGTATAACTCTTTTAACAATTTATTTTAATTTCAGTTTATTGTGACAGTTTATTTAAATTTCTGTTTATTTTAATTTTTATTAATTTCAGTTTTTTATGCAGTCTGCAGACGTTACAAAACAAACAGTCTTCTTAATACAGGCTGCAGAGGTTTGGTCCACCTCTTCTCCTACAGATGTCTGCAGATATGGTCTGCAGACTGCAGACGTTTTACCTCTTCAGAAACAAACAACACCTTAGTGTCTAGCTTTAATACGCTTGTCGTCTATTGTTGGTGGATTGTTTTAGCTACACAAACTCATATCTGGTCATAATAACACAATTTAGGAGATGTTTGTTTTTCAGAAAAGTTTTTCTGACCTCTTTTGTTTGCGTCGTGCAGACCACGCGCAAACGTTAAGGTCTGCAGAGTATTTGTTTTTTAGAAGACTTTTCATTAAAAAAAGGTCTGTGCAAGATCTACATGGTGCAGGCTTGGCTTGCGCAGACTTGGCACAACCACTTCTAAATACTTCTAAAGTATGTAGAGGATTAAATATCATCACCCACCACCACCATGTCACCACCAATGTCCACGACCACCACGGTCCACCTCCACCACGGTCCACCTCCACCACCACCGTCTGCCACCACCACCATCCGCCTCCCTTGTATGCCTCCACTACCGTCCGCCTCCGCCTCCACCATCGTCAGCTTCCACCCACCGTTCTCCACCACCACCACCCACCGTCCACCACCACCACCCGATGTCCACCACTGCTGTCTAAAACCACGAGTTGATTTTAGCAGTATACAGACGTTAAAAAACAGAGACTCGATCTTCTTGTTGCAGACTGCAAAGGTTTGGTTCACCCCTTCTCCTGCAGATATATACAGATGTGGTTTGCAGACTACAGACATTTTACTACAGACATTTTGCTGCATAAAAAATAAACAACACCTTGGTTTATACTTGTAAGTGGATACTCTATAGTGTGGGGTTTAATGGGTTACGTTATGTGTTGGTTTGTTGTTTTGGTTACACAAAACCAAACATAAATGTAATAACTTAGTTTAGTTCTATTCATCTTCTATTTTTTTTAATCTTTTTGTTAGCATATAGATCACTTTAATAGCTCAATATAGTTCCATTGATCTTTGTACGTGGATGTTTCCGTATTAAGCGTCAACACCAACAACTCTAAAAAGTTTGATTGAGCTCGTCTTTTATAATCAAGGGCATACCATTAGATTCGTCCATTGGTAATGATTCCCACAAAAAGACAAAGAAATCTAAAGATTTGAGGCATGTTTTTCATTGCTAAATATATATGGCCCCAGCTAATCACACACCCTGTCAGGTGATTTTTGGACGCCCTTTGACTTTTCTCACGGCCCGTGAAGGGCCTCACGGGCCGTGAGGTGTTCGAAATTTAATTTTCACAACTACATCCACTCACGGCCCGTGTAGGAACAAACGGCCCGTAAATGTCCACACCCACGGCCCGTGAACAAAATCCATAACGGCCCGTGAAGCTCGTCACGGGCCGTAGTTGTCCTTCTGAGAATTTACTTTCCTCGATCTGCGTGCACTTTTAAATTTTATAATTATGTGACGCGACGTATTATTCCTTGATTCGATTTAAGATTCTATATAAACCGTTATATATATGACTTGTTATATTCGGTTAGTGAGAAACGAAACAGTTAAAATGTCTTCTCGTGGAGGTAGTAGAAGACGTCAAAATGAGTCCTCTTCAAACTCACAAGATATTGTGGAAAGTATTCCAGATCCAATAGATAACCATAATTGGCAGAACGGGAGGAACTGGTCTCAGAATGTTATTCACTTTATACGTAACATTGATTCCCAAACATGTAGAGTGTATTACATGGGTCATTCGATATTCCGTTACAATTTTGGCGTGAATTACTCGGAAACGTGTCTTTAGGTACAGAGGTATGATTTAAAGTTTTTTTTGTATATTTTATTTTATTTTAAAATTCTAACAATTAAAAAAGCTGTTATTTTATAGCATGTTCGGGCGTGGACAAATAGACTCACAATATGGAGATACGAAGAAATACGTAGAACCGAAGAGTTGCCGGGTAGTGATCGTTGGACGATTCTCCCATTTGAGTGGTTTAACTTAATATACTCGGGGTCCGTTAATGGTAACGAATATGGAGACGGGAGTGACTGTCTATATCCCGCGTTATGGGAAGTTGATACGGTAATACTGTTTTCATGTTTTACAATAAAAATCATGAATTTATAACCGTGAATTAAATTGTTTTGTAGGTTTACGTACCAATGACTGATGACGAAGAAAATTGGTATCTTTTTAAGATTTCTATGGACTCACCACAAGTTCGTATATATTCTCCATGCGAATGCCGACCAAATACGTGTGATGATTCATGGTGCATTCATCGTAATGCCCGAACGATTTTCGTACAATTCGAATCGTACTTTTTACATTTTCTGTCACGTATACAATATTGGCAGCACTCCGGACAAGAACAAATCGAAGAACTGATGATATCGGGTGAAACCGTTTGGCCTCCTAACGCCGGTCATATTGGTCGAGATTCGGGAGTTGTAATTTGTATGTTATTGCGTAGGTTGGTTCAAAATAGATCTTTAGAGTGGCAAGAGGTTAGCTTACAGGATGCTTGCTTTAGATTCCGAAGATTTATGGCAGACGAACTGTATGGTAGACGTGTAATGTAGAACAGTAATGAAATATTTTATTAAAACATAAACGTTTATTAGTACACTTTATTAAAAACGACAAACCGTTATTATCACACAATAATAAAACACACAATTTTAATCTTCTTGATCTTTATAAAAGATCCAAGCCACAAAATGGTTAAAAGAAATTCCAAAATTCTCCCGATATCTTTCTTGAGTTCTTGTCATAATATCCGTATCATTCCATAATGTATTTCCATAATATCCGCAGCCCCAGCCACACGCCAGACCACCCGTCCCACCGCCTGTTCCCAGGACCATCATTCGGCAGATTCTGCCGACGGGGGAGTTTATGGCGGAGGCACTACATTTGTTGCGCCAGTCCCAGGCCTTGCTAGTATGGACGGCGGATGCGTGCAGCATTTTGGCTGCTAGCCAGGGTATCGACCTCCCCCCTCGGCCGGAGTTGCCTCCGTTTGTCAGACGACCTGCGGGTGATGACGAGGAGGCTGGTGGTGGTGGTGATGCGGAGGATGCTGGTGGTGGTGATGCTGGTGGTGGTCATGACGCATAGATAGTAGGATTTTATTGTTTTATTTATCTTTCATGTAAAAAAAATGAAAAATTATGTTTATATATTATGAGTTATTTTGGATGACGTTTAAATGATTAATTATATGTTTACAATTGGTTGTGCTTGTGGAGGAAGTGGTTTGTACGAATAATATTAAATCAACCTTTTGGAGAATAAAATCAGTACTTGAATCTACTCGTCCCACATAAAGAAATATATAATCCTTCAGAAAATCCGACGCCAGGCTCTGCAATTATATAAACATACTTGAATCTCAGTCGGAAAAGTTGCACTGAAAAACATACTTGAATCTCAACATATATTATGCATCTCATATCATTAACATTCCTACACACCTTTTATGCTAACCAAATGCCCAGCTCATATAAACAAAATTCAAAGGTTGAAGAAAAATTCGATAATCTTCTTATTGTATTTTTCTTTGGAAAACGAAAGAATTGATTACATGTTTACAATTCAACAACAATAAAGAATTGAATAAATAATAGATTACATGTTTACAATTCAACAACAATAAAGAATTGAATAAATAAAGAATTGAAAGAATTGATAAATGTGTAAACTATACTAAATCTACATGTTCAACCGGGTCTACGGGCCTTAGTTCAAGATATTTTGAATTCGACTTCCGTATATAACCTCCCAATCATTGGCGTTTTCTGTTTTGTACAAATGCCAATATTTGCTCGGAACAGGCATTGGATAGTCACCCACTAATCGAATTCTAATGAAATGGCAATCTTGAACATAAGCAATTGAAATTATATGATGTTCACTGATATCACGAGGAGATAACCAGAACGGGAAAAAAGTAGCGGAGTTGCCGATCGATATAAAAATTATAACTACTCGAAACCTGTTAGCAATAAGGATTGTAGCAGGTGGCACTGTCATCCAATTTTTGTGTGGAGCCGCACCTAACCCGTTCCAGTTTAATGATTCCCTTATTTCGTTTATATCAGGAAACATCGTAGCGTACCTATGTCTGTTTTCATCCAACTCAGATATAAGTTCCGTACGTATAAAACGCCAGTGATTTTCACCATATCCCAGTGCGAGTGCTATAGCACGAAAACCACAATTGCCGTCCGCTAAAACATCATCCGCACCTGAAATATACGGGAAAAAGAATGATGGAATCCAGCGGTTAAACCGGAAAAAATTGTTTTTATCTTCGTCGCCCGGGATATATGAAAACTTGGAACTCTGTTGAGATAATCCATCTTTGGCTCTTGATTTTGAAGACATGGATTGACTGCGCTGCAAAGACCCTTGTTTTGACTTCATCACCGAACTTGAATATGTTGGCGGACCTTCAAAATTTTCTCTCGGTTGAACATATGAACTATGTCTGGGGCGTCTAATATTGTTTCTTTTTGCTTATCTTTTTTGGACGACCCCGTGTATGTGTTTGGACTTTAGGAGGTTTTTTATCCGTTTTTTAAGGATTAATGAAAGATTTGAAAATATTAATCAAAGATCTTTTCACATTTTCGGGTTGGACAAGTAAATGTTTTGTCACCATCTCCATCTCTTTATGTACATCTACTTGAACCTCCCGTACAATATACGCGGGTGAAAAATCTAGCTTCCTCCAAAAAACATCAATGGCATCGAGCGGGATACATTGACCTATAAAATAATATATTAAATAAAATATAATAAATTTTTCATGAAAAAATAAAAAACGTAAAAGAACATTCACCTGTTTGAAAGTAATTGTTTAATTTACAAGCACACAGAAGATCAAAGCTGGTAAAAAGATGGCAGCCACATGATTCTTTGGATATAATTAGATGATTTATCCTGTTAATCTCACCGACTAACATATCCAAAGCCGCAATAGAAACGTTACCTCGCAGCAATTTAAGCACTTCATGATTATGCTGCACCATAAGCATGATTTTGCTTTTGGTAAAACTTTCTTTTATAGCAATTTCCTGGGTAGCTAAGATATTATTAATGAAAGGAATAAATCTATCCAGGGTGCTATTGGTTGCTTTCAGGTAACTTTTCAACAACGAATGTTGGCTCTCAACTCGGTTCGTTGTGTGCTGACCGAAGTTATAACTTCTATTTATCCACGCCGACACAAATCTCTCTTTGTAAGGGTCCAACCAGTTATTTTTGAGGTACATCTGCACTCCTATTTAAAAAAATGCACCTATTTTTATGTAAATATACATATATTTTTAAGAATAACACTAGAAAACTTACTTGAATGGTTGGACACCAATCTGCGATAAAGCCAGTCGTAATTATAAGCGTATATGTCCTCCGTTTCAGAGTTAATAAGTACCGACCACACATGCTGAAAAGCACCCCACTCTTCATTTGAAAAACTCGCCTTACAATGTTTAGCAATATTTTCCGAAATATGCCATCTGCAAAGTGATCGAACAGCACTCGGAAAAACTTCTTCTGACGCATTCATCAAAGCGAGGTCTCGTTGGTTAGTATAACACGGGACTCCATACACTTATCTTCCAGCGTTGCTTTTAGTTGCTCTAACACCCATCTGAAGTTGGCTTCACGCTCATAATCAATGAATGCGTGAGCAACAGAAAAGATTTCAGGGTGGATGTCACACCAACCATTTGAACAAAAGACATTTTATACAAGTTAGTTTTGTATGTTGTGTCAATCATCAGCACGTTTGGGTACGCACGCCATAATGTGTGAGATGTGGGATGTATAAAAAAAAACCCCGTCGACGATATTTGTCGGTTCATCAATGTGAGGGTGTGACAACCCGGAAATTTTTTTTTATATAATATGTGATTTTACAAATTTGTTTTATATTTTTATTATTATTTAATAATAATATTAATAATAATAAAATAATGATAACATTAATAATAAAATATGATAACATTAATAATAATAATAATGATAATGATAATAATAATAATGTAAATAATAATAATAATATTTTTTTTATAATAATAATTTATAAAAAGTTTATTAAATTTTGAAATAATAATTTGAATAATAATGTTCAGGGGGTTAAATTGCCAAATTTGAAAGTTTAAAATAAAGGTTCCAGCATGAAATAATAAGTTTTAAATCGCAGGGACTATTGTGTAACTTTTGAATTTTCAAAACCAACCCCCCTTCCCCCCCCCGTTTTCCCGGCCACCGCCGGCACCAATTCCGGCCAAACTCCGGCAGCTCTCCACGGCCAAACCACTCGATTTTAACTCGATTAAATTGTCCCGACATTTTCTCGTGGGTGATTCGACCTAATACACCACTGAAATTTAATAATTTCGGTGTCATCTTTACCGAACCCACTCAACCCGATTTCTTCGGCCGACCACCCACTAATCGACCACTAAAAGCTCCACTATGATTAAATTAAACACGCACTCACGATCATTTGATCGTTTATAAGCTAATGGTGAATTCAATTTGAACTCAAAAACACTGAAACACCACTGTCGATCATCACCTTCATCGTCGACCTGCAACTCAATCGGAACCCCACTTAAACAGGTTATAAACCCAAATTAACAGAAGGTTTTCAACCCTTAACATAATTCGAAGCATCCTGTGTAATTAATTTGATTTTCATCAGCAATTCATCAACATTCGAATTCAGGCTAAGCCGCGACCTGTTCATCGAGTAATTGATCATCAGTTCGAACACAATACGGGTAATTAAATACACCTAACTACTCGTTATTATACGGGCAACAAAAGCCCCATGATTCCAGTCTCCAACAAAGTCGAATTGAGCTTCGATTTGGTTGAGAACCGAATTTAGGGTTCTTGATTTGGGGGGAAGCCTTTTCGGGTGTGTTTAAAAGAATTAAGAACCAAGAACTATCGCGGCCTTGTGCCTTGGTTCACTGGTTGGTGCGTGGGATATTGGGTTAGAGGTCCCGGGTTCGAACCCGGGCAACCTCATTTATTTTTTTATGGCTTTTTACAGCTTTTAAAATATCAGAAAAACTCCTAAAAATTGTAAAAATAGTTTTTACAAACCTTGTTAATTTTAGAAGTTATTTAATTATTTTCTGGAAAATTATTTCTTTAAAAACCTTATTTATTAATTAATTATAAAATTACAAATGTTATAACAAGTTATTTTTATAAAGATGAACTTTAAATAATAAATATCAAATTATTAATGGACATTGTATTGAATTAATCTTGATAAGATAAATACAAATTAGATATTGTAAACTTAAATATTTTCTTAAATATAAACTAATCTTATTTAAAAGGTTACATAAATATTCCTGTAAATTCATTTTAATAATTTTTATAAATTACTATCTACGAATACTATAAATAACCATTTTTATAAAAATAAACACTAGATCGTGTTTAATTAAAGAATAATCGTGGAAGTCTTAGAAATCATGCAACTTGTAATTTTACAATTATTTACGAGTTGTTTCTTATAAAATTTTACTTTAATTAATAAAAATTAAAAATATATAAATCACAAAGTTTATAATTAACTCAAACATATATATCAAGTCATGTGCGTCAAACCCGAACCAACCCGAAATCCGACCAAATATATCTATTCGAGTTGAATACATTTTAAAGACTTAATTACAATTAATAATAGGTGTTGATCGTGTTTGGTCGTGCATTACCTTATTCTTTGAAGTTCTCGTTCATATACATTACATCAATTCAAGGTGAGTTTACAGCCCCACTTTTACTTTATACTCTTTTTGGGGGAGAGAAACATGCTGTTTTTATAAACCTTACATTACATTGGATTATTGTGATATTGCATATACTTGATACTATGGTGTATACTTGCCCAACGGACCGTTAATATGGACTTAACGAGGTAATTGTTAGTAGTACTACTGGGATTGACATACCCCACCCGGGCTAGTCGCGCTAGCACAACGTTCGTCAAACGGGTGAACGGTTAGCCTAATTACAAGTGTTGTGGTGTGTGATCCACATCCGGGCCTGTTTATTTATTTGATTACATGTCAGTTCGGCCGCGCCTTCATACACATAGTGATCATTATGGACTAGCTACCCATTATATGCTTTAATTACTAAATCCGGGGATTTTCATTACACTTATCGGATTGATAAATCCGGGGATTTTCATTATACTTATCGGATTGATAAATCCGGGGATTTTCATTATACTTATCGGATTGATAAATCCGGGGATTTTCATTATACTTATCGGATTGATAAATCCGGGATTTTCATTATACTTATCGGATTGATAAATCCGGGAATTACATACTTGACGGATTACATAATCCGGGGATTACATACTTGACGGATTACATAATCCGGGGATTACATACTTGACGGATTACATAATCCGGGGATTACATACTTGACCGATTACATAATCCGGGGATTACATACTTGACGGATTACATAATCCGGGAACTTCATTACTAATAATTACTGTTTTCTGATAAACCTGTGAACTCACCAGTCTTGTACTGAGATTTTGCATGTTTTCTCTCAGGACATTGATGTGGCACGTTTAGGAGCACAGCATCTACGGCATGTCATTCTGTATTCACCACAAACTGTTTTCAAGATTTAATTTGCATAAACTGGATTGGACACATGTTTGTGTGTTCCAAAACTACTGTTAAATGTTTTTCTGTATTCGCTTCCGCATTACTTAATTACATTTGGTCTGTTTCCTTAAAATTAATCAACTTATATGTTTTGTAATTATCGAGTCGTTTGGTGTAACTAATGCTTATCTGAGATCCTGGTTATGTCACACGCCTGACGGTAAAACCCGTACGTGGAAAATGAGGGTGTGACAGATTGGTATCAGAGCATTAGTTATAGCGAACTAAAATGGACTTGCATCTCATTTGCATTGCATTTTAGACTATAACTGGATTTGCATTAGTTACACACACATAGATTTCTAAGCTATGTTTACTTAATCTGGATGCTTGAAAACTTTTACTTTAACATACGGAGGGTTGAGTGCCTAATTAAAGTAATTTCAAACTCCAAAACCTCGATTGTTATTGATGGTTTTCAAAGTCTCGTCAAAGTCTGTGTCCCACTACTGAAGACATGCAATGCTGGAAGAGTAAGATGCCTGTATCTCGGGGTGTTCTGTCTAGGCAAGGTATTCGCATATATCCAAATCAACCGATGGACCTGTTTACCTTACCTGGGAACCCTTGGGATGAGTATCTGCTTATAGGTACGCATGTTTTCAACAAAGTTGTGGTTGACTAAATGCTTTGATTAGTCAACGTACTCGCTTTGATTCTCGAATCAAACGAATACACTCGGAACTTCTATCATTGATGACCACGGTACTTGATAAGATATGTTAGCCTGATAGGAGGAACCGGGGTGATCATGCAAAGCAATTACCATTATGGGTGCACACGTAGTTGTAATTTGTCGTGCATGCTAAGTCCGGTGAGTCTAGTCAGGTGGTAACATTGTAGTCAGTCTAAGTCATCATTCCTACACGTTGAGCAAGAAAGTATCGGTCTTCATAGCCATTAACTATCTATCAGTTCTACTTGTAGGACGAAATTCAAACCATGACATTCGTGTTAATCCCACGGATTCGGACTGATTCTCTAGTTTGTCTATTTCTTTAAATCCTTGAATTTCCCATCCTTTTCATTTCAAGACAAAAGGTCTATTTTCATACGACGGATAGCTTTGATATTTGGTAATTAAAAGAATGTCTGGAAGAGGATGTGGACATGGGAGAAGTAATGATCATGAACATTACAAGTTTTCTATTCTATACCCTAGGGAGCTAGGATCATAATTCTAGTAAGACCTTGTTAAGGGTAACAAAACATTACTAACACTTGCTATTACTTAAGTCCTGTCCTACTTAGGGCCTTCATGATATTTCCAATCATGACATTGACCTTACCCTTTATAAGACATTCCTCCACTTAGTATTTTAGTAACTAAGTAACTGATTGAATACTTAGAATGAAAGTGGACCATAAGAAATGTATAGGAGCGATGATACTCTCCACACATACAGTACGTTACTCTTTGAAATGATGCTTATATATAGGGTTAGTAGGAGAGTTCAAAGCCTTAGTGATTGAGTACTATTACTTAAGGAATGAAATGCAAAAGTTAGAATTGTAATTCTAAAATCGTGCAATGGTAGGGTTAGGTCGTACTCTTTATACTAACGAACTCTTTGAATTGATAAAGCTGATGTCATACCTTATGACATTAGACCAAATAGAATTAGGAAGGACACTGGGAAAATCTAGTGAGTAGTAGAAAGAAGGTTGGAGTTCCGACCATTATCATAAGTGTGTCCTAGGTCGATTAGGACCCCAGGACAAGTTAGAAACAATCAGAATTAGGAAATGGCTATAGCTAGAAAGTAAGAACAGTTAAATTATAGAAATCACAGATCCGGTGAAAAAAGAGAGAAAAGATGGTAAAACTAAGGGAATAATAGCTGTACAAAAGGCCAAGGAGACAAAACTTAATAAAACTGTTCATATTACAGAGGAAACGATGAGAGCAAAACAAATACTAGCCACCATGTCACACGAGATGAGATCTCCATTATCAGGGGTCGTTAGCATAGCAGAAATTCTATCAACAACAAAACTTGATAAAGATCAGAAACAACTTTTGAGTGTCATGTTGTCTTCTGATGACCTAGTCCTTCAACTTATTAGTAACATCCTCGACTTTTTCTAAGTTGATTCAGTAGTTCTGAGGTTGGAGGCCACAAAATTTAGGCCAAGAATAGGTGATGTCCCAGTGGAGGTTAATGGTGATGTTTTACGGATTAGACAAATTCTCACCCACTTGATCAGCAATGCTATCGAGTTTACTCACCAAGGAAAGGTTCAGAGTAATCTTTATGTAAAAGCAAACCTATTATCTCACGACGACGAGAAATTAACCTGCATCCGTTTCAAATATTCGTACACCGTGGTATGACGTTAAAACATCAATTGTTATTCTGAATGATTGATTCATTTTCTGTTTTAATAATATTCTTAACCATTTTCGTGAACTCATTCCAAGATCTTCGCATAGTTTATTATTCCTTTAGACCGATGGATGGTCAAAGGAGAAATACATATTCACAAGATATGCGTTAAGATCGTTTCATATGGTGACGTTTGGGATTCTTAAATTCCGACGGATAACCTTTCTTATTATTGTTGGTCTTATCTTGATTTCTAGACATCACCTTACCACGAAATTATATTCTGGAAATTATGGATCGGAAAGTTAAACAACTAATACATAGTAAGATTCCGATCGTAAGAGTTCGGTGGAACTCCCGGCGTGGTTCTGAGTTCATCTAGGAATGAGAGGACGAAATGATGCGCAAGTATTCTAACCTGTTCAAGGATGTTGCCAGTACATCTTAATTTTCGGGACGAAAATTCCTCTAACAGGGGGATGATGTGACAACCCGGAAATTTTTTTTATATAATATGTGATTTTACAAATTTGTTTTATATTTTTATTATTATTTAATAATAATATTAATAATAATAAAAATAATGATAACATTAATAATAAAAATAATGATAACATTAATAATAATAATAATGATAATGATAATAATAATAATGTAAATAATAATAATAATATTTTTTTATAATAATAATTTATAAAAAGTTTATTAAATTTTGAAATAATAATTTGAATAATAATGTGAGGGGGTTAAATTGCCAAATTTGAAAGTTTAAAATAAAGGTTCCAGCATGAAATAATAAGTTTTAAATCGCAGGGACTATTGTGTAACTTTTGAATTTTCAAAACCAACCCCCCTTCCCCCCCCGTTTTCCCGGCCACCACCGGCACCAATTCCGGCCAAACTCCGGCAGCTCTCCACGGCCAAACCACTCGATTTTAACTCGATTAAATTGTCCCGACATTTTCTCGTGGGTGATTCGACCTAATACACCACTGAAATTTAATAATTTCGGTGTCATCTTTACCGAACCCACTCAACCCGATTTCTTCGGCCGACCACCCACTAATCGACCACTAAAAGCTCCACTATGATTAAATTAAACACGCACTCACGATCATTTGATCGTTTATAAGCTAATGGTGAATTCAATTTGAACTCAAAAACACTGAAACACCACTGTCGATCATCACCTTCATCGTCGACCTGCAACTCAATCGGAACCCCACTTAAACAGGTTATAAACCCAAATTAACAGAAGGTTTTCAACCCTTAACATAATTCGAAGCATCCTGTGTAATTAATTTGATTTTCATCAGCAATTCATCAACATTCGAATTCAGGCTAAGCCGCGACCTGTTCATCGAGTAATTGATCATCAGTTCGAACACAATACGGGTAATTAAATACACCTAACTACTCGTTATTATACGGGCAACAAAAGCCCCATGATTCCAGTCTCCAACAAAGTCGAATTGAGCTTCGATTTGGTTGAGAACCGAATTTAGGGTTCTTGATTTGGGGGAAGCCTTTTCGGGTGTGTTTAAAAGAATTAAGAACCAAGAACTATCGCGGCCTTGTGCCTTGGTTCACTGGTTGGTGCGTGGGATATTGGGTTAGAGGTCCCGGGTTCGAACCCGGGCAACCTCATTTATTTTTTTTATGGCTTTTTACAGCTTTTAAAATATCAGAAAAACTCCTAAAAATTGTAAAAATAGTTTTTACAAACCTTGTTAATTTTAGAAGTTATTTAATTATTTTCTGGAAAATTATTTCTTTAAAAACCTTATTTATTAATTAATTATAAAATTACAAATGTTATAACAAGTTATTTTTATAAAGATGAACTTTAAATAATAAATATCAAATTATTAATGGACATTGTATTGAATTAATCTTGATAAGATAAATACAAATTAGATATTGTAAACTTAAATATTTTCTTAAATATAAACTAATCTTATTTAAAAGGTTACATAAATATTTCCTGTAAATTCATTTTAATAATTTTTATAAATTACTATCTACGAATACTATAAATAACCATTTTTATAAAAATAAACACTAGATCGTGTTTAATTAAAGAATAATCGTGGAAGTCTTAGAAATCATGCAACTTGTAATTTTACAATTATTTACGAGTTGTTTCTTATAAAATTTTACTTTAATTAATAAAAATTAAAAATATATAAATCACAAAGTTTATAATTAAACTCAAACATATATATCAAGTCATGTGCGTCAAACCCGAACCAACCCGAAATCCGACCAAATATATCTATTCGAGTTGAATACATTTTAAAGACTTAATTACAATTAATAATAGGTGTTGATCGTGTTTGGTCGTGCATTACCTTATTCTTTGAAGTTCTCGTTCATATACATTACATCAATTCAAGGTGAGTTTACAGCCCCACTTTTACTTTATACTCTTTTTGGGGGAGAGAAACATGCTGTTTTTATAAACCTTACATTACATTGGATTATTGTGATATTGCATATACTTGATACTATGGTGTATACTTGCCCAACGGACCGTTAATATGGACTTAACGAGGTAATTGTTAGTAGTACTACTGGGATTGACATACCCCACCCGGGCTAGTCGCGCTAGCACAACGTTCGTCAAACGGGTGAACGGTTAGCCTAATTACAAGTGTTGTGGTGTGTGATCCACATCCGGGCCTGTTTATTTATTTGATTACATGTCAGTTCGGCCGCGCCTTCATACACATAGTGATCATTATGGACTAGCTACCCATTATATGCTTTAATTACTAAATCCGGGGATTTTCATTACACTTATCGGATTGATAAATCCGGGGATTTTCATTATACTTATCGGATTGATAAATCCGGGGATTTTCATTATACTTATCGGATTGATAAATCCGGGGATTTTCATTATACTTATCGGATTGATAAATCCGGGGATTTTCATTATACTTATCGGATTGATAAATCCGGGAATTACATACTTGACGGATTACATAATCCGGGGATTACATACTTGACGGATTACATAATCCGGGGATTACATACTTGACGGATTACATAATCCGGGGATTACATACTTGACCGATTACATAATCCGGGGATTACATACTTGACGGATTACATAATCCGGGAACTTCATTACTAATAATTACTGTTTTCTGATAAACCTGTGAACTCACCAGTCTTGTACTGAGATTTTTGCATGTTTTCTCTCAGGACATTGATGTGGCACGTTTAGGAGCACAGCATCTACGGCATGTCATTCTGTATTCACCACAAACTGTTTTCAAGATTTAATTTGCATAAACTGGATTGGACACATGTTTGTGTGTTCCAAAACTACTGTTAAATGTTTTTCTGTATTCGCTTCCGCATTACTTAATTACATTTGGTCTGTTTCCTTAAAATTAATCAACTTATATGTTTTGTAATTATCGAGTCGTTTGGTGTAACTAATGCTTATCTGAGATCCTGGTTATGTCACACGCCTGACGGTAAAACCCCGTACGTGGAAAATGAGGGTGTGACAAGGGGTGTAAATATATTGATGTTGTTGTAGTATAGAAAAAAAACCTGTATTGGGGTTTCACCAATTCTGGTGGACTTTTTATTTTTGCCCGAGCGTTGTATATGGTTCGTAACACAGACACGTTATTGGGATTTTGTTCCCTCAACGTGCCTAGAATGTTTCGAGGGTCAATATTTTGCTCGGTCAGATTCTTTACAGTAGAAAGCTCATTTTCGGTGAGCCTCATTGCGTATGCATGTCCTTCCAGGTGTTCAGCAGGTTCATGGTTATGAGTATCATCCACAACAATTATAATCCACCCATCTCTCTGCATCTGGTACTTACCCTGCAATTCAAATTGACAGTTTGTTTTTTTCATGCCACTTTTTCTTAGAATGGATGCTCCCTTATATACACCACCCCGATCGCATTTCAACCAAATTTTAACCACCAAACCATTCGAATTTCTTTTTGAACGTTTGGTGACAATAATGAACCCATTTTCTCGCCCCACGTTAGTTGCCCAATCAACTAATTCTTCACGAGATGAGAAAACCTAGTCAATTTAATATTTTTAGTTAGTTATTACTAAATGATAGTAAAATGAAAGTAAAATTAAATATGATATATCTTATAACCTGATTCGTGTCGTATAAACCCTTTTTACCGGAACGAGAACCGTCATTATCCCCGCTGCTATCGCCACCGTTATCAACCCCGTCATCGCCGCCGTCATTCCCGCCGTAATTGGACGCGAACTGTCCTAAATAGTTTGAAGCAGCCTCATCGTAATAACCGTAACCCTCCTGAGGGTAATAGTTAGATTCCGAACCGAATAAATAGTTGTTATCCCAGAAAGACATCGTAACGTTAAATATTAACGTTAATATAGTACTTGAAATGGAATATTGCGTTTATGTAGTAGTTGAAATAAAATGAATTTATATCGTAGAAATTTGAATTATGAAATGAATTTATAAACTAACGTTTATATAGTAGTTGAAATGGAATATTGCATCTCGTCACATAATTAACACGAATATCGAGGAATATTACGTCATATCAAATAATGTAATAAATACAAAATTACACGACTATCGAGGAATATTACATCATATCAAATAACGTAATAAATACAAAATTACACGAAAAACGAGGAATAATATATCTCGTCAAATTATTAAAGGTGAAACTAGGACCCGTAAAGAAGTTCACGGCCCGTAAGTGGAAATCCAAACGGGCCGTTACGAGCTTCACAGGCCGTGAAGAAATACGGCCCGTGTTCATATTCACGGGCCGTTACGTTTTTAAATTACGTTTTTGAATGGCTGATTTGACTACCGACAGGCCATACGGCCCGTGAAGGGCCTTACGGCCCGTAAGGAGGGCGTCCATTTATCTCAGAGGGCGTCTCTTTAGTAGGCCCCATATATATATTTGGTGTTTGTCAATAAAAACAATGACACGATGGTTCGTTAGTAAACAGTCTGTAATTACCTCATATTAAGGTATCTAATATAAAATCACTAAATGACAACCAAATTTCATATGTGTTTCATTTAGTTCACTTAGTTTTAGAAAAGCAAATTAATGTTTATAAAAATCTTTACAGTATTAAAACCAAAGTGGTTTGTTGTTAAATAAGAAAACAAATACGAGTGACATTAGGACAACAAACTTAGTTATGATAAAGTGGAACATTCCTTTTGTTAGGTTTGAATATTACACTACTAGAAAACTGTTAATAGATGACGCACAAAAGATGACGCGCGAAAAAAGATGACACGCATTTACGCGTATCATAAATTATTTGTCATCTTTCAAATTTTTTTAGAAAGGATGACACGCATTTTTGCATGTCATCTTAGTGTGTCATTTTTTAAATTTTTTATAGGTCACTGCTACCCGCGCGACTCTGATCAATTATATTCCAAAACCCCCGCTTCTAAAGCCCTAGCTTCACACCACCCGACCTTCCACCCCATCGGCCGGCCCCTTCACACCACCCGACCTTCCACCCCATCGGCCACCCCCTTCACACCGCCCGACCTTCCACCGCCCGACGCGACACGACCACCAAACTGCCACCACTGGGCTTCATCGACCGCCGGCACCCTGCGGCCCCATCGACCGCCCGCAGCCAGCCCTCAATCGACCTCACCCCTGCCCCAATCGACCTCATCCAGCCCCAATCGACCTCACCCAGCCCTCAATCGACCTCACCCAGCCCTCAATCGTCCTCACCCAGCCCTCAATCGGCCGCACCCAGCCCTCAATCGGTCGCTGGTTTTAAAGGATGTAATCAAATTCGTTTTCATGCTCTTCTTGTTCATGGTTTGCAATTTTAGGGTTTGGGCTTGTGCTATGGGCTTGATCATACTGATATCTGCATCTGTATGCATACTAGTTGTGGGTTGCATTTGTATTTTCATATTAACAAATGGAGTATCAAAAGAAATGAAGCTACGGGCTGAGCTAATTAGCCATTTAGATGCGCGAAGGAAGGCTGAAGCATCAAGCAACTTCAAAAGTCAGTTTTTAGCTAACATGAGGTTAGAATTTACTAATACTTACAATCTTTCTCTTTTTTTTTCAATTTCATTCAAGATGAAAAAATGATACGAATGTAAATATGAATACTTTGGTTTATAACAGTTATGAACTCAGAACACCAATGGCTGCTGTCATAGGATTGCTTGATATTCTTCTATGTGACGATTCTCTAAGAAACGAATAAGTCTGGTCTAGCTCTCGAAAGTGGAAGGCAGAAAAAAAAGGATAGCTGAAAGTAGGAGGATCTCATGCTATCATTGAACGGCTACCGAACCGCCATACTCAGGTAACCGGTCTAGTATGCAACAATCTCTCAAATTCGTAGATGCTCAACAGCTATTTTGGACATTAGTAAGGTAAAATAACCAAACAAATTGCACTATTTTTCTAGCTATGTAACTTAAAACAGAGAAGTTTTAGTTGATTATACATAAATAACAGGTTGAATCTGGAAAACTGGTGCTGGAAGAAGCTGAGTATAATTTGGGGCGAGAACTTGAAGGACTTGTGGATATGTTTTCTGTGCAATGCAAGAATCGTAATGTGGAAGCCATCATAGATCTCTCTGGTACTAAAATAACAGTATCATCAAATCTAATTCTTAAAGAGAATATGGAAGATATTAATCATCTGGTGTCTAATGTTTTCAGGCAATTTATAAGGAATTCTTTGGCTATTTTGTCGGCTTAGATAAATTTCAACAATGACCTGGTGTCTAATGTTATTTCTTTATGAATTAAGGTTCCTGGTAAGAGTATTAATCATCTTTATTACTCCCTCATCTTTGATATTAATGGTCGCGTGTGGGTTTGGATTAGTTCATATGGAGATTTGATTTTTGTGTGACATTACAATTTGTGAATCCATATAAGATGCTCTCAATTACATCAAGAATCATCTATTATCATCAAAATTAGGTGTGGAGGAAATAAAAGTATCATCTGTATAATAATTTTGAAATGGAGTGGTATGTCTTCCTTATAATGTGTGATAATTTTGTTTATGGGTCAATTGGAGGGAATAGAGACATATTATATACAATTTGAAATAGAAGAAGTGATTGAAAAGTGTGATGCTAACTTGTGTTTGATGTAAATGTATATATATGGATGTATAATAACGATCATACATGGTGTATTGTTGGTTTATATGAAGGATTATGCTAAACTAGTCTTACACTATACAATCTAAAATTTTTATGTCATCACAAGGTTAGAAAACATATATATTTGGTATAGGCAGTTCTCAATTGCCTTTGATACCTTGTGAGTGGACAATGCGTTATATACCATGTTTACATTAGTATTGTCAATATGCATTAATAAAAATTATACTTTAATGAGCACAAGTTGTAAGTTATGTATGTGATGGCAGATCTTCACTATCTTTATTAAGTTCACTTGGACATTGGTTTAGGGAGCCTAGTAGGCATTGTTCTTACTAATGTATGGATTATTTAATGGTTTTAACTCTTTTTTCCTCTGATGTCATGTTAAATTATTGTATTAAACTATTGATTACATGTTTATTAACCTGTTTAATTATATAGCTTCAGTACATTGAAACATCCAACTAACGGATTGATCATATCTTATAGGAACCAGTTGGTGGTTTATTATGTGCAGATTTAGATATTGATAACAAACCATCAACAGCTCGCTTGAACAATTAACCATAGGTGTTGAGTAAGTTAGCATTTGTTTGTTTTTCTTAAATTCCCACCTGGTTTGTCATGAAGTTAGTATATATGAGATTGTAAACCTATTTGTTTTCTTTTATCATAGTGTAATACCCTCATATATATGCTAACTGTGGTTGTGTTTGGGTGCTAGTGTTGTAATCAAGGGGAGAGAGTCAAGTCTACTGTAGGAACATGTTGAAGCTCAATTTAAGAAGCTTTTACAAATTGAACAAAAGCTATAGGCTGGCGGATGAAAACGTAAGTTACAATTTGTATAAATTTACGTGTTATAGTTTCTTATTTTTTTGGCTTTTCATGAATGATCATTCATATTCAACATATGTATCGGCGTGCCTATATTACGTTTTGTACGGTGCAGGTTGAAGGGCTAATAATGGATAGTGCTACAACCAAAGAGGAGATCACAAATTGGAAAGTCACAACACATTAGAAGCTACTACTGTCAAAGCAAAAGAACAATATTGTGTAACACATGTATGTTCACGTTGATTTTCTGTTGTGTTCATGGGTATTCTTGTGATTATGAAATATATAATATTGATTATGTACTCAATAATATATGCTATTCATGTTCGGTGATAAAAACTTGATTATTTAGTGTGAATGTTAGGTTAGGTAATGGGTCACATGGGTAAGCTTAGTACAGATCAAGTTGTCCTGTGTTGATTTAAATTTCTCCCCAAATTAACCACTTTTAAAAGTATTTTTGTTGCCTTGTAGTTGATATAAACTAGTCAAGTAAATTACAAGTGTTTTACATAAAGGGGTTTTTGGGTCAAAACTGACAACTTTAATTTGATGAAATTGGTTGTCTTAGGTTGGAGAAGGTAAAGAAGAATACACTGATGATGATTTGGATGAAGTTCGTGAAGATTGGGCGCGCTACGTATCGAATTTTATTTATATGTAGGACTGAAATGATAGTATTGTTGGACTTGTGTTAGTATTGTTGGACTTGTAATTGGTATTAATTGAATTTGGATGTGTTTTTATGCTTTGTAGTTGTTAATTAACAACTTTTGTAAACTTTGTTGGTATTTAATGGATTTCGCTTTTAATGTTATTCGAAAATTTGTTTTAGAAAACAACAGATAAATTTATTAAAAATAAAAAAAAATTAAAAAATGCAGCTAATTTTATGACGTGCATTGCGTGTCATATATTGCACGTCATAAAAATTTCATAGATGACACGCGGATGCGCGTCATCTAGTCATTTATGACTACCCCTTCCTTGACGCGCATTGCGCGTCATCTTTTGCACGTCATAAAATGCGCGTCATCTTTTGCGCGTCATAAACAGATGATGCGCGGATGCGCGTCATCTATCATTTATGACCCCCCTTCCTTGACACGCATTTACGCGTCATCTGACCCCAAGATGACGCGCAATGCGCGTCATCTTTTGCGATTTTTCTAGTAGTGTTACTTCATATCAATTGATTTGAAATAAACAAAATAATTTTGCAACGGGATAACATGAAACAAATTGTAATCAAAATAAGAAAGTCAAGACTTGAAGAACATCATTTGGAAATTTGTAAGTGCAAGAAGTCCGTCTGAGACTAAACTCTCGTAACATTTTCATGGTGATGCACAATTTCACACATACACTAGATCGGGAAAACCGTTACATAAATATAATTACATGAGAGTTCAATATAAATATGATGCAATTTGGTTAGATCGAGTCAAGGTTACCAATGGTGAGTCACAGTGGATACGGATGATTGAAATGATTAGTTGATATTCTTCATAGGATCTTGCTTTCCCTTATGTGTTTTATCAATTGATAGGGGATAGTCTTCAGTGGATACGGGACTTTGATTAGATTATGAGAGAATTGTGATCATTAGTTCTTCAAGATTCAACATATTTTTTAAAAGAAACATTATATATTCATAATCTTTTTACTATTTCAAAACTTCGGCATTTTTTTCACTTTTGTTTATACAAAACATTTTAATTTTCTTTTCCAAGAAAACTAATCATAAAACCCCAATTCTAGAAAGTCTTAATTTTTAATTAATGTTTTTACGAAAATAGATCTGTCTACAAATGATTTTGGAATAACAAAGATTTAATATTTTGTTTAATCTTTTTCGTCCTTTCAGTAGAAAAAACGTTTTTATACCTTCTACTCAATTAAAAGGTTTTTCGAGTTGTGTTTTCATCGGCTAGTGAGAGAGCAAATATTAAAAATCTATGCCCACAATTTTTGAATAACAACTTGTTCTCTCTTTAAATACCTCACTCTTTCTCTCCAACAATGTATCAATCATCATCCCCTTCAAATTTTAATGGCGCAAAAGTGTGAAATGAAGCTTCTTGGGAAAACTGGAAGTGCATTTGCAAACCGGGTTAGGTTCGTTCTAAAACTCAAGTCCATCGAGTATGAGTACTTTGAGGAAGATCTGGATGACAAAAGTGAACTCCTACTGAAATCAAACCCCATTTTCCAAAACGTCCCTGTTCTTTTTCATGCAAATGGACCGCCCATGATTGAGTCTCGTGTCATAATGGAGTACCTTGATGAGATCAAACCCGATGTCCATCCTATCCTCCCTTCAAACCCTTCGGATCGGGTTCAATCCCGGATCCTGGCCTACACCCTTGATACTGAGGTACTTTATGATCCATGGCATTTAATTTTAGTTTGTTACAAATCACACGGTTTCAAGAGCATGGTATTTGTCTTATCATTAATATACTAATATACTATAGATTAATTTACAAGATTTTCCTAGCATGTGGTTAGCAAAAGTAGAATTTACATTTATTAACAAAGAGGTTCAAATACAAAGTGTATTTTTACTACAAAGTGTGAGAAGACACAATGAGTCAAAAATCGAATTTCAAAAAAGTAATTCCGAGCTTTTGTTCCCCTAGCCGTCCTCACTAAGAAAAAAATATAAACGAAAAATAAAAAATTAAAAGAAATTAACGTTTTTTTTTATTTTGTCATTTATGAAAGACACAATGACGTCATTATGTCATTATGAAAGACACAGACGTTATTGTGTCATTATGAAAGACACAGACGTCATTGTGTCATTATGAAATACACAATGACGTTATTGTGTCGTAAAAATACCCAATGAAATTTATTTTTTTATTTTTTTCTGAAAGAGGACGACGAGAGGAACAGAGACTCCGAAATACTTTTTTGAAATTCGATTTAGATTGTGAAATATAATTTTTTGTGACATTTTTAGTCTCATTGTGTCTTTCACATTTTGTAGCAAAAATACACTTTAGAGAATAACCACATAATAAGTCAAACTTTTGAACTTATTTTAATGGAAAACTAAACTGATTATAACTTAAATATCTTACAATTTATTATTATTATGAAATATGTTACTCACGCGATCTATTTTACTTTTATATAATGGAAATTATCAATAGTATTACCCAATAATGAGTCAACTTTTGAACTTATCTTAATGGAAAACTAACCTGATTATAACTTAAATATCTTACAATATATTATTATTATTATAAAATATGTTACTCACGCGGTCTATTTTACTTTTATATAACGGAAATTGTCAATAGTATTACCCAATAATGAGAAAGTTTATACATACAAAAGAGGACGAGAAAAGAGAAGAAATGAAAGGGCCAATTCTCCAGGGAATTGGTTTGTTGGAACAAGCATTTGTGTATTTGAGCAAGGGGAAGCCTTTTTTCGGTGGAGATGATATTGGTTATATGGATGTTGTCCTTGGATCGTTTCTAGGGTGGTTCAAACTTTTTAGAATAGTTTTTGATTTCGTTGTGATTGATGAGGCCAGATACCCAAGACTTGCACAATGGGAAAAGAATATGTGGTCACATGAAGTTGCTAGTGTTATGATTCCAAGTCACGAAGTTCACATGAAATTCCTCAAGTTTCTTCATAACAGGATGCCACCTATGTCTCGACCAGTTGTCGATTGGAATTATTAAACCTTCTTGTTTACATGTCGGCACCTATAAACGTTCACGTCTATGTGTTCCGACTATGGTTAATAAACGTTCACGTTTACGTGTTCATGTCATTTAGAGTAACGATATATGGTAAGGTTTGAAGTATGTATTTGGTTTTGTTGTTAATAAAGATCATAACCGTGATTTACTAGTTACTAGCATGAGACCCGCGCGTTGCCGCGGGACAAATCATGAATAGTTAGCACAATTAATTATTTTAAGTACGGAACAAATCACATAAACACATATACATATTCTTTTAATTATGATATATAGGACTTTCTCTCCTATTGTGCCTAGCATGCATTACGTATAAATGCTTATGTAGTTTTTTTAATTTTAAGTTTAAATCTGGTTTTGTATTAAACGTGCTCGTCAAAATGTTATATGGTCAAATTGACATGAATAGAACTAAGCATTTACATGTAATTGTTTTGCAATACGGCCTACTGTCGCAAACCGAGTTATAGTTGCTTGCCTCTTACCGAAGAAGAGGTCTGACCGAAGCTTTCATATAATTGTGTTGATTTAACATCCTGGGGTTGACCGAAGTTCCTGAAAGTTTATTTATTTTACAAATGACTGCACACACACATGTTAGTTTTACTCATAAAGATAAATGATATAATTATTATTGTAAACATCTTTGAGATACTAATTATTTGAAAAAGCATTTCAGGTGGGCTCAACCTGACCCCTACAAGAAGTTAGTTGTTTGATTAGAAGCCAATTTGACATGATATACAACCTGAACGGCTCTTTTTTCCGCCGTAATAAATGTCAGTTACCATTGCAAGAGTTATGAAAGCTTTTTCTTAATAAGATGATTACTAAACTATTATTGAACAAACCTCGCCCAAAGTAAAATATAAAAAACAAAACAAAATTAAAAGAGCATCAAAATATGAACTAAATTAAAAAGGAAAAAAAGAGGGATTGTTTAAGATTATGGATCTTACAAATTGACCAAAGCAGTTAGGCTAGGCCTTCAAAGAAATTGGATATTTCTCCAGACAAATTATTGTATTTAGCGACCTAAATTGCAAGAAACATAACATATCAACGCTTGTTAATAGTAATCTAAGTCTGTTAAAAGACTATGGAAGACTTTCAAAATGCAAACACTATGGAAGACTTTCAAATGCAAACTCATAGACCCATTTAACCCATTCCCACTTAACTAACCTTTTCACTTGACCCGTTTAACCCATTTAACCCATTCCCACTTAACTAACCTTTTCACTTACCTTCAAGATCCCCGACAAGAAGAAAGTAAGCATGCAAACTATGAACAATCTTAAGCGAATCAACAGTTTTTGAGGCTGCAGCTAATGCCTGCATATTGTAAACTCTTTAGAAAAAACTGTATGAAAATTCTTTAAATTCCATCACCTCTGCTACCCAACCAACCCAGCATATGCAAGCACAATAACTTGAAATCTCCCAAACCCAATTGCACACAGAGCTTCATCCACTGTATACCGAAACCCCACATCTCCCATCTGCTCAACAACCACACAATCAATAATCTTGAGAAATCAATTGGGAAACAAAATGGAAACTTTCACAAATTAGAGCTACAACACATATATCACAACACACCCAATCATATATCACAACACATATATCACAACACAATCTTTGCTAACTAAATGATGATAAAATGATAGGTGTACAAGAATTTACAAACTTTACAGTCAAAATTAACTAAATACGATCCTTATCCCACACACATATGAACTTAAAAAAACCATAACCATGGTCAAAGTCAAGTCAATAACTCATTAAATCTTGTTCAAAATTGACTTTTGAAGCTTACCCACGACTGTAGTGAGATCTCGGAGTGTTAGCATCACAGCTACTATCAGAAATCGATAAACACGAAGTGAATCCAAAGTATTGAAATATTAGGAAACTGAAAATGAGTTTATAAATATGTATAATTGTAAGCATGACCTGTCATCACTTTGTTATATAAATGTATGGAGAATGCCATAGATAAAGAAGAGCTACAACCATGAAGTAAAAAAAACAAACATCCAGGTTTATGTTGGCATCAGATGTGCTGATTTGAGAAAATAAAGAAATCATAAAAGGTTCAGTGGTGAAATCCAACAAAACCCTAATTCTTACTTGCAAGGCTGCAACAAGCATCAAAATCCCCAAGTGAGAGGATCCCCCCTGCGAGTGAAGATAAAACACGCAATTACAGATTACACAGCCGTAAATGGATGTAAAACTGATGAAGCAGAGACCTGAATTGGAACTATCACTGACCTAATTAGGTAGTAATGATAGAAAACAAGCTGTAGAATTTCTGAAGTGAAGACCTGAATTGTAACCATTTCCAGCCTAATCACCTATCTGGTTACAAATTCATAAAGAAATATTACCCACCTGAACAAGATGACGAACCAAATGAGCAAATCAACCAGTGATTAAACCTCGTAAACCAAAGGGAGGCGTTTTAATTCAGATCAAAAGAAGAAAGTGGCATAAAATCAAACGATACATCTACCAACAAATATGGTACCGGAACCGGTTGAACCGGATCAGAATGTTGGACGGTGTTGTCGGTGTCATCTGGTGCCCAGAGATTGATGGGGTCGATTTGGAAGAGGGATGCGGGTTCGGAGACTTTGAGCTCGGTGTAGAGGGTGTAGCCTAGGAGGGTGGTGCAGGAGTCGGTGGTGCAGCATGGTTCGATGGTGGATTTGGGGGTTACGCCGGAGATGGTTAATAGGAAGAGGAGGACGGCGGCGATGCACTGGTGAGTTGTGGTTGTGGGCGATTTGTGGTGGTGGTGGTGTTGTTCATGAAATTTGCAGTGGGAGTGAAGACTGTTGTAGTGGAGATGGAACTGATGGCCATTAAAGGGGAAGGGCTTGAACCGGCGGAGGTGAGGCCGACAGCTCAAGGGGCGCTGGTAACCGGCGTCGGACGCAGAAGAAGGGCAGATATATACAGGCGCGTCTTACAAAGTCAGGTAAATTACCAATCTATCCCTCGTTTATGTATTATAATAGTAGTAGAGATAAATTCTATGTTTTCAGTAAAATTCTAGCTACTTCCAAAACTTATTATTTTTACAACATTTTATAACATACATAACCTTAAAATTGCCTAATTGCTAAATAATAATGATTATAGAAGGCCATCAAGGAGATTTAACTAATATTGAGTTTTATTTAAAATGTCATTGAATAGAAACTTTTAAGAAATAACTAGTTTAAGATTACAGTATTGAGCTACATAATATCGAACTTTTTTGGTTCATCTGCATCTTTATCTTATTCTTGAAAAATGTATATAATAATATTTACAATTTATTTATTTTCTCTCCGATATATTGGATCACTTATTCTAGCATCTAAAACATAAAATTGTTGCAAGTACATTGACAATCCATCAAAGTCTATCTTCAAAAGACACTAAAAGCACCCCTAAGTTGAACAGAAACAAAATAATCTAATGATTCATGATACACCAATTGATATGACGATATTAAAAATTGATTTTAAGGTGAGGGAGAAAAATACACGAAATTTGTTATGGGATAGAGACGCAGATTGTACACTAAATCATCATGATATGAGCAATTATCATAGCTTGCCAGTTCATTTAGATGAAATATACAATCTCCAATTCATTTAGATGCTCAAACTAAACATCTAAATATTTTTGGAATATTCTTGAATATTCTTTCAAATGGACAAATCTTAATTCGCTATAACCATCATTTGTTTCAATCTACAACAAAAGTATCGTGTCAGTAAACTACGGCAACCAAATATAAAAAATAGAATTTAAGATAGATTTATGTCCTTTACCTCTAGCTTAATTATCTCCAAGTTCGGAGAGCATTTGGTCAAAACAACAAGAATTGTCAATCCATAGTAGTTAGCAAAACTCAGTTCTTCGACACAAAAGTATTTGAGGGGGTTTATTAAGGTGTCAAACTCTTCAAGACCCCTTGTTATAAAGATATATAAAGTTTTATGTTCTATGGTTGCAAGAAAAGTTCAATTATATTCACTTTATTTTATTATGTAGTTACTTTGATGGTACAACAAATTCTAGACCCCCCTTGAACACCCTCTATATTCTTTCTTTTATGGCTATTACATGTCGTCATCCGCACCAATCAATATTGTTTGCTACCATATTAACCAATTCATGACTTTATATGTAGTTTTGATGAATGGAAACTTTCAACAAGTTGACTAGTTACTTGTGGTTCTTACTATAAAGATGATGGTAGAAAAAATATTTATAAAATGTGAGATTTGAAAAATATATACTAAAATAATGCTTTTTCATTATTTTTTATTTTAAAATTTTTATTTTCCCTTTAAATTCTTTTAACTTCTACAAAATATTGGAAAAATTAGTTGAAAAATAATAGATTTATAATACAAAATAAAGAATGAAAACACTTATTTTGTTAAGTATTTTTAAATCATTCATTTTAGTAAATATTTGATCCACCTAATACTTTTATATAAAATAAAAACTCATAGTTACTCGATCCCACCATTGATGTTTAACTATATAGTTTTTTCATCCATGCATAAAACTCGTTGATGATTTTTGAGACGAGTTCTTTATTATGATCTCATATATCTCTTACTTGAATAAGTGAAATTTGTTACTCTAACTGTGATTGTGAACCAAATTAGATTTGACTGAATGTGAAAGACTTTGATTGTATGTGTTGAGATTTTTACACCTATTTAATAGAAAAAAGTTAATATAAATCCACTTTTAAAACCATCCGTGTTATAGTTGAGTGAACAATTTAAACAAAATATAAGTTTTCAAAGTTAATGACCAAATTTGCAATATGGCTTGTTACCATAATGACCGTCCTTGTAATTGAAGAAATCGGTACAGAAAGACAAGTTTAGGTTTGTGACAACCCGAGTTTTCGGTAATATTATTAAACTAATTTCCTCCGTTTATCGCAAGGTAATTTTTGCATGGATAATAATTAAAAATAATAATAATAAAAATAATAATAATAATAATAATAATAATATAATAATAATAATAATAATCTTGTGTTATAAAAAGTTTAGGGGTTAAAAATGTTAATTGTAAACTTGTTTTAAAAACTTTTAACATGAAATAATAAGTTCTGGAAAGTGCAGGGACCATATGTGTAAATTTTAAAAAAAAAAAAAAACCCAACCCGCCGCCCGTTCCCCTTCGATTCCCGCCGGCCACTATTCCGGTGGCCTTCCGGCGGTCCCAATAGCCGCGAAACACTCGGTTTTTGACCCAATTAAACACCCCGACAACATATAATGCACATTTCGAACTCGGGGGCCACATCAAATTGAAAATTAAGGTCGGTTTAGTGTGGCTACCACCTTCGACCGAAAGTCAGCCGACCCACTTACAAATGCGGCACTAAAACTAATAATAATCGAAATTGACCCTGCACTAACGAATGTGTAATCCTATATAAACTCCCTGTGAGTTTCTTTGACCTAAAACATAAGAACACATCAATTCGATTACCACAATACCCGCGACCTGCAACCTTGTCGAAACCCGACATCCGAGTAATTTACACACAAATTAACATAGGGCTTTGCAACTAGAGAATCACACGAAGCTACACACGAAGTTAATTTGATTTTCATTAACATTTGCACACGAATTGGATCCAACCTACTGTCGCGACTGCTCATCAAGTGTTCACCATCCATATAACTTCAAACAGGTAATTAAATATACATACATGCTCGGTTTCATAAGGGGATCAAAAGCCCTAACAATAATCTGGTTAACAATCTCGAATCGTTGTTCAATTTGGTGTTGATCGAAGTTAGGGTTTATATGGTTTGGGGGTATTCGGCTGGGATGTGTTAAAAGGAGTTGGGACCGAGTTATTGTGCGGCTTAGGCCCTTTGGTTCACTGGTTCTCGGTCCAATTCCAATCCAAGGGGTCACGGGTTCGAACCCTGCCCCCAACATTATTTTTTTAAAGGCCTTTTGAACCTTTTAAAAATACGGAAAAATTTCTAAAAATTATATAAACAGTTTTTATAAACTTTGTTTATTTCAAAAATTATATAATTATTTTCTGGAAAAATATTTCTTTAAAAGCCTATTTATTTATTTATTTATAAAAGTTATTTCAAATGTTATAAAATATTTATTTTATAAAATGGACTTTAAACAATAATTATCAAGATATTAATGAACCTTATATTATTTTAATTACGGATTAATTAAGTTAATGGTAAGAATTATATGTAATAATTTTACAAACTATTCACAAATAAAATTATTAACATTATAATTATACCATTGTTATCATTAATATCAATATTGATAATATTATTAATACATGGTATTGTTAGTATATCACGTCGTGTACGTCAAACCAAACCAACCCGAAACTTACCAAATATATTAATTCGCAATAAACACATTTTAAAGACTTAGTTATAATTAATAATAGGTATCGATCGTGCTTGACCGTGCATTGCCTAATTCTTTGAAGTTCTTGTTCATATACATTACATCAATTCAAGGTGAGTTTACAGCCCCACTTTTACTCTATACTCTTTTTGGGGGAGAGAAACATGCTGTTTTTATAAACTTTACATTACATTGGATTTTTATAATATTGCATATACTTGATACTATGGTGTATACTTGCCCAACGGACCGTTAATATGGACTTAACGAGGTAATTGTTAGTAGTACTACTGGGATTGACATACCCCACCCGGGCTAGTCGCGCTAGCACAACGTTCGTCAAACGGGTGAACGGTTAGCCTAATTACAAGTGTTGTGGTGTGTGATCCACATCCGGCCTGTTTATTTATTTGATTACATGTCAGTTCGGCCGCGCCTTCATACACATAGTGATCATTATGGACTAGCTACCCATTATATGCTTTATTTATAAATCCGGGATTTCATTTATACTGACTGGATTAATAATTCCGGGGATTTCATTATACTTATCGGATTACTAAATCCGGGAATTACATACTGGACGGATTACATAAATCCGAGAATTACATACTTGACGGATTACTTAATCCGGGAATTACATACTTGACGGATTTCATAATCCGGGAACTTCATTACTGATAATTACTGTTTTCTGATAAACCTGTGAACTCACCAGTCTTGTACTGAGATTTTTGCATGTTTTCTCTCAGGACAATGATGTGGCACGTTTAGGAGCACAGCATCTACAGCATGTCATTCTGTATTCACTACAAACTGTTTTCAAGATTTAATTTGCATTTACTTTACGTAAACTGGTTTGGACACATGTTTGTGTGTTTCAAAACTATTGTTGAATGTTTCACTGTAATCGCTTCCGCATTACTTAAATACAATTGGTCTGTTTCCTTAATATTAAGCAACTTATATGATTTGTAATTATCGAGTCGTTTGGTGTAACTAATGCTTATCTGAGATCCTGGTTATGTCACACGCCTGACGGTAAAACCCCGTACGTGGAAAATGAGGGTGTGACAAGGTTGAACCACAAAAGAAGGTTTATTTCTAATAATCAAGAATACAACCATCATCAACATTAAATAGAGACTAGAAAATAACTACCAATTCTACAAAGTAGGGATAACTAGAAAATAGGTAGTATATCTTAACAACTTAGCAAATAATGAGGAAGACTTGGTAAATCATAGTTATCTCCAATACTCCCCCTCAAGTTGGTGCATGTAGGTTCGCAATGCCCAACTTGCCGAGCAAATAAGCCAAGTGTTGGCCGCCAAGAGGTTTGGTAAACAAATCTGCAACTTGTTGATGTGACTGAATGAACACCGGGTGTATTTCTTTGGATTCCACACGTTCACGAACAAAATAACAATCCATCTCAACATGCTTGGTGCGTTTATGGAAAACCGGGTTATGAGCAATATGACGAGCAGATTCATTATCACAAAACAATGTAGTTGGTTCCTGTTGGACCGCGTGCAACTCCATAAGTAACCAACGAAACCATAAGACCTCACTAACGGTAGCAGCCATGGCACGATACTCTGCTTCGGCAGACGAACGAGAAACCACGGATTTTTTCTTGGATTTCCAGGACACGGGAGCGTTGCCCAGAGTAAGTATGTAACCGGTACGAGAGCGTCGAGTGAACGGGCAGCCCATCCAGTCGGCATCACAGTAGGCAACGAGTTCTGTCCCACCTAGCGATGGTAACAATATCCCTTGGCCCAAAGTGTATTTGAGATAGCGCACAACGCGTATGGCTGCATCAAGATGAGGTTGGCGTGGATCTCCCACAAACTGGCTCAAAAGGTTTACTGAATACGCGATGTCCGGACGTGTGGCTTGTAAGTATAAAAGACGGCCCACTAATCTGTGATATTGACCTGCATCCACTCGATGAGCATTTTCTGCGGTGTCAAGTTTTAGGCCTTGCTCCATTGGAAAGGAACTAGGTCTGCACCCGTCTAAACCCATATCATGCAAAATATCCAATGTGTATTTCCGTTGACTAAGAACGAGACCCTCTTTAGTACGGGCAACTTCAATGCCAAGGAAATACTTAAGGTTGCCAAGATCTTTTATGGTGAACCGATCATGCAGTTCCAGTTTTGTTGCTTGAATCTTGTTCATATCATTTCCTGCCAAGATCACATCGTCTACATATAGGAGAGCAGCCACTTGAATCTTCTCATGAGTATAAATGAACAATGATGGATCAGCCACAGATTGTTTGTAACCCAGTTCAAGTAAGGCCTTGGTAAATTTATAATACCAATTACGAGAGGCCTGCTTGAGACCATAAATAGATTTGCGTAACCGACAAACGCAGTGTGGCGCTTTATCTTGAAAACCTTGTGGCAACTTCATGTACACCTCTTCGTCCAAATCGCCATGCAGAAAAGCATTGTTCACGTCTAGTTGATGGATGATCCAATTGCGTTTGACAGCCAAGGTTAGCAATGTGTGCATCGTTACCAACTTTGCAACCGGAGCAAACGTGTCATGATAATCGACTCCCTCAAGTTGAGTGAAGCCCTTGGCGACGAGGCGTGCTTTGTACCTTTCAACCTCCCCATTAGGTTTATACTTGATTTTATAAACCCATTTCGAATCGATTGCCTTCTTTCCAACGGGTAATTCTTCTAGGGACCACGTGCCATTTTGTTCGAGTGCTTTGATTTCTTTCTGCATGGCGTCGCGCCACTGGTCATGTTGGGCAGCTTCCTAAAAGGACTTTGTCTCATCGTGTTTATCGATGGTGGAAAGAAAGGCTTTGTGAGCAACACTAAATTTATCATACGAAATATAATGGGCGAAAGGATGTACCGTAGAGGAGGCGTGATCGGGAGACGGAGCTGCATGGTCTATCGATGGTGGGAGATGCACTGCATAGTCTTGCAAATGCTTCGGCTGAGAGCGAACACGTGTGGGTCGTGAGTGTTCGGTATCAACAGGTGCCTGGTCAATGTGTTCATGCAACTCATTAGGAAAATCAGGATGGGTTTCTTTATCATCGTGGGTATATGCATCGTTGGTACCTGTGGGGGGTCCACATTATCACTAGTGGCTTGATTGTCTTCATCCATGTGGACATTATCTTCATGTGTAGAATTTTCACTATTATTAGGCCCCACTCCCCCTTTCAACCAATCCTCACATTCTGGAGTTTGGTCTAAGTGCTCATTCATTGAAAAAGGTATTTGTTCATCTTCATGATTGGTAGTAGAAAAGGGGAATACATCTTCGATGAACTTTGCATGTCGAGTGATAACAATTTTGTTTTCTTCAAGATCAAAAATGCGATACCCTTTTGTGCCATAAGGGTAGCCAAGAAAAACCCCTCTTCGTCCATGTGCCTCAAACTTGTCTCCATCTGTATTGTTATTTCAAAAATAGGCCAGGCAACCGAAGACCCGCATGTGATCATAATCGGGTGGTTTGCCAAATAAAACCTCGTAGGGGGTTTTGTCTTGTAAAGCCGTGGTAGGAACCCGGTTCATTATATATGTTGCAGTCATTATATATTCACCCCAAAATTTAATTGGTAAGTTCGCTTCAAATCGAAGCGCTCGAGCCATTTCAAGAAGGTGTCGGTGCTTACGCTCCACCACCCCATTTTGTTGTGGGGTGTGTGGACACGTTGTTTCTAAAACAACGCCTTGATCCCCATAAAACTCTTTCATTTTATTAGATGTAAATTCTCCGCCATTGTCACATCTAAAACGTTTGATTTCTTTCCAATTGCCTTTCTACGAAATTGTGAAAATTTATTAAGCATGTGCTTGCGTCACTTTTACGTTTAATCAAATACACCCAAACGGATCTACTATAGTCATCCACCAATGTAAGAAATAATTTCTCGTGTTAAGGATGGTGTTCGATAACCCCCCAAATGTCACAATGAACCATGTCAAAGCATTCACTAGTCTTAATGGAAGTGGTTTGAAAAGGTAGCTTTGTAAACTTTGCTCGAAAACAAGAATCACATAAACTATTTTTGGAATTGGAATTAGCATTCATGTTTGGAAACTTTACATGTGATGAATGTCCTAGTCTCCTATGCCATGTGAGTGAACTAACTGCCATAACTTGTCTTTCTTTCTTCAACATTCCCATTCGATAAAGACCATTGATGCAACTACCCGCTCCAATCAAGCTCCTCGTTTTCAAGCCCTGTATGAGAAAAAAGTCGGGAAAGAACGTAATTGCACAATGCAAATCTTTTGTTAGTTGTCTTACAGAAAGAAGGTTGCATTTTAGATTAGAAACAAATAAAACATCTTTTATTTTGATCCCCCCTTGAAGAAGGGCTTCACCGTTCCCTTTTACGGGGACACTTTTGCTATTGGCAACGATGACTGGGGTTTCGCTTGAATTGGTGACAACATCTACAAGCACGTCCTTTTGACAAATCATGTGCTCGGTTGCCCCCGAATCCAGAGCTCCCCAGTCATCATTGTTGGTAAACATACCTGCCAAGTTGGCTTGCGACGATGACTTTTCCTTCGTCCGATCTTTGGTATCTCCAAGGAGCTTCAAAAACACGGCAGTTCGTTAGTTAATCCGTGGATCGGGCTAGTGGTTGTTTCTGCCAGTGATGCTTGTGGCTTGAAACCGTCTTTCTTCGCTTTCCCGGGCCACCACTCGGGATACCCTATACGCTTGAAGCATCCTTCTCGATTGTGTCCATCACGTCCACAATGAGTGCAATGCTCGGTCTTGTTAAGGGAGCTTGATTTTTCATTCTTTTGCCATGGTTTCTTTTGTACGGACCCTTCTTTTCGATTACCTTGAGAGGTTTGAAAAGCAGAAGCCTCGATAGGTGTCTTCTTTTTGGCAGCAACAGTTCTTTGTTGTTCATCCTCCGACACCATATGATAAGCATTACTCAGAGTTGGCATAGGCTGCATGGCCAATATCTGAGTACGTATGACAGCAAACTCATCATCGAGGCCGAGTAGAAATTCATACAATTGTTCTTTTTCTTTCAGTTTGACCAGGTTCTTTCCTACCTCGCACTTACAGCCGCTGCAGGTGCAACGTGGAGTCGCAAGGACGGTTGTGAGTTCATCCCAGATTCTTCTTAATTTCGTGAAGTATGCTGATACAGTTGCTCCATCTTGCTTAGTAACATTAAGCATTTGTTTCAATTCATAAGCTCTTGGTGCACTCTCTTTTCCAAATCGTTCGTTTAAGTCTTTCCAGATTTCAGCAGCCGTGCCAGCGTATTTTACACTGGCGCGTATATCTTTATCCATGGCTGTTGTGAGCCATCCTTTCACCATCGCGTCGCACCGCATCCAGGCCATGTAGGTTTCATCTGCTTGCTCGGGTTTTGGGATTGTTCCATCAACAAATCCAATTTTGTTTTTGGCAAATAAGAAGTTTGTCATCTCTTGTAACCATCGTTGAAGTTTGCATCTATCAAGCCATCGTTGACTTGCATCTGCCGAGGATAGTCGGAGGGGTGTAGGTATAGGGGCGAGTTTGGATCGGTGTGATCCTTAGCTTTCGATCCCTCTCCACCGGCCATGATTTTAGTTTAGGATCTTGTGCTCTGATACCATGAAGAAATCGGTACAGAGAGACAAGTTTAGGTTGAACCACAAAAGAAGGTTTATTTCTAATAATCAAGAATACAACCATCATCAACATTAAATAGAGACTAGAAAATAACTACCAATTCTACAAAGTAGGGATAACTAGAAAATAGGTAGTATATCTTAACAACTTAGCAAATAATGAGGAAGACTTGGTAAATCATAGTTATCTCCAATAGTAATTAACTCTTTTGTTATCGACAACTATCATTATATAATTTATCTATTTTACTAAATCTGTTTTGACAAATGTACATTATGTTTTATGACTTTATCGGAATTGGTAATAAGACTTTTAACGGATTATAGGTTAACAGATTACCATTTTGAGTTTTTAATATGACTTTTGATTAGATTTTTCAAAATGAAAATGAGTTTTTGTTTGCTTAACATATGATTTTTAAAAGCATTCATACTATCTTCTCTATCCTCATCTTAACATTTACACTAATAACACTACTTTTGTTACTCTCTCTTCTGATTAAATAATATTTATTTTATATCTTTATTATTATATTTCTATGTTTGATTATATGTTGATTCGCTAGCGTTATTGCTTCTGTTATCGAGCCAGGGGTCTCTTTGCAAGCGGTTTCTCTACCTATCTGCATAGAGAAAAGACTTGTCACCACCTACCCCTCCCAGACCCTGCTCTTGAGTGGGATATACTGGGTTTGTTTGTTTGTTTATCTTTATTATGATATTTCTATCTTCTACACTCACAATCACTTTTAAAATATTAAAAAAATTGTGAAGATTGAAACGTGTTTCCTTAAATATAAAGAATCACGGTACAATCCCCATAAATTTTCTCTCTCTTTCACTCAGAAACACTAATAACCATGCCATATATATATATAATATATGATATACACTTACATTAAAATAAAAAACTACTATGAATGCTCTAAGTGTATTGTGTTATTTTACTAAATTTGAAACCAATGGGCATAAGTTGAGTCTAGTGAGTACGTGTGACAACAAATGTTATTACGTAAATCTCATCTACGTATGGTATATACACTCGCACTCATTAAAGAGTGGTGCTAGTAAAACTTTTTATTATCTTGAATGGTTATAAATCAATGGCTCGTTGTCAAGGAGCGTATTAGACCATGAGTCTAGTCACGGAACCATCACGTACTATGCCCCCTCTCATGAAGGGCGGGCGTAGGTGGTGTTCCTCACGCCCCATGACCTTGTGACTGGGTCCACCACCAATGGCGAAGCTTTGTAATGGCCGGGGGGACCCCCGCCCCTCCCTCTTTTTTTTCGTCAGTAGTGTAAATTTTCAGCTCGATAGTGTAAATTTTCGGTCCGGTAGTGTAAATTTTAAAAAAAAAATATAGAGTTCGTCCCCCCTAAAATAGTTTACGTTCACCCCCGCCCCCTTTAATCTTTCGCTCAAGCTCCGCCACTGCCCACCAGTTTCCACAACCCATTACAGATTTGTTAGGAGAGAATCAAACATCACAGTACGTTCGAGTGTGATCATTGATTATGTACCCAGTCACCAGTGACAAGACATTTATTACAAAATAGTGCCCGGCCCACGAATTTTGAATAATAAGAATATTAAAAGTGATGTTAAAAAACGTTCCTTTAAATATAGTTTTCCTCCAAGCATGCATCAATCATCATCTCTTACAACTTTCATGACAGGTGGAGAGTGATGCTTATTAAATTGGTGAGGACGACAAATAGTACAAAAACTTTACCTCCAATTTTTAATTTCTTTTCCTTAGGGTAAAATGGTAAGTTGCCCTTTAGCAAGTTTTATCTCTTTAAATACCCCGGCTATCTTTCTCAAAGAATGCATCAATCATAAACTCCTTTAATTCATATTTCTATTTTTTCAATGACGAAAAAGTGTGAAATGAAGCTTCTAGGCACAGCAGGAAGTGCATTTGTCACCCGGGTTAAGTTCGTCCTCAAACTCAAGTCCATTGAGTATGAGTACGTTGAGGAATTCTTACCTAACAAAAGTGAGCTTTTACTTAAATCAGAGGGTTCCTGTTCTTATTCATGGAAATGCACCACCCATGATCGAGTCTCTTGCCATAATGGAGTACCTTGATGAGATTAAACCCGATGTGCACCCTATCCTCCCTAAGAACCCTTTAGTCCGGGCTCAATACCAGATCTTGGCTTACACCTTTGACACCATGGTATTTTATTATTCAAGTCATTTTATTTTATATAATTAACATGTTTTTTTAACTATTTGTTCTTTCAAATTAAAATTTAGAGTTACTTACACACATAATCAGTGTAATTTTAGTAAAGTAACATGTTTGAAAACTAAGAAAAACTATAACATGTGTTTGGGTATTATCAATTAATTTCGTAATGAATTTAAGTATTAAGGGCTAACTTATCAATCTAATTAACTGAACATAAAAATTAACAATGTAACAGTTCAGTTACTAATATCTCATTCTAATTTAACTAGAAAATTAAGCAAAACTTAACACATTAATACTTAATCTCGTTACAAATTCGAAAAACACTATCCAAAACGTTTTTTAGTACCCCAACTTATTATTATTTTTTTCAAATCATAAACATCATCTGTAATCAACTCCAAAAATTATACCACATACCATTTAAGTTTTGGAAGTATTCTCTTTCCGATTTTGATGAATGGTAACCTTATCAGGAGAATTCTTGTTAGACATTATTACTTTTGTGAAGCTTTTGGAATTATTCTCTTTCTGATTTTGTTCGTTTACATATTTGTCTCGTCATTATTATATTGAAGTTTCTTTAACAACCAAAAATATATAAAAAGACACCGAACGGTCAGGAAATACACTATACAAGGCATGATGAGTTAATATTTAACTTTTATATGAATGGATAACTAAATTGATTATAAGTTAGATAAAATACAATGTATTGATTTGTTATTAAATACATTACTTACTATCTAATTTACTTATATGTATTGAAAAAATTTGTAGTGCTATCTGGATGAAAGAGTTTATGACAACACGAGACGATGAGAGGAGAGAAGAAAAGAATTGAAAAATCTACTCATCGGAGGCTCTGTGATGTTGGAAGAAGAATTTGTGAAGTTTAGCAACGGGAAGGCCTTTTACGGTGGAGATAATATTGATTATCTGGATATTGTTGTAGGAGGCTTTCTCGGGTGGATCAAATTTTATGATAGAGTTTTTGGTTTCAAGGTTATTGAAGAAGCTAGAAACCCAAAACTTGCACAATGGGAAAAGAATATGTGGTCACACGAAGTGAGTAGCTTGATTCCAAGTCACGAAATTCACATGAAATTCCTTCAGATGCTTTTAGACAGGTTGCCTCACTACAAGAAAATCAATTTTTTGCGACTAACTTTTTCGCGGCGATATACATATCGTCGCAAAAAAGTAGGTAACACTACAAGAAAAATGACTTTTAGCAACAAAATTCTATAGCAAGGACATAATGTCCTTACTATAGCACACTAAAAGACAAAAAAGTAAAGTCAATTGATTTTCTAGTTTGACCAGACCTTTAGCAAGGACAATGTTCTCGCAGTACAATTTTCAGGTTTTTTTTTGTTTTTTAATTAATTTTATTAACTGTAAAGATATATAAAAGTGGGGGAACATTTTTTACTAAATCTATAGCAAGAACAATGTCCACGCTATAAATAAATAAGTATTTTTTAATTTTCAATTCCCACCAAACTTGAAAAATATCGCGTAAATACGTATTTTCGATTCCCTCCAAAACTAAAAAAATCCCGGGTCACATATTGTGAGGACATTGTCCTCGCTGAAAGTATTTTTGAATTTTAATTTTGTTTTTAAATCGAAATAAAAAATATTGTATTTAAATATATTTTCAGTTTTCGTAAATGAAAGAAAAATCCGCTCAGATTTGCAATAGTGTATGTGTGTATGTATATATATATATATATATATATATATATATATATATATATCTGTGTGTGTATGTATGTATGTTGTGTCTTTTTGTATGTATATATGCATGACACGTATTTATTACATGTATGTGTGTACGGTGTATGTATATATCGTGTATGTATATATAATATGTATGACATGTTTGTATTTAATTATCACATATACAATGTACAATGTATTTATGTATGTACATACACAACGCATGTATGATATACAATGTACAATGTATGTATTTATGTATGGATATACTGTGTGTGTATGTATGACTTGTTGCATATGCGTATCATATGTATAATGTACAATGTATGTATGTAATACCTGTATATATGCTCTGTACGTATGACATGTATGTATGTATGTATGTATCACGTGTATAATATACAATGTATGTCTGTATTAGTTGATATATGTACTATATGTATGACATGTGGCATATACGTATCATATGTATAATATACAGTGTATGTATGTAATGCATGTATATATGCCTGTACGTATCACGTGTATAATGTGCAATGTAGTTATATGTATGTACGTATGTATCACATGTATAATGTATAATGTAATGTATAATGTATAATGTATAATGTATAATGTATGTGTATGTATTACTTGTATATATGGAAGGTATGTATGCATGTACGTATCACAAGTATATGATGTACAATGTATATATCTAGCTACGGATTACTGTGTATGTATGTATGTATGACATGTATGACATACAATGTATGTATGTACGTATCACATGTATATATGTACTATGTATATGTGAAGGTATACATAGTAATATCCATCCTGGTGTGAATCATAAATTGAATGTATCATCACTTACAATTTTTTTATAGTATGCTTATTAGATTAATTGAGATTTAATTAGTTCTTACATGGGGAGCGGTTGATGTAGCGTACGGAACGAAATCGAAACTCAAACACGTTGATTCTGTGAATACCCATGATGATCTTCACCCAAACTCCTAAATTCGACCCAAGAGTCACGAATTTGAAAATACTAACTTTTAATTTTCAGTAATGATCAAGTGTCATTCCACATTACATCAACATAACTTAAATAAGCAAACAAAATTCGAATGAGCCTAAAACAAAAAACCATGGGCCAAACAAAAGCCCAAAACAAACTCAAAAAAACTAGAAAAAACATAAAAGTGGCCACAAAACACATTTAAAGGCCTCATTTTCACGATCGTTTTGACTGGTAGCACTTCAGAAACGGAGACTCATAGCACAGGTTAGGCTCATTTTCGTTTATTTCACTTATTCTATGCAATTAACATTATTAAAAAGTTTTAAACAAATGTAATCATAAAATACAATTTATACTTATCTCAATTAACTAAGTAATTAACTTATTTAAGTCAATTAACATAGTCTGGAGCAGAGCTCGACCCCGGTTTTCATCCGGCTGTTACTCCAGAGGGCAACCCTTGTGGAGGCAGTACGGTTTCCGGAGGAACGCCATAACCAAGTCTGACAATCCAGCGTGGGCCCGGTTCAGACAACATAGTATGGAGCAGATCTTGGCTAGGGTCGCCCAGGGGGGCGATGTGACATTGAGTCACTCATAAGAAAGTCACCGTTCAAAAAAAATTTAAGTCAATTAACAATTTATACTTATCTCAATTAACTAAATAATTAACTTATATATTTAAAATAATATAAAATAAAAAACCCCAAACATAACCCATTACCGCCCCCACCTCCCACACATTAAACCAAACCCTAGCAACCTTTCATCCGGCGATCCCTTTCACGACCGCCTTCACCAACGTGCTCCAGCTTCGACTCCGGCCCTGCTCCTTCCACCGTTTGTAGTCCCCACGCATTATGAACAACATCTCATCTACCGGATCTCCCTCTCGCACTATGTAGCTAGCCCCTGCTCCGCCCACACATTATGAACAGCATCTCATCTACCCTAATTTACTTGTTAATTTGTGTTGTTATTGTTGTTCATTCACCAAGAATCGACCATGGATGGAGATTTACAGGATCACAACAAGCTACCTGAGCTCAAATTAGGTTAACAGCTTATCTCAATTTGTTGTTTAATCAAATGGGTTAAATGACGTAAAAATTTAAAGATATAACAAGATTTGATTCAATATTTATCGTCTGTTGTTGTGTTTTGGTTTTTGTAGATGCTAAACAAGCTCAAGGGTTTCTCACGTTCTTCAAGAAGTTACCTAATATAAGGGTTATACACTCGATTCTCTTTAGATGCTCTTCGAATTTGTTGAACATTCTGGTCTAAAACCTAATTTTGTTGTACAGGACGCGAAAGCCGTTCGCTTTTTTGATCGACGGGTGAGCCCTTTTCGCTCATACCTTAGCGGCTCACTTACACGCGTTTTGATTTGTTTATTATGAATTTGGCTACTTTTGTGGTCATTCTTTTTTGCATCTACCTATGCACAAATGGCAAAAAAATTAAAATGGAAACAATTTAGAAATTTTTTAGGTTATCCCAGCGGCAGCAACTGTGTGTGCATTTATGAGTTGATTGTGCTAATGCTTCCGATGAAGGGTTGTAGTTTCAAGTGAGAGAATAATTACATCATAGTAGGATTTCATGGTTAAATGATTAGAAAGCAGATGATTCAATGTTATTTGAGTAATGAAGTTAACCTAAAGAAATAGTAATGTGTGGGACGAATTGAGGATCTAGTGGAGGGGTAGGAAGAAACTGAGCATTATCTTCGTTGTCAGGCGATTAGTAGTGAAGCTTCATATGGCTTTCATATTGCAGATCATTTCTAGTTGTTTATTACATGTTTCTTGTTTTTTAATCTAAGTTCTATGTTATTGATTTCTAGCTATTTTATATGTTAGTTGATTGTTCTAGAACATGCCTATGAATTTGCATGAACGTAACCTTTTCTTTTTTTTGGGTAGTCTTGTTTCTTACATTTATGTGGGTTGTGGCCTTAAAATTTATGGTGCTTTTGCTTTGAATCAACCTCTTCTTAACAAAAATTGCTTGGGGTATGATTCATGATTCCTTCTTGGTTTTATTATACTTATAGTTATCCCCTTTTCTTTGACCCGTTGTCTTTCAAAACTTCCACCATATTGTTGAAGATCATCCTCTGTTTTGTTGAATTAATTGAAATAAGTTAAGAACAAAAACTTGAAAGGTGATGGATTTGGTAAGTAGGGACAAAGCTCATAAGTGACTAGTGGCTCTTAAATTTTCCCATTTGGTAACTTGATCATTTGTATTTAGATTAAAAGTTAGGCTATGTTTCTAGGCTTTTTTGGTAACACTTAGATTATCTGTTTTATGTTTGCATGAGTTTTGCTTTGACAACATAGTCAGAATGGGTATGACATATTTATCTAGTTTAAAACATAAATTAAAGGTTTGAAATTTAGAGATTCTGTTATGCTAGGTCAGAATGCTTAACCTTATTATTATTATAGTTGATGTCTTTTTCCATTTCTTAAACTATTTTGTACTTTGAAACATATAAAGTCAAGGTTTACATTTGTTAGTGATTTTTTACAAATTTGTAGCACGTCAGAAACGGAGGCTCATAGCGCAGGTTAGGCTCATTTTCGTTTATTTGTAGCATGAAGACAATGTTCGCCGCTCGGCTGTGAACAAAAGTAATAGATCCCGTCACCGCTACCCAAGTTACCATGGGACCAAGTCTATTGTATCGATCAAACATGACCGTGTAAGTCACTTTTAAAGCAAATATATATATATATAATATATATATATATATATATATAGGGAAGTGATCAAATGTTAATCCTTGTTTATTGCGATAACCCATTAACCCAACTAGTGGTCCACAGCAAGCCACGTCACCATTGTAACTTAGAGTTACAGTGGTAAAACTAGTGGTCCAAAACGAACGTTAAAATTTTTATAAAAAAATATAGCAAGACTATACTCAAATTAAAGATATTAAAACGATCTATTTAATGGTGTAATTTGTTTAAAAAAATAACGTCATACAAAAAAGTTAAAAACATTATAAAAATGGTGGAGTTTTTTAAAAATGGAGGGAAAATCGTTACATCAGTGGTGTAACGCGATGTAAATGTTAGTTACAGTGGTGTAAGTGTTCGCTACATTAGGGTTAATGAGTTATCACAATATACAAGGGTTAACAAAGGAACCTTACCCTATATATATATAGGATCAGGATCATTACAGAACCATTTTTTATTTTCAGAACCAAAAGAAGCATTGATTTACATAAATGTAAATTATAAACCACTAATTTACATAGATGTAAGCTAAACCTAGTGATATTTAGTTGTTTTTTATAATTTAATGTTACATGTCTGATATACACATATGTAAAACAACTCAAGTATTACCAGACTTAATATACATTTATGTAAATCAATGGTTCTGTAGTTCTGAAAATAAAATATGGTTCTGTAATGATCCTAACCATATATATATATATATATATATATATATATATATATATATAAAATATAAAATTGTAATGTAAGTTTGGTAGTACGTAGTATAGGTTTTGTGCATTTTTTGTTTAATTGTTATTAAGTATACGTATTCACTTTATTTCATGTGTTACGTACAGCGTCAGATTGATGGAAATATCCGAGTCTAATCGAGAATTTCAAGGAGAGGTGCTCTAAAAATGGGAAAATCCCATTACCACAACTTGCTCAACAACAATATGTAAGTAATCAGTTAGTTATTTGGCTATTTTTAGTTTTAGGTACTTCCTTTGGTTAATTTGCATAAATGATTAGATTTATATAACATTGATTATTATTATTTTGTAACTATACAGGATGAAATGAATGACCTACTGAGCCGACAAGAAGGTGCAGCTAACCCGTTGACAGAGAAGCAGATCATGGATCAGGTACTGGGTACACGTCGTGGGTTTAACAGGGGTCGTGGACATGTTGTACCCGGTTTGGCCCGATACACTTCATCATCTTCTAGTCCAGGACCATCTACCCCACCACCACCTGTTTACACCCAAGAACAAGTCAATGAAAAGCTGGCATCATCAAAGAGAAAATATACGCGCCTTGCTACTAAATGGAAAATATTGTAAAAGGTTTGGCAGAACACAATATTGTAATTGAATTTGACTCTGATTACGAGAGCGACAACTCTAACTAGGTTATCCTAATGTTTCTTATGAACTTAGATCTTGGTATTAGATTATGTAACCGAATTTGTCATTTGAACTTAGATCTTGGTATAAGATTATGTAACCGATTATGGTATGATGATATTTTGGTTGTATGATTGATTATATCATTGGTGTTTGATGGAAATCTGGAAAACAGAACAGGCATTAACCCAGAAAAATTCTGGGCGCAAAGCTGCATTTACATTAAAAACGGCAGTGAAATTCCCAGTCATTCAGCAAGGACAAAGTCCTCTCTAAAGACTTTAGCAATGATAAAATAAAATACTAAAAAAAGTCCTCTCTAAAATACAGCAAGGACTTTGTCCTTGTTGTAAGGTATTTAATAAATACACGTATAATGTATAAATATATTAACAAATACGTTTATAATACCTTTATACACGTATAATGTATAAATATATATGTTATATGTATTTTTATAATTATTTAAAGTAAATTTTATAGTGAGGACAAAGTCCTTGCTGTAGGGTATTTAATTACTTTTCCAAAAGTCAGAGCTGTCCTCGCTGTATTCGTTGACTATCCTCGCTGTAAACCTGTAACCACGGGGCTTTGGCAAGGAATATTCAGCGAGGACATGTTCTCGCTATACATCTTCAGTGAGGACATTCTAACATTTAGCGTGGACTTTTGTCCTTGCTGAATGTCATTTTTCTTATAGTGATATAAGCGACAAAAAAGATTGCTTTTTTGACTTTTCCAGTCAAAACGAGATTTTACGGCGATACTTTCGTCGCAAATAACCAAAATATATATATTTTAATTTTTTTCATTTCACGACAATCTTTTGAAGGGCGGGAAAATTCCCGGCAATTAAATTGCGGCGATTTTTTCGTCGCAAAAAAGATGTAATAAATAACAAAGTTTTATTTTTTATTTTTTATTTGTAGAATAAATATTTGCGGCGATAAATCGTCGCAAAAAAGAGTTTCTAAATTTAATTTTATTTTTATTTGATGTGAAACGTGTCGTCGCAATAAGTTATTTGCGGCGATATATCGCCGCAAAAAGGTTCTGTATATTTTAAGTTCGTGATTTTCAGATCTGGTCCCCATTTCATCCAACCCCACAGCCAACCCCACCCTCACGAAGTCACGGCCCACCCCACCCTACTCCGGTGACCGGCCACCCCCACCCTACTCCCGACGACCCCTACCTCACTTCAGTCGGCTGGCGACACCCACCGCCGCTCCATCACCGCCATTGCGCAAAGTTGCTGCTCCACCACAGCCAGTCCACCACCGTCGCCGCCTCACCACCGTCGCCGCCTCCTTTACACCCTAGCCACCACCACCACTCCTGATTTTAGGTAATAACCTCAATTTTACCTAATTTTATGTTAATTTTTAGTTAATATTTTGAAATTAGGGTAATAAAGTTTATGTGGTTATAAAAACATAGATGTTTAAAATGTGTGTATGTATGTATTTAAGAATGTATGTATTTAGTGTGTTAATTTGTAGTTGTTTGGGGTTTTGAAGTTTATTTTGTTTATGAAAATATGGATGTTTAACATGTGTGTATGTAAGAATATAAGAATGTAGTTTATGAAAATATGAAATGTTAAGTTTGGGGGTTTTGTAGTTTATGAAACATATAAGAATATATGTTTGTATTAAGATTGTTTGAAATAACATTGTCATCGCAATAGGTTAAGATTGTTTGAAAACATAGATGTTTAACATGTGTGTATGTATGTATTTAAGAATGTTTGTATTAAGATTGTTTGAAATAACATGTGTGAATGTATGAATAACCTCAATTTTACCTAATTTTATGTTAATTTTTAGTTAATATTTTGAAATTAAGGTAATAAAGTTTATGTGGTTATAAAAACATAGATGTTTAACATGTGTGTATGTATGTATTTAAGAATGTATGTATTTAGTGTGTTAATTTGTAGTTGTTTGGGGTTTTGAAGTTTATTTTGTTTATGAAAATATGGGTGTTTAACATGTGTGTATGTAAGAATATAAGAATGTAGTTTATGAAGTTTATGAAAATATGAAATGTTAAGTTTGGGGGTTTTGTAGTTTATGAAAATATATAAGAATGTATGTTTGTATTAAGATTATTTGAAATAATATTGTCATCGCAATAGGTTAAGATTGTTTGAAAACATAGATGTTTAACATGTGTGTATGTATGTATTTAAGAATGTTTGTATTAAGATTGTTTGAAATAACATGTGTGAATGTATGAATATAAGAATGTATGTATTTGGTATGAATATAAGAATGTATGTATGTATTTGGTATGTTAATTTTGTATTAATATGTAGTTATTGTTTGAAAGTAGGTTTAGCAAGTTTTATGATAATGAAAAATTGGATATTTAACTTAGTTAAGATGAAATAGTATGTGTGTATGTATGTATATAAGAATGAATGTATGTATTTGGTATGTTAACTTAGGGTTAGGAAGTTTATTAAATATTTAACTTTTATATTGTATTTCCTTAGTTTTAAACGTGTTAAGATATTTAATATTTGTTTGTAAACACCGTTATGACGATTGATAAGAGTTGGACTACTTTAGAAAATAAATTTTCTAAAGAATATCTGATTGGTCTTAAAGGATTCATGGAAAGGTGTAAGAACTATACGAATGGTCAAATTAAAGCTCGATGTCCCTGTAATAATTGCAATAACAGTTATTGGTTTCCTCTTCCAATAATAGAGCGCCACATACATAATAATGGTTTTTGCCGATTTTACAAAACGTAGACGCATCATGGTGAATCATATGTTCCGTCACCGGTAGTTTCAGTCATACCTCAAACGACAGACCCAATACATGATTTTATCAACGATGTTCTTCAGGAGAATGTACCACAAGAGGACAACAACGACGAGACAATGAACACAACAGATACACCGAGTGATACAAATGATGAACTTGCTGAATTACTGAAACTTGCCGACACCAAACTATACCCTGGTTATGACGGGATGTCTTCATTGGATTTCTTGGCAAAACTGAGTCACATGAAGGCCATCAATAAATGGACCGATACATCGTTTGACCAATTGTTAGAATTTCTTAAAACTGCATTTCCGCTTGCTAAAATCCCACCGTCAAACTATGACGCCAAGAAGATAATGAAGAAAGTTGGGTTAGGATATGAATCGATCCACGTTTGTAAGAACGACTGTTGTTTATTTTGGGGGAAGGATAACAAAGATTTGCAAGAATGTCCAATATGTTATGAAAGTAGATGGAAGGACGCAAACACTAAGGGAAAGAAATTTGCCAACAAGGTTATGCGTTACTTTCCATTAATTCCTAGACTTAAGCGTATTTATAGCTCAAGACACACTGCAAAGCATATGACATGGCATGCTTCTGGACGTTGCACGGAAGATGGTAAGTTACGTCACCCGGTGGATGGTACATCATGGAAAGAATTTGATTCAATGTATTCTGCTTTTGCCAAAGAACCTAGAAATGTTAGATTAGGGTTGGCTGCTGATGGCTTCAATCCATTTAGCAACATGAGTACGTCCTATAGCATATGGCCGGTCATATTGACAACATACAATACGCCGCCATGGTTATGTATGAAAGAGTCTTCATTCATGCTAACGTTATTAATCCCTGGCCCTAAATCACCTGGGAAGGACATTGATGTTTTTTTGAGACCATTGGTTGATGAATTGAAAACTCTTTGGTCGGACGGAGTCGTGACAAGAGATGCGGTTACAAACACTTTCTTCACATTGCGTGCAATGCTTTTATGGACTATCAATGATTTCCCTGCCCGTAGTAGCTTGTCTGGTTGGAGTGGGCAAGGTTACTTTGCATGCCCAACATGTAAGGAAGACACTCCATCTGTTCATGTATTGGGAAAAACTGCTTATGTTGGGCATAGAAGATGGTTACCAACGAATCATAAATGGAGGAAGGACAAGTCATTCAATGGTAAGAACGAGACTAGACGTCCTCCTAATAGGAAAACCAATGATCAGATTTTGCAACAACTTAATAATTTGCCGCCCCGTATTTCTGGGAAACATGTTCAGTTTGATGGTAAGAGAGAAAACGTGATTCCAATGTTGAATTGAATTGGACCAAGCGTTTTATTTTTTTCGAGCTTGAATATTGGTCTTCCATTCAACTAAAACATAATTTGGATGTCATGCATATCGAAAAGAATGTGTGCGAGAGTTTGTTGAATACGTTGATGATGAACAAGGAAAAATCCAAAGACACTGATAAGGCAAGAATGGTGTTAGAACAATGGAACATTCAACGTGACTTGTGGCTTGTGGATAACGGTCGCGGTAAGCTCTCAAAGCCTCATCCTAAGTTCTCTTTCTCAAACGCCGAAAGGAGTCTTTTTTGTCAATTCATTAAGGGAGTAAAATTACCTGATGGCTTTGGCTCCAACTTTAAACATAAGGTAACCGATAATGATACCCAAATAACGGGGATGAAATCACATGATCATCATATAATGATGCAACGGTTGCTTTGATTGGTGCTCAAGCGTACTTGGATAAAAACATTTCAACACTAATAATTGAGATGTGCTTATTCTTTAAGCAACTTTGTGCTCGAAACTTGATGTCATCTGACATGCAAGATGCGGAGGAGAAGTTGATTAAAATTTTGTGTTCTTTCGAGCAAATATTTCCTCCGTCATTTTTTGACATAATGATTCATTTGGTTATGCATTTACCTAAGGAGGCCATTCAAGGTGGGCCAGTTTACATGAGGTGGATGTATCCATTTGAAAGATATATGAAAAAGCTGAAAAATTATGTTAGAAATAAGGCTAGGCCCTAGGGTTCCATTGCGGAGGGGTATGTCGCAGATGAAGCCTTAACTTTCTGTTCAAGGTATCTTGACGGTGTACCAACGAGATTTAATCGGCCAGACAGAAACGAAGACGCCCCAATTCCCACACGTGAGTTTTATGTCTTCCAATCGCTATGCACACCTATCAGCAAGGGGGTTGATAAAAAAATGGATGGTGTGCTTTGGGCAAAACTAAATTGGTTTGTCCTTAACAACAGCTCCGAGATTGAAGAATACAAACAGTAAGTATTTTTTATTTCGGGTTGTCTTTTCGTAAGTTATCTTTAAGATGATTATTATTAACGCAAGTAACATTATTTATAGTGAATTTATTACTCAAATGCCGCATGCAACTGACTTGGAAGAAAATTTTCCTAACTGGTTTAAACAAAAGGTAAACTCATTTGTATATAAAACCGATTATACAAACTAATAATATCATAATCATTATAATTTTCTCTTATTTCAAATAGATCAATCGTCGGCGAGTAAATGATGAATCTAGTGTTAGTCCTCAGTTATTTGCTTTAGCAAATGGACCACGACATGCAAACTCTTACACCGCTTGTATAGTTAACGGTGTGAGATTTGTAGTTCATAGCCGAGACTTACGTCGTACAACTCAAAGCAGCGGCATCTCAACAACTGGGCAAGACGGAACAAAGTATTACGGTTTGTTGGAAGAGATTCTGGAGCTAGGCTATCTAGATCGTTGCAAGGTTGTGTTGTTTCGATGTAAATGGTTTAAAACTAATAACAACAAACTTTGTGTCACTAAGAATAACATAACCAGTACTTCTACTCAAACTGAATGGTTTACAAATGACCAATACATTCTTGCAACACAAGCAGAGCAAGTCTTTTATCTTGACGAACCGTCTAAAGCCGGTCAAAGAGCTCAATCAAACAGACATTGGAAGGTCGTCCAAGAGGTGAATCATCAGAAGATTTGGGACCGAGATATTATCATGGAAAATAACGAAGCAGATTTAATTCATGGCAGCACTTCATCTGACCTTTTGTTGTCTGCTGACTTGGATAATTTGACTTATGATGGTTTGAGTAGAGATGAAGCAACAGAAATCGATGTTTCCCTTGAGCATGTTAATGTAAAGGACGAGACATATGAAGATACGGATAAGGGTGAAGACAACGATGCAGACAAAGCTATTGACGTTTCTGATAATTCAGATGATGATTTAGACGAACTTAATAATGATTGTGGAGAAGATTCTTATCACACCGATGATTCCGATTGATTTTAATTTTTAATTTTCGACGAATCGTTTATTATGTTTAAATTATTATGTTTATTGAATTGTTTTTTTCAATTGTGTGTGTTTAGCTAATGATCCAAAATATTATAAGCATAATGTTATTTGTGGTTATATTTGTATACTTGTATAAACTTTTTTACAGATGGCAGACGTGGCACGAGGTCACGGTGGGGATACCTATGGGCGTGGTCCACCTGGTGGTGGTCCTCCCGATGAAGATCGATCGTGGCAGCCGCCACGACAGTGCGAGGTCAGTGATGACTCCGGCAGCGGTAGCGGAAGAGGTATGACAAATTTTTATACTATATATTTTAAAATTAATATATATAATTAACATAAAATTTTTATACTATTATAAATTTGCAAGACAAGGCAAGCGTGGGAAAACCACACTTCAGGGTATGCACAGGAGAAATCCTCAAGGGAATTTGCTGACAATTGAATTTGAGCAAGGTACGCATGACACCTACAAACCTGTAGGTGTCAATCAGGCGACCTTTGCTTCACTGATTAGCACACTTGTTGACAAATTTCCTCAAAATTATAAAAGCTGGAGAAAGATACCTGCAGAGTTGAAGGCGACTATCTGGCCTGACTTACAGGTTAAGTTTTTGATAATTAAATTCAGTGATTAAATATATATACACTAAGCTATTTGTTTTCATAATATGCAGATGTATTTTGATATGACTCCCCACGAAGGATTGAGGGCAGGCATTGAGAAATATGCTGCAAACCGGTATAAAGATCACAAATACCGGTTCAAGCAAAACATTTTAGCAAAATAGGCGGGAAGACAGAGTTGATATTTCTGATGTTGTGCCACCTGATATGCAAGAATCTGAATGGAAAGGATATGTGGATTACTACACTTCTCCTGAAGTCAAGGCTCAGTCTACAACTAACAAGTCAAACAAAGAGAAGCAAACGATCAAAGGACATGGCGGTCGGACATCTCTAGCCCAGTGTCGTTATATGTTTGTAAGTTGTTTTAATCTAATTTGTTTTATAATTTGTTTTATGTGTTTGTAAGTTAATTTAAGATGATTATATAACTATTTAATGTGTTTACAGCGTGAAGAGGGTTCTGATGAACCTGGGAGTGCCATATTAGCATACCGCCGCTTCTATACCGATTCAAGCGGTAATTTCTATCAACCTGAACCCGCTGCATACTATGTAAGTAATGTACACATCTTAAAATTTTATAAAAATAAAGTAATATATAACATCCCTATATATATAACATTGTTTTTGTTTTTTGTAAACTATACATGAGCAAATGGTCGCGCTTCAACAACAACACTCTGAATTGTCAGAGAAGCAGGTCACGCGGCAGGTCTTGGGGGAGCGGCCCGGGTGGGAACGTGGCATCGGTCCAATACCGAGCGTGCCTTCACAACCCCCACCCCCACCTCATAGAACAGATCAGCGGATGTTCTCACAATCTGAGGTTGAGGAGATGATAGCAGCGGGACTGGCAATTGAGCAAGAACAGTGGCAGTCACAGATGATGGCTAATATGATGGACACAAATGCAAAGTCAAATCCAAAGCCAAGTCCAGAGCGCGTTGAAGAGAAGTGGTCATTCTCAACAAAATGATGAAGATGAAGAAGATGATGAAGGTGGGTCGTCATAAGATGTTCACTTTGATGTTTGTTATGAATATTTTTAAACATTTAGGAACATTGTGTTTGTATGATATTTAACTTGTTAACTTTAGACAATATTTTGTTTATATGCTATGATTTTGTATTTGTGAATGGTTTGATGGTATTAGCGATTTTTAAAAGCAGGTTTGGTACCCAGGATATATGGGTGGATTGCTGCAAATACAGAAAAAAATTTTAAAAAATAGGTTTTTGCGGCGATATTTCGTCGCAAAAAACAAATTTCCTTTTGTAATTTGTCGTCGCAAAAAATGAATTGACCATAAACTTTGCGGCGATATATCGCCGCAAAAAATAAAATTTCGTCGCAATAAAGGTCGTCGCAAAAAGTTTCTTCCGGATTTCTTTTTTTAAAATGCTGTGGATCCCACACATCATTTCGACGCAACTTTCGTCGCAAAAAGTTTTTTGCGACCACTTTTTTACGGCGAACCTATAGCGACGAAAATTTCGTCGCAAAAAAGATATTGCGACGAAAATGTGTTTATTTGCGACGAAAATTGTCGCCGCAAAAAACCGATTTTCTTGTAGTGCCTCCTTTGCCAGCTTCCGCTTGAAGTTGATAACCATTACCTCCTATGTATCGTCATTATATATGGTTAAGTTTAGAGTATGTATTTTGTTTGATGTTAATAAAGATACAAGAGTGATCTCTTGTTTTATTTGGTTTTCGAATGATTTTAGTAGAATACATCATCTTTAGGGGAAAAAAAATGTTGCCATAAGGCCTTAATATGGAGATCCATCGTTTGTTATCCATTTATATATATGTGGAGCTCTTCTGTTTACTTATACATTATCTCAATCTTGAATATACACACATAGGATTTATAACTTGCAAATATTTCTTAGAGTGAAACTCGTGCGCACCCATTAAGATTAATGAAAATTGACCTTTTTTTAAATATTATTACACATACAAAACATTTATAAATGTTTAATGTATATGTGCAAATTTGCATGTGTAACCTAACACATGTGTAATTTGTAGCTAAACAATGTAAATTTACACATGCTTACACTCTAATTTAGAGCATACACATGTTTTATGTTTTTAACACATACGAATTTGCACATATATATAAATGACTATATATAATGTTGTATACATGTCATAATGTTACTTCAATAATAACAATACAGATTTTTATTTATCTTGATAAGTTTGCATGGCACACTAAAAAGTGCACTCTTTAGTGCACTCTTTTGCATGACAGGTTTGCATGGCAAAGATCCGGTGTGATTTCTTCATTAATTGATCAATTAGTCTACAGTTGACCACCAGATTTCAGTCTTGTGTGATACATCTTCTTCTCCGATTAAGATGATTATATGGTCTACAAATGAATATCAGTGAGTTGGGGGTTGATTGTGCGGTGGTGCGATGGTGGGAACACAAAATCATGATGGATGAATGATTTGGAGGAACTGGTATAGACATTTGGGAGAAAGTGGTCATCTGATGAGCTCACAATTTACTTTTAACATTAAAAGAGACTCTAATATATTATAAAAATAATTAAATTGTGATATTTAAATAATAAGTTTCAAATAAAATTTAAGTTATTATTTTTTAATTATTTGCGATTGTTTTGCAATCGCACTTGGGCGGTCGCAAATGTTGCGACCGCAATGGGCGGTCGCAAATATTACGACCGCACTTGGGCGATCGCTAATTTTACGACCGTTCAGCCACTAGATCTTGTTTGGTCTCTAAATTTGCTACCATTTTGCTACCGAATCTTGTTTGATCGCTAATGTTGATATCGTTTTGATATCGGTCGCAAACGGTTACAAACTTTGCTACTATTTTTTTGGTCACAGATTATGGTAGCAATTGCCCAGTTTTCTAGTGGTGGTGGTTTTCACATGATACGATATACATATATATAGAGTAGGGTTATCTTGAGAACCATCATTTTTTGTAAGAACTCTATAAACTAATATGAGCCACACATTCAAGTAACTTGTAAATCACATGTCATTTCCACCTTTTTTTTAAAACATTCATACTTTTTTTCACGACATTATTTTTTCAACAAAATTTCACAATTAATTTTAGTATTTTTTTTATTTTTCCAACACCTGACATATTGATATACTTTTAAACATATATCATCCACCTATTACTACACATGTATAATATCAGATTTACCTGTTAGACAATAATAATGTGTATCATCACTTGAATGAACATCCATTAAATAATTATGTTAAGTGTGTAAATTAACTAGTATACCATATTATTTCAAAAAAAAAAAGATAACATGTTAATTTCCTCTTGCTACCCATTTTTCCTTCAAAAATAAAACATATGATTAATTTAATAATAAAATATCCCTATGGGCTCCACCCTTATTTTCAATCCCCATTATCCATAAACCATAAGTCCATAACCTATAACAAGCGACTCTCACCATCCCACCAGACGGCACCACCGTCCTCGTTAGCGAGACCACCACCACCTGAAAACCATACTACTCCCGGATGTAGTTTGCGGTTGAGGTTGTCCCACTCTTGTTTCTTTCTAAAGAAAAATTTCTATGGTGGAAGTTATCACTTATATATACCACGTTAAGTAGTATCTCTCATGTTATATACCAAGTTTTCATCAATTAATTAAATTCATTCCTAATAAATTTTGGCAAGTTTAATATTTTCAAACCTAAACTTTAAGCATCAGTTTCTTAAATATCATAACTTAATCTGATAGTTTGATTTGGAGTCGCTTTGTTTTGTTGTAAAACTATAGATAAGATATATATCTATGCTGCTATATAATACATATTAGAATGATAAGATGGTAATTTCATTTAAATTGTAAGACACCTATATAACATTTTAATCATAAAGTACAAGTGTTTTATATAATAGTTTCATTTTTGACCCCAGTTAATTAACTTCTTCTAATTATTGTACTTAATACACATTATTAATACATTATTTAATAATATGATATTATTTAATTCACATCATTAAATTTTATTTTATTTATAATCATATAAATTGACATTTTAATTTATAGTTATTAGTCATATTTTTATAACTAATTGCTATTTAATTTAAGTATTATTTTATATAAATATTTATCTCTATACTACTATGTAATTTATCTCTTTGGATAGAGATATAATTTTGTCAAGCATACAACTGAAGCAACATATATAAAGAAGTGCAAAGCATTTAATACAGGTAGAATAGAGAATTAATTTATATTTTAAGACATTTTAAGGATAATATGGTAAATTTATCCATTAAATTTGATATAGCTTGACATTCTTGTTCTGGTCTCTTTCATGTATTTAATAAACATTATTTATACCTTATTTTATTATATGATATTATTTAATCACTTTCTTAAATTCTATTTTATTTATGATACTATAATTGACATTTAAACTTATATATACTAATTATATTTTTATAACTAGATACTATTTAAATTAAGTATTATTTTATTTAATATTTACTTATATAACTTATATATATCTTTATATTTATAATAACTATAATATAAATATTTTCTATGGTATATGTGAGTTTAATAATTTTAATATTTATCTGTATCTGTACTACTATATAATACATATTAGAAGTATAAGATGATAATTTCATTCAAACTGTAAGACAAGTATACAATATTTTAAGCAGTGCTTTATGCAATGTTCCACTTTTGCCCCCCAATTTATTAACTTCTTCAAATTATTGTATATTTAATATAAATTATTAATATAACATTTAATAATGTGATATTATTTAATTCACTTTATTAAATTTTCTTTTATTTATAATAATATAAATTGATATTTAAATTTATAGTTACTAAGTATATTTTTATAACTAAATACTATATAAATTAAGTATTATTTTATTTATATACTTATACCTATACTACTATATAATATATATCTATTCGGATAGAGATATAATTTTGTCAATCATACAAGTTTAGCAACATGTATAAAGGGTGTAAGGCATATAAGAGGGGTATAATAGAGAATTGATTAAGATTTAAAGACATTTTAGGGGGCAATATGGTAAATTATATTAAATTTTATATACCTTGATATTTTTCCCCTTGTCTCTTTTATGTATTTAATAAACATATTAATACATTATTCAATAATATGATATTATTTAAATCATTTTATTAAATTTTATTTTTTTATAACATTATAAATTGACATTTAATTTATTTTATTTATAATACTATAAATTGATATTTAAATTTATATTTACTAATTATATTTTAGAACTAAATATTATTTAAATTAAGTATTTTATTTAAATATTTTAAGGATGTAACTTATATATATCTTCATATTTATAATAAATATAATACTAATATTTTTGGGGCATATTGTGAGTTTAATGAATTTAATATTTATCTCTATCATTTATGATAAAAGTGAAAAGATGATAAAATAATAATTTTACATATGTATTAAGACGCTTTTATGAAAAGTTATGCTTAAATTTAAAAAATTAACCATTTTATTCTATTTATACCTTACAATATAGTATAACATATGATGTTTATAATATAAATAAAACAAACAAACAAACCCAGTATGTCCCCCTCAAGAGCAGGGTCTGGGAGGGGTAGGTGGTGGCAAGTCTTTCCTCTATCTAGATAGGTAGAGAGACCGCTTCCAAAGAGACCCCTGGCTCGATAGCAAAAGCAGTAACGCTAACGAATAAACTATAATCAAACAGACGATATGTGGTATATGGTATATGGTATATGGTATATGGTACAGCACACATCAGACGACAAATATTAAAATATCACCAAAAGGAAGTATAAAATAAACAAGCATGTATCAGGGAAGCCACAAGTTTCCCCTAAAAGGTCCAAGCGTATTACATACACATCAGACCCCGTAACAATTAATCCCAGTCATTTCGTAGCTACAGAAACCACTAAAAGTCCTTAATTTTGATCCTACGCCTCCACTCACTCCTATCCTCGATCATGTGCTCAGAGAGGTGCAAGTGTACCATATCCTGCCTAATTCTCTCTTCCCAAGTCAACCTAGGTCTTCCTCTACTCTTCCTACCCTCTATGATGATGTTCTCCACTGCTCTGACCGGTGCTGCCATTGGTCTCCTCTTGACATGTCCATACCATCTTAATCTTCCCTCTCGTATTTTATCTGCAATAGAAGCCACTTCTAGCTTCTGTCTAGACACTTCGTTTCTTATCCGATCCAGTCTTGTATGGCCACACATCCACCTTAGCATTCGCATTTCCGTAACCTCTATTTGTTTCTCGTGCGATTTCTTTATGGCCCAGCAGTCTGTTCCATATAGCATAGCTGGGCGTACCGCCACTCTGTATAGTTTTCCCTTGAGTTTTGCTGGAAATCTCTTATCACATAGGATCCCTGATGCTGCTCTCCACTTACACCATCCTGCTTGGACACGGTGAGCTACATCGCTGTGTATCTCTCCGTCCTACTGCAGGTACGAGCCCAGGTATTTGAATCTAGATGTCCGTGGTACCGGCATACCCTGAATACTGATTTGGGTGTCCTCTTCCTCGTCGCCACCAAAGTTACAATGCATGTATTCCGTCTTAGAGCGGCTTATCGTTAATCCTCTGCTCTCTAGCGCTGCTCTCCATTGCTCTAGCTTGTCGTTAAGCATCATTTTAGCTTCTGATATTAAGACAATATCATCCGCGAAGAGCATGCACCACGGGACTGACTGTTGTATATGCTTAGTCATCTCATCCAACACTAGTGTGAAGAGAAATAGGCTCAATGCCGATCCTTGGTGTAGTCCCACTTCCACTGAGAATGAGTCTGTGTCTCCTACCGGTGTTCGCACACATGTTTTTGCCCCGTCATACATATCCTTAATTAATTTGGTATACCTCTCTGGTACTCCTCTATGTCGTAGGCTTTCCCAAATTAGTTGTCTCGGTACACTGTCATAGGCCTTTTCTAGGTCTATGAATACCATATGGAGGTCCCTTTTCTTTTCTCTATATTTCTCCATTATCCGTCTTATGACGTGTATGGCTTCTGTTGTAGAGCGTCCTGGCATAAATCCAAATTGGTTTATTGCTATCTGGGTTTTCCGTCTAATCCTCGTGTCAATAACTCTTTCCCATAGTTTCATCGTGTGACTCAGTAGCTTTATTCCCCTGTAGTTTTCGCAACCTTGGATATCTCCTTTTTTCTTATATATGGGGATTATGACACTGGTTCTCCACTGGTCTGGCATCTTCCCTGTCTTAAAGATAGTGTTGAATAGATCTGTTAGCCATTGGAGACCCTCATCACCCAGGCATTTCCACACTTCAATCGGTATGTTGTCTGGCCCCACCGCTTTAGCCCTACCCATTTTCTTCATAGCTCTTTTTACTTCGTCTACTGTGATGCTTCTACAATAGCATAGGTTTTGTTGCGTTGTTTGGGTTGTTCTATCCATCTCCATTTGTTGATTTGGGTTGCTTTTGTTGAATAAATCATCGAAGTAAGTTTTCCATCTCTCCTTGATATCTTTCTCCTTCACCAAAACCTTTTCATCCGCCGTCTTTATGAACTTAACCATTCTCAGGTCCTGTCTGCTTCTTTCTCTTGCCTTGGCTATCTTAAACATGTCATGCTCTCCTTCTTTCGTCTTTAATCGCTTATACATGTTTTCGTATGCCGCGTTCTTTGCCTCTGACACCGCTTTTTTTGCTTGTCTCTTAGCGTCCCTGTACTTTTGTTTTAGCTCTGCGTGTTCTTCCTCACTGTTACATCGTATGAGCTCTCTAAAACTTTGTTGTTTGATACGTATCTTCTCCTGTACATTTTCATTCCACCACCATGTTTCCTTATGACCAACTGTCCTTTTTGTTGTAACTCCAAGCGTTTCTTTAGCTGCTTGGGTGATCCTAGTTGCCATAGCCTCCCACTTTTGGTTTGCGTCTTCATGTGGCCCATTTTGGTTCATTGGGATGACTTTATCTGTAAAAAGGGTAATCTTTTCGTCTTTGAGCTGACCCCATCTGATGTTGGGTGTAACTCTCCTGTTCCGTTGGGCAATTGGCCTCCTGACTCGTATATCCGCCACCAACATATGGTGTTGCGTCACAACTGTCTCTCCCGGGATTGCTTTACAGTCTTTCCACGAGCTATGATCTTCTCTCCTCGTTAATAAATAGTCTATCCGTGTGTGTCTCCCGCCGCTGCTAAATGTAATTAGATGTGAATCTCTTTTCTTAAAAAACGAATTTATGATGCCTAAGTCATGCGCTACTGCAAATTCAAGCAGCTCCCTACCGCCGTCATTCCTAAGACCATACCCGTATCCTCCATGCACCAGTTGGAAATGCTCATTATCCCATCCGATATGTCCATTAAAATCTCCTCCTATGTATAACTTCTCTTCTCTAGGTATGTTGGCCATAACGTGGTCTAAACTCTCCCAGAACCTCTTTCTTTCCGTTTCCCCTAGTCCAACATGTGGTGCATACGCACTAACTACCGTCACTACCTCATCTCCTATTACTATTCTTAACAACATAATTCTATCATTGTATCTTCTCACCTCCACTATATTATCTTGGAGTTCCTTAGCAACTAGAAAACCTACTCCGTTTTTAGTTCCATCAGACCCTGAATACCATAGTTTATAACTATCGCATTCTTTTGCTCTCCCACCTCGCCATCTAGTCTCCTGCAGGCATGCTATGTGGACCCTACGTTTCTTCAGCACATCAATTAACTCTAGTAACTTACTCGTTAATGTTCCTACATTCCACGATGCCACTCTTAATCTACAGACCTTATTCCCTGTCTTCGCACCTCTCCTCACCGAACATGATCTCGGGGCAGCATAATGTCTCCTACTATCTATTATACCAGACAGAGTATACTAAAACCGCAAAAAAATAAAAACACGGACAACACACTTAGAAAGAAACCAAGCACAGGTAAAGCACGATCAAAAGGACTTGTCACACGTGGTCAACCATACGCTATGGGACACGCTATAGGCACACGCAGTAATCAACACACAAAGTCAGCCAACAATATACAACTTACTCAGCAATTATACAACTAATCAATTACACAACTAATCAGCAAGTTATGACACCTAGTCAATTAGGCACAAACCAGTCAGCCAACAATATACAATATACAACTAATCAGCCACAATATACAATATACGACTTACTCAGCAATTATACAACTAATCAATTACACAACTAATCAGCAAGTTATAACAACTAATCAGTCAGGCACACACGTGATGCACAAATAGATAAGATGTATAGATAAGATGTTTATAATATAAATACTAAAGCATATTCACGTGGCCAAACAAAATTATCATTTACTTTTAATGACGTTCATTCATTATGATTAAGCACTAATCTCTCTTCCCCTTTCCTTTGCCGATTGTTAACAGATCAATAACAATCAAGATGGTAATTTATGGTAATAATTTTATCACACCCTCGCTTAGAGCGGAAACACGAGGATGCGACGGACGGGATCGTCATAACACTTGGTATAAATACAGAGATATAATACATGCAAACTTCTCATGTCATGACGTCCCCCGACACAATGGTGACTTGTGTCGTGGTTAGTCAGTTCCACGACTATCATAGTCTTATTGATTCTAAATCCAAAATACACATAGTTCACAAATAAATACAAATGATATACATTACTAATGCAAAACTAATGAAATCCTGAGGGTCTCTGTTAAGGCATCAGCACTAGCTATCCTCTTTGATTATGTTCACCTGAAAAGATATGCTCAAAAATGTCAACACATAATGTTGGTGAGTTCCGCAGGTTTAAACTGAAAACATATAATTGATGCTGTATAGAATTTGATATGGAATCATACTGTAAGCAAAAACCACATAACATGTGTTTTACAACCAAACCCTATGACGTTTATGCATATAAGTTCGACGGAATATATTCACCCTTGGCCGGATTGCTGGCAGCTATGTTGGTAACTCGCAAGTTAACCAATCGTCGAAGGGTGGGGGTGTCAACCCAGTAGTACTACCAATACCTATCCGTTGGTTCCTAACCCGGAATTAATGGTTGTAAGAATAGAATAACACCATGTATGTATTAGAATATGAGAATAGTATCACGTCGATTCCAAGTATGAAAATTGTATGTAAGATTGTACAGCATCGAAAACGGGTGAGCATACTTTTCCCCCATTGATTGAAAACAGTAAAAACTTGTATAAACATAAAAAGGGGCCACGAAACTCACCTTGGATTGATGTAATGAATCACAAATTTCACAGAATAATGCAATGCACGTCCAAACACGATCAACACCTATGTATTAATTGTAACTAAGTCTTTAATATGTATTCCACATGAATAGATATATTTAGTCGGATTCGGGTTGGTTCGATTTGACGTGCAACACACACACAAATAGATGTATATATATTACAAGATTTTGATAGGGTTATATATGTATTAATAAGTAATTATCATTACGTATTAAATTTACCAAATAGTTATTTATATTTTGATTCCATTAGAAGGATTTTATAAGTATTTTTAAATATTTTGGAATGATATTGAATATAAAAAATAATGTGGTTCAATTATGCAATTTATAATTATCTAAGGATAATTACAATTAGTATTTCGATTAATAATAAGATATTAATCTTTATTATTAGTTAAAATATATTTTATAAGAAATAACCTACAATTTCATTTGTAAATAATTTGTGAATTTATAAAATATATTAGTTTATATTCAAAGATAATATAGTGTCCATTTTTTATAAAAATAATTATTTATAAATAATTTATTTCTATGATATTCATGATTATTTCATAGTTATACATGGTTTAGAATCCACTTTATAAAAATAAGTATTTTTAATGTTTATAAATAATATTTTATAAAAATTTATTAAGGTTTTTAAATAAAAGAAATTTACAGAAAATAATTATGTAGGATTTAAAATATGGGAAATTTATAATATTTATTTTATAATTTTTAAGAATTTTTGTATATTTTAAAATGGTTAAAAAGCTTTAAAAAAATAAAAGAGGTTGCCCGGGGTCGAACCCGGGACCTCTCACCTGCACACACACACACCAAACCAGTGAACCAAGGCATACAGCCGCGATAGAACTCCGCCCGAATTGTTTTTAAACTGATTTTTTCCAGTTTTCCCCAATTTCGAAGAACTCTAACCCGATTTGATCCAAATTGAAGATCAAATCGATGTTAATAATCAAATTAATGTTAGGGCTTTTAATCCCTATGTAAAATCGAGTATATAGGTATGTTCAATTACCTGTTTCGAATTGATTTGATGATAAGAACAATGAAGAACAAGCCGCGATATAACCCGAAATCGAATGATGATCAACGATGATGAAAACCAAATTGCTTGCACAGGAAGCTTCGAATTAGGCTTATAATCAAAAGCCCTATGTTAATTGTAGAATATAATGCTCGGATGATGTTGTTCGAGTATGGTGCAGGTTGCGGTCGAAGGTGGTGATCAATGGAGGTGTTAATTTCGTTTCAGATGCGATTGAAGGTTGAATTCGATTAAGAACAGTTATATAGTCGTTCAGGTTCAATTAATTAAACGAATTATTGGCGTTAGTGGTGATCATGGTGGTTTCTTTCGGCCGAGTGGAAGTGGGTCGGTTTAGTGGGTTAGGTACTCGATTTATTCAAATTATTGTGGGTCAGGTGTTCGAGTCATCCACGCGAGGCTGTCGAGTATGATTGATTTGGTCAAAACCGTTTAATTTTGGGAGTTGGGCTCGCCGGAGTTGTCGCCGCCGGCAACCGGAATCGCGATCGGGAAACCGAGGGTGGGGGCTGGGTTTTAAAAGAATTTACATTTTACCCCCCTGTGGTTTCTAGTTTATTATTTTATGTTAATAACTTTTTAAAGAAGTTTTAAAAATTACATAAACACCCCCTGCACTTTTAAATCTAATAAATATATATATTTTTTTTAAATATTTGTTATTATTTTTATTATTAGTATTATTAGTATTATTATTTTTAGTATTATTAGTATTATTATTATTATTATTATTATTATTATTATTATTATTATTATTATTATTATATTTATTATTATTATGGTTGAAATTTACATAAATGTATAAAATTAACTTTTATTTAACGAAGATTACGGGATGTTACAGTCTCCCCTGCTTTAGGAAATTTCGTCCCGAAATTTTAATCACGAGGAGGCTGAAACGAAAAGATGAGGATTTATTTGGTCCTCACGTTCCCAGGTGAACTCTGGGCCACGTTTAGATTTCCAGCGGACCTTGACAATAGGTATCCGGCTTTGTTTCATTTGTATATAATCTTTTACATGATTCTTGACATAATGTATGCCAATTCGAACTCTTCCAGAGAATCGTGAGATTCTCTTTGAGATTTGGCATATGGAATGTTAGAACACGATGACGAGTTACAATGGTATGTTAGACTTATAATCACAACTTCCAGAATGTAATTTTATGGTAGGGTGATGTCTAGAATCAAGATAAGACTAACAATGATAAGAAAGGTTATCCATCGGAATTTAAGAATCCCAAACGCCAACATATGAAACGACCTTAACACATATCTTGTGAATATGTATTTCTCCTTTGACCAACCATCGGTCTAAGTATAATACGATATGCGAGATCTTGGAATGAGTTCACACTGATGGTTAAGAATATTGTTAAAACAGAAAATGAATCAGTCATTCAGAATAACGATTGATGTTTTAACGTCATACCACGGTATACGAATATTTGAAATAGATGCAGGTTAATTTCTCGATGTTGTGAGATAATGGGTTCGTTATTACATAAAGATTACTCTGAACCTTTCCTTGGTGGGTAAACTTGATAGCATTGCTGATCAAGTGGGTGAGAATTTGTCTAATCCGTAAAACATCACCAATAACCTCCACTGGGACATCACCTTCTTCTTGGCCTAAATTTTGTGGCCTCCAATCTCATAACTCCTGACTCAACTTTGGAAAGTCGAGGATGTCACTAATAAGTTGAAGGACTAGATCACCAGAAGACAACATGACACTCAAAAGTTGTTTCTGATCTTTATCAGATTTTGTTGTTGATAGAATTTCTGCTATGCTAACGACCCCTGATAATGGAGATCTTATCTCATGTGACATGGTTGCTAGTATTTGTTTTACTCTCATCTTTGTTGAACACGGGTTCAACATATATTAAGAATGTTTTGGCTCCAAATAACTCAGTCTCAAAAGTAATTCCTCTCTTTACTGGTAACTCTCTCCAGAACTTCTCTTTTAAAGTCTTGTTGTTCAAATCCAAGATAGAATTTTAATGATTTTCAAGGTTAAGGATTCAGAAGCGAATCTAGAAGTGTCGCAAACAATAGGAAAGTTATTTGTAAACATGTTTTGCAAGGTAGCAGTATCTAAGTAAGTTTACATACGCAGTTCAACAAACCATGAGTTCAGCTGAGAACATTTATATGACTAGAAAGTCATGTTCATAAGTTGATAATATCTTCAGCAGAAGGATTGTTCAGGAAGGCTACCATCGCACAATCACGTTTTGATGATAACTCAAAATGAAAGTCGATAGATAAGGAATAAATGTTTCCATATAGCTAGGTCGAAATATGAGGATAAAGGGAGAGAAATCGATCTAAGAATTTTAAGTGCTCCAAGCTTGGAATCAAAGTCAACTTAATACGATCGGGCCTCCTTACAGGTTCAGAGATCATGCTTTGGCTTGATAGGTCGAATCACCAACATTGGTTCACCCTTCAAGTTACCTCATGCTTCTTGTCACTTGATTACCACCATGGTAAGTTGATGACCAAGAATTGAGATTAGTCATCAAGGTATGGAATTCATGCCTAGCTTGCTAATAACAAGAAAATAACCGAAGGTTGACATTTGTCACCAAAATACGGGTTTCGATCCTATTTTGGTGAGATCATGTCATTTGTGAAATGTAAGTTACAATGAGAATAATTGAAGTCAATCCTCAAGATAAGGAAGTCACCCTAATCCAGAGGATGAAATTTCACAATACAAACAAATGGGAAACCATTTATCGAAATAGAGATTCATCAAAGTAAGAGAATCTCCCCTGCTTTGATGAGATAGAATCATTTAGGAGATACAAGTGTTCTTAGTCATAGGTTGACTTGCAAACTCTTGCATTTCCTACGGTGCAAGCAGTATGAAGTTTGGCTTAACAACGAAAGGAAAATTAATGTCAATTAGGAATTCGGAAACTTTCTAGTTTCATCAGTGTAACAAAGGAAAGATCATGCTAACAGCTTAAGATCAAAGTTTGAGATGGTGTTCAAATCTTGAATAATTTAAATCAGAAAGACGAAGTCAAGGGAAAGAAATGATTCGATATCACAATAAGGTGTGATCATTCGATTCACAATCGAAGGGAATATACGGACTTCTCAGGATAGTACCTTAATGACAAGGCAAAAATAATGATATACATTTCATCATTATAAATCCTAAGGTTTCAAGCACGTTCAATACCCAAGTAACACCCCAAATAAGCAAATACTCATAGTCTAGTTGGGTCTAAACATAAAGCACGAAGTAACTAGATATGACTTTTTCCAGTCGTTATTTCTCCATCAGTGCCCGTGTGACATCAGTCCTGGTCGTCATTACTGCTGGAGGAACTAGAGAGACTCGGGGGTAGGTCGGGATAGTTGTCCCCTTAAATTGGTCTCGTCGGCAGGCGGCCAGATCCTAATCCGGTTTGCCGGGAACCCTCTAATTCGAGACGTCCGTCTCACGGCTCCTCCGTTGTTCACTTGTTGGGGTCTTGCCTCAGGGGCATAACTTGCAACTGTAGATGCTATGGGAACTACAGGTGCAGCAGGGTTAGGTTCCACAGGATTAATCGGTGCAGTGGCGACAGCAGGTAGAGTGTGCACCATAGGTTCTATGGGTTCTGCCTCTTCAAATGAGTCTGGTGCATTAAGCATCACCTCCTCAGGGTTAGATTTTGTATTAGAAGATGTTTGCACTAAATATGCTAAGATAACCTTTTCAGGCTTCGATTCATTTTCAGGAGAAGTAATAGAAGGGCTGATAGAAGGCATCCTGAAATATTATTAAGATATTTTATGTGATTTGAGGTAATATGAGCTATACAGCATGAAAATGACAATCAGGGATTTGGCATAATAACAATGAGATGTTCCGAGTATAATCGTTTGATTCGTAAATCAAAGCGAGTACGTTGACTAATCACAACATTATGTCAACCACAACTTTGTTGAAGACATGCGTTCCTATAAGCAGATACTCATCCCATTCTTTCAACCTTGCATGTATTGGGTGGTGAGGTACAGACTTTGACGAGATTTTGAAAACCACGAAAAATGATTCAAAGCTCATTTTGAAAATTATTCGATTTAGACACGCAATGCCTTGACTATGATTTAAGATTTGTGTGTGCTTTGATAGGAATCAAAGTATAAAAAGAATCACATATAGTTCTACTTATCAAGTTCCAATAATCCATGCTTCGGTCCATCAAGATCATTATGTAGCCTAGTTTAAGCACATTCTTAGTATACCGGTGATGTTTATATATAGGGTTCCCCGCAGCGTTTCCACCACATCTACGATATACTTTGAATAATACTTAAACTAGTTACATAACATCTTAATTTTCTTTAGCATCATTCCAAAGAATAACGTAATATAAGTTTGATGTGAGCTACCACAACTTATGTATAGGCGGTTTTACCAGTATATAAATGGCTACAGACAAACCTATACATCGGTTCCACACGGGAATTGATGACTGTAGAGAAACATTTCCAAAGTGTAAATAGTTTAATGTGACGTAGCAAGATCCACCTAGCGTATACGTATAGTTTACAACCAAACCAATCCATGCCTCAGTCAATCAGGATCATCACGTAGCCCAGTTTAAACACATTCCTGGTATACCAAGGATGCTTATATATAGGGTTCCCCGCAGCGTTCCCACCACATCCGTGGTATACCTAGAACGATGCCTAAACCAGTTACGTGACATCCGTTTATCCTTAGCATCACTTAACATGAAGGCTCTTAGTAGGACAAGACTTGAGTAAATGTTGATAATGTTTGATTGCCTTCAACAAGGACTTATAATGTTTGATTGCCTTCAACAAGGACTTATAATGTTTGATTGCCTTCAACAAGGACTTATAATGTTTGATTGCCTTCAACAAGGACTTATAATGTTTGATTGCCTTCAACAAGGACTTACTAGAATTATGACCCTAGCACCCTAGGGTATAGAATAGAAACGTGTGATACCCATGATCGTTAACTCATGGTAAGATTAACCAGACTTCTTATGCATGGTGAATTGCAATTACGTGTGCACCCGTAATAGTAATTTGCTTTGCATGATCACCCCGGTTCCTCCTATCAGGCTAACATATCTTGTCAAGTACAATGGTCATCAATGATAGAAGTACCAAGTATGTATGTATTATATCGGGGTTGATTAATCAAAGTATACGAAAGGATCAGTAAAGTTTTAGGAATCATTGACACACCAAGGTAATTTGACCCATTTGCCTTAGAGACCTGTGTATTGACCATAGTTTATCACTCATCCCAGAAATCCCCAGGTAGCGTAACGGGTCTCGCAATGAGATTTATACGAATATGCTTGCCTTAGCCCGAAGGCCTTTTGCCAGGAAATCCAGAATACAGGTGTCTATGTGTCACACAAATCATGAAGAACATTTAGGTAAAATCAATGCACACAGTCCCTAGCATGCATTCAATATGAAGGTTCTTAGGTTATAGTCTAAGTCGAATTCTCCACCTAAATCTCTATAAGCAAGGCTCTGATACCAATCTGTCATACCCTCAAAATCCACGTGCGGAATTCTACCGTGAGGCGTGTGAACAAACCAGGATCACAGTCAATAGTTACTTGGAACGACTCTATATGCAACGTTTAACATAACAAACCAAAGTTTAAACTTTATAATTCATGCGGAAGCGTTTAAACAAATAAAACAAACCCAAAATATAAAGATAAACAAATGTATCATTGTTTAAGCGTTAGGATGCATGCTTGACCCGTGTAGTGCTCCTAACAGCAGTCCAGATTAATGACCTGAGAATAGCATACTAAAAGTCAACACACGGTTAGTGAGTTCAAGAGTTTGCGTTTAAACATAACAGTTTAACAAAAGTGTATATCAACCCAATGGTTGGTAAGTTCAAGAGTTTGTGGTTAAACATAACAGTTTAACAATAGCGTGTATCAACCCAACGGTTGATCAGTTCAAGAGTTTACAGTTAAACGTCACAGTTTAACACTAGCGTATATTTAAGCATGTGCATTGTAATGGCTAGCTAGTCCATTCACAAATGATATTAAATAGTGATTTCGACATTGAAGCTAACTGTGTTATGTTTGCCTCCAGCCACGATGTCATATCGTGACAAATGTTCATAGGACAAATTGCACCCGGTTGACCTCGAGTCACACAAGTGGGGCTCGTCACACCCAGTAGTACTACCCAACTTTCCCCGCTATCCAATATTAACAATTCGAAAGTGTGAGGACTTTTATCATAATAAACAGCACTATATTAATATCCATACACATCTTAGATATATAAAAAGCGTTTGTAACATTACCAGTATGCTATCTTCCCCAAAAGAGTTTTAATAAAATAGTGGGGCATGAACTCACCTCAGTTCTCGTGTGATGTTGATAAGCTAGTAAATTCCTCCTAAGGAATTATAATTCACATAAGTAAATAAATACAAATTCATAACCTAAATAAGTTAGTTCTTGAACCTGGTGTTCAATTGATCTAGGGTTTGGTTTTCTGGAATTTGTTATAAACATTAAATCATTTAATTATTGTTGTTAATTCTTTAATAATTAAAGATTTATATAAAATTTAAATAATGATTTTAACATATCATTATATTCTAAATAAATTATAAACGTTATTTAAACATGTAAGTTTAAATTTAAATATTTATAAAATCTTATAAAATTAAATATAAACTTACATGTTTAAATAACGTTTACAATTTATTTAGAATATAATGATATGTTAAAATCATTATTTAAATTTTATATAAATCTTTAATTATTAAAGAATTAACAACAATAATTAAATGATTTAATGTTTATAACAAATTCCAGAAAACCAAACTCTAGATCAATTGAACACCAGGTTCAAGAACTAACTTATTTAGGTTATGAATTTGTATTTATTTACTTATGTGAATTATCATTCCTTAGGAGGAATTTACTAGCTTATCAACATCACAAGAGAACTGAGGTGAGTTCATGCCCCACTATTTTATTAAAACTCTTTTGGGGGAGATAGCATACTGGTAATGTTACAAACGCTTTTTATATATCTAAGATGTGTATGGATATTAATATAGTGTTGTTTATTATGATAAAAGTCCTCACACTTTCGAATTGTTAATATTGGATAGCGGGGAAAGTTGGGTAGTACTACTGGGTGTGACGAGCACCACTTGTGTGACTCGAGGTCAACCGGGTGCAATTTGTCCTATGAACATTTGTCACGATATGACATCGTGGCTGGAGGCAAACATAACACAGTCAGCTTCAATGTCGAAATCACTATTTAATATCATTTGTGAATGGACTAGCTAGCCATTACAATGCACATGCTTAAATATACGCTATTGTTAAACTGTGACGTTTAACTGTAAACTCTTGAACTGATCAACCGTTGGGTTGATACACGCTATTGTTAAACTGTTATGTTTAACCACAAACTCTTGAACTTACCAACCATTGGGTTGATATACACTTTTGTTAAACTGTTATGTTTAAACGCAACTCTTGAACTCACCAACCGTGTGTTGACTTTTAGTATGCTATTCTCAGGTCATTAATCTGGACTGCTGTTAGGAGCACTACACGGGTCAAGCATGCATCCTAACGCTTAAACAATGATACATTTGTTTATCTTTATATTTTGGGTTTGTTTTATTTGTTTAAACGCTTCCGCATGAATTATAAAGTTTAAACTTTGGTTTGTTATGTTAAACGTTGCATATAGAGTCGTTCCAATTAACTATTGACTGTGATCCTGGTTTGTTCACACGCCTCGCGGTAGAATTCCGCACGTGGATTTTGAGGGTGTGACAAATTTCTACATTAACTTTCTCAAGTTTATGTAAATCACCATCGAAAACCGTATCCGATAATCATAAAACTCTAACCTACATTCATAAAATAAACCTCCCTTAAAATCTAGGTAATAAGTGATTTCTGATCACAACAACCACCCATGTTTTCACTAATCTTGTTTGGATAATATAGTTGTCTTAAAAGCTTCTGTAGTATACGTAATGTTTTCTTTCATTTAATTTTTAATAATTATATTTTGATTTTTTAATATACATCATAACGTACCGAGTCGATACTGACTAAAATCGAATTCTCAAAAAAATCGCGTAGCAGCCGTACCGTCGTAACGCGCGTGCATTTCCACTAGTGTTTATATATATATATATATATATATATATATATATATATATATATATATATATATATATATATATATATATATATATATATATTGACCTTTAATTATATTTTTTATGTATAACTAGGAAATGAACCCGCGCGTTGCCGCGGGGTTCTTTTTTGAATGTCTTGCAGACGCAGGTGTTAAGTAAGAACCTCCGATCCCGATGGTGACAAATTCCTTCAACACAACCTGTTGTCGACGTACAGGTAACCCACCTTAATTTACACATTTATGGCTAAAAAAGATGATCATTTGTAGTATATAAACGTACCTGGTTGTAGAAGCCTGAGCCATGATGTTACCGCCAATGGGTTTGATTTGAGGCCCAGCAAACATGACAGAACCATCTACTTGAGCCACCACTTGATTAGTGATCACCACAGCTACACCAAACTAATCAAGAAAACTAATCAATAGCAATCAAATTACCAAAGATTATCTAATCACTTAACTTGAGCAAGAGATTCATGAAAGCATATTAGCTCATCTGCTAACTTCTGAAGGCTCCTCAAGAACTTTGCAAGATGCATTTGGCGGGCTGATAGTTCCCCACTACCAGAGAAATCAGTTTTTTAGGGGGCAGTTGCACTGTCCACTATCATAAGTGCAAACCTTCATATCAGCACAATAACTACCCACTATAGTTTATAATATTCTTTTCTAATAGAATCATTAATATACGGTACCCACATACTAGTATATATACTAAAATGTGTGTGCGTGTGTATGCATATATGCAAATGGCAGCCCTTCTACATGGATAACTTTGGACGAACTGCTTTTCCTCTTTGAAGTCTAACCACTCGATATTAGGATGTTTTAAATTGCAGACTGATATTGATTATGTAATTAGTGCAACTTAAATTCATAATAATCAGACTCTGCTATTTATTATTTGATTGTTTAGGGGTCAACTAATTAGTTTAGATAAACAGAATCATATTAGTTACAAGTAATCTGAGATCTAAGGTAAACAACTATATACTTCCTCATTCTTTTGACCTAATTTGAGGGACTTCTACTATCATTTGATTCATTTCTAAATAAGTTTATTGTCCTTTCACATAAATGTCTTTTTGTCACATAATCACATACAAGACACATGTCACAACTCACAAACCTTATATGTCAAATAGAAGTGCAGACTGAATTATACAAGAGCATAAAGAAGCACCTCAAAAAAGTAAATAAATGAAGAAAACCTGGTTTCAACCATCATGGAAGCCGCTTCAAGCAAAATCCTTGATTGATGATCTGTGTTATAAGCTCTTGCATATGCTACATTTTCCAATACATCATTGCCATTCAACCCAAACCTGCAACATGATAAATGCATGATAAGAAAAATGTACGGTTAAAGATTTAAAACACACACTGATCATGAATACATTGTCCATTGTCCACCACCTATCTGCTATCTGTAAGAGTCTTTGTGGCCTGAATGTATCCTCAGCATCAATGTACATTGACTTCCCTTCGCCACCACCTTGATCTAATGGAAGCTAAATAAAAGCCAAAAGTTAACATATTTGTAATTATTTGTAAAACACACAATCATTCAAGAAATCAAAAGACGTGTTCTTACTTGGCAGGTTACACATAAAGTGTGACAAAGCTGAGTCTTCCCAGAACGGAACTCACCATATATCTCAGTAATAGATCCGGTCTCAATTCCTCCTATTAAAAAGCAGATAATACGATTTTACAATTAATTAAACAACGTCTTACTAAAAAGCTACAAGACTAAAAGGTATGCATCATCTAATATCTTGTCAAATTTTCTAGACCCAGAAGATATCTGAATATCTAAATTGTTCTGGAGGGCACCCAGTGACATTTAGATACTCACGGCTACAGCAGCAGGCATCTAACATCCAATAACATCCAATAACAGCCAATAACATCATTTCCACATAATCTACAAATCCAGAAAATAAAAATGGACATGGAATGAGTTACTAAAAGGTATGCACCATCTAATATCTTGGGTTTCTAAGAAATTGTTCTGGAGGTGCAGCTTCTTTTCTCAAAAGTTTTGTATAATTAAGCGTGTGGCCGGAGCTATCGGTGTGAAGAAATTGGGTGTGAAGAAATTGGGTATGAAGAAATTGGGTAAGGGGATTAGGGTTTTATTTGAGGTGTGGAGGTCGGTGGCACTGTAGCCACCGACATAAGTCTTAAGTATTATAATACATCTTTCTTGTTCCCTTGTTTCTGAATTAAAAGAAGAAATAAAGTATAGTTAATTAAACATGTAATATCCATAAAAGAACCGCAGTCAAGATTCTGATGTCAAATCACATAAAAAATATAACTGCAAAGCAAGTAAGAAGAAACAACTTATGCAACTGCTGAACTGCCCATGCACATATTTCCTTCATGTGTGTTTTACCTTGCATAAGCAGCTTCAATTTCATCCAGGGGTCAAATTTGAACAATTAAATGGACACAATAAAGAACCAGTTGTTAGAGAGGTATTACTTTAACTAAATTTGACATATAAATTCTAATATTTCACAATGACAAAGATACCGACTTCACAAAGATTCACAGCCAGGGAAAATAATCTTCCTATAATAAAGAGAACTTATATCAAAGGATGAGGCAATGGAACAAAACATCGTCAAATCAATATTCCAAGAAGCAAGAGTAGAAATCGAAAAGAATGATCTCAATTAAGGCACTCGCAAACACTGATTTATAAGGTCAAGAAAACCATTACCTTAGCACCAACAGAGGTTCACATATCAAGGGCAACTGAATCGCTTGAATCCTCCATGATCGTCGTCTTCTTACAACCCTCGCAACAGTAGGTATCGAAAGAATATTATCAAATTGGGTGTTACAGATAATCAATTGGAAAGTGAAGAAAACTATACCATGATTAATTGCCTCTGTTATCAACCCTAACGAATGTCCGTTTTCAGCAGCATGAACTAAAAGTTTCCCCATTTGTATAACACCTTCAGAAACACCACTTGAACTCATCTTCTTCAACCAGATAAAGATTCAAAATAGTTTCAAAATTAAAACAATTCACCAAAGTTATATATGTAAACTAATTGTATCAAATGCAGCAAATTTTCACTACATATATAATGTGTTTCAAACAATTCTAAACCTTAAACACGTGCAGGAATTGTTGATACTTGGGCAGCAATGTTAATGGGAGTATTAGCCGGCTCAATCCCATGGTACACCATGATGGTTCTACACAAAAAACTAACCTTTTTACAACGCGTCGACGACACATTAGGTGTGTTCCACACCCACGCAGTCGCAGGCCTTTTGGGAGGCTTGTCAACGGGCATCTTAGCCAAACCGAACCTCGTGAACTTGTTCTACAATCCCAGAACTTCAAAGCAAGGTCCACCGCCATCTTCCTCGCCGGCAACGGATTCGCCTGCTTCGCCCTCGACATCCAAGGCCACGGCCGTTCCGACGGCCTCTGCGCCTTCGTCCCCGACGTCAACGCCGTCGTCAACGACTTCATCTCGAAGGAACTCACATCTCGCACGAAGCTTCGTTATCAGATCTCACTCGTCAAGTTCTCTTCGGCATCTACTACCTCCACCGGCGGAAGATCGTTCATCGTGACATCAAACCTTCAAATCTGCTAATCAATTAGAAGAAACAGGTGAAAATCGCCGATTTCGGAGTCTAGAGGATTCTAGCACAAACGATGGATCCTTGTAACTCATCTGTAGGTACTATCGCCTACATGTCGTCGGAGAGAATCAACACCGATCTTGAGAGGAGGTCTTGAGAGGTGGCAGATTTGACGATCTGATGGCGATGGGGTGTCTCGGGGGGAATTGGAGGTGTGGTGGTGGTTTAGGGTTTGGGATCCCACCGACGGAGATGAAGGATCCCTTTGTCTGGCACTGTGCCCACCGACAAAAGGGATTATTAATAGAATAGAAATAACTTAGTTTCCTGTTTTACTAGCTGTTAAGATTTTTTTCAATGATTATTACAAGTACACATGCCTACAATTTTTAAATAATAAGAATTGTGTGTTGTCATTTAGTAGGTTGTCTATATTAAGAATCCGGCTCGCTCTCTTTCTCCAAAAATACATCAATCATCATCTCCTTCAAAATTATCATCTCAATGATGAAAAAATGTGAAATGAAGCTTCTTGGGGCTAGTGGAAGCGTATTTGTGACTCGGGTTAAGTTCGTCTTTAAACTCAAGTCCATCGAGTATGAGTACATTGAGGAAGAACTAACTGACAAGAGTGAGCTCCTACTTACATCAAATCCGATTTTTCAAAAAGTCCCTGTCCTTTTCATGCTAATGAACCTCCCGTAATTGAGTCTCTTGCAATAATGGAATACCTTGATGAGATTTTGCCCGATGTCCACCCTCTCCTCCCTTCAAACCCTTCGGATCGCGCTCAATACAGGATCTTGGCATACACCTTTGACACCTTGGTATTTTATTATCTTGTCATTTTATATTTGATATAATTTACATGGTTTTTTTTTCAAACAATTGGCTCTTAAAACAAAAATAATAACATACAATATCAACTTTAGGAAATATTTTTTTTTCTAGTGTTGGTCACCGGTTCTGAGTTCGTTACATGTATAATAGCATCTAGTGCTGTAAATAAGTTTTCCTTTATCTGAATTCTATTATTTCAGACCCTCAAACTATATTTCAGCAACATTTATGTGTTACTCATTTATTATTCTTGCACGATACATGAAACTAAATCACATATGTTTACTTGTTAGTTGTTACTTGTTACTTGTCAGTACACTTACCGTTAAAAAAACTCTCTTGCTTATATTAATTACAATTTTTTTACAAGATGTGGTGGCATGAAAGTTACGAGATCATTCTGTAAACTTTTAAAAACTAAAGTTTACACCTTTGTTAGATAATTATCATTCATGTTAAACTTACAATATTTTTTCTTTTTGTACGAAGATTAGATTGGGTACATTATTATAATTACTTCGAGTTTTGAGTAATTTATGTAATAGTAATCATGTTTCTCAAGTGTTACATAGTTATTTAAATTCTTAAAACTAAGTGAGTCAAATGAAATATACATACATACATACATACATATATATATATGTGTGTGTGTGTGTATGTATGTATGTATGTATGTATGTATGTATGTATGTATGTATGTATGTATGTATGTATGTATGTATGTATGTATGTATGTATGTATGTATGTATGTATGTATATTATATATGTATATATATATGTATATATATGTATGTATATATATATGTATATATAAATCTTGGTTGTTTTTCAATTTGATTTAAATTTAACAATTATAAAACTTGGTTATTATTTATCATTTTTTTCTCTATTACCTCCACCTCATATTTCTTAGAAAAACTTCAAGTAACTTTAGTAAAACAAATTAGAAAACCTGATTGCTGTTAAATGAAGCTTTCCCTATTACTTTTGGGAAAGATTGACAACATGATGCAATACGTTTTACTTACATATATTAGAGAACTGTCAATAGTGTTATCCATGGATAAAAGAGTTTATGACAACACGAAACGATGAGAGAAGAGAAGAATTAAGAAAGCTGATCATCGGAGGAACTATGATGTTGGAAGAAGCATTCGTAAAGTTTAGCAAGGGGAAGGCTTTCTTTGGTGGAGATGATATTGATTATTTGGATATAGTTGTTGGATCTTTCCTCGGGTGGATCAAATTCTATGGAATAGCTTTCGGTTATAATCTAATTGAAGAAGCAAGAAACCCAAGACTTGCACAATGGGAAAAGAGTATGTGGTCACATGAAGTAGCTAGGATGATTCCAAATCATGAAATTCACATGAAATTCCTTAAAATGCTTCAAGACAAGTTGCCACCTACGCCTGGATCTGCTTCCATTTGAAATTAATAAAATTCTATGAATTTTATGTATCATCATTATATTGGACATGTTTCATATAATTCTAGTTAATAAAAATCACAACAATGATCTTTTAGCCGGTGATTCCGGTGTGTAGTTGTTATCCACCTCGTAGTGAAAAGGAAACCATATTACAATCTTTCAAACTTCTCGTGTGCGCTCCAACCACATAACATTCTAATGGTGACAATCCGTAGTAATATAGATTGTTATCATAAATAATATATCAATAAAACATCATCTATGTAAAATTAAACAACCATGATACATCATCCACAACTTGTGTGTCAACAATCTAAGAAACACATCCAAATCCTCATAGGTTTTTTAGGAAGGTTTGATACAACGTATACATACAAATCTTTCAAGATCATCCAAGTAGTTAAATATAGATGATAAAAAGAAAAACCATAATGAATACGAACTTTTATAAACTACCAGGTGGAAACTGTCCGTCCATAACTTGATCAAGGTGTCTTCATAAAGTTTGGACAACCCAATTCAAAATATATAAGCCTCAACGTCACTTTGATGTATCATCACATCCAGTTATGTCCCATGATCGTAATGCCAAGTCATCTATTTGAACATCTTATATGACATATAGTCTTTGAAGTTAAAGGGCAATATGCATGAAGTTGAGACAAAATTAAGGAACTTGTTTCGATCTTGTCTTCGAACAATGTTCATGACACCCTCTGACAGTAGGTCAACTCAGATTCACCCGTATAAAATAGCATGAAATCATTTTTTTAGAATCGGTGTTCCTTTGTATTGGTATGGTAAGGATTTTGAAACTTTTTTTTAGTCTTGTAGAAGTTCAGGTGGTTTTTCATCCTGACAAGGCATATTTTAAATGAGGGGATAAATTGATTATGTTCGATCTATATGTGCTCAAGCTCATGAGTCACAATTGATAACGACGTTACTGCTGATATATGATCTTATGGTCACAAACAAAATTATCAAAAATATGTTCAGATCTAATTCTAACCCACGCATTTTTCTAACTAAAGCCAAGCTAAGCTAACGGGAGGGAAAGATATCATGCGAGTTATAGCAGTCCAAGTGAGGAGCTACCGACTGTACTGTAATAGCTCGCCCACTTAGAGCAGATGGAGATTCTCGGACGGGGAAAAGCGGCACTCTCAAATGCCACTGATGCGTAAGACATTGAGTTGGACTACTTTAACCTAAAAAATTTGTGTGACACATAGACACCTATATTCTGGATTTCCTAACAAAAGGCCTTCGGGCTAAGGCAAGCGTATCGTATAAATCTCATTGCGAAACCAGTTATGCTTACCTGGGGATTTCTGGGATGAGTGATAAACTATTGTCAACATACACAAGTTTCTAAGGCAAATGGGTCAACTCACCTTGACGTGTCAACGTTTCCAAATGGTAATGCATTACCAAAGACATAATCCCATCATTCCTATTCAAACATACCTATAACCCTAAAAAGCATGAGAAAATACTAGTCAACATTAAGTTGGTGAGCGTTCGGGTTTTCATAATTTATGTAACAAATCAGTTTTTTACAAAACCATTATGATGTAACGAGATAATATACTTAACATAGACTAGCTATGTACTATGATTAATTCGGGTTGCACGTATATATACAAATATTATTATTTAGTTGAAATAGCATGCTTGAAATGTATTGCCCAAAAAATACCTACTAGACCTACTATTTTTGAGAAATGATTATACTCACAAAGATATACCTATTACTATTATGTTTGTACAATTACTGAGGTAAAAATGTATATGATTTTCAGACGAAATACATAAAAAGAGAGGTGTCCCCCCCCCCCCCCCCGAGCCCCCAACAAAGCTCCATCTAGCCTTGAGTTCATGAGAAACATCAAGTCATAAAAAAATTCAAAACTTATGGGTAACATATATGTAACTACAAGCTAAATATGTAAAACTACAAGTTGCGTATACGTAACTCATACAAACTTCTTACAAGTTACATTCATGCAACTGAATGCTATCATCTTCGTTCCGTCATAAATATATTAAGCAAATTATACAATTAAAATAATGTGATGAAAGTTTAGTCAAATAAATATAAATAATTATAAAAATAAATAATTTATAAATTCTGTGATTAAGTACAAATGGTTTTCATGTTTTTTTTCATATATGTTGGTGGTTCTTTTAATGAATTAAAATTCATTGTACGTGTCCGTAGACACACACATATATACATATATCCCAACCTTTCTCTAGAAAGACCATGCCTTTTATTTTAAAAACCACACTTCGGAAAAGAAACCATCACTTTTGACTTTTGATTTCAAATATAATTCGTACAATCTCATGAAGCCAAAGACTGAATGGATAACCGAAAAAAGTAATCAACTAAAACCAACTCAACGTTTAATTTGTTATAAGGCATTTTTCTTACCTTGCCTTCGAGCATTTACATTTCGATTCTTAAATTCATTTGAGTGTATTCTTTAAATTATACGGTATGGTTACATGTGATTGTAAGTGAAACGGAAAAAAAAAAACTACTGTTCAATATGTATTTTGAAAAATTACTGTTCAAGCCCCCTTATAATTTTTTCAATATATTTTAAGTAGTTGTGAGTAGATAAGAAAGAAATAATAATAATAAATGTATAAAAATATTATCTAATTGAAAAATATAGAGGAAAAATAATAATTTTATTGTAATTACATGGATGAAGATAGGTAATGAGATGTAAATGTTCTTAGAGTATTCACATTCGCTTCCACATCACTATCTTTATATTTATATTAAAAATATGTTTGAGCCTATGTATCACATGTATGAAATAAATAGAATATATCAAAAACATTAGTTTTATAATATTTTAATTTCTAGATGTTATTAGCCATTGGTGAAATAAAATATAATAAGTACTTAAAAGTTATAACAAATAATGAAATTAAAAATTATTACTCTATATTTAAAAATAAAATATGTCTACAATCATATAATTTAGTATGTATTAAAAATCATTAAAGTAATAATATTATATTTAGATGTTTAATAGTTTAATTTACTTATTTATAAGAATTATCATTTAATATGATAGAGACAATAAACATAAATATAAATATATTTATTTTAACATATTTTGTAAAAAAAGTCAAATTGATTGTTTTTAAAATTTTTATATTTATTTATTATAAGAGAGAGGCGGGAAAATAATTTTTTTATATCCTAAAATGATGGCACATGTCCTTTAATATGCTAGAATGATGACATGTGGCTTAGAAAAATCTTATTTTATTATATGTTATAGATACTATTTTTTCTCTTTATCTTTCAATTAAATAATATTACTTTATATCATTATTATTAATTTTCTTCTCATTCACTCACAAACATTTTGAAAAATATTAAAAAATTTATAAGAGTTGTACCGTGATTTTCAATTTCACAACCACTCATGACCATTTCATATAATATAAAGCACATACTCGCATAAAATGAAGAACCTAATATGAATGCTCTTATACCGACAAAGAGGATATAGCCGAATGAATTTGGGATATAAACGGTTAGGTCTCTACGTTATGTAGATTGCGTGTTGGTTGGTTTGGGATTAAAGAGCTTACGAGCTAGATCTTACCAAGTCCTTGAGCCTAAGAATGAGGTCCTATCTACGCACACGTCATTGTGACCTTTGTATATTAGTATTAATTCTGGGGTTTTTATTTGACGGTGGGCTTTAAAGCAACTTATGATGATGATATTGTGTTAGCGTATAAAATTATATACGATTTGTTTAAACCGTAAAAAACAATCGACTACATAAAATGTAGGGACTAGGGAAGGACATGCTATGAAATGAAAGCATTTTAGAGCATTCACAGTGTATTCCTTATCTTTATCTATATAATTACACTAAAAATCACTATATTTTCTCTCTTTTTTTTAATTAAATAATACTTTGTATACTCTTATTATTATTTTTCCCCCTCCTCCACTCACAACCACTTTTACAAATATTAAAAAGTTATAGGGATTAAACAGTGATTCTTCAAATATACCAATCAATAATAACTTTTTCTCTCTCATTCACTCACAACCACTCAAAATAATTCTATATAATATACCAAACATACTCACATATTTTTAGGGATTCCACTGTGAATGCTCTTACTACGATTTTTTTTACAACAAATCTATCCTACTATACTCCTAAATTACACCGAGTTACACTATGCTCGAATTTGAACCCAGGACCTCCTCTCTAATAGGCAAAGCCTCTACCAAGTAAGATAGTCCCACGTTAGTTATTCTCTTGTTATGATAGTTGTCATTTTCACCTGTAGGGATAAAGTTATATATGCTGGCATAAGTAATCCTATGGTTTTTACCCTTTAGTTAAATCAAAAACAGCATATCACTTTCGAAGTTTCGGTTGTGAACATATAAAATAGACATCAGATGTAAACTGATTGGTGTACTTTCACCAGTTCACATGTGTACTTGTTCACTTATGAACTAATCTTAATCGAATATATATAATTAATATGCGAATCAACATTTGTTTGGAAATATATGAAGGCAAATAACAAGTCTCAAATGACTTTACATTGAGTTTCAACCAAACCAAATGAGGAGACTTTTGTGTCGAATTTGTTTTTCACACAAACCAGTCCAACCTCTAATCGTGGTTAATCAACACTTGAAAACAATAAGCCAACCCAACGAGTAGTGGTTGCGAACTTGCTTTTACACAAACTATTCCAAACGCTAATCATGGTGAACATATATGTATGTTGTGTGTCAAATCCAACAAATAAGTGATAAATTAAACTTATTATTATGAGTGACAGTAGAATATGTGTCCTTAAGAATACAGACTAACTGATTATAGCAAACGTTCTGAGTACATGATTATTAAAATAAACTAAACGGAGGAATTTTATTTTGATTGGATATGAAGAAAAATAAATTTCAATAATAAAGAAGACAATGGAAACTTTTTGTTAAAATTACATAAATTTTAAACAATTAAAATTGCCATTATAAGGAAGTGAATTCTATTACTAATTAAACCCTTTTGTCGGTGGTTTTTTTTAATTTTTTTATTGGTTTTGTTTCGTTTTGTTTGTATGTGTTTTTATAGGTTTGTTTTGGATGTGGGTTTGAGGTTTGGGGGTGCGGTTTTTTTGCGGGTTGTTGTCGGTTTTCTATTTGGATTGTGCCGCATTCTTGCGATTTTTATGATCGTCTGTTTTGTGTATGGTGTTGGGCTTTGATTTAGTTTTAGTTCTGTATGTTCTGGTGTGTTATGGATTTGAGGCTTTGATGTGTTTTAATTTGTGTATTTTGCTGACTTTTTGGTTTTGAACGTTCATTTTGATTTTGGTTTAAGGTTACATTAAAACTCGCATAGACGCGACAACTATTTTAGTTTATCACATAATAATATTAGTAGTTCAAATTATATCTATCTTAAAAAACTTTATTATATAATATTACGTGTTTATTTTTATGTGTAAATTTTTTTTGTTGGTTTTGTTTTGTTTTGTTTGTATGTGTTTTTATAAGTTTATTTTGAATGTGAGTTTGAGGTTTGGGGGTACGGTTTGAGGTTTGAGGTTTGAGGTTTTGGATGTGGGTTTTAACTACAAATGGTTTTCATGTTTTTTTTTCATATATGTTAGTGGTTCTTTTAATGAATTAAAATTCATTGTACGCACATGTGCGTAGACACACACATATATACATATATCCCAACCTTTCTCTAGAAAGACCATGCCTTTATTTTAAAACCACACTTCGGAAGAGAAACCATCACTTTTGACTTTTGATTTCAAATATAATTCGTACAATCTCATGAAGCCAAAGACTGAATGGATAACCGAAAAAAGTAATCAACTAAAACCAACTCAACGTTTAATTTGTTATAAGGCATTTTTCTTACCTTGCCTCCGAGCATTTACATTTCGATTCTTAATTCATTTGAGTGTATTCTTTAAATTATACGGTATGGTTACATGTGATTGTAAGTGAAACGGAAAAAAAAAACTGTTCGTTATGTATTTTGAAAATTACTGTTCAAGCCCCCCTATAATTTTTTTTCAATATATTTTAAGTGTTTGTGAGTAGATTAGAAAGAAATAATAATAATAAATGTGTAAAAAATATTATCTAATTGAAAAATATAGAGGAAAAATAATAATTTTACTGTAATTACATGGATGAAGATAGGTAATGGGATGTAAATGTTCTTAGAGTATTCACATTCGCTTCCACATCACTATCTTTATATTTATATTAAAATATGTTTGAGCCTATGTATCACATGTATGAAATAAATAGAATATATCAAAAACATTAGTTTTATAATATTTTAATTTCTAGATATGATTAGCCATTGGTGAAATAAAAATATAATGAGTACTTAAAAGTCATAACAAATAATGAAATTAAAAATTAGTACTCTATATTTAAAAATAAAATATGTCTACAATCATATAATTTAGTATGTATTAAAAAATTATTAAAATAATAATATTTATATTTTAGATGTTTAATAGTTTAATTTACTTATTTATAAGAATTATCATTTAATATGATAGAGACAATAAACATAAATATAAATATATTTGTTTTAATATTTTTGTAAAAAAGAAAAGTCAAATTGATTGTTTTTAAAATTTTTATATTTATTTATTATGAGAGAGAGGCGGGAAAATAATTTTTTATATGCTAAAATGATAGCACATGTCCTTTGATATGCTAGAATAATGACATGTGCCTTAGAAAAATCTTATTTTATTATATGTTATAGATACTATTTTTTTCTCTTTATCCTTCTGTGATAACCCGGAAAAATTTCATTAACTAAAAAAAAAATATATATATATATATATATATAAATATATATATTTGATATAATAATAATAATAATAATAATATTAATAATAGTGTTGTTATTAATAAAAATAATTTACCAAAAGTTTATTTAACTTTTAAATATTTAAAAACTTAAACTAAGAAGTTAAGGGGATAATTTTGTAATTTTTGAAACCTGTTTTGGTTACTTTTAACAAGAAATAATAACCCTTGGATAGTTGAGGGACCATTTCTGTAACATTTTGAAATCCCAAACCCCCTCCCCGTCGACCCACTGCTGTCTCCGGCCACACTATTCCGGCGGCCCTCCGGCGTCTCCAAAAGCCACAAATCGATCGATCTCACGCGGATTAAATCGCTCCGACACTTTCAAGTGGGAGATTCGAACCTAGACCCACCTCAAATTGAAAAATCGGAGTGCGTTTATAACCAAACCCACTTCTCCTTCTTTTTCGGCCGACCAACCACTACAAACCGCACTACACATCGCAATTATACAATTAAATTGATCCAAAGGTTCTATTATAAGAATCCTAAACTAATGCGACTTTCAATCGCATCTGAAACAAACTTAAACACCTCCATTGATCACCACCTTCGACCGCAACCTGCAACCTACTCTAACACCAACATACGACCATTCTAATTACAAATTGACATAGGGCTTTGCATCAAGAACAGTTCCTGAAGCTACCCACGAAATTAATTCAATTATCTTCCTCGTTTGCTCATCCTTTGATTCATTATAACTCGCGGCCTGCTCGACGACGCGTTCACCTTCAAACCATCACCATTCAGGTAATTAAATACATCTCCATAATCGTTGCATCATGGGGAATAAAAGCCCCATGAACATAGCTTATAACTACATCGAATTGGGGCTCAATTCGAATCAAATCGAACTAGGGTTTTAAGGGATTTGGGGGAAACTGGGTAAAACACTTTAAGAATATATGGAACTGCTTTCTGTCGCGGCTAAGATCCTTGGTTTACTGGTATGAACGCGGGTGTGTGAGTTGGAGGTCTCGGGTTCAAACCCGGCCCCCAACATCTATTTTTTTAAAAGCCTTTTTCACACTTTAAAAATCCAGAAAAATTACTAAAAATTATAAAAATAATTTTTGTAAACTTTGTTTATTTTAGAAGTTATCTAATTATTTTCTGGAAATTTATTTCTTTAAATACCTTATTTAATTATTTATTTATATAGTTATTACAATTGTTATAAATAGTTACTTATATAAAAATGGATTTTAAATAATGATTTAAACCATCAAGTTATTAATGAAGATTATATTATTTTAATTATGGATTTATTATGATAAATGAAGGAATTATATTTAATAAATTTCACAAATTATTTACAAATACGAATATTATCAATATAATTATGATCATGCCATTGTTATTATTATTATCAATATTGGTAATATTATTAATACATGGTATTGTTGTATATCAAATCGTGCGCGTCTAACAGAACCGACCCGAATCCGACCAAATGTATTTATTCGCGTTGAACACATTTTAAAAACTTAATTACAATTAATTATAGGTGTTGATCGTGTTTGATCGTGCATTACCTTATTCTTTGAAGTTCTTGCTCATTTCATTACATCAATTCAAGGTGAGTTTACAGCCCCACTTTTACTTATATACTCTTTTGGGGGAGAGAAACATGTTGTTTTCATAAACGTTACATTACATTGGATTTTTGTAATACTGCATATACTTGATACTATGGTGTTATACTTGCCCAACGGACCGTTAATATGGACTTAGCGAGGTAATTGTTAGTAGTACTACTGGGATTGACATACCCCACCCGGGCTAGTCACGCTAGCACAACGTTCGTCAAACGGGTGAACGGTTTGCCTAATTACAAGTGTTATGGTGTGATCCACATCCGGGCCTGTTTATTATTTGATTACATGTCAGCTCGGCCGCGATTTCATACACATAGTGATCATTATGGATTAGCTACCCACTATATGCTTTAATTACATAATCCGGGATTTCATACTTGACGGATTACATAATCCGGGAATTACATACTTGACGGATTACATAATCTGGGATTTTCATACTTGATGGATTACATAATCCGGGAATTACATACTTGACGGATTACATAATCCGGGATTTTCATACTTGACGGATTACATAATCCGGGAATTACATACTTGACGGATTACATAATACGGGATTTTCATACTTGACGGTTTACATAATCCGGGAATTACATACTTGACGGATTACATAATCCGGGATTTTTATACTTGACGGATTTCATAATCCGGGAATTACATACTTGACGGATTACATAATCCGGGAATTTCATACTTGACGGATTACATAATCCGGGAATTACATATTTATCGGATTACATAATCCGGGGATTTCATTACTGATACTTATCGGATTACATAATCTGGGGATTTCATTACTGATACTTACTGTCTTCTGATAAACCTGTGAACTCACCAGTCTTGTACTGAGATTTTTACATGTTTTCTCTCAGGACATTGATGTGGCACGTCTAGGAGCACAGCATCCACTGCATGTCATTCCGCGTTCATCTCAAACTGTTTTCAAGATTTAATTAGCATTTACTTTACATAAATTGGATTGGACGCGTGTTTGCGTGTTCCAAAACTATTGTTAAATGTTTTCCTGTTTTCGCTTCCACACAACTTAAATATATTTGGTTTGTTTTATTAAAATTAAACAACTTATATGATTTGTAATTATCGAGTCGTTTGGTGTAACTGATGCTTATCTGAGATCCTGGTTGTGTCACACGCCTGACGGTAAAACCCCGTTAGCGGATTTTGAGGGTGTGACAGATTGGTATCAGAGCATTAGTTATAGCGAACTAAAATGAACTTTGCATCTCATCTGCATTGCATTTTAGACTATAGCTGGATTTGCATTAGTTACACACACATAGATTACTAAGCTATGCCTACTAAATTGGTTGCCTGGAAATTTTTGCTTTAACATATCCCTGTGAGCATATGGCTACCGGGATGGTGGCTCCAAGTTGCTGTGAGTCACGGGAGAGTTTGTGTGTATTTGACATCGCCTAAATGTTCTTCGTGATTTGTGTGACACATAGACACCTGTATTCTGGATTTCCTGGCAAAAGGCCCTCGGGCTAAGGCAAGCATATCGCATAAATCTCATTGCGAGACCTGGTATGCTTACCTGGGGATTTCTGGGATGAGTGATAAACTATGGTCAATACACAGGTCTTTAAGGCAAATAGGTCGAATTACCTTGGCGTGTCAATGATTCCCAAACTTTACTGATCCTTACGTATACTTTGATTGATCGACCCCGATATAATACATACATATTTGGTACTTCTATCATTGATGACCACTATACTTGACAAAATATGTTAGGCTGATAGGAGGAACCAGGGTGATCATGCAAAGCAAATTACCATTACGGGTGCACACGTAATTGTAATTTGTCGTGCATGCTAAGTCCGGTGAATCTGGTCGGGTGGTAACATTGTAGTCAGTATAAGTCATCATTCCTACACCTTGAGCAAGAAAGTCTCGGTCTTCATAGAACATAGCCATTAACTATCTATCAGTTCTACTTGTAGGAATGCTCACCCTTACCTTGAATTTGGACGAAATTCAAACCATGACATTTGTGTTAATCCCACGGATTCGGACTGATTCTCTAGCTTGTCTATTTCTTTAAATCCTTGAATTTCTCTTCCTTTTCATTTCAAGACAAAAGGTCTATTTTCATACGACTGATAGCTTTTGATATTTGGTAATTTAAAGAATGTCTGGAAGAGGACGTAGACGTGGGAGAAGTAACGATCATGAGTATTACAAGTTTTCTATTCTATACCCTAGGGTGCTAGGATCATAATTCTAGTAAGTCCTCATTAAGGGTAACAAAACATTACTAACACTTGCTATTACTTAAGTCCTGTCCTACTTAGCGCCTTTATGATATTTCCAATCATGACATTAATTTTATCTTCTAAGAGACATTCCTACACTTAGCATTTCAGTAACTAAGGAACTGATTGAATACTTTAAGTGCATTATTGGTTATGAGTACATAGCCTGTCCTACAAACTATCTATGGTATACTTATTTAAGAATGTTATGGGTATTATATCACATATTAGTACTTTGAGAAGACCCTCGATAATCACACCCTATCATTATTTGATTGACTTATATTTTGGATTAATAAGGGCTTTATAAGAAACTCTCTTAAGGACTTATGTTGTTAACCCAACTTTTATTCCATACGTCTGTCGATGTCGCATTGCTATATGCGCCCTTATTCACAACTTGTTGGATTTAGTCTAGAAAGACAAAACACCGGCTAATACGACATCAGTAGACAAGAGACGCGACATACTCTAATAATACTACTTCATCGGATTTTAGATTATTGCACATAGATTCCTTCGATCGCTCCTTGACCAAGTAAATTCCTTCTCAATCGTTTCCTTTGTACAACTCCGGTTAATTAACTCTTCGTTAATAACCATATCTTTGATACTCAAATCATGGATAACACTCTGTACTTGACAAGATTATCGGGAATTGAACAATTTGACTGTTAAGAACCGATACCCCCTTCTCAGGATCGACGATCTCTTCGATCAGTTACAGAGATCAATGTACTCCTCAAAGATCGATCTTCGATCGGGCTATCATCAATTGAGGGTTTGTGAAGATGACATACCGAAAATATTGTTTAGAACTCGATATGAACACTATGAGTTCTTAGTCATGCCATTCGGGTTGACCAACGCACTAGCTGTCTTCATGGATTTGATGAATCAGGTATGCCACGTGTTCACTACGGGGCAAGGCACTAACCTGGTGGAACACCCAGGTTCAAGCTAAGTTAAGATAAGTCCAAACAGGATAAGTTCAATTGATGCAAATGACTTAAGATAAGTTCAAAGCCTCGGTGATTGAGTACTATTACCTAAGGAATAAAATGCAAAAGTTAGAATGGTAATTCAAAAATTGTGCAATAGTAGGGTTAGGTCGTGCTCTTTATACTAACGAACTCCCTGAATTGACAAAGCTGATGTCATACCTTATGACATTAGACCAAATAGAATTAGGAAGGACACTTGGAAAATCTAGTAGTAGAAGGAAGGTTGGAGTTCCGACCATTACCATAAGTGTGCCCTAGGTCGATTAGGACCCCAGGACAAGTTAGAAACAATCAGAATTAGGAAATGGCTATAGCTAGGAAGCAAGAACAGTTAAATTATGGTAATAAAGGTCATATAAATCAAGGTAATACATCACGCGGTCATACATTTACGACTGAAGCAAGCCACATTCGACAAGAACAAATGTTGTTACATGCACGTACCATATCATCGGTAGCTACACATCTATTTAATACCAGGGTTGATAATAAGCTTGGATTCTTCTGGAATTATTCTTTAACTTAGCATTAACCCTAGTTGCTTAGAAATCATTTTACTCAGTAGAAATAACCAATGGTAGTAATTAGTACAAGAAGATCATGTCTTTGACATAGACTTATACTATATGAATTGGTTATCGAAGCATGAAACCAAGATAGACCATCAGGAGAAGGTGATTCGTCGAAAGCCTCTAGATGTTCAATGTGGGAGATCACGTTTGACTCAAAGTCTATCCCTGGAAAGGGATTGTACGACTTGGAAAGAAAGTGTTTATCCGAGGGATCACTTGTTGTGTCTCTAAAAGAGGACTCTGAAATTATGTTGTGTCCTTACTTTGATGAGTCTCTATTCGTTTCGATAAATGGTTTTCAATTGTTTGTTTGGTGAAATTTCATCCACTGGCTTTAGGTTGATTTCCTTATCTTAAGGATTGACTTCAACTAGTCTCATTGGAACTTACATTTCACAAATGGCATGATCTCACTGAAATAGGATTGAAATCCGTACTTTGGTGACAAATGACAATCTTCGATTGTTTTCTTGTTATTACGAAATTCAATCATCAAGATGGGCATGAAAACCATACCTTGATGACTAATCTCATTTCTTGATCTTCAACTTACCATGGTTGTAATCAAGTGAGGAAAAACATGGAGTAACTTGAAGGGTGAATCAATGTTGGTGATTCGACCTATCAAACCAAAGCATGATCTCTGAACCTGAAAGGAGACCCAATCGCTTTAGGTGATTTTTATTCTAAGCTTGGAGCACTTAGATTCGTAAATCGATTTCTCTCCCTTTATCCTCATGTTTTTGACCTAGCTATATGGAATCATTTATTCCTTATCTATCGACTTTCATTTTGAGCTATCATCAAAACGTGATTATGCGATGGTAGCCTTCCTAAACAATCTCTCTGCTGAAGATATTGTCAACTTATGTTCATGACTTTCTAGTCATACAAATGTTCTCAGCTGTGCTTATGGTTTGTTGCACGGCATATGTAAACGTACTTAAATATTGCTACCTTGCAAAGCATGTTTCCTATTGTTCGAGTCACTTCTTGAATCGCTTTTGAATCCTTAAGCTTGAAAATCATTAAAATTCTATCTTGGATTTAAACAACAAGACTCGTTATTATCCTCATTGCGATGTGAATATAAAGGTTCATAAACCTTCATAACTTGTAGACATGGGTTTGGTCTAAAGGAAAAGACGTAACTTGGTGTGTGTCCAAGTGTCTTATCTTCACAAGTGACAAGACCTAATCTTCGTGATCCTATGGATCTTCTGTTTAACTTTCCTTTTAAAATGCTTCTTATCTTAGAGGTCATGATGACAATTGGTGCATTATAGACCATTGTCGTAAGCTCATTTCAAGAGCTCCGCATAGCGTATTTTAGACCAATGGTTGGTCAAAGGAGGAATACATCTTCACAAGATATGCGTTAAGATCGTTTCATATGGTGACGTTTGGGATTCTTAAATTCCAACGGATAACTTTTCTTATCATTGTTGGTCTTATTTTGATTTGTAGACATCACCTTACCACGAGATTGTATTATGGAAACTATGGATCGATAAGTTAAACAACTTAAGCATAGAAAAAGTCTGATTGGCAGAGTTCGGTGGAACTCCCGGCGTGGTCCTGAGTTCACCTGGGAATGAGAGGACGAAATGATGCGCAAGTATCCTAACCTATTCAAGAATGTTGCCAGTACTTCTTAATTTTCGGGACGAAAATTCCTCTAACAGGGGATGATGTGACAATCCGGAAAAATTTCGTTAACTAAATATATATATATATATATATATATATATATATATATATATATATATATATATATATTTGATATATAATAATAATAATAATAATAGTGTTGTTATTGTGACATCTCGTAATTTGCGTGTTAATACTTTAATAATAATAATAATAATAATAATAATAATAATAATAATAATAATAATAATAATAATAATAATAATAATGATGATGATGATAATAATAATAATAATAATAATAATAATAATAATGATAATAATGATAATAGTAGTAATAATAATAATAATAATAATAATAATAACATTAATAATAAATAATAACAATAATAACAATAATAATAAAGTCCAGGGGCCAATCCTGTCAATTTCGAAATTTAAAAGAAAGTTTTAATACATAAAATAACAAATTAGAAACCGCAGGGACCATTCTTGTAAAATTATTTAAAACAACTGCTCTCTCTCTCCTCTCCCTCGTTTTTCCGGCCAGAATTCCGGCCACCGCCGGCCGAGCTCCGGCGAGCTTCAAAAACACAAATCACGCGGTTTTGACCCAAATTAAAGGTCCCGACACCCTCGCGACTAAGATTCGAATCCAAAGCACCTTTAAACACGCGTTAATCATCGATTTACAACACAACATTGGATCCAACTTTATTCCCGACCGTTCAACGGTCGGTTAACCCACCAAACAACAATAATAATTCAATTAATCGAACGTGGACGATGTTATACATATTCCTAATCTATCTCAGCCTTGATTCCACTTGAAAAATCACACAAGCAACTCCATCGATCAACCACCATACCCGCGACCTGCAACTCAAATTTAACCCATTCTCCAATCGATTTAATTCAAAATTGACAAGGGGCTTTGGGTCCAGTACACTAATCGAAGCTTCACACTGAATCAATTAGATTATCATCCACGATTCACCCTCGTTCGACCATTGTGCAAGCCGCGACTTGTTCTTCGATGGGTGTACCTGCAATCGAAAATCAAATAGGTAAATTATACACATATACATGAGCGATTAACCATGTGGAGCAAAAGCCCCATGGTTAATTGGGTTAACAAACACGAATTGGTGATCAATTTGATCGATTTTGAAACTAGGGTTCATGGATTTGGGGGAGTTCTTTGAAATCTGTTTAAAAGATTTAAACACCAGGCTCTAACGCGGCTATATGCCTTGGACTACTGGTATGTGTGTGGCAGAATGGAATGGAGGTCCCGGGTTCGACCCCGGGCACCCCCCTTATATTTTTTATTGGCTTTTTAAGCCTTTATAAATCATAAAAAAATTCTAAAAATTATAAAAATTAATTTTATACTTTAAATATTTTTCTTTACATCAAACCAATTTCTGAAAATTTATTTCTTATAACATCTTAATATTTTATTTTATTTTATTAAAATAAATAATAAAACTAGTTAAATAATTTATGAGATAGACTTTAAAAGTTGTTTATCTTAACAAAACATTACTATTGGATTATTTCTTGTTTACTAATTATTATTTGTTTCAAATAATAAATAATTATTTGTCTCAAATAATAAATAATAAAAGTTTTATCATGATAATTGTAAAAATTATATATTTTATAATTTCATAAATTATTCTAAAATATTATTCTCTCATAAAATATACTAACTAAAGTTTAGATTAATAATTTGTTATAAATCAAAACGCTATTCCAATTAATTTTAAATAATTATAAGGTTTTATATATATTAAACCTTATCAATTTTTTTGTATACTTAAATTCACTCCTAAAATACTTAAACACACATATAAAATTCTCCTAATGGATCAAAATGCGAATAATTACTTTATAGACTTATTTACTCGACAAAACCCTACAATTCCAATTGAAACCCTAGTTCGCGTTAAAACGTTAACCTTATTAATAAACTTAAACTTGTAAAATGTATATTTAGGTACATTGTGAACGACTACGTCGAAACGACGCTTAAGATTATTCCTTATTAATCATCCAAAATATACATATTCAATCATGTGAGTATTTCTATACCCATTTTATCATTTTTACACTTTGGATGAAACATGTTACCGTATAAACGTTGCACTTGTAAACACATTTGATTCTTGTAAACTTATGGCAATTTACTTAAAGTTGTGGTTAGTTGAACTTTTGTGGTTAGCATGTTATGGCGTTATATGTACAATCATTAACTATTGCTAACCCAGCGAAGTCATAGATTTATGGGTAAGACAAGCCTGCTTGGTTGATCCAAGTACACTTAGCTGATCGTATATACTTTTAACGTTAATAGAATATTAACGTCGTTTGATACTTGTAAAACATTGTCGAGGTTTGATTGTTGCATTGTTCATAACATCCCTAATCACTTTATTCACTAACTTATAACTTGAATTGCCACCTTTTATATACTTATATATTCAAAACTATAGAATGCTCACCAACAATATGTTGACCTTTTATTTTTAATATGTTTCAGGCAATAGCGTTATGTGGCTGTGAACAATCGTAACTCTCACGCCTCGACGATTCCGCCGTCAAGGTTGGGGTGTGACAGATTGGTATCAGTGCCCATAACTATAAGGATTTAGGTTATTAGAAATGGTGACCTAGACTATAGCTTATGCATGCACCTTATAGTATTTTTATCTTGTAAATACATGGTTTGCATGTTACATAATGATATGCCTTCTTATGTGCAATTTGATACCTTAGCATAGGATTGCCTTAGGTATGCTTAAACTTAGTTACTTGTCTCCCTAAACTTATCTTTGACTCTCCCCGAACATAAAACCTTTCAATCTTATTCTCGACGACACGTGGAATCGTATACTATTACTTATGATCTGGATCCTTAGACTCTATGTCTAATCTATATCAATCTCATCAAGGTTTTGATTTCATGAACCAAAGAAATTTGTGTGATACATAGACACCTGTATTCTGGATTTCCTGGCAAAAGGCCTTAGGGCTAAGGCAAGCGTATTCGTATAAATCTCATTGTGAGACCCGTTACGCTACCTGGGGATTTCTGGGATGAGTGATAAACTATGGTCAAAATACACAAATCTCTAAGGCAAATGAGTCAACTTACCTTGACGTGTCAACGATTCCAAATGGTAATGCGTTACCAAATGGAACCATCCTTTTGTATCTTAAAAATCCTTGAATCCTTGAACTGGTTTATCATTAAAGTTTAAATACTTTCTCATTCTTAACCTAAATAATATTCCTGTTAATATTAAACCCATCCTACAATTCAAATCTTAAGTTTAAACGCTCAACGTGTAACGTGTAACAGTATTGAACTCGGCATTTCATGTAACTATCTTCTTATTTTGACCAACGTGAACATGGATTTCAATATACCTAAAGATATTGAGAATCTAAACCGTATGGTCTTTAAAACTTTAAACCGTCACTTATGGTTCTTAAATCCTTTTAAGGAGGTGACCCATAACTAAGAACATGCAAAACTGTAGGTGAAATTCCTACATCTCGGGATACTTTGTCTAGGCAATGTGTAAATGGTGATTTGATTCGATCATTGAATCCATTTACTTGACTCGAAACCCTTGTGATAATTGATCACTTAAAAGTACGCGTGTCTTCAAATAAGTTATGGCTAACCTCATGTCTTGAGAAGTCCATGTATTCCCTTCGATTGTGAATCGAATGTTCACATCTTATTGTGGTGTTGAATCATTCTTGTCCTTGATTTTGTCAACCTGATTTAAGACATCCAGGATTTGAACATCATAACAAATTCTGTTACCTCAAATTCTGACCGTAAGTTTTGTAAACATGATTTCCCTTGGTTACATTGATGTAACTTGAAATTTTCTGAATTTCTAAGTGTTATTTTTTTCCTTTCGTTGTTAAGTCGAACCTTGAACCGTCTGCATTGTGGGAGATGCAAGAGTTTGTAAGTCAATCTATGACTAAGAACACTCGTACCTCCTAAACAACTCTAACTCATCAAAACAGGGGTGATTCCCTTACTTTGATGATTCTCTATTCGTTTCGATAAATGGTTTCCAATTGTGTGTTTTATGAAATTTCATCCTCTGGATTAGGGCAAATTCCTCATCCTGAGATTTGACTTCAGTTATTCTCATTGGACTTTCCACTTCACAAATGACATGATCTCACCAAAATAGGATTGAAACCCGTACTTTGGTGACAAATGTTAATCTTTGATTGTTTTCTTGTTATTATGAAGCTCAATCATCAAGATAGACGTAAATTTCATATCTTGATGATAATATCATTTTATGAATTGTATTTTCTCAAATGAAACGTCCTCGTCAAAGTAGGAGTGAGTTCTGGATTTTGATGAAGAAGTTCATCCTGTTATATTTTGTTTTTGCAAAACTTCATCGTTAAGATAGGAGTGATTTCCCTTACCTTAATGGCGAGTTACCTCGTCTTATTTTAATGAATCCTTAACAATGAGTTGGGATCGAACTTTTTGATTGGTAAGTTAATGGTCATATCTTGGGAATACACCATCAAGTTAGGAGTGAAAACCACACCTTGATGACTACTCTCTTTCTTGATCTTTAACTTATCATGGCTGTAATCAAGTGACGAGAAGCATATAGTAACTTGAAGGGGGAATCAATGTTGGTGATTCGACCTATCAAGCCAAAGCATGATCTCTGAACTTGAAAGGAGACCCGATCGTTTTAGGTTGATTTTGATTCCCAGTTTGGAGCACTTAAATTCTTAAATCGATTTCTTCCCCTTTATTTTATTGACTCGATCTAGGTACATCGAACCATTTATTCCTTACTTATCAACTTTCATTTTGAGATATCATCAAACCCATAAGTATAGTCTTCCTAAACAATCCTTTGTCAAATAAAGATATTATCGAATACCTCTCTTATTGTTTGATGAATTACATATATGATCTGCACTTGGAAATTTGTTACCTTGCAAAACATGGTTACAAATACCTTTCTTATTGTTTGTATCACTTCTTGAATCAATTTTGAATCCTTAACCTTGGAAATATATATCTTGACTTCGAACAACAAGACTCGTTATTATCCTCATTACAATATGGATATAATGATTCATAAAATTTCGTAATCTGTAGTCGTAGGTTTGGCATCAAAGAGAAGACATAACTTGGCAGGTGTCCAAGTGTCTTACCTTTACATATGACAAAACCTAATCTCCGTGTTCCCGTAAATCTTCTGTTTAATTTTCCTCATCACAGAATGTCTCTTATCTTGGAGGTCATGATGACAATTGGTGCATTATAGACCGATTGGCTAAAAATTTAATTCGACCCATTATCTCACAACGTCGAGATATTGACCTGTATCTGTTTCAACTATTCGTATACCGTGGTATGATGTTAAAACGTCGATCGTTATTTTGAACGATTGATTCATTTTCTGTTTTTAATAATATTCTTAACCATCGTTGTGAACTTATTCCAAGATCTTCGCATAACGTATTATTCTTAAACCAATGGTTGGTCAAAGGAGAAATACATATTCACAATATATGTGTTAAGATCGTTTCATATGATGACGTTTGGGATTCTTAAATTCCGACGGTTAACCTTGCTTACCATTGTTGGTCTTTTATTGATTTCTAAACATCACCTTACCATGAAATTATATTCTGGAAGTTGTGATTTATATGTCTAATATACCATGGTAACTCGTCCTCATTTCCAACATTTCATCTCAAAACGTCTCACATTTCACTGATAGGGTTCAAATTGGCATGCATTATGCCAAGAATCATGTAAGATTCCATCAAGTGAAGCGTTTTATCTGTAATTAAACGTCAATCATTGTTAGTTTGAACACTTAACTTTCATTTTAACTCTTTTGCTCATTTAAGTTCATTCTTAATTTCGAAACGAAATTCTTTAAAGTAGGGGAGACGGTAACATCTTGTATCAATGTTCATTCTTAATCAACGAGAGAGCTTATAATGTTAACTAGAAGCCACATACTTTAGGCTCTCTTTTTACCTCTAATGGCTATGCCATTGCACATAAAGTAAACACTAAAGCGGTCAGCTTAATCAATGATAAATTTTCTTCTTTTGATACCTTATCAAAACCTGAAAGTTCTTCAAAGTGTACCTCAGAAAATGAGAATCACTATGATCTATCTGAGGTTTCATGTTCACCTTCTGATTCACTTGAGAACGTGAGGATCAAATGAAATCCAAGCGTCCTCATCTTGTCGTCTCAGCCTCCTCGTAAACAAATTTCGGGACGAAATTTCCTAAAGTAGGGGAGACTGTGACATCTCGTAATTTGTGTGTTAATACCTTTAATAAAAATAATAATAATAATAATAATAATAATAATAATACAATAATAATGATAATAATAATAATAAATAATAATAATAATGATAATAATGATAATGTAGTAATAATAATAATAATATATAATAATAATAATAATAAAATAACATTAATAATAAATAATAACAATAATAACAATAATAATAATAAAGTCCAGGGGCCAATCCTGTCAATTTCGAAATTTAAAAGAAAGTTTTAATACATAAAATAACAATTAGAAACCACAGGGACCATTCTTGTAAAATTATTTAAAACAACTGCTCTCTCTCTCTCCTCTCCCTCGTTTTTCCGGCCAGAATTCCGCCACCGCCGGCCGAGCTCCGGCGAGCTCCAAAAACACAAAATCACGCGGTTTTGACCCAAATTAAAGGTCCCGACACCCTCGCGACTAAGATTCGAATCCAAAGCACCTTTAAACACGCGTTAATCATCGATTTACAACACAACATTGGATCCAACTTTATTCCCGACCGTTCAACGGTCGGTTAACCCACCAAACAACAATAATATTCAATTAATCGAACGTGGACGATGTTATACATATTCCTAATCTATCTCAGCCTTGATTCCACTTGAAAAATCACACAAGCAACTCCATCGATCAACCACCATACCCGCGACCTGCAACCCAAATTTAACCCATTCTCCAATCGATTTAATTCAAAATTGACAAGGGGCTTTTGGTCCAGTAAACTAATCGAAGCTTCACACTGAATCAATTAGATTATCATCCACGATTCACCCTCGTTCGACCATTGTGCAAGCCGCGACTTGTTCTTCGATGGGTGTACCTGCAATCGAAAATCAAATAGGTAAATTATACACATATACATGAGCGATTAACCATGAGGAGCAAAAGCCCCATGGTTAATTGGGTTAACAAACACGAATTGGTGATCAATTTGATCGATTTTGAAACTAGGGTTCATGGATTTGGGGGAGTTCTTTGAAATCTGTTTAAAAGATTTAAACACCAGCTCTAACGCGGCTATATGCCTTGGACTACTAGTATGTGTGTGGCAGAATGGAATGGAGGTCCCGGGTTCGACCCCGGGCACCCCCCTTATATTTTTTTATTGGCTTTTTAAGCCTTTATAAATCATAAAAAAATTCTAAAAATTATAAAAATAATTTTATAAACTTTAAATATTTTTCTTTACATCAAACCAATTTCTGAAAATTTATTTCTTATAACATCTTATATTTTATTTTATTTTATTAAAAGAAATAATAAAACTAGTTAAATAATTTATAAGATAGACTTTAAAAGTTGTTTATCTTAACAAACATTACTATTGGATTATTTTCTTGTTTACTAATTATTATTTGCTTCAAATAATAAATAATTATTTGTCTCAAATAATAAATAATAAAAGTTTTATCATGATAATTGTAAAAATTATATATTTTATAATTTCATAAATTATTCTAAAATATTATTCTCTCATAAAATATACTAACTAAAGTTTAGATTAATAATTTGTTATAAATCAAAACGTTATTCCAATTAATTTTAAATAATTATAAGGTTTTATATATATTAAACCTTATCAATTTTTTTATATACTTAAATTCACTCCTAAAATACTTAAACACACATATAAAATTCTCCTAATGGATCAAAATGCTAATAATTACTTTATAGACTTATTTACTCGACAATACCCTACAATTCCAATTGAAACCCTAGTTCGCGTTAAAACGTTAACCTTATTAATAAACTTAAACTTGTAAAATGTATATTTAGGTACATTGTGAACGACTACGTCGAAACGACGCTTAAGATTATCCTTATTAATCATCCAAATATACATATTCAATCATGTGAGTATTTTTATACCCATTTTATCATTTTCACACTTTTGGGTGAAACATGTTACCGTATAAACGTTGCACTTGTAAACACATTTTATTCTTGTAAACTTATGGCAATTTACTTAAAGTTGTGGTTAGTTGAACTTTTGTGGTTACCATGTTATGGCGTTATATGTACAATCATTAACTATTGCTAGCCCAGCGAAGTCATAGATCTATGGGTAAGACAAGCCTGCTTGGTTGATCCAAGTACACTTAGCTGATCGTATATACTTTTAACGTTAATAGAATATTAACGTCGTTTGATACTTGTAAACATTGTCGAGGTTTGATTGTTGCATTGTTCATAACATCCCTAATCACTTTATTCACTAACTTATAACTTGAATTGCCACTTTTTATATACTTATATATTCAAACTATAGAATGCTCACCAACAATATGTTGACCTTTTATTTTAATATGTTTCAGGCAATAGCGTTATGTGGCTGTGAACAATCGTAACTCTCACGCCTCGACGATTCCGCCGTCAAGGTTGGGGTGTGACAGATTGGTATCAGAGCCCATAACTATAGGGATTTAGGTTATTAGAAATGGTGACCTAGACTATAGCTTATGCATGCACCTTATAGTATTTTTATCTTGTAAATACATGGTTTGCATGTTACATAATGATATGCCTTCTTATGTGCAATTTGATGCCTTAGCATAGGATTGCCTTAGGTATGCTTAAACTTAGTTACTTGTCTCCCTAAACTTATCTTTGACTCTCCCCGAACATAAAACCTTTCAATCTTATTCTCGACGACACGTGGAATCGTATACTATTACTTATGATCTGGATCCTTAGACTCTATGTCTAATCTATATCAATCTCATCAAGGTTTTGATTTCATAAACCAAAGAAATTTGTGTGATACATAGACACCTGTATTCTGGATTTCCTGGCAAAAGGCCTTAGGGCTAAGGCAAGCGTATTCGTATAAATCTCATTGTGAGACCCGTCACGCTACCTGGGGATTTCTGGGATGAGTGATAAACTATGGTCAAAATACACAATCTCTAAGGCAAATGAGTCAACTTACCTTGACGTGTCAACGATTCCAAATGTAATGCGTTACCAAATGGAACCATCCTTTTGTATCTTAAAAATCCTTGAATCCTTGAACTGGTTTATCATTAAAGTTTAAATACTTTCTCATTCTTAACCTAAATAATATTCCTGTTAATATTAAACCCATCCTACAATTCAACTCTTACGTTTAAACGCTCAACGTGTAACGTGTAACAGTATTGAACTCGGCATTTCATGTAACTATCTTCTTATTTTGACCAACGTGAACATGGATTTCAATATACCCAAAGATATTGACAATCTAAACGGTATGGTCTTTAAAACTTTAAACCGTCACTTATGGTTCTTAAATCCTTTTAAGGAGGTGACCAATAACTAAGAACATGCAAAACTGTAGGTGAAATTCCTACATCTCGGGATACTTTGTCTAGGCAATGTGTAAATGGTGATTTGATTCGATCATTGAATCCATTTACTTGACTCGAAACCCTTGTGATAATTGATCACTTAAAAGTACGCGTGTCTTCAAATAAGTTATGGCTGACCTCATGTCTTGAGAAGTCCATGTATTCCCTTCGATTGTGAATCGAATGTTCACATCTTATTGTGGTGTTGAATCATTCTTGTCCTTGATTTCGTCAACCTGATTTAAGACATCCAAGATTTGAACATCATAACAAATTCTGTTACCTCAAATTCTGACCGTAAGTTTTGTAAACATGATTTCCCTTGGTTACATTGATGTAACTTGAAATTTTCTGAATTTTTAAGTGTTATTCTTTTCCTTTCGTTGTTAAGTCGAACCTTGAACCGTCTGCATTGTGGGAGATGCAAGAGTTTGTAAGTCAATCTATGACTAAGAACACTCGTACCTCCTAAACAACTCTAACTCATCAAAACAGGGGTGATTCCCTTACTTTGATGATTCTCTATTCGTTTCGATAAATGGTTTCCAATTATGTGTTTTTATGAAATTTCATCCTCTGGATTAGGGCAAATTCCTCATCCTGAGAATTGACTTCAATTATTCTCATTGGACTTTGCACTTCACAAATGACATGATCTCACCAGAATAGGATTGAAACCCGTACTTTGGTGACAAATGTTAATCTTTGATTGTTTTCTTGTTATTATGAAGCTCAATCATCAAGATAGACGTAAATTTCATATCTTGATGATAATATCATTTTTATGAATTGTATTTTCTCAAATGAACGTCCTCGTCAAGTAGGAGTGAGTTCTGGATTTTGATAAAGAAGTTCATCCTGTTATATTTTGTTTTTGTAAAACTTCATCGTTAAGATAGGAGTGATTTCCCTTACCTTAATGGCGAGTTACCTCGTCTTATTTTAATGAATCCTTAACAATGAGTTGGGATCGAACTTTTTGATTGGTAAGTTAATGGTCATATCTTGGAATACACCATCAAGTTAGGAGTGAAACCACACCTTGATGACTACTCTCATTTCTTGATCTTCAACTTATCATGGCTGTAATCAAGTGACGAGAAGCATATAGTAACTTGAAGGGGGAATCAATGTTGGTGATTCGACCTATCAAGCCAAAGCATGATCTCTGAACTTGAAAGGAGACCCGATCGTTTTAGGTTGATTTTGATTCCCAGTTTGGAGCACTTAAATTCTTAAATCGATTTCTTCCCCTTTATTTTTATTGACTCGATCTAGCTACATCCAACCATTTATTCCTTACTTATCAACTTTCATTTTGAGATATCATCAAACCCATAAGTATAGTCTTCCTAAACAATCCTTTGTCAAATAAAGATATTATCGAATACCTATCTTATTGTTTGATGAATTACGTATGTGATCTGCACTTGGAAATTTGTTACCTTGCAAAACATGGTTACAAATACCTTTCTTATTGTTTGTATCACTTCTTGAATCAATTTTGAATCCTTATCCTTGGAAATATATATCTTGACTTCGAACAACAAGACTCGTTATTATCCTCATTACAATATGGATATAATGATTCATAAAATTTCGTAATCTGTAGTCGTAGGTTTGGCATCAAAGAGAAGACATAACTTGGCAGGTGTCCAAGTGTCTTACTAATAACTTAAACTTGTAAAATGTATATTTAGGTACATTGTGAAGGACTACGTCGAAACGACGCTTAAGATTATTCCTTATTAATCATCCAAAATATACATATTCAATCATGTGAGTATTTCTATACCCATTTATCATTTTCACACTTTTGGGTGAAACATGTTACCGTATAAACGTTGCACTTGTAAACACATTTGATTCTTGTAAACTTATGGCAATTTACTTAAAGTTGTCGTTAGTTGAACTTTTGTGGTTACCATGTTATGGCGTTATATGTACAATCATTAACTATTGCTAGCCTAGCGAAGTCATAGATCTATGGGTAAGACAAGCCTGCTTGATTGTTGCATTGTTCATAACATCCCTAATCACTTTATTCACTAACTTATAACTTGAATTGCCACCTTTTATATACTTATATATTCAAAACTATAGAATGCTCACCAACAATATGTTGACCTTTTATTGTTAATATGTTTCAGGCAATAACGTTATGTGGCTGTGAACAATCGTAACTCTCACGCCTCGACGATTCCGCCGTCAAGGTTGGGGTGTGACAGTTATTAATAAAAATAATTTACCAAAAGTTTATTTAACTTTTAAATATTTAAAACTTAAACTAAGAAGTTAAGGGGGTAATTTTGTAATTTTTGAAACCTGTTTTAATTACTTTTAACAAGAAATAATAACCCTTGGATAGTTGAGGGACCATTTCTGTAACATTTTGAAATCCCAAACCCCCTCCCCGTCGACCCACTGCTGTCTCCGGCCACACTATTCCGGCGGCCCTCCGGCGTCTCCAAAGCCACAAATCGATCGATCTCACGCGGATTAAATCGCCCCGACACTTTCAAGTGGGAGATTCGAACCTAGACCCACCTCAAATTGAAAAATTGGAGTGCGTTTATAACCAAACCCACTTCTCCTTCTTTTTCGGCCGACCAACCACTACAAACCGCACTACACATCGCAATTATACAATTAAATTGATCCAAAGGTTCTATTATAAGAATCCTAAACTAATGCGACTTTCAATCGCATCTGAAACAAACTTAAACACCTCCATTGATCACCACCTTCGACCGCAACCTGCAACCTACTCTAACACCAACATACGGCCATTCTAATTACAAATTGACATAGGGCTTTGCATCAAGAACAGTTCCTGAAGCTACCCACGAAATTAATTCGATTATCTTCATCGTTTGCTCATCCTTTGATTCATTATAACTCGCGGCCTGCTCGACGACGCGTTCACCTTCAAACCATCACCATTCGGGTAATTAAATACATCTCCATAATCGTTGCATCATGGGGAATAAAAGCCCCATGAACATAGCTTATATACTACATCGAATTGGGGCTCAATTCGGATCAAATCGAACTAGGGTTCTAAGGGATTTGGGGGAAACTGGGTAAAACACTTTAAGAATATATGGAACTGCTTTCTGTCGCGGCTAAGAGCCTTGGTTTACTGGTATGAACGCGGGTGTGTGAGTTGGAGGTCACGGGTTCGAACCCGACCCCCAACATCTATTTTTTTGAAAGCCTTTTTTCACACTTTAAAAATCCAGAAAAATTACTAAAAATTATAAAAATAATTTTTATAAACTTTGTTTATTTTAGAAGTTATCTAATTATTTTCTGGAAATTTATTTCTTTAAATACCTTATTTAATTATTTATTTATATAGTTATTACAAATGTTATAAATAATTACTTATATAAAAATGGATTTTAAATAATGATTTAAACCATCAAGTTATTAATGAAGATTATATTATTTTAATTATGGATTTATTATGATAAATGAAGGAATTATATTTAATAATTTCACAAATTATTTACAAATACGAATATTATCAATATAATTATGATCATGCCATTGTTATTATTATTATCAATATTGGTAATATTATTAATACATGGTGTTGTTGTATATCAAATCGTGCGCGTCTAACCGAACCGACCCGAATCCAACCAAATGTATTTATTCGCGTTGAACACATTTTAAAAACTTAACTACAATTAATAATAGGTGTTGATCGTGTTTGATCGTGCATTACCTTATTCTTTGAAGTTCTTGCTCATTTCATTACATCAATTCAAGGTGAGTTTACAGCCCCACTTTTACTTTATACTCTTTTGAGGGAGAGAAACATGCTGTTTTCATAAACGTTACATTACATTGGATTTTTGTAATACTGCATATACTTGATACTATGGTGTTATACTTGCCCAACGGACCGTTAATAGACTTAACGAGGTAATTGTTAGTAGTACTACTGGGATTGACATACCCCACCCGGGCTAGTCGCGCTAGCACAACGTTCGTCAAACGGGTGAACGGTTAGCCTAATTACAAGTGTTGTGGTGTGATCCACATCCGGGCCTGTTTATTATTTGATTACATGTCAGCTCGGCCGCGATTTCATACACATAGTGATCATTATGGATTAGCTACCCACTATATGCTTTAATTACATAATCCGGGATTTTCATACTTGACGGATTACATAATCCGGGAATTACATACTTGACGGAATACATAATCCGGGATTTTCATACTTGACGGATTACATAATCCGGAATTACATACTTGACGGATTACATAATCCGGGATTTTCATACTTGACGGATTACATAATCCGGGAATTACATACTTGACGGATTACATAATCCGGGATTTTCATACTTGACGGATTACATAATCCGGGAATTACATACTTGACGGATTACATAATCCGGATTTTTATACTTGACGGATTTCATAATCCGGGAATTACATACTTGACGGATTACATAATCCGGGAATTTCATACTTGACGGATTACATAATCCGGGAATTACATATTTATCGGATTACATAATCCGGGATTTCATTACTGATACTTATCGGATTACATAATCCGAGGATTTCATTACTGATACTTACTGTCTTCTGATAAACCTGTGAACTCATCAGTCTTGTACTGAGATTTTTGCATGTTTTCTCTCAGGACATTGATGTGGCACGTCTAGGAGCACAGCATCCACTGCATGTCATTCCGCGTTCATCTCAAACTGTTTTCAAGATTTAATTAGCATTTACTTTACATAAATTGGATTGGACGCGTGTTTGCGTGTTCCAAAACTATTGTTAAATGTTTTCCTGTTTTCGCTTCCGCACAACTTAAATATATTTGGTTTGTTTCATTAAAATTAAACAACTTATATGATTTGTAATTATCGAGTCGTTTGGTGTAACTGATGCTTATCTGAGATCCTGGTTGTGTCACACGTCTGACGGTAAAACCCCGTTAGCGGATTTTGAGGGTGTGACACCTTCAATTAAATAATATTACTTTATATCATTATTATTAATTTTCTTCTCATTCACTCACAAAACATTTTTAAAAATATTAAAAAATTTATAAGAGTTGTACCGTGATTTTCAATTTCACAACCACTCATGACCATTTCATATAATATAAGGCACATACTCGCATAAAATGAAGAACCTAATATGAATGCTCTTATACCGACAAAGAGGATATAGCCGAATGAATTTGGGATATAAACGGTTAGGTCTCTACGTTATGTAGATTGCGTGTTGGTTGGTTTGGGATTAAAGAGCTTACGAGCTAGATCTTACCAAGTCCTTGAGCCTAAGAATGAGGTCCGATCTACGCACACGTCATTGTGACCTTTGTATATTAGTATTAATTTTGGGGTTTTTATTTGACGGTGGGCTTTAAAGCAACTTATGATGATGATATTGTGTTAGCGTATAAAATTATATACGATTTGTTTAAACCGTAAAAACAATCGACTACATAAAATGTAGGGACTAGGGAAGGACATGCTATGAAATGAAAGCATTTTAGAGCATTCACAGTGTATTCCTTATCTTTATTTATATAATTACACTAAAAATCACTATATTTTCTCTCTTTTTTTTAATCAAATAATACTTTTTATACTCTTATTATTATTTTTTTCCCTCCTCCACTCACAACCACTTTTACAAATATTAAAAAGTTATAGGGATTAACAGTGATTCTTCAAATATATCAATCAATAATAACTTTTTTCTCTCTCATTCACTCACAACCACTCAAAATAATTTTATATAATATACCAAACATACTCACATATTTTTAGGGATTTCACTGTGAATGCTCTTACTACGTTTTTTTTTACAACAAATCTATCCTACTATACTCCTAAATTACACCGAGTTACACTATGCTCGAATTTGAACCCAGGACCTCCTCTTTAAGAGGCAAAGCCTCCACCAAGTAAGATAGTCCCACGTCAGCTATTCTCTTGTTACGATAGTTGTCATTTTCACCTGTAGGGATAAAGTTATATATGCTGGCATAAGTACTCCTATGGTTTTTTACCCTTTAGTTAAATCAAAAACAGCATATCACTTTCGAAGTTTCGGTTATGAACATATAAAATAGACATCAGATGTAAACTGATTGGTGTACTTTCACCAGTTCACATGTGTACTTGTTCACTTATGAACTAATCTTAATCGAATATATATAATTAATATGCGAATCAACATTTGTTTGGAAATATATGAAGGCAAATCACACGTCTCAAATGACTTTACATTGAGTTTCAACCAAACCAAATGAGGAGACTTTTGTGTCGAATTTGTTTTTTTACACAAACCAGTCCAACCTCTAATCGTTGGTTAATCAACACTTGAAAACAATAAGCCAACCCAACGAGTAGTGGTTGCGAACTTGCTTTTACACAAACTATTCCAACCGCTAATCATGGTGAACATATATGTATGTTGTGTGTCAAATCCAACAAATAATGATAAATTAAACTTATTATTATGAGTGACAGTAGAATATGTGTCCTTAAGAATACAGACTAACTGATTATACCAAACGTTCTGAGTACATGATTATTAAAATAAACTAAACGGAGGAATTTTTATTTTGACTGGATATGAAGAAAAATAAATTTCAATAATAAAGAAGACAATGGAAACTTTTTGTTAAAATTACATAAATTTTAAACAATTAAAATTGCCATTAAACGGAAGTGAATTCTATTACTAATTAAACCCTTTTGTCGGTGGGTTTTTTTTTTGTTGGTTTTGTTTTGTTTTGTTTGTATGTGTTTTATAGGTTTGTTTTGGATGTGGGTTTGAGGTTTGGGGGTGCGGTTTTTTGCGGGTTGTTGTCGGTTTTCTATTTTGGACTGTGCCGCATTCTTGCAATTTTGATGATCGTCTGTTTTGTGTATGGTGTTGGGCTTTGATTTAGTTTTTAGTTCTGTATGTTCTGGTGTGTTATGTATTTGAGGTTTTGATATGTTTTAATTTGTGTATTTTGCTGACTTTTTGGTTTTGAACATTCATTTTGATTTTGATTTAGGGTTACATTAAAACTCGCATAGACGCGACAACTATTTTAGTTTATCATATAATAATAGTAGTAGTTCAAATTATATCTATCTTAAAAAACTTTATTATATAATATTACGTGTTTATTTTCATGTGTAATTTTTTTTTGTTGGTTTTGTTTTGTTTTGTTTGTATGTGTTTTTATAGGTTTGTTTTGGATGTGGGTTTGAGGTTTAGGGTGCGGTTTTCTTGCGGGTTGTTGTCGGTTTTCTATTTTGGACTGTGCCGTATTCTTGCGATTTTGATGATCGTCTGTTTTGTGTATGGTGTTGGGCTTTGATATAGTTTTAGTTCTGTATGTTTTGGTGTGTTATGGATTTGGGGTTTTGCTTTGTTTTAATTTGTGTATTTTGCTAACTTTTTGGTTTTGAACATTCATTTTGATTTTGGTTTAGGGTTACATTAAAACTCGAATAGACGCGGCAACTATTTTAGTTTATCATATAATAATAGTAGTAGTTCAAATTATATCTATCTTAAAAAACTTTATTATATAATATTACGTGTTTATTTTCATGTATAAATTTTGTTTTGAACGAGTTGGGTCAAATATTATAATTTTATTTCGTTGGTATAACTTCGAGTTACTCTATATATGTTTTGATGTAAATTTTGCTATGAAATGTATTAGAGCGAATGTAATCTATGCTTTATCATGTCGCTTTCTTTCCCGCACTTGCTTATTTTGATATACATTTTGAGTTGTTATACGTTTTAACGTAAATTGTGTTTGAAATATAGTCGATTTAAATAAAATATATTTTCATTTGATTGTACAAATTCGTGTTATTCCATATTTTACGTAAATTTAGTTCGGAAACAAGTTGAGTCGATTATATTTTATACTTGATCATGACACGTACGTTCGCCGTCGCAGCAACGCGCGGCGAGTAAATTACTAGTTACTATTATATTATTATTGCTATTCCTTTCACCAACTCACAGGTTAATTGAGTCACTTGTGTTTCATGTTTCGTGACAGATTGTTGGGGGCCCAGCAAATATAACGGCCCAACAGGTTCTACTAACCCAAGGCCGACCCAAGAAAGATATTAATAACCCCAGGCCCCAGCAACTTATTGATTTGAGCTCTAAGGCCACGATCACATTTCTGGTTGGGTTTATTATTTTACCGTTGCAAGGCTGTGTAAAAAAAGGAGAGTAACGATATAGATTAAAACAAACAGAGGAAAGAATCAGATCCATTGTATGTTTTACTATTAACATTTAGATCTTCTTCATTAGATTATTGTATTAATGATCTGATTCTTGGTCTTTGTCTATTTTCTTCTGTTTCATAGAATAAAAACTCGTTTCTGGTTACACAAATTTTGGTTTGGGTTTAGTACAAATTGATTGTGGTGTTTCTTGACATTTAGTTTCCCCTTTTTCCATCATTCAATTATATTTCAAATCTAAAACAATATGTAATTATCTCAATCTCAAACTCACTCATGTTTTTGTATTGTGTTCTTATCCGTTATTCATATATATAATTTAGAATTAACAATCTTTTTGAATAAAATTTTAATGTTAACAGTAATATTACCTTTCTTGAGCGGCTAATTCTCGGCATCCCTCGCGGGTTTGTTAACCCGATTTCTAACCCAGGCCTCAAAGCCGAAGAACCTATGGCGGTGCTCACGATTTACCCACCCTAACTCGAGGCCGGGCCCCTTAACACATCGACTACCCTGAGGACTTATCTTTAGCATAAAACATTTCATAATAACATAAAGCATTACATAATTAGACTAGCTAGCCAGTAAAAAGCTCTGTGATGCAGTAACCACACAAGAAAGGGCCCATTAGATACACATCAATGGTGGCTCAAATATCTTAACACGTGCTTATTAGGTCAAACTGATTTGGTAGAATGCCTTGAATCTAGTGAACTAACGGTTACATATTTGTCATAAGCCAATAGTCAACAAAATAATTTGGATGAATATTCTTTTCAGCAGTTGCTAAAAGAGAAATCGTGACTTTGCTTCTTAATTCTCATTAATCATGCACAGTATGTCTCCAATCTGTCTACCTCCTTTTCTATTTCAAAGCCGTGTTACTTTTTTGATACAAGGAAAATGATTTGTGATGTTTAAAATTTGTAACCTTGTGTGATATTAAAAAGAATAAATTACACATTTCATCCTTTACGTATATAGTAAACTCTAATATTCTATATATCCTTAAACTTTGTTAATTACACGAAACCTAACATCATTTATGTTTATGGTTTGTCACTGATCATATCCTTTTTACTAACTGGTGATATAACATATGTTAAGTCTCCGATAAATGACATTATACCCTTCTTAGTTAAAGTAAACAAAATAAAATATTGTCCTCTTTGGTTTACACTTCCTGAAACAAACAAACAAACAAACCCAGTATGTCTCACTGGAGTAAGGTTTGGGAGTGGTAGGTGATGGCCAGTCTTTCCTCTAAATAGACCCACGGCTCGAAAACGATAACAACAAAATATATTACATATATCACATAGGCATACATGATAAAGAGTTTTGTATATGCATATATATGTCCATAAACAAAATAACCAGATTATATTGCATACATCACACACATCACATAAGCAATAGCATACTCAAAACAATCAGAATGATCATACAACCTCACATAAGCAATTAAGCAAACGTCACAAAAGCAAACATAACAGCATTGAAACAGGTTAGAGGTAGATAAACTTTACTGTGATACTAGGCAAGGAATAAAACAGTTAAATTATACTACGATATTAACAATACAAATAGGGCCGTTAGCACTAAGGCTTCACCTACAATGGACAAATAACGTTACCACTAGTAGTCCCTAACTTTAATTCTACGCCTCCACGCATTCCTATCCTTGACCATGTGCTCGGAGAGGTGAACTCTACCATATCCCGGCTAATCATCTCATCCCATGTCAACTTAGGTCTTTCTCTACTCCTCTTACCATCTAAAATGATGCGCTCCACTGCTCTAACTGGCGCTGACATCTGTCTCCTCTTCACGTGCCCAAACCATCTCAATCTTTCCTCTCGTATTTTGTTCGTGATACATGCCACCTGTAGTCTCTGTCGGAAGACGTCGTTCCTTATCCGATCCAGCCTCGTGTGTCCACACATCCACCTTAGCATTAACATTTTACACTTCCTGAAAAGATGGTGTTTAAATCAAGTTCTACAAACGCCAATCATCCTTAGCGTTAGTGGTTAAGATGGGTATCCAAAACATGTAAAAAAAAAGGTTTTAAGTTTAAGTCTCCCTTCGAATAAAAATACTTCGGGTTAAGGCAGATGCTTTTTGTAATTGTGGGTTTCCTCCAGAGGAGATACCCCTCAATAGCAAACTCAAAACAGACCAAATGGGGATCAAGTTCTAACACTAATACCACCAAGAGGAATTGATTTGAATTAGCGTTGGTGTTACCGCATGAATCGATTATAAAAGAGGATTACCAAATTTTCAAGTTGAATCATAACCACCACAACATCACAATTGGTAAGAAACTAGCAAAGTTCTATCAGCCTAAGCATGTTGTTTCCTGTAAATTGTCGTCTCTATTGAACACGAAGTCCATGTTCTTCCATTAATTTTTACAACCTAGCCCCCACTCAAAGTTATAGTCCCTTTCCAATGACACACCAAAGTTATGGTCCCTTTCCTAAAAAAATTGGAGGGATGCATGATGAAAATAGGTGAAGAAAACCCGTCTAAAACGCCCGATCCACACTTCTTCTCTGTATATAACACGTATATTATGTTCATGTACATTATAACAATTTAACATGTATATTACTTTTATCTGCATTTTCATATCAATTTCAAAGTTGTTATGCATATGGTCTCTATGTTTTGAACAATTAATATATTTGAGTAGCTAAGTAAAAATGGTAACAAGATGAGAATAAATTATCATTTTCTAACGAGTTTAGGCATTCTCTAACACTCGTTTTCACAACAACATTTTTTTAATGAGCACATTTATGTTTGTTCTTGCACAATTATATTTTTTACTTTTTTTAATTCTTAAACTCAATTTGTTGATCATTAATGCTCATTCTAATTACAACATAAACTTTTTTGGGTCGTAATATTAAGACACCCACTATTATAAATTGACGCTCTCATATACGTCTAATATATCACTATATGCCGTGTATAGGATTGACGATACTGAAAACAAGAAAAATTTAGAGGGAGGCTTGTCAGAGGGATATACGTCTCAAATAGCTCTATACGACGCGTATAGCAAAATTCGACACTGAATTCAAGAAAAAAAGAGTAAATTACCGTTTGCATCCCTCACGTTTGTTCATTTTAACCATTTGCATCCTTGCGGTTTCAAAATTACCATTTGCATCCCTAACGTTTCGTGTTATCTTCATTTGAATCTATACGTTTCATTTTTATCTCCGTTTGAGTCCAAATGATTAACATCGTTAATGTTTCTTTTAAAATTATTATTAAAAAGATGAAATTACCCTTCAAATTAAATAATAACATAAAAACCCTTGTGGGTCCCATCCATCAACATCATCTTCTTCAAACCACCACCATAACCACCCCTACCGCAGCAGCCCAGCACCACCACCGCAGCACCTTAGCAACCCATCACCACCACTGCAGCCCCTATCAGCGCCACCACCGCAGCCGCCCAGCACCACCACTGCAGCCAGTATCACCACCACCGCAACCCCATCACTACCACCGCAGCCCCTATCACCACCACCGTAGCCACCCATCACCACCACGCAGCCACCCATCACCAGTTTCACATCTCTTTATAACTTCATTTCCATATGTTGACTGTTGAGAGTCATCTTCCCCACTCTCAATAACAGTTCTCACATAAACGAAGTTGGTTCATTTTCCCCTTAAAAGTGCTAACCTCTGTTACCTTCATCATCAAGTTACCTAAAAAACCAATTGATGATCCAATTAATTGATGCAGTGTATCAAATTCTTGTTCATCTTCAGTCGTTGAATCATTGTAACAATCAATCGCTTTACACTTTTATTTCAATCGCAATTTGACGTTAATTTGGTACGAAATGGCGATAGATCTCTACTCTGATAACTCCGGTGGTGTGACGACGAGCCCTAGGATTTCATTCTCGTATGATCTCTCACAATCCGACACTGTTCCGATCGAACAACTTCTCCGATCGTTTTCATCGTCTTCTACCGTCAATTCAACTTCTACGTGCAGGAAAACTCCGATCTCCATCACGCGTCCATGGCGGATGAGCTTTTCTCCGACGGTAAAATCCTCCCGACGGAGGTTAAATCCAAAAGCCATCCATCCCAACGGAGGTCGACGGAGGACTCGCAGGAGGTACGGTTGAGGTGGTAGGAGAGGACACCGGAGGGGAGAAGTCCGACGGGGAAGCCGTGGTGGTGAGGATGGAGTGAGAAGAAGAGGGAGAAGAGAGAGAAGATAAAGGGAATATAAAATGGTTTGGGGTGTAGAGGAGAATTTTGTTTTTTAATTAAGGGTATTTTTGTCTTTTTACTAAAACTAACGGAAAAATCTAACGTCGTCAGTGTGTTGGATACAAATGGAAATAAAAATGAAACGTTAGGGATGCAAATGGTAATTTTGAAACCGCAGGGATACAAATGGTTAAAATGAACAAACGTCAGGGATGCAAATGGTAATTTACTCAAGAAAAATTTAAACGGCTGCCAGATGAGTTATATGTCTCATATAAGACTATACAACCTTACTATACAATACGTATAGGACGATACGACCCACATAAAATTCTAATGTATTGATTTATAGTTAAGGGATGACAAGATGTCAAGGTTTTTTCTTTTAAGGACAAATTTCATTAAAGCAATAACAAGCAACATATAAACAATAGCCTCGAGTAGTAAGGTACTAGACCAACACGTTACAAAATAACTTTTTAACACGCAACTTACAGTTCTTTACTTTTTTGTATTTTTTAAATTCAAATCTCCATGCATTGACGGAGGAATGTGCAATAGTTAATTAACATTATCTATATAACTTTGTAATCCTAGACTCCTAGAAGTAGAGGTGCAAAAATCGGGTTTTTTTTGGAACCGGTTCGGATTGGAACCGGACCGGTTCCAAGTCAAAGAAAGAAAACCGGTTTTTATCAAAAACCGGTTCGGGTCGGAACCGGTTTTTATGGGGAAAAACCCAACCCGATTGGAACCGGTCCAGTTGGAACCGGTCCGGGTTGGAACCGAACCGGGTTGGGTTCATGAACCGGTTTGGAAAACCGGTTATTCTTTTTTTTATTTTTTTATTTTATGTTTAATAACGTTAATAATTGTTATAAGTATATTATTTATATATCATCATCATCATCATCATCATCATCATCATCATTATCATCATCATCATCCATCATATACTATCATCTAATCATCATCATCATCATTATCATCACTCATCATCATCATATCATCATCATCATCATTATCATCATCATCATTATCATTCATATCGTTCATTATCATCATCATTATTCATCATCATCATCATCATCATCATCATCATGTTACTATTATCATCATCATCATCATCATCATCATCATCATCATCATCATCATCATCATCATCATCATCATCATCATCATCATCATCATCATCATCATCATCATCATCATCATCATCATCATCATCATCATCATCATCATCATCATCATCATCATCATCATCATCATCATCATCATCATCATCATCATCATCATCATCATCATCATCATCATCATCATCATCATCATCATCATCATCATCATCATCATCATCATCATCATCATCATCATCATCATCATCACATCATCATCATCATCATCATCATCATCATCATCATCATCATCATCATCATCATCATCATCATCATCATCATCATCATCATCATCATCATCATCATCATCATCATCATCATCATCATCATCATCATCATCATCATCATCATCATCATCATCATCATCATCATCATCATCATCATCATCATCATCATCATCATCATCATCATCATCATCATCATCATCATCATCATCATCATCATCATCATCATCATCATCATCATCATCATCATCATCATCATCATCATCATCATCATCATCATCATCATCATCATCATCATCATCATCATCATCATCATCATCATCATCATCATCATCATCATCATCATCATCATCATCATCATCATCATCATCATCATCATCATCATCATCATCATCATCATCATCATCATCATCATCATCATCATCATCATCATCATCATCATCATCATCATCATCATCATCATCATCATCATCATCATCATCATCATCATCATCATCATCATCATCATCATCATCATCATCATCATCATCATCATCATCATCATCATCATCATCATCATCATCATCATCATCATCATCATCATCATCATCATCATCCATCATCATCATCATCATCATCATCATCATCATCATCATCATCATCATCATCATCATCATCATCATCATCATCATCATCATCATCATCATCATCATCATCATCATCATCATCATCATCATCATCATCATCATACTCATCATCATCATCATCATCATCATCATCATCATCATCATCATCATCATCATCATCATCATCATCATCATCATCATCATCATCATCATCATCATCATCATCATCATCATCATCATCATCATCATCATCATCATCATCATCATCATCATCATCATCATCATCATCATCATCATCATCATCATCATCATCATCATCATCATCATCATCATCATCATCATCATCATCATCATCATCATCATCATCATCATCATCATCATCATCATCATCATCATCATCATCATCATCATCATCATCATCATCATCATCATCATCATCATCATCATCATCATCATCATCATCATCATCATCATCATCATCATCATCATCATCATCATCATCATCATCATCATCATCATCATCATCATCATCATCATCATCATCATCATCATCATCATCATCATCATCATCATCATCATCCATCATCATCATCATCATCATCATCATCATCATCATCATCATCATCATCATCATCATCATCATCATCATCATCATCATCATCATCATCATCATCATCCATCATCATCATCATCATCATCATCATCATCATCATCATCATCATCATCATCATCATCATCATCATCATCATCATCATCATCATCATCATCATCATCATCATCATCATCATCATCATCATCATCATCATCATCATCATCATCATCATCATCATCATCATCATCATCATCATCATCATCATCATCATCATCATCATCATCATCATCATCATCATCATCATCATCATCATCATCATCATCATCATCATCATCATCATCATCATCATCATCATCATCATCATCATCATCATCATCATCATCATCATCATCATCATCATCATCATCATCATCATCATCATCATCATCATCATCATCATCATCATCATCATCATCATCATCATCATCATCATCATCATCATCATCATCATCATCATCATCATCATCATCATCATCATCATCATCATCATCATCATCATCATCATCATCATCATCATCATCATCATCATCATCATCATCATCATCATCATCATCATCATCATCATCATCATCATCATCATCATCATCATCATCATCATCATCATCATCATCATCATCATCATCATCATCATCATCATCATCATCATCATCATCATCATCATCATCATCATCATCATCATCATCATCATCATCATCATCATCATCATCATCATCATCATCATCATCATCATCATCATCATCATCATCATCATCATCATCATCATCATCATCATCATCATCATCATCATCATCATCATCATCATCATCATCATCATCATCATCATCATCATCATCATCCATCATCATCATCATCATCATCATCATCATCATCATCATCATCATCATCATCATCATCATCATCATCATCATCATCATCATCATCATCATCATCATCATCATCATCATCATCATCATCATCATCATCATCATCATCATCATCATCATCATCATCATCATCTCATCATCATCATCATCATCATCATCATCATCATCATCATCATCATCATCATCATCCATCATCATCATCATCATCATCATCATCATCATCATCATCATCATCATCATCATCATCATCATCATCATCATCATCATCATCATCATCATCATCATCATCATCATCATCATCATCATCATCATCATCATCATCATCATCATCATCATCATCATCATCATCATCATCATCATCATCATCATCATCATCATCATCATCATCATCATCATCATCATCATCATCATCATCATCATCATCATCATCATCATCATCATCATCATCATCATCATCATCATCATCATCATCATCATCATCATCATCATCATCATCATCATCATCATCATCATCATCATCATCATCATCATCATCATCATCATCATCATCATCATCATCATCATCATCATCATCATCATCATCATCATCATCATCATCATCATCATCATCATCATCATCATCATCATCATCATCATCATCATCATCATCATCATCATCATCATCATCATCATCATCATCATCATCATCATCATCATCTCATCATCATCATCATCATCATCATCATCATCATCATCATCATCATCATCATCATCATCATCATCATCATCATCATCATCATCATCATCATCATCATCATCATCATCATCATCATCATCATCATCATCATCATCATCATCATCATCATCATCATCATCATCATCATCATCATCATCATCATCATCATCATCATCATCATCATCATCATCATCATCATCATCATCATCATCATCATCATCATCATCATCATCATCATCATCATCATCATCATCATCATCATCATCATCATCATCATCATCATCATCATCATCATCATCATCATCATCATCATCATCATCATCATCATCATCATCATCATCATCATCATCATCATCATCATCATCATCATCATCATCATCATCATCATCATCATCATCATCATCATCATCATCATCATCATCATCATCATCATCATCATCATCATCATCATCATCATCATCATCATCATCCATCATCATCATCATCATCATCATCATCATCATCATCATCATCATCATCATCATCATCATCATCATCATCATCATCATCATCATCATCATCATCATCATCATCATCATCATCATCATCATCATCATCATCATCATCATCATCATCATCATCATCATCATCATCATCATCATCATCATCATCATCATCATCATCATCATCATCATCATCATCATCATCATCATCATCATCATCATCATCATCATCATCATCATCATCATCATCATCATCATCATCATCATCATCATCATCATCATCATCATCATCATCATCATCATCATCATCATCATCATCATCATCATCATCATCATCATCATCATCATCATCATCATCATCATCATCATCATCATCATCATCATCATCATCATCATCATCATCATCATCATCATCAATCATCATCATCATCATCATCATCATCATCATCATCATCATCATCATCATCATCATCATCATCATCATCATCATCATCATCATCATCATCATCCATCATCATCATCATCATCATCATCATCATCATCATCATCATCATCATCATCATCATCATCATCATCATCATCATCATCATCATCATCATCATCATCATCATCATCATCATCATCATCATCATCATCATCATCATCATCATCATCATCATCATCATCATCATCATCATCATCATCATCATCATCATCATCATCATCATCATCATCATCATCATCATCATCATCATCATCATCATCATCATCATCATCATCATCATCATCATCATCATCATCATCATCATCATCATCATCATCATCATCATCATCATCATCATCATCATCATCATCATCATCATCATCATCATCAATCATCATCATCATCATCATCATCATCATCATCATCATCATCATCATCATCATCATCATCATCATCATCATCATCATCATCATCATCATCATCATCATCATCATCATCATCATCATCATCATTCATCATCATCAAATCGCCTTAGAAAAATAAACATCAAAAATAACATTAAAATTAAACTAAAAATTACATATTACGAATACAAGTTTTCCTAATTTAATCGACTTCGTCGGTTTGTGTGCCAATGCGTTGAGACAACTTATAAGCGAGTTCTTCGTCGGAGAGCGGTGAGGATCGTCCGGTTTATACCTCTTGTTCGTGTATTTCTTCTTCAATTGGTATTTCTTCTTCAAGGTTTGATTTATCTTGTCTTCTTTCGGCCGCATCTAAGCGGTCTTTTAAACATACACATCTCTAGCGATGTTGGAGTTAGCTTTGTTTTTCTTATCGATAAACCCTGCCACTAAGAGAAAATGCAGACTCCGAAGCTACCGTGAAAGCTTGGACGGTTAGTAAATCACGTGCCATGGTGGCTAGGACCGGAAATTATGATTCATTTCCTTTTCACCATGTTAGAATATCAAACGACAAAAATTCTTCGGGAGTCATAGTAGATAAAAAATCGGTTCCCATATACCTCCGAGTTCGCTACTTAGAGCGTTACCCCTCTGACGTTTACTGTTTTCATTTCTCAAAGTATTATATAAACTAATCATCGGGTCTCTACTTGAGCTCGACGAACTCGATTTCATGTTCGATGACCGTGGATGTTTGAGGTTATACCATATTTTTCAACATAAACATTAAACAATTTTTTAAAAATGTCATTAAATGTTTGTTTTGCATTAACATTAAAAAATAAATCTTTTTCATGTAAATCTCATCAATTAAAGTTTCTACCCCCGAAACATTTAAGCACGGGTCTAGTGCGGCGGAACACGTAAAAAGGGGGCAGTTCGAGGAAATATTTTACAAATTTTTCTTTCATCGGCGCCACCATTGCTGAAAACATTTCATTTCTTTCTTCGTATTCACTTAATTTATTTGTCATTAAATACAATGGATTAAGTGTTAGAGAACTTGTTGGATAATAAACCCCCGATAATTTTGTACTTGCGTTTTTAAAAAGCTCTAAAAATTGAGTTATTTCTTGAATATATTCCCAACCCTCTAACGAAAATGGAACAACCCGACCCCGTATCACAAGACTATCGTGAAAAATATGAAGCGTTTCTTTTTGTCGCAAAGCACTATTAAACATTTTCCAAGTAGAATTCCATCTAGTCGGGCATCCCAATTTGGTCCTAAACAAACGGAATTCGTATCGTGACATATTTTTCTATAATTAACATATCTTTTTCTACTAGTTTTAAAAATGTCATGTGACATATTTTTTAAAGACGTTTTAAAATCTTCAACTTCAGGAACGCCAAGACCATATTGCACAACTAAATTAATAATATGTGCAACATATCTTGAATGAAAAAATACGCCGTCACAAACCGGTTTATTTTATTTTTAATTTTTCAACGGCTGATGTGTTTTCGAGGCGTTATCAATGACATTAAAAAAATTGTTTTCTAATTTAAATGTTTTGATTACAAAGTCTAAAATTTGAAATAAATTATCACCGGTATGCGGATATCCAAATAATTCAAACGCAATCGTACGTTTCGTAATTTGCCACGAACTTGGATCTATCCATTGGGCGGTGACGCAAAGGTACGATTCCGGTAAACCATGTGGAGCGGACCAAACGTCGGTAGTTAAGTTCACACCGGTTTGTAAATTTTCAAACAAAATCTTTAAATCATTTTTGCTTGTTTCCAAAGATTTAAACAATCACGTCTAAGAGTAGTGCGACTTACGTGAGTGTAGCGTGGTTGAAAAGTTTCTTGAATCAATTTTGTTAACCGAGGGTTGTCGAAGTGATCGAACGGTAATCCTTCTTGAATTACAAACTTTGTCATTCTATCTCGAACCATATCGACGCTGAAGTTCCATAAACCACCATCGTTTCCGATTGATGTTTGGCCTTGACTCGGTGTATTTTTCAAAGACTTGCACCATTTGGTCATATGGTTTCTCAAAGTCGAGTTAGAATCCGACTTGAAAACGAACCACAAGCTTTGCATCGAGCTTTATTTTGACCATTCGACATTTCGCATAAGTCGAAATTGCACCAAATCTCTTGGTTTCTCGTTGTTGATATAATTCTAACAACGCTAGCGACACTTGAGGATCCACTGGTTAGAACGGATGATTCAGAAGCCATTATATAAAATTCAAGAGATTGAGAGAATAGAAAGTTGAGAGTGAGTGAGCGTTTTTTGCGTTTTTAAACACGTTTTTAAGCTTTTGAGTATTGTGACTAAACCATTACATCAACTACCTATTTATACTATCATATAAAGGCAAAATGGTCAAAAAAAACTTGAAAAAAAACGGTCAAAAAGGACTTCAAACGGCTATATGACCGTTTGAAAAAAAAATCCAACGGTTCGAACCGGTTCCAAACCGGTTTTCTTGAACCGGTTCCAAAACCGGGTTGGCCCAAAACCGGTTCCAAACCGGTTTCACCCAAAACTAATCCAAACCGGTCCCAAACCGTCGGTTTTTTTCCGGGTTGGAGCCGTTTAGCCTATTACCGGTTCCAAACCGGTTCGGGTTCAGGTCGGGCTACCGGGTCGGGTCGGGTAACCGGTTCTTGCGTGCACCTCTACCTAGAAGCATAACAAACGTATTTTTATAATTTTTTTGTATTTTTTTATCATTCGTCTTTGTCTTAGTTTGATGATTGGTGTTTACATTTTGCTCTAACTTGGTTTTAATAATATATGCTTCATCTTGTTCAAAAAAGAATTAATTAACATTATCTATATAATTAAAATTCTAAAATAAAGTAAGCAGATACATAAGATTAAGGAGACTAAACAAAACTTCGTAATCTTTGGAGCATAACAAAAGTTGAAGAGTGGCTAAACATATCCATCTTTACTTTTTATTGAGTGAGGGTTTTAAAAAAGAAGTATGTTTAGCAGCAGCCTAAAAGCTGCTATGATATGTGTTGGGTTAATGGACCTCTAAACCTCCTTTTTACTACAAGAAAACTAGATTTTTACAACTGTTATTTTAGTCTCAAATCCATCACAAAGTGATATCTATGAGAGAATTTAGCGACTGCTAATGCAGTGGTGTATCTTGTGAAATGTTCGCGGTCCCTTATCTTGAGATCAGTTTAGTGGTTTATGACCTATACCTTTTTGCCTCCGATTTGCGACCACCTTTTACGACCACTACTTCGCAACAGGTCTATGACTGCTTTTATGATCGGTTTGCGGCCACCTTTGCTGAGTAATTTACGATCGTTTTTTGTAACACCCCGACCCCTCATACTACCAATGTTTTTCGTTTTGCCCACGAGAATCTTACGGATTTGCTTTTGGTTGCCTGGGTGTTAAATGTAACCTTTCGTATTTTCGTTAAATAAAAATTTACATCGTTATGTTCTTGTAAGGACCTTTTTGTCATTTAATGAAACATTGAGGGTTCGTCTATGCTCGTTTCTGCGTTAATTTAAAAGTTAATAAATTACTTTACTAAATAATAATAATAACGATGGTAAATACAACTTTTATTTATTAATATAAACTTAACTTAAGTTATAATAATAAAAATGATCACAATAGTAAAAATAAAATAAAATAAAAATAATATATATAATAATAAAAATAATGATTTATAAAAGTTAAACAATTTGTAAGTTAGAAAAATTTTGAAATATTAAGCCTTAATTAAGTTAAGGGGGAATCTATGTCAAGTTTGAAACTTTAAATCAAAGTTTATTACATAAAATAACAAAAACTAGAATTACAGGGACCATTGTGTAAAATTGTTAAACCCAAACCTCCCCCCCCCCCGTTTTCCCGACCATCTCGCCGGCCTAACTCCGGAGGCCCTCCGGCCACCCCAAAACCATTAAATTTCGTTGAATACCAATCCAAAAACCTTTCCAAATCATTCCAGAACGTGATTCGAACTTGAATACACCCTTTAATCGTGTTTAACCGCCGGTTACTAAACCAATCAAAAGCATAACCGAAAGACTTTAAACCCATAGTCGTTCGAGCATTAAACTTCAGTAATAACTCAATTAATCACACATAAATGATCATCTAACTATCTACAATCTATTCCTAGTTCCAATTTCACTTGAAACACACATTTTCATCACATTTGAACCATCGCCTTCATCGAACCTGCAACTCATTCGAATTCGCCTCTGCTGTAATATTACCCTCAATTGGTAGAGGGCTTTCGTTCATTAAGGTCATGAGAAGCTTCCTGTACAAGGGATTCGATTAGTATCAACGTTTGCAACTTGAATCAATCGCTACTTAGCCGCGACATACCTTCGTCTTGATAATCGTCATTCCAATCGAAAGAGGTAAATTAAATATGCACATAAACTCGGATTCACGTGGGGAAACAAAGCCCTAAGGTTGAATTCGTTAACAACAACATTTGATTGTTCAATTTGGAATGGATCAAAACTAGGGTTTATATGAATTGGGGTTTTCTTGAAACTGTTTTCTTAAACTTTAAGTCCTATCTTAAAACACAGCCACGGCCCTTGGTTCACTGGTTACACACACACATTTCACATTGGAGGTCCCAGGTTTCGAGCCTGGCTACCCCCACTTTTTTTAAAAAGTCTTTTTTACCCTTAAAAAATCATATAAAATTTCTAAGAAATTAAAAAAATCAGTTTTATAAAATCAGTTTATTTTGAAAGTATTTAACCATTTTCTGTAAATTTATTTGTTTAAAAACCTTAATATTTGTTATATAAAATATTATTTACAATATTATAAATAGTTATTTTTATAAAAATGGACTATAATAATAATTTAAATCATTAAATCATTAGTGGAACTCACATTATCTTTAATTAGGGATTAACCATGATAATTATAGAAACTATATATATATTTTATAATTTCATAAATTACTTACAAGTGTTATTTTGAGTATCTTTATAAAACGTTAATAGTTAGATTAATATAGTATTATTGGTCAATACGTTATGATTAATAAGTTATGATTGGTCAATACGTTATTTTAACCATTGTTAAACCGTGTTTATTTCCAAGGATTATAAAGATTTATTTACATTTTACACTCAAACCTTATCAATTATTATACCTAATTACTTTTCTATATTAAAAACACTTAAATGGTATAATTCTTTTCATTGAATTAAAAATATAAATAACTTCGTTATATAAATTGATTTACTTGTCAAAACCCCACAATTCTATTGAAACCCTGGTTCTCGTTAGTACTTTAATCTTATTAATAACTTTAATCTTGTAATATATTTACGTTAGGTGCCTTGTGAAGGAATACGTTGGAATACCGTTTAATTCTTATTATCATCTTATAACACATACACCAAGTGAGTTATTCCATACCCCTTTTTATATTTTTACACTTTAGGGTGAAACATGTTAAACTTATATTCATTGTACTTGTAAACTCTTTGAATCTTGTAAACATTTGGGCAATTCATTATATTAGTCGTGGTTAGTTGAACTTTTATAATTACGATGTTATGACTATTATATGTACAATCATTAACTATTGCTAGCCTGGCGACGTCATAGATCTATGGGCCTGACAAGCCTGCTTGGTTAATCCAAGTACACTTAGCTAATCGTATAATCTTGTAAACGTGTAATCTTGTAAACTGTCAAGGTTTGATTGTTATATTTGTTCATACATCCCTAATTACTTTATTCACTAACCTATGACATGAATTGCCATCTTTTAGATATTTATGTATGAAAACTATAAGAAACTCACCAACATTATGTTAACCTTTTATTTTTAACATGTTTCAGGAAACGCCCAAGTTTGATGCTATCTTTTAAGTTTATCCACATTTAGGATTGGACCTAGTTTAATAAACGAATTGTCTTGGATTATTTACATCTTATGTTATGTCTATTTCTCTTATTTGTGACTTACGTTTGTAATGTTACATTTAAAACTTATGATAATAATATTTACATTTAATGATAGCGTTATGTGGCTCTGAACAATCTTAACCCTCACATCTCAATGATTCCGCCGTTAAGGTTAGGGTGTGACATTAAAGAATTGTATCAGAGCCACTTTTGTGTCGTTTGGGATGTGCGACATACCTCACCGAGTATCATGTCTTCTCGGGCTCATCGAGTATGATGGACTCAAAGTGGTGGTAACTGTGACACCCTACATAAATCTCACATCGGTCGATTCCTGGTACATAAGAAATATCCGGTCTCTAATATCATCAACGAGTTTTAGGCGTATTGGCTGTGGATTAGAGGAGATTTCCATAGTTAAGCGTGCTCAGGTGGCAGCAATCCAGGAACGGATGATCTCCCTGGAAAGTTTTTACTTAGGCAACCAAAAGTAAATATGTGATCTACTTGTGGGCGAAACGGATAATATTGGTGGTATGGGAATCTCTCATCTCATCCGCAACGAATACGCCCAAAACACATTGATGATATTAAAGGTCAGACACTACTTATGAAACAGTAATCTCTCCTATTCACGGTCGACGTGAGATATATGTAGGGTGTCACAATCACCACCTTTTGTACTCATCGTCCTAGATGAGGCCAAGAAGTCGCCATCCTCGATGAGGTATGTCCAACGTCCTGAACGGCACAAGAGTGCCTCTGATACCATTCGGTAACACACCAACCCCTCATACCACCAATATTGTCTGCTTTGACCACTAAAAGCTTATGAATTTGCTTTTTGCTGCCCAGGTTTTAAAAAATGGTATCAAATCCACTTTGTGTCGTTTAGGATTTGAGACATACCACACTGAAGATGGTGTCTGTGACGCCCTTCATAATCCCATATCGGCCGTGAATAGGAGAGATTCCTTAGTATCATCAACGCGTTTTAGGCGTAATGGCTATGGATGAGAGGAGAACTCCACAGTTAAGCGTACTCAGGTGCCAACAATTCATGGATGAGTGACCTCCTTGAGAAGTTCTCACCCGGGCAACCAAAAGCAAATTCGTAAGCTCCTCGTGGGCAAAGCGGACAATATTGGTAGTATGAGAGGTGACGGGTGGTTCAAGGAACAACCCTTTATGATGATAAAACGCGCAATATACTCATATTTGGTCTTGTAATTATCTTGAATTAGATAACTACAGTTGCTTTTGTTTCAGGCACATTATGGAGCTTATGATGAAGGAAACGTAGCTTTGGACGAACCATGACGGAACGGAGTGGATGTATGTGGAAAGAAGAAAAGAAGACAAAGAATATTAGGGTTCCACCGTAATTTACGGTGGCCACCGTAAATTACGGTGGACCCCAAATCTTGATTTTCTCCACCGTATGGCAGTAGCTATCCACCGTATCAAACTTGTATCTACCGTAACTTACGGTGGTTACCGTAAGTTACGGTAGATGTGATTCCCTGGAAAGTTGATTCACTTATTAAAATCACAAGTGGATGCTTTTTGCTCAAAATATGGAAAGGTGACGAATTTTTGCAGAAATGATGGAACTTTTGGCTGGCATTAAGTTGTTTATAAGGATGGAAAGACAATGTTTGAGGGGATTCTCTTAGAAAAAAAAACACATTCGGGTATTTGGAGATTCAAGACTTTCTTGGAAGAAGCTTGTGGTTGATACTCTTGGTTGTATTGAAGAACAAGATATTGTGGTAATTTGATCTTTGTTATGTTATGTTGATTGTTATGAATTATCTTTTGAATCTTGTTCTTGTGCATAAAACCATGAGTAGCTAGTCTTCTTGAATGTTTCCTTTTGGTTTGAAGGATTTGAACTTTGATCATGTTGGTGTTCTCTATTTATGGGATGATGAAATTGATCTTGTGATTGTTTTGTCATGATGATTGTGTATTATGTGTAATGGGTCATTCATAAGTTGCTTAACTTCAACCATACGTTCTTGATGCCATAGGCAAATCTTGATTTAGTGGAAAGATTAAGTAATTTGATAGTGATACTGATTATCGAGAGATAACCTTGCTAATACAAGTACTTAGTCCTCTTTGATCACACATAAACACACACTCATGAATCATGTCTATGTGGTTCTTCCCAATTAATACCAATATCATTATTTGTAAAAATCTGGATACCAAAAGAAAACATACTTCTCATTACTGATTGTTACAAACCAATTTACTTTCATTTCTTGCTTTAAGCCAAATCAACAAATCAACATATTATTGAACTTTACTTATTTATCATTTTAGCTAAACCTAGGCAATTGCAATTTGAATTAAGTTCACACATATTCCACAAACTCCCTGTGTTCGATACCCACTTACCACTAGCTAATTAGTAGTATTTGGTTTTAAATTTGATTGAGACTTCGACCTCACGTCAAATTTTGGCGCCGTTGCCGGGGAGTTGTGCGCAACATGTGTTTGCTTATTAGTTTTGTTTTGTTATTTCGGTGTTACGCTGGTTGTGTGTAGTGTGCAGGTTTTGTTTCAGGTGTATGCATACCAGGAATTCAAGCTCATCATCACCATTAGTGTTTGATCCAGAAATTGAACGAGCTGCTCGTAGAAACAGAGTATTACATCGACAAAATAAAATCAGCAGTTCACCAATAGCACCTACATCACCCGTTACATCACTAAATACAATGGATCCGCCTTCACCATCTCTTACTACAGGTCAAACGACACCATCCGAGCCTTTGCCAAATCCTACATTACCACCGGAGACTAAACCAACCCATACCCCATTACCTACAAGTACCCAAACCGAACATTCCTTTAGCTTTGACCCATCAGCACCTATTCCACTCTTTTCATATTTCTTCCCAACAACCGGTCAAGCATCATCATCTAGACCAGTTCCAACATCACAACCATATCAATCCAACCCATCCATATTTCATACTTCCTCTACCTCTCAAATGCAAACGGATACACAAGATCAACAACCTCAAGTTGTACAAACATCGAGAGTAGGACGAGCTGGTGTTGATGGTGGTTATGGTGATGAATTTAGGAGATATGAAGAAGAAGGGTACACATACGAAGGAGATGCTGATCAAGGAAATTATGTTTATAGTCAAGGACAAGCTATGCAAGGATATGGGAGACTACAACCACAAGTTGTGCAGCAACAAGTTATACCACAACAAATGCAACCCCAAGTGAGGCCATAGTTTCAAGAGCAGATTCTTCCACAACATGGGGAGCAAACTTTCAACCTCCATTTCAGCAATTCATGCCTCCAGGACCACAAGTTCAAAGACCAATGGGTCCTCAACGACCAAGAGTTAGGTTGGGTGTTCCACGAAGGCATAATTGGGATGCTGCTAGGGGTATTGAGGCACACTTTCGTCCAATCATTACAAATAATCCATCACCAGTGGTCATTCCTCAAAACAATCAAGGGAGAACGTTTGAAGTCCGAACAAATTCACTTCAAAGTTTGCCAAAGTACAAAGGGTTAGCAACGGAAGAACCCTATTTTCATTTGGAAGCTTATGATTCAATTTGTAACACAATTGGTGGTCAAGGATTTTCTGCGGATGATGTCAAGTTGGTATTGTTTCAGTTTTCATTGGAGGATAAGGCAAAGAGGTGGTTTTACACTTTGCCATCCGCTTCAATTTATACGTGGGCTGAAATGCAACAAAGGTTTTTGGAAGAGTTTTTCACAGCTCAAAAGACTAATGATGCTAGGAGAAGCTTGAGAAGTTTCCAACAACAACAAGGTGAAATGTTCCATGAGGCGTTCGAGCGGTTTAACATGATGATCAAGAATTGTCCTCATCATGGAATTGAGTTATGGGAGTTGTTGAACGCTTTTCACGAAGGGCTCCACTCTTAAGATGCTCGGGATTTAATGTCTATCACAAATGGTACATTTGGTACGAATTATGAGCAAGACGATTGGGCATTTCTGGAACAAATGGCGGTTACATCGAAGAGGAAGGCTCAATCATCAAGACGAGCACGACCGGTTATTACACGAGCTCCAGTTCATGCGGTGGATGATGGTAACGTACAATCTACAAATCAAGTTTACAATGTTTGTACAAATTGCAATGAGTTAGGGCATGCTGTGGATTCTTGCACGGTGACTTTTGAACAAGTGGAGGAAGTGAATGCTATTCAAGGTCAAGGGTTTGGTGGAAGAAACTACAACATGAATTCAAATACCTATCATCCGGGTTTGAGAAATCATCCCAACTTCAGTTATGGGAATCCGGCCAATCAATCCAACCCGAATTTTCAAGGAAACACCCAAGGTAACTATGTGCCTCGCCAACAATTCAATAGTCAAGGCAATTACTGGGGTGGGAACACTCAAGGTTTTCAAAGGCAATCCCAACAATCGGGTAATGAGCAAGGTGGTTCATCGGGTCATGTTACTTCAAGCGGGAATGAAGTTATGGATATTCTTATAATGATGCAACAGGAGATGCAAAAGAGAAATCAGTTGGATGATGCTCGGGCCCAAAAAGATGAAATTCGTGACAAGGCCATTCAATCTTTGAGCATCCAAATGGGCCAACTCGCAACAGAAGTAGCAAACTTGAAGAAGAACAAAGGAGAGCTGCCAAGTGATACTGTGGTGAATCCTAATCACCAATCTAGTTCCAAGAGCCCAAAACAAGTACACATTAATGCTTTGGAATTCACATCTCAGGTAAGTGTTCCTTTGTTAGATAAATTACCCCTAAAACTCCCAGATCCAGGAGTGCCATTGATTCCAATTCATATAGGAGACCTTAAAATTGACCGGGCACTTTTAGATCTAGGAGCATGTGTTAGCATCCTCCCCGGGCACTTATATGACAAATTTGATTTTGGTCCATTGAAATATGTTGATACCCTAATAATGTTGGCTAACCAAACACCCATTAGGCCCAGGGGTATGCTAACAGATGTCATTGTAAAGGTGAGAGATTGCTACTACCCAGTGGATTTTCTGGTGCTGGATTACACTTCTTCTATTGAGAATGCACCACATTCAGTCATCTTGGGTAGGCCGTTTCTAGCTACTGCACAGGCAGTCCTAGACTGTGAGCTAGGAATGGTGAACATGAAGTTTGGTGAGAAGGTTTTGAACTTAAATATGTTTTCTATTGTTACTAACCCTTCTATCAAGGAAGCATGTTTTGCTGTTGACATGTTAAAGGAAGTGAAAGAGGTTGCAGCTAAAGGAAAGAAGAGAAAGAGAAGAGAAGATCGAAGAAAAAGAAGGTGGAGAAGACAGTTGAACAAACTAAGATGGATAGTGAAGGTAAGAAGACTGGATGCAGCACACTTGTTGCACAAGTGTGGGGATGCGGGAAGGTGTGTCAAGTTTCCCGGCAAGAGTTGAAACACTCCACAAGGCCACCATAAGTCAAGCTATTCAGGTTGCATCTTCTCTTGTATAGTTTGTTTCTTGTTTTCTTTTGAGTGATTCGGTTGGGTGGTAGGGTGGAGTTTATGATATGTTAATGTTTATGTGTCGGGGTTGAATTAAGGAGGTGTTAGTATCATAAAAACAACAACAAAAAAAATATATTTTCAATTTTGTGAGTCTTTTGTTTTGTTTATTTTGTTCCTTTCAAAACCATACATTGGGGACAATGTATCTCAAGTGTGGGGATGAGGGGAATTTTTTAATGTTTTTAAAAAAAAAAAAAAAAAAAATTCAAGCAAAACATTGTGAGAAGTTGAACACCCTGGATTAACTCCGAATGATGCATCGGCAACCTTTAATCATTCTTATTCTTGGTGAGAGTTGAAGCCACACTAATAAATAGATAATATTTATCTTTGATGAGAGTGACAACAGGTGGGGGTGCATTAGAACTTGTGCTTGAATACGATCCGAGACTTTAGTTGGATGTGAATGTGAATAAGGGCATTTAGGTAGCCTCGTCTTTGATGTGTGCGAGTGTGAGATTTGGGGGTTGGACCTCATAAATTATATATATGAGCTTGGTTGCGAGAGGGGTGGGGGTTTGGACATTTAGTTGCCCAATTTTGTGCCTAAAAGCCTATCATTTGTTACCCTTAGATAGTTACCTTAAAAATTTACCTACCTTGACCTGGTCTTATAGTGTTATTAGTTGTTTAGTAACTATAATCATCTTCAATGCTATGTTAAAGGTTTGCATGAAGATTTTGTGTTTGTTTCATTGTTATAAAAAAAAAAAGAAAAAAATATATAAAAAAAAATTATATGAAAAAAAAGAAGGAGAAAAACAAAGAAAAAGCAAGAGAAAAATTACGAAAAAAAAAGGGGGAATTGAAGTTAAGTACTTTGTTCATAGTATAAGGTTGGGTATTTAGTTGTTTATGTTATTATGTAATGAAAGACCAGGTTAAGTCTTCGCTTCCTCATATATATTCCATTTCCTACCCATACACCTAGCCAAGTTACAACCTTGAAGTCCCTTTGATATGCATTCATGTTTGGCAATCGTTAAGAGAACGGTCGATTTAAGTACAAGTTTATAGTTGTGCAACCACTTATTTGCCTTTTGTGTGTTTAGCTCATAGATGCTAAAGCTTACTTGTCACCGAGAGGAGAGACATAGCGAGGGGTGTATCATTTTGGGTATTACGAAAGGGTTAATAAAAGTTTTACATGTTTATGCTTGATTTACATAGATCGCTTGTTTGAAGATGATTTGGTATGTTGCTTGGGACAAGCAACGGTTAAGTGTGGGGATGTGACGGGTGGTTCAAGGAACAACCCTTTATGATGATAAAACGCGCAATATTCTCATATTTGGTCTTGTAATTATCTTGAATTAGATAACTACAGTTGCTTTTGTTTCAGGCACATTATGGAGCTTATGATGAAGGAAACGTAGCTTTGGACGAACCATGACGGAACGGAGTGGATGTATGTGGAAAGAAGAAAAGAAGACAAAGAATATTAGGGTTCCACCGTAATTTACGGTGGCCACCGTAAATTACGGTGGACCCCAAATCTTGATTTTCTCCACCGTATGGCAGTAGCTATCCACCGTATCAAACTTGTATCTACCGTAACTTACGGTGGTTACCGTAAGTTACGGTAGATGTGATTCCCTGGAAAGTTGATTCACTTATTAAAATCACAAGTGGATGCTTTTTGCTCAAAATATGGAAAGGTGACGAATTTTTGCAGAAATGATGGAACTTTTGGCTGGCATTAAGTTGTTTATAAGGATGGAAAGACAATGTTTGAGGGGATTCTCTTAGAAAAAAAAAACACATTCGGGTATTTGGAGATTCAAGACTTTCTTGGAAGAAGCTTGTGGTTGATACTCTTGGTTGTATTGAAGAACAAGATATTGTGGTAATTTGATCTTTGTTATGTTATGTTGATTGTTATGAATTATCTTTTGAATCTTGTTCTTGTGCATAAAACCATGAGTGGCTAGTCTTCTTGAATGTTTCCTTTTGGTTTGAAGGATTTGCACTTTGATCATGTTGGTGTTCTCTATTTATGGGATGATGAAATTGATCTTGTGATTGTTTTGTCATGATGATTGTGTATTATGTGTAATGGGTCATTCATAAGTTGCTTAACTTCAACCATACGTTCTTGATGCCATAGGCAAATCTTGATTTAGTGGAAAGATTAAGTAATTTGATAGTGATACTGATTATCGAGAGATAACCTTGCTAATACAAGTACTTAGTCCTCTTTGATCACACATAAACACACACTCATGAATCATGTCTATGTGGTTCTTCCCAATTAATATCAATATCATTATTTGTAAAAATCTGGATACCAAAAGGAAACATACTTCTCATTACTGATTGTTACAAACCAATTTACTTTCATTTCTTGCTTTAAGCCAAATCAACAAATCAACATATTATTGAACTTTACTTATTTATCATTTTAGCTAAACCTAGGCAATTGCAATTTGAATTAAGTTCACACATATTCCACAAACTCCCTGTGTTCGATACCCACTTACCACTAGCTAATTAGTAGTATTTGGTTTTAAATTTGATTGAGACTTCGACCTCACGTCAAGAGGTCGGGTGTTACAGAATGATATCAGAGCCACTCCTGTGCCATTCGGGATGTAGGAATAACTCACCAAGGATGGTGACTTCTCGGGTTTATCGAGGACGATGAGTCTAAAGGGGGGTGATTGTGACACCTAGCATATATCTCATATTGGTCGTGGACAGGAGAGATTCAAGGTTCATAAGGAATGTCCTGCCTCTAATATTATTAACGTGTTTTGGACGTATTGGCTGTGGATGAGAGGACAACTCCACAGTTAAGCGTGCTCAGGTGTCAGCAATCCATGGATGGGTGACCTCTCTAGGAAGTTTTCACCCGGGCAACCAAAAGCAAATCCGTGAGCTGCTCGTGGGCAAAACGGACAATATTTGTGGTATGAGATGCCGGGTGTTACAGTGTCTTCTCGGGCTCATCGAGGATGATGAATCCAAATTGGGGGTGATTGTAACATCCTACATAAATGTCCATCGACCGTGGACATGAGAGATTACTGGTTCATAAAGAATGTTTGGTCTCTAATATCATTAACGCGTTTTGGACGTATTGGCTGTGAATGAGAGGAGAACTTCACAGTTAAGCGTGATCAGGTGACAATAATCCAAGGATGGGTGATCTTCCTAGGAAGTTTGCACATGCGCAATCAAAAGCAAATTCGTGAAATGTTCGTAGGCGAAGCGGAAAATGTTGATGGTATGAGAATCGGGTGTTACAATTTCGAGAGTGCTATATTTTCTATATTTTTCTTTTCTCTTTCCACTGTTTTAATTTATTAATCAAACTTCAATTATTTTAAATATCTTCACTAATAATTCAAAAAATATCCACACACCAAAAGTATTGGCTATCGCACACCTCATCTAAACTAGCGTTAAAAAAAGTCACAAAACGACCCACGTTTAAATTTTAACTATAAAAATTATTTATTTGATTTTTTACTTTCCTTTTGCGACCAAATTTAAAATGGTTGTGAATTTTAACTTTACATTATTTCTTTCCAATTTTTCAATTAAGTTGAAACGGTCACAAATTTTACGACCAAATTTAAAATGGTCGTGAATTTTACTTTCGTTTGCGACCAAATTTACATTATTTATTTGATTTTTTACTTCCATTTTACGACCAAATTTAAAATGGTTGTGAATTTTAACTTTACATTATTTCTTTCCAAATTTTCAATTAAGTTGAAACGGTCACAAATTTTACGACCTAACTAGTGGCACTCACAAATATTGTGACCATTGTGACTATGGTTGCAAATTGGTCGCTAAATTGCGAATGACTTTGGTTCGCAGATATCGCAAATTCTATCCAACAAAATCACTTGAACAAATGATTATTTGTGATCTAATCACAAAATCACAAAAGTTTATATATATTTAAATGACCACATGTACATATACCAAATAATTCTTTATTTATTCAAAACCTATACTAATCAAACTTAAATACTATTAAATTAATAAAAAGAACAAACTCAATATTAGTATAGTAAAACAAACAAACATACCCAGTGTCTCCCGCTGAAGAGCAGGGTCTGGGAGGGGTATATGGTGGCAAGTCTTTCCTCTATCTAGAACAATCAAACAATTAATAAATTAATATTAATAATTATCTCGTTTATTTAATTAAGATAAAAATCTCCTCTCTAGAGAAGTTTGTTGACAACCATGTCAGCTATGACTCATTTGTAAACAATCATGGGCTTTTAAAGTGTTAATGGGATTTTTCGGGTAAAATTATCCATCTAAACCCGAACCAAAATAGATCGGATAAATTGATTAAACGTCTATGACTAACATGATACTCGTTCTACCCAAACTGACCTACCCAAATTACTATTAGATCAGTCGGATAAAAAGGAGATACGGTTATATTCGACACCCCTACTTGACTCTAGCTTTGAATGTGATCAAACCAGATTTGACTGGAGAGTCTCCGTTCTAACAAATTTTGTTCGCGCTTCGCTGTGGGTTTTTCTTGATGTCTCTATAGTGAACATCTGATGCTAGTGCCCGATTCTCCAACATATAAATTGTATAACGGTTACAGAATGGGTGATGATGCATGTGTGATGCATTCATGATGGATGTGATGCTTATTTTTAATGCAAAATTTTAATACCATCTCCTTATAATATCATCACTTGGCAGGAGTTATACATAACACTTAGGGTTTGTTTGTTATGGGGTAATGGAATGGATGGATGAATGAAAGAAATGAATGAGAGAATGAAATGGATGAGAGAATGAAATGAATCATTACATTCCATACTCTAGTTTGGTTACCCTTTAAGAATGAAAAGAAATCATTACTTTATGTTGTTTATTACGTATGAAAAAACGAAATGTGAAAGTAGTTATGGTGATGTTGGTGGCCGAAGGAGGTTTCCGGTGGCGGCCGTTGGTGGCTCCCGGCTGCGGCGGGGGCGGGTATTAGAACCGCCCCTTATGGAACCGCCCCTTTTGATCCCAAGCCGTCACTTATAGCACGGAAAAAAACGCCCCTTATAATACAAAAAACCCGCCCCTTATAACACAATAAAAACCGCCTCATATGAGCCAACACCCGCCCCTTATGACCCATCAGCCCCTTATGATACATACCCGCCCCTTATGAGCCCATATAACACTAAAAATTTTGTTTCCCTCCCAAAAGTGGCCTCCTCTTCACCCTCACCTTCCCGTTGATTTTTCCACACCACCACCGCCCTCACCTCGTCGGTTCTTCCACCACCGCCCCCACCCCAGCCGCTTCCACACTACCAGCTGCACCCCTCGCCGCTTCTCCCCTCCTCTTTCTTCCTTCGACGTAGCCCCCACCCCCTCCCCTTCTCCACCACCGCCTCCCCCTCCTCTTTCTTCCTTCGGCGCCGCCCCCCACCCCCGCCCCTACTCCACCACTGCCTCCGCCCTCCTCTTTCTTCCTTCGGCGCCGCCCCCACCCCCGCCCCTTCTCCACCACCGCGTCCCCCCCTTTAAATTAGGTAAGTTATTTTAATTTCTATCAGGTATTTGTTGTTGTTTAAGAAATAATATTGTTCGAATTCAAGTATTTTAGCCTCGAATTTATTGATTTTTTCTGATGTAACACCCCAACCTTGACGGCGGAATCGTCGAGGTGTGAGAGTTACGATTGTTCACAGCCACATAACGCTATTATTAATTCTAAATATATATTTTCCATAAGTTTGAAAGGTACATTACAAGCACAAGTCTCAATAATGAAATAAGTTCAAACATAACATAACAAAACATAATTCTTTATTCCATTAACTAGGTCCAAATCCTAGATTATCGCAAGCTTCAAAAGATCACTTTAAACTTGGGGGTTTTCCTGAAACATGATAAAAATAAAAGATCAACATAAAAATATTGGTGAGCATTCCATAGTTTTCAATACATAAGTATATAAAAGTTGGCAATTCAAGTTGTAAATTAGTGAATAAAGTGATTAGGGATGTTATGAACAATGTAACAATCAAACCTCGACAAAGTTTTACAAGTATCAAACGTTAAAAGTATATACGATCAGCTAAGTGTATTTGGTTCCCTAGTGCACAAGCATACGGCTCGTAGGAGTCGGCAATACATCGACTTTAGCACCAAATAGGTTCTCTGGACCATAGATCTATGACTTCACTGGGCTAGCAATAGTTAATGATTGTACATATAACGCCATAACATGGTAACCACAAAAGTTCAACTAATCACAACTTTACATGTTGAATTGCCATAAGTTTACAAGTCTCAAATAAGTTTACAAGTGCAATGATATAAGTTAACATGTTTCACCCTAAAGTGTGAAAATAAGAAAAAGGGGTATAGAAATACTCACTTTGATATAGGCATTAAAGATGATATAAAAGATCAAAAGATAATCCAAAGTATCCGTTACAAGCACCTAAATATATATTACAGGTTTAAGGTTAATAATAAGATTAACGTTTAAATATGGATTAGGGTTTTGATAGAATTATGGAGATTTTTAATAAGTATTACATCTTTTTTAATTATTTAAAAATAATTAGAATAACTTGTTGATTAACAACAAATTATTATTCTAAACCATTAATCGAAGTATATTTTTATAAGGACTAATATTTGTAACATTTTGTGAATATATAATTTCTACAATGATAAGGCTTTAATTAATATAATATCCAATAATAAATTAATGACTTAAATTATTATGTAAAGTCCATTTTTATATAAATAATTATTTATAACATTTGTAATTAATATTTTATAAAAATTATTAAGGTGTTTAAATAAATAAATTTACAGAAAATGGTTAGGTAGTTTTTAAAATAAGGAAAATTTATAAAACTTATTTTTATGATTTTTAGAATTTTTTATATATTTTTTAAAGGCCAAAAAGGCTTAAAAAATAAGTTGAGGGTGCCCGGGTTCGAATCCGGGACCTCAAGGTTTGCAAGGGAGCACAGAACCGGTAGACTAAGGCATACAGTCGCGTCATAGCCCCGGCTCCAAATTTACTTAAACAAAATTAAGAAACTTCTCCTAATCCCCAAGAACCCTAAAACGAAAATCTGCCAAATTGAACATCAATTCGAGTTTGTTAATGAGATTAAAGTTAGGGCTTTGTTTCCCCAGGTAAAACCGAGCTTAATGGTGTTCTTAATTACCTTATTCGATTGAAGAAAATGGTTAGGCATGGTCAAGGTATGTCGCGGCTATGTGAGGACTGATTCAGGTTGCAAACATTGATAATACTTGAATTGGTTGTACAGAAAGCTTCGAATAGCTCAAAAGAAGATAAGCCCTCTATCAATTTCGTGTTTGGAAGCTTTAAACATGGATTCCCATTAAGTTGCAGGTCGCGGCTTCAAAGGGTAAACGAGGTGGAATTTCGTGTGTGTTTTAAATGAATTGAAATGGTTAAACGATTACAGAGAGATATATGCTCTTTCACGTTCGATTAATTGGATTATTATTGAAGTTAGTGGACGATCGTGGCGAGATTCGCGGCCGAAGAAACCGGGGTCGAAGTGGTGGAGAAGAAAGTGGGTTTCGGAATTTACACTTTTGGTCCCTGAGGTTTCCAAGAGTTAACATTTGAAGTTTAAAGTTTTGTTTCAATTTTAAATAAATTACAATTTAACCCCTAGAGTTTAGAGATATTATTATTTTATGAACTAAACCTATCATTTATAAGTTTTAACATAACAATCTTATATTTATCATTATTATTAATATTATCATCATTAACATTATTATTATTAATATTATCATTGTTAATATTATTATTATTGTTATTATTATTATTGTTATCATAATAATAATTATTGTTTTAAGTTTATTATCACCTTATGTTAAGTTATATAATATTAAGCAAACGTTTTAAATACTAATAATATTATTTTTATTATGCATTAAGTTAATTTGTTAATCACCAATTTAATTATCAAGCATAATAAGTCTTCAAAGTTTAAAAACGACATAAAAGGTCCTTTTATAAACTTAACGAAGTTAACCTTTTAATTAACAAAAATACGAGATGTTACATCTGAGGTTACGGATACGACAGAGGGTTCGTCTCTTGAGAAACTGCCCATTTCTATATCTTCGACACAAACCAGGTACGTGTTTTTCTCTTTGCCTTTATGAAATAATGTCGTTTGCATTCAAGTTATTTACATGTACATATTCATTGTGATCACATTGAAGTTGCCATGAGAGAATGATGTTGCCACTCCGTACGTAAGTTAGGTTAGCCATTCTTGTTTTCATCAGCTTCTTTTGAAAAAAAATTCAATAATGTCCTTCGGATTTTAGTCATCTAACCTTAAGTTTTGGTTTTTTGTTATTCTTGTTTTTTTACCGTATTCCTACTACGGCTGAACTCATCAAACGGGGAGTTCCTATACAACAAACCGATTGCAGATTCTGTCAGGAGGATATTGAAACTACTTCGCATCTTTTTACCGAGTGTCGCTACTCGAATGAGGTGTGGTATCGAGTTGAAAATTGGTGCAAGATAAGTCATTCCTTTTTGTTTGACATCCCGGACTTGCTGCAAATATCGGAATCTCAAGACGTGTCTAAAGATTCAAAGCACATCCTCCGTGGTATCTTGTATACGACCATTTGGATGATATGGAACGAAAGGAACGAACGAGTATTTAATGATAAGAAGAGGCATCCGGTCCAGCTAGTGGAGAACATCAAGGCGACGGCTTATTTTTGGATCCGTAATAGATCTCGTTGGAAATTTAAGGATTGGAAAACTTGGTGTAATTTCCCTTTCGATTGATGTATCTTGTTTTTCGCTTAGTCCTTGCTTTAAGGACTAGCGAGTTTTGTTAATGAAGTTTACCTTTAAAAAAAAAGGCCTCGATTTGTCGATTTTATTTCTGCCTTAGTTAAAAAATGTCTCCTGTTCTCACCCTGCATGAACACAGATCGTTTGAAAGAACTTCAAGGTTGCAACCATTCACTTTTAATTGTTTAGAAGGAGAGATGTTTGATAAAAAAGAAAGACATCCAAAAGGCTCAACAATTGGTATTTTGAAATTTGTATTGATTTACATAAGGGGGTTTCAAAAACCGTCCCTATTGATGTACATAAGGAGGGTTCAAAAACCGCCCCTTATTGATGTACATAAGGGGCGATTCAAAAACCACCTTTTATGAAAATCGCCCCTTATGAAAATATATTATAGGGTGCGCAGTCATATGGGGCGGGCTAAAAACCGCCACTTATGAACAAATTACCCGCCCCTTTTGCCCCTTTTTGTGCTAGTGGTTTGGTCTCTAATATTATCAACGCGGGCTTGTGGATGATTTATTAATCAAACTTCAATTATTTAAAATATCTTCACTAATAATTCAAAATATATCCAAACACCAAAAGTATCGGCTATGGCACACCTCATCTAAACCGGCGTTAAAAAAGTCACAAAAGGACCCACGTTTAAATTTTAACTATAAAAACTATTTATTTGATTTTTTACTTTCGTTTTGCGACCAAATTTAAAATGGTGGTGAATTTTAACTTTACATTATTTCTTTCCAATTTTTCAATTAAGTTGAAACGGTCACAAATTTTACGACCAAATTTAAAATGGTCGTGAATTTTACTTTCGTTTGCGACCAAATTTACATTATTTATTTGATTTTTTACTTCCATTTTGCGACCAAATTTAAAATGGTTGTGAATTTTAACTTTACATTATTTCTTTCCAATTTTTCAATTAAGTTGAAACGGTCACAAATTTTACGACCTAACTAGTGGCACTCACAAATATTGTGACCATTGTGACTATGTTTGCAAATTGGTCGCTAAATTGCAAATGATTTTGGTTCGCAGATATTGCAAATTCTATCCAACAAAATCACTTGAACAAATGATTATTTGTGATCTAATCACAAAATCACAAAAGTTTATTTATATTTAAATGACCACATGTACATATACCGAATAATTCTTTATTTATTCAAAACCTATACTAATCAAACTTAAATACAATTAAATTAACAAAAAGAACAAACTCAATATTAGTATAGTAGAAACTAGAAACTCAATCAAACAATTAATAAATTAATATTAATAATTATCTCGTATATTTAATTAAGATTAAAATCTCCTCTCTAGAGAAGTTTGTTGACAATCATGTCAGCTATGACCCATTTTTAAACAATCATGGGCTTTTAAAGTGTTAATGGGATTTTCCGGTTAAAATTATCCACCTAAACCCGAACCAAAATAGATCGGATAAATTGATTAAACGTCTATGACTAACATGATACTCGTTCTACCCAAACTGACCTACCCATATTACCATTAGATCAGTCGGATAAAAAGGAGATACGGTTATATTCGACACCCCTACTTGACTCTAGCTTTGAATGTGATCAAACCAGATTTGACTGGAGAGAGTCTCCGTTCTAACAAATTTTGTTCACGCTTCGCTGTGGGTTTTTCTTGATGTCTCTATAGTGAACATCTGATGCTAGTGCCCGATTCTCCAACATATAAATTGTATAACGGTTACAGAATGGGTGATGATGCATGTGTGTGGATGCATTCATGATGGATGTGATGCTTATTTTTAATGCAAAATTTTAATACCATCTCCTTATAATATCATCACTTGGCAGGAGTTATACATAACACTTAGGGTTTGTTTGTTATGGGGTAATGGAATGGATGAATGAAAGAAATGAATGAGAGAATGAAATGGATGAGAGAATGAAATGAATCATTACATTCCATACTCTTGTTTGGTTACCCTTTAAGAATGAAAAGAAATCATTACTTTATGTTGTTTATTACGTATGAAAAAACGAAATGTGAAAGTAGTTATGGTGATGTTGGTGGCCGATGGAGGTTTCCGGTGGCGGCCGGTGGTGGCTCCCGGCTGCGGCGGGGGCGGGTGGAGGCCCCGGCGGAGTCGATGGCCGGTGGAGGCCCCCGCCGCCTCCACCGGCGGCGGTGGCCGGTGGAGGCCCCGGCGGCGGCGGTGGCCGGTGGAGACCCCCGGAGGCGGCGGTGGCCGGTCGTGGTGGCCGGTGATGATTGTTGTGGTAGGTGAGTGGGTGGTGTTGGTGACAAGAAGGGATGGAATGAAAAAGAATAGGGGCTAGATGAAATGAATTTGAAGGAATAAAATCAACTATGTAATAGTTCATTCCATTATACCTTTAACAACCAAACATGTCTTTTTTCATTAACCCTTAATGATTTATTTCATTCCGTCTTTCATTACTACATACCAAACGCTGCCTTATAACTAATCATACATTTAGTCCCTATTTCCAGAAATTTATAAACGCATGCCCTCTTTGACTTGAAAACCACTCATTTATTATGAAAACATTTAACAAATGTAAACTCCATTTCATCAACCTTCGGCAAACCTCGATTCTGTATCTTTGCATTATAAATAAAAAAAAAAGGTTTAGATGATAAAGACCCATGTGCCTCAAAAATATGAACAAATATAAAACAAACATACTTGACGTAACACTAGGTTTTAATATTCAAATATAATCCAATTCAAAAGCGACTTTCAATTACATGAATGTAGGTAAAGAGAAGCATTTAGAATAGTAAAAAGAGTAAAAAGTTATTATGCATCAACTACTTGTACAACAACCTTCCGCAGTTGTAACTCATGCATAGAAAATCACTCAGAAAGCCAGAAAGCCACACTTGAAGACCAGGGGCGTCTCAATGTTTTTGGAGGCCTAAAGCGAAACTGATTTGAGGCCTTTTTAAACATTATTATAAAAATCATCCTACTTTATCGGGGCTTGAGACCGGCAATAATAAACTAAAAAGTTTATAATTGGCAGAGTTAAAATTTTTTTTGATGTTTTGATGATGCTATAAACTTACTTAAATGAACAAGTTTTAATTTATTTGAGTAAATATTTTTAAATTAAATTTATTTTTCTAGCTTTACTTGTTGCAAATTCTTTAATAAACTCGTCATAATCAATTTCTTTTAAAAATTCTTTTTCAATCGCTAAAATAGCTAAACCATTTAATCTTTCTTGTGACATTGTAGATCTTAGATAATTTTTAATCAATTTTAACTTAGAAAATAATTCTATATGCAATAAATGCATTTGGAAAAGAATTAAATTTTTTAATATAATTTACTATCTTTAAAAGTGTATCACATTTTATATCTATAAATTCTCTTAAAAATTTTAGTTCTTGAAATAGATCTAAGCCATTAATATCTATTTTATCATCATGCTTTAGAACATTTTCAAGATGAATACACTTTTCTTTTAAACTTTCTTCATTTATTGATTTTAACCTTTTTATACTAAATAGAAAACCAAAATTAGTTTCAAACTCTTTAAATTGATCAAATCTAGTTTGAAGTGAAGAAGTAGCTTGGTCTATTATATATAAAAAATAATCAATTTTAAAAAATTCAATAGGAGTTTTGATAGTTTCATTATCAACATTTTCATCATATTTTTTATTTCTATAAATAATACGTTTCTTATAAAATTTGGGTTTAACATTCATATCTACAGCTATTTCTTTAGCGACAACCAAAGCCTTTTCAAATCCATTTTCTCTATATTTTTTAAAGAAAGAAATAAGTTTATTAAGTTGATCTATAGCATCATCAAGACACATATCTTTAGATTGTAAATTCTTACTAACCAAATTAATAGCATATAAAACATCATACCAAATAACCATACCTAATAAGAATTCAAAATTTCCCAATTCATGTGTCTGCTAAGGAATTAGCCTCACTTTTAAGTTTAAAGTCTTTACAATCATCACGTAAGGCTAACAATGCATTTCTCAATTGTGAAGCTTGAAATCTAATTGCTTTAACACTTTCAACTCGACTTTCCCAATGTGTTTGTGATAATGATTTAAGAGTAAATGTGGGTATATGGTCTTTTAGAATTTTTCATCGTTTAGTGGATGATGAAAATAAACAATTAATACGTTGTATCACTCCAAAAAACTCACCTGCTTTTCTACAAGAACTAGCCATATCACAAAGTACTAAATTTAAATTATGACAACCACACGGTGTATAAAATGCTCTAGGATTAACATCTAACAATCTTTTTTGTACACCTTTATGCTTTCCTTTCATATTTGAGCCATTATCATATCCTTGTCCTCTAATATCATTTATATAAAGTCCTACTTTATTAATTTATTCAATAATAGCATTAAATAGACCTTTACCCATTGTGTCGTCTACTTTTAAAAATTCAAGAAAAAATTCCTTAACTTTTATTGAATTAGATGAAAGGTCTAAACAACGTAATACAATAGACATTTGTTCTTCATGACTTGTATCAGGTGTACAATCAAGTATAATAGAAAATATTTAGCTTCCTTAACTATTTTAAGAATTTTAGTCCTAATTTCATTTGCTAGCATGGTAATAAGCTCGTTTTGCATATTATGTCCAAGGTAATGATTATGAAGTTCTTTGTTTTTTATTCTTCGAATATGTTCTTGCATTACTGGATCAAATTCACTAATCATCCCAACTAAACCTAAGAAGTTATCATTGTTTTCTTCAAAAAGTTTTTCTGTTTTTCCACGAAGTGCTTGTGTCTTTTTACCAAGACTTTTTACAATGGCAATTAGTCTTTTTAACACATTTTTACAATGTTCATTATCTTTATTGATTCGACTTTGAGTTTGTTTATCAATAGTTTTATTTTTCTTCAATCTTGTTTCTAACTCAATCCACGCTCTCATATTGATAATATGTCCGTTACTTGCTTCATGTTTTTTTAGATTAGTATTAATATTGTTCCAATCATTAGTACCTATATTTGCTAAATTACTTTTACATAAGTTCACATTAAATAATTTACAACAAAAACAAAAAACTTTATCCACATCTATAGAATAAATTAACCATTTTCTTTCATACTTTTCTCCGTTTGGTAGCTTTTGCATATAAAGAGAAGGATTAAAACTTCTTGAATGTTGATCTTTTGGAAAATTAAAATCAAAAACTTTAATTGTGTAAGGTCCCGTTCCCGGGCACCTCACTGTTGGTCATTCATCGCACATAAACATTTTAAATCGTTCATCTATTTCGCAGCGGAATTTAAAACTTTCATTAATAACTAAAACATGTTATTTCATTACAAAACATAGTTTGCTCGCATTACAATACAAGAGTGTTCATATAAATGGATGTCATCCTCAAGAGCTGAGTAGCCGCCCCGTGCCATCCTCAGCAACATACCTGCCAACTGGAAACGCATCAAAAGTCAGCGTTGCTGAGTGAATTCTAGTTTTATATGAAATACATACTTTCTTTTTGTTAAAACCATTCTTTACTTCTTTCAAAATCATACTATACTTTCGTATGTGAACACACATCGTACGTACATACACATAGATAATATCATTATTATCTTCTTTTCTCGTTCATTCTTTATCTTTAACTTTCATTCATTCTCAGTCTTTTACTTCTATCTGGATCCGGTCACATTTTACCCTCTTCATGGCACACAGCCATGATTACTGAGGTCGTGTGACAAGGATCCTGTTTTATGCGTTATCACTATGTTCCTTCCGTTCATTATTTTCATTCATTCGTTCTTTAGCTTTCATTACGTTCATTATCTTTCGTTCGTTTCATACTTTCTTTCTTTCATAATTATCTCTCTTATTCATTAACTCACGCGATACTCCCGACTCATGTCCGAAGACTGATACTGTGCCGGGGCCTGCTCACAAACACCCGACTCATGTCCGAAGACTGACACAGTACCGGAGCACGCGATCCGTTCCTCATTCGTCTCATCTCACTCTCTCACACTACTCCCATCTCATGTCCGAAGACTGATACTGTGCCGAGGCCTGTACACAAACCCCCGACTCATGTCCGAAGACTGACACAGTACCGGAGCATGCGATCCTCTACTCATCCAACTAGATCCTGTCTCATGCAATATCCCTGACTCATGCTCGAAAGCTGATGCTGTGCCGGGGCCTGCTCACAAACCCCCGACTCATGTCCGAAGACTGACACAGCACCGGGATACGCAACAAAGATCCCGTTGAGTCAATCACCTGGATTGAACTCCATCCGAGTCTGTTGCAACACAAAGTTGCTCACCTCACTATCTCGTCCCATGCCATACACCCGACTCATGTCCGAAGACTGATACTGTGCCGGGGCCTGTTTTACAAACCCCCGACTCATGTCCGAAGACTGACACAGTACCGGAGTACGCAATAAGGACCTCTTTTGAGTTTGTTGCGACACAGAGTCGCTCATCTCATACATACGCTCACTAGCCTTACGTTCGTTCATTCATACGTTAATGCATGCATTCGTTCATCATGTTCCTCTTTTATTATCTTTCACTTTACGTTACATAATATTTTTCATTTCATTCACTAATCATAACACGTAAAGTCATGGAAAAGATAAACATACATCGACACTAGGAACATCGGCATTTACCAGTCATCAGTCATTACCATCATGCAGAGCTACATCATACTTAACATACATACATCATGCATATACATGCAATTACTATCATCATCGTGCCCCACGTAACTTCTAAGCCTCGATAGTTATCACACATGTACCTATGGGAGGTATCACATCATTACCTACACTTGCTCTTTTCCCGAAGGCCAGTAATTGCACTATGTCTCTCCTCGTACACAACAGCCCTACTTGGGCGATTGGGCACCCTTCAGTCGCATAGCCTCCATGCGACTGAACACTGTGCGATTGGACCAATGCGGATGAGCATCCATGCGGATGAACACCCAATCGTACGAATGGGCTTCTATGTGGCTGAACCCTCAATCGTGCGACTGAACAACCATGCGAATGGACCTATGCGACTGAACTCCCAGTCGCATGACCTGTCGTGCGACTAAGTCCCCAGTCGTGCGACTGAGCCTCAGTCGTGTGGTTGAGCTTCAATCGTCCTTCAGTCATGCGGTTGGCCCTCCAGTCGCCTAGCCCTAGCTGGGCAGCGATTGCAATTCATCCCGAACTGCAGTCGCGACTCACGACCTCCAAATCCTTCCAAACCTGTTTTAAGCCCAAGTTAACCCTCCTAAACCTTAGGAAATCATACTATAACAACATTCAAGCACATACACGTCCAAAATCGCACTCTAAACACACTATACACATACACATTCATACATACACGGGTTAAACACCCAAAACTCAAAATATAGTTTTCAGATGTGTTCCAGCCCCAAAATCCTTCCAAAACGTGTAAAAGAGGGGTCCTAGAACTCACCTTAGCAGCCTCCTCAGTTAGAGCTCGTTTCAACTCGCTACACGTCGATTTTGCACCCTTGAACCCGCTTGAACCAAGCTTTCTTCTCCTCTGTTCCTTTTTTCTCTTCTTTCCCTGGTTTCGCAAGTGTGGGGAGAGGGTAAGGGCTGCCCTCTCCCTTAAATACTACAGTTCAGTCGCCCGAGCTTCTATGCGACTGAACCTTCAGCCGCATGAGCTCCATGCGATTGGACTCTCCAATCGTGCGACTATCATGCGTATGGAGCTCCAGTCGTCCCTCAGTCGTACGATTGGACGCTCCAGTCGCATGGCACTTCAAACTGAAATTTCCGGGTGTTACAAATTGGACCCTTTTCAACTAATTTATCTCGTAAATTAATATTAATATTATCCCATTTACTAGGATCATAAATATTTAGAGGTGTTTGTTCATCATTGTTGTGCTCAGTGTGTTCATTATCATTTTGTTGTTCATTATTATTTAGAGGTGTTTGTTCATCATTTTCATTATGTATTTGTTCATCATTTTCATTATGTATTTGTTCATCATTAGTGTTGTTAGGTTGTTCATTATGTATTTGTTCATCATTAGTGTTGTTAGGTTGTTTATTATGTATTTGTTCATCATTAGTGTTGTTAGGTTGTTCATTATGTATTTGTTCATCATTAGTGTTGTTAGGTTGCTCATTATGAATTTGTTCATTGTTTAGTTCATTTACATGTGCATTTTGTGTTTCTTTATCATTAACTAGTTGATTTTGTTCTTGATTTTGAGCATCATTTGATTGTTTATTAGGATTGTTTTAAACATCATTATTTTTAACCGTTATGTATTTTAACAATGACCCTTTTTGAGATTCGATTAAAGCTTCTTGTTCTTTTCTTTTTTTCTCTTTGGTCCAACCTGATTCATGTTTTCTAATTCGTTTTGACATGTTCAATCAAATCTAGATGACTAGATGAACCAAAATACCAAAGCTACTCCTAAATCAAACTCAAGCTACTCCTAAACTCCAAAATACCAAAGCTACTCCTAAATCAAGTCCGAAGCAATTATTTACCAATTCTAAATTTCTATATTCTAAATTTCTAATAAACAATAATAGTTACCCAATTGCAAATCAAATAAATAGGCAAATAAAAGAGTAGAAGAAGAACAAGCCCCCAAAGCCCCCGAATAAATAGTCAATTAGGGCAGCACCTTACTAAATTTCTAATAAACAATAATAGTTACCAAATTACCTTATGATGAAGATTGAAGAAGAACAAGCAGCGAGTCCAGCGAGCAGTGACCAAAGCAACACAAGCGAGCACTTGAGCAGAAGTAAAGTAATTCGAGCAGAGCTGCAGAAGTAAAGCAACACAAAACAAGCAACACAAAACAAGCAACACAAGCAACACAGCCACACAGGTCCGTTCGACTTCGAGCGGACAAGCAAGCGAGCAGAAGTAAAGCAGTTTGAGGCTTCGAGCGGACAGCGGATGAGCGGAGCAGGCGTATGAGCGATTGAGCGACTTCGACTTTCAAGTTCCACCTTTTGTTTTTAACCGCAGGTCCGTTCGACTTCGACCTTTCGTTTCCGGTTTCCCCAATTCCACCTCTACCGCCTCAGTCCTCGATTGAGCGACTTCGACTCTGCGGTTTCCCATTTCTGATTTCCCAATTCCCGTTCGATTCCTCCATGAGCTATAGAAATTTTTTTGGGCTTTTGGGGCTTGGTATATGGAGGCCTATTACTTTGGTGGGCCTAAAGCCCTAGCTTGTTTTTACAAGCTAACAGGCTGCCCCTGTTGAAGACTAACGTCTAAGAAATATCATGCATCAAATGCCTTGTACGTTATGCAAGAGAAGAAGTAATTAAAAAGTTGTATATGCATCAACTACATGTACAACCTCTAGCAGTTTTAACTCATTGTACATCCAGTTGATAGATGTAGATATTTTAATAATTCGAACTATTTACTCTTGGTCAATATTAGTCTTAACTAACAATTTGATCGATACTAATCTTAACTTTTAATTTTGTTATTAATAACTGTACCAGTCTAACTGTTCATTAACTCGGTTAGTTTTTTTATGACGTATCACGTGACTTAACAATTTGAACGGTATAAGAATTGAACGGATAAAACATCATCGAAGTTTGTTTTATATAGTAACTTTTAAAAGAATCTTGTGTCGTTTCAAATCATTCACTCGTAAATCAGGAAATACTTTTTTGCAAAAACAAAAGTCGTTTTTAAGACTTGTATAGGCGTACATGAGTCATTTTTGTGTGGTCGGTATGACTCGTTTTACGCTATACAATTCGTATTCTTCCATGACTTGATGGCTCTATCAAGCTCAACTTTTGTTTGACCGATTCTTACATGAACCGTATACCTATGAATTATGTGTATTTAAGATTCGCTTATATCTAGATCTTATGGTTAAAAAAATATAAGGTATTTGAAAGTGAAAAATAAATCACGAGTAAGGATGGTTATTGGGTTCTCCGGTTTTCATTTTTATTGTTCACTAATGCAATCATCCGGTATGTACGTGGGTGTGGGTGTGTGTATATAGTGGAAAGTTTATAAGAAAATCAAATTGTTATATAAAAACAAGAGAAAATCAATAAAACCAGTCATATAATTAATATTTTTTCACTACTTTGTATATATGTTTGTGTATGTATAGATATTTAGGTAGAGATCAAATGAAAACATAACACGGTTTTACACATATGTAGATATATAGGTAGAGATCAAATGAAAACATAACACGGTTTCACACATATGTCACACTTAAGTTACGTATATATAATAATGTTTCATTCGACATAGTATTACGTATACATAACATTTTTTTCTTGTATATATTTTCAAATATATGTAATAGATACCGAAAAAAAATTATGTTGAGAAATATTACAAATTTGAAACAAGTTTCTGTCCTTTTCATTTTTAGTGTTCACAAGTGCACTCATCATATAAATGGTGACAAAATATGGAGATTATTTTATGTAAGAAGATTACAAATTAAAAATCTACCTCAAAATTTGAAGTTTCAAAATTTTCATCCACAATTAACAAGATGGGACAGGCTCCATTATTTTTTTCTACGGAAAAGAGTCAAAGACCATTAATTTAAAAGTTAAGAAAGCGAGAATCTGAGCCTTCTAATTAAATAAAAATATCCGGCGCATATGTTACACTTTTTAACCACTCTTCTTTTGTCGTTGTTTACACAACCATCTAGATGTGGATTGTGAGCACACCATCCTGGTTTTGGCTTATACTTTTACTTTCCTACTGGTGAATATTTATCGTACTTCATCAATTAATTTTTTTTTTGTGTGTTTGGAGTTATACTATATGACTTTTACAACACACTATAAAACTGTAAGGATAAAACGGAGAAAAATAAGACGACATCTGTAAAAACATGGAATACTATGAAAACTAAAAAAGTTTTGATGTAGCAACCTGTGAAAACCGAAGAACGTAGGACGACTCCCGCTCCTCTAAAAGCAGTAAAATACATTTGTTGTCACTTGAGAGATAATCAAATACTACAAACTTGTAAACTTCTTTCAACAATTCACTCATTTCAAAAAAAAACTTATATGTTTCGTATTACCACATTCTTATACTTTCATTTTTAAGTCTTTTATAATAAACTATTTACTTCTTATATTATTAAAGAATTAACTATTTATTATACTAACGTCTAAAACTATAAAGGTGTAGTTAGTTAATTTAGTAAAATATTAATTGAGTTAGATCATTTAAGTTTAAGTTTTGAGTAAATTATGGTTTCGTGCAAATAACGTTTTGCATCAAAAGATTTTAAAATATTAATTTATTCCCTGTGATTTTCAATTCGTCTTAATTAACACTAACCTACTAACATTGTTAAAACTTTTCTTTAAAAATCAGAGCAGTTATGTCTTTTTATATAGGACTAACCCTGTGATTCATCTACGTTGTGTTCCCGAGTCTCATTTAAGGAGAGAAAAGAAAAGAAATGGAATGAAAGAAGAAATAGTTGTGTTTCAGAGTTTTTTTTAATAGAAGAAAATAAAAGGATTATTAGAAATTCATGTTCCCGAGTTTATTTAAGTAGAGAAAAGAAAAGAAATGGAAGGAAATTGAAGAAAAAAGAAGGCTAAAAACAATTCTTTCAAAATAAAAGAAAATAAAGAGAAAGAAAAAGAAAGAAAAGAAGGAAAAAAGAAAAAAAGAAAAAAAAGAAGAAAAAAAATATTACCTTTTTTTTTTTTCGTTAAAACAGTTCAGAATAGCTGGACTGTTTGTGAACTTGACAACCACTCACCAGAATAAAGGATTTTTTACTATATATGTAGCAACGTGTGGCTAACTAATTTTTTTATTATTTAATTTTATATTATTTAGTTATGGATTCGCTGTCCAAAAAACAATTACTCATGAATTTAGTATTGCTGAATACTCTGAAATTTGTTCCACGACGTTGCTACGAGATCAATTGTATTTAATATTTTATTTAATAAATTTTATAATTAACAAATTTTAATTAATAAATTTTAGTTTTATTTAATATTTTTTTATTCAATGCGTGTAATACACGGTTACTAAATCTAGTCAATTATATTTTTCTATAGGTTTCATATCTTATTTTATACAAGTTGCATGAAAGTCTTAAGAGTCCAAACTGTTAAACTACACCACTAGAAGAACGTAAACATCCCTAGTTTATGCAAGCTTTGAGATCGAATGAAAAATAGCAAGTTAAAAGTAGTAAAACTTTCTGCTCGTTTGTATTTGGTGTATTGATCGGGGATTGAAGCAACAATAAGTTGCTTCCCTCTATTCTTGAGATGGAAGATTCAAAACTTATAAAGTATAAATGTTAATGGTTGATAGAAATAAAGTAAAAGCTACTCTAGAAAATAAATAAGATATTATTAATTGTAAGTATTTTAAGGGTGGAAGGGGTAGGTTTGGGTAAGTCGCTACTCTTTGCAGATTAACTCCAGGAGTTATATGAACGGTGAATGGCTCTATTGCCATTAGGCGTTACGTTGGCCTATTAAAAACAATTAAACACTATAAGACCACTTCTCAAACCAAGCTCATATATTTTAAATCATTTTTACATCATTTCATTTCAACTACTCGGTTATTGTCTCAACAAATAAGACCCAGTATTCTTCTATGATCACCACCAATGAGTTCTTATTCATTTGAATGTAGCGAGGTTCAATTGCTTGCATATGTTGTCGTTGCCGCATCTGAACTTGAAGCTACGACACGTTTAAAGGAACGATATGTGCATTGTGATTGTGCAAAGGCTTATAAGGTTTTCATGAAAGACTTTTTTGTTAGAAAGCCTAAACACAATATATGTTTAGAACAAGTTTTCGGATGCCAATTTTATCTTATAAAACAAGTTTCCCTTTTATTTTTTTTTCTTATGCTTAATTTTAATTTAGTTAGTTACTAGCTTTAGTTACCCTGCATTCAATGAGAGGTGAAGAGTTAATTATTAAAATAACACAAAAAACATAAATAAAACTAAATGTATTACACGATCGAGTTGAAAAAATAAAACTGATTAGTTGTTGATTGTTATTAATATAATACTAACTTTAGTAAAATCCGTGTATTACACGAGTTAAAAATAAAATATTAATTATGATGAAAGTTTATGAAGTATAAAATGATATTTTAAAATAAGATATGATTAAAATTACATATAAGTAATAACTATAAGTAATAATTTTAAGCTTTATTTTCAAAAAAAATTAACCATTTTTTTCAAACAAACCGTATTAAAAAATCATTTTTAAAAGTTTCTTATTATAACTCCTAATTTTAATTACTTTTAGTTTATAAAGAAGTTTACTTTTTAAAAACATCAATTTTAAGATATTTCATATTTTTAAAAATGTTTGAGGTTTTAGAAAAACTTTTATTTTATAAAAATTTGTTTTCTAGAAATAACATTAATAAAAAGTCATATTTTCTTAATTTATTAAGAAATATTTTTTATCTTAAAAAAATTAAAATTATTTAATCTTTAATTTAGGTAATTATTTAAGAGGAGAGAGAGGCGGGAAAAACAAACTTAGGGGCCTAGGAATGTCCCCCAAGTTACTCTTTTAGTATTCTACTACTTTAATAAAAGAGTAATTAGGGTTGTCACATATTATTTTTTATTCTCATCTAATGTCACATGTCATTTTGACATTTAATAATAAATATTTTTTTTGCTCAAAAGAATTCAATCTATTATTTTTGTATTATTTTTTTAAATACATATTTTGTTTCCAAATATAATTTCATCCAAAATTAACCGGATATAAATTAAAACCCTTCCATTTTAAACTAAAAAACATATATCTCTTACTTTTACTCTTTGGTTAATTTTTAGAATTATCTTCTTGTCAAATCTTTCATTTTTGAAGATAAAATAAGTCATAATTCTAAGATAAATATTTACTTTAAGATTGTATAGTACCACTCAAAGGCACATCAATTATAATGTTTATATGTTTTTTTCTATAGAAACTACTATTAGTAAAAATAAATAATTGCTTTTAGAAATTAAAATAAAATACTATTAAAAATGTATTTAAATTAGACATCACTATTTTCAATTATTTTTTATTTCATTATCGTCTCTTTTTTTCATTTGTTACGATCAACAAAATCATTATTTTTTTAAAATTTAAGATGTTTTTAACTAATTTTTGAAACATGTTCTTATTTCGTTAGAAATATTTTATTTTATTCTATAAGTGATTTTTTTAATTTATTAGATAATGTTTTTTTTCTGTTTTCTTTTTAGCCAATTTTATTATAATATTTTTTATTTAGATAGAACTCTTTAATCAAGTCTATTAAGATATAAAGTGACCATTTTTAGTGTGGAATTTAGAAAGTTTTTTTAATTGATTTTTGCATTGTCCATACTTAGTTGTATTATCATGTGAGCGTATGTTTAATAGTAAACTCAACTAAATATGTGTATGATTATGAGTTATGATTAGTACCAAAAGACATCACAGAAACTTCTTTCTTTGAGTCACTTTCTTTAGTAAATTTCCATACAATTTTTACTTACACTATCATATTTTATATTTTTTTCATTTACAATTGCTAGAGACGAGATTAGTCAATATTTTACTTTTTTTTAAATTGTCGTGTTAGGTTATTTTATTCAAATTTTAAACTCGTGTACATATCAATGGTTTTCTCATACAATACTTTGATAAAATTTGATATCATTGTTTATTACTTATAATTTTTACTCATACGTAATTTTAATCATATATTTTAAAATATCATTTTATAATTAATAAAAATTTTATTTTATTTAATATTTTATTTATTCAACCCGAATACACGGATTCATATATATAGATTTGTATACAATTTTGTATAAAATTTTTGGTTGAGTATTTTAATTTAGTTTAGTTATTTGTAATTTTCAATTGAATATTTTTTATTTAGTTAATTAAATTGTCTTTTTGATTTTCTGTAAGAAACTATTATGTACTTATGGATAAAAACCCTTCCACTTAGAGCATTCACGATAGATTCATCATATTATTGTGAGTGTGTTTTCTATATTATACGGAATGATTACAAGTGATTGTGAGTAGTAAAGAGAGTAAATATTACTTTTTATCTATATATTTGGGAAAAACAATAGTTCATCCCTATAAATTTTTATATTTATTCAAAAGTAGTTGTAAGTGGAGGAGTGAATTAATGTATAAAAAGTATTATTTAATTGAAAACGAGAGATAAAAATTAAATAATTTTTAATATAATTATTAGGATAAAGAACCTAATGTGAATATTCTTAGATTACTTTTGCATAGCTTATGATTAAAATGACAGGAATTTTAGATTGTCTGCAACGCTAACAGACGTTTTTCTCATAAACAATACTAGTCAACATGTCACATTAGCTTTTCACTAATTTACATCAATCCTTCTCACAAAAAATTTAACCCCAACTCTATCATTCCCACAAATATTTAATCCCAACACTGTATTCTCGTATTGCAACAAAAAATTATGAAGAGTTGTTGCCGTTTGTAATGCTTCTTTCATTTAATATGTGAATGTATATGAGAATTTTGAGGCTTTTTGTTTCTATTTTATTCAAATAGGTAAAGTGAACAGATATGAAAACTTTGAAATGTCGATGCATTAGTTTATAGTTACACACAAATATAAACTAATTCTTTAAATTAATAATTTATTAATTTATCAATATAATAATATTTCACTAAATTAATAAAATATATTGGTCCCAAAATTATTAATTAATAGAGGTTTTACTGTAAATTAAAAAATATAACAAAGTAGCCGTTACATTTGAAAAAAAATATAAAACCAAATGACTAGGCATATTAAAAAACAATATAAAAGAAGTGGGCCATGTATTCTTTTTGTCTGTTGAATGCACGTGGGCGCGGACCATCAACGGACGAGTGGCATGATGATGTAAGGGGTTTGGAATAATGCTTATCATGGTTAAGTGGTTAACTTTAATGTTTTCAATGTGTTTAAGTATAAGGGATTATGTGGAATGAGTTAACTACGATGATTTGGTGTATTGTAGGTTAAACATGATAATTTGACATGGTTTGGAGAATGCACATGGATGATAATATAAGATCATGATAGATGAGGTGATAAAGTGCAGGATCGGATTTCGGGTGGTTTTCTCTCAACTCAATTTGAATCAACACTCAGCAAGCAGTCTATGAAGAGTTGATCACAATATAACAAGTAACAAGCAGTAAGAAAATTAACACAGCAGGTAAATTTTCAAGGTACTTTTATATATTGCTTCTCAACTCAAAGGATTACAAGACACTTGGACTCAAATCGCTTACATAAAGAGTTACAGGGAGAAGATATATATAATACTACCTACAGCCGGGAATACTTTGATTCCAGCTGGACACCTCTAACCTTACATCTATACTACAAGACTCTAGGTGAGGTCTTTCAGACATTTTGCCTGAGAGTTGGTAGTCAGGACATGTCCCTGACTTACCTTTTGTCACCAACTAAAGTTGGTAACATGTACTATCATAAAAAGGTGAACAGTAGAATAAAGTATGGTCAACAACATGGCTCTTTAGGAAGATGCCATGCTGTATCAGAGGTCTGCAGCGGACTGTCAGGGACCATACTTTTATCTGCTGGACATAGCATTGTCTTCCGAAGGATAAAGTGCTTCAGAAGAATAACTTCTTCCGAAGGTACTTATACTTCGGAAGACTGCTTCTTCCGAAGCTTGGAGTCTTCTTTGTCTTCGGAAGTAGACTTTGTCTTCAGCTCTTTCATCAGACTTTGTCTTCGGAAGCTTTCAGACTTTGTCTTCAGCTCTTTTATCAGACTTGTCTTCGGAAGCTTTCAGACTTTGTCTTCAGCTCTTTCATCAGACTTTGTCTTCGGAAGCTTTCAGACATTGTCTTCAGCTCTTTAATCAGACTTTGTCTTCGGAAGATATCTTCAGCTGTTGGCTTCAGTTGTTGTCTTCAGTAGTTGACTTCAGCTTTTGCCTTCGGAAGATGTCTTCAGCTGTTGTTCCTTAGACTCTCGGAAGATCTCTTGCTTGGCTTCGGAAGCCCTTTAATGTAGTACCAAAAGTGACTATGAAGTGAATTTGGTTGCACCAGCCTTATCATGATCCAACAAACTCCCCCTAGGCTGATGCTACCAAAACTTCACTTCTCTCTTCTTCTCAAAGCTCTCAGCACCAAGGAAAGCAGATGTTTATCAGTATCTTCATTCTTTCCTGCTGTGGTGCTGAGAATCTTGTACAAATCTTTGGTGGACAGCACCTCTACTCTGTCACCTTGGATTATATGTACCCTCTGTTGTGGCCCTCTGAAAAGAGTTAGTTGATGGGAAGTATAGTCATATTCCCATCGAACTATTGGTTCCAATTCAGGACCTTCCACCATCTGTAGAAAGGCTGTGCCTTTGGTGGTTGATCTTTCCTTGTCTTCCACTCTCTTCAGCTTCAACTCTTCTTCAATCTTGGCTCTTCTACTTCGTTCAGCCAAGTGGAGACCACTGATATGGTTTTTGATGTGTGCAGCAGTCTCAGAGTTGGAGGGATTGGAGAATGGCTTCTCTGCAAGCTCAGCAAGATCAAATCTGCTGAGATGCAGTAGAGAAGTGGCATTGAGCCTGTTGGTTTCACCATTCTCCCTTTCCACAACAAAGTTGTGAGAAGGTTCATCGAACCTCCACTGGATTATTGTATTTCTAGGTCCAGGAGATTGACCAGAAATCCTGTCCTCTTTCCTGGTATCCAGCAGAGTCACCAGTCTTCTTCTTAGCCTCTTCTCCTCAGCATTGAGGGTATCGGAGTTGAGACCAAGAAGTCTTGTAGCCTGGCCCAAAGTGTCTCTAGGTAATTCAAGAAATTGGCCTAGGGTGAGGGAGCTTGAAGAGTTATCAACATAGGTGATGTTGATAACTTCTCCCTCACAGGAGATGCTCCTCAAGGTAGTGCAGTTGATGAGCCTCGTCTTGAACTCCTTTATTTCCTCAAAGGAGAGATGTTTAGGAGGCTGAGGGGATGGTTTTGGTTGTTGTTGGGTAGGCTTAGGTTTAGTGGTTTTGGGTTGAGTCTTGGGTTTTAGGATGGGTAGTTTGGGTGGTTGAGGTGATGTGGTAGGTTTGGGCAGAGTTGTGGGTTGAGGGGTGAAGGTTTCATCAGTGGGTTCAGGTTTAATGGGAAAAGGGGTTGGTTCTGGTGTGGGTTGTGGCTGTGGTTGAGTGGCTGGGGTGAAGACCATTCCTTTCATCCTCCTGTACATCTCCTTCCTTTTCCCCAAACGGATGTCAGTTTTAATTTCACTGACTATCCGCTGGAGTGTCCTTTCGGACATAGGTCCCACCTGCCTACCAGAGAAGCCATGAGCCCGGAGGTAGTCCTTCATCCAGGCTTTGTCAGTTGACTTCTTAGCAGCAGTGACCTCCTTCTCTTCCTCCCTCTTCCTCTTCACCTTCAACTTCTCCCTAGCAGCCTTCTTCCTTTCCTTCTCCATTTGATCCTGCTCTTTGTTGTGGAGCAGCAGGATCATGTCATCATCATGTGGAGACAGTTCAGGAAGACTGAAGCCTCTTGAGAGGAGGAACTTGATCCTAGCCTCTCTCAGCTTCAGGGCTGCCTCCCTCTGCTCTTGTTCTTCCTTCTCCAAGGCCAACCTGGCTTCCCTTTCTTGTTGTAGCCTAGTTGACCTCTCCAAAGTCACCAACTCCTCTAATAGTAGCAGGAGTATTTCCTCATTGGCAGCTCCTAGATTGATGAGCTGGTCAATGAGTGCTGTTCTTCTCCTCTGGTTGATTTCTTCCTGATGGGCTACAGCTGCCTTAGAACTAGCAGCTAGCACTTCTCAGTAGGAGACCGACTTTTCTTTTTAGCCTTCTCAATCTTCTCCTCCTCCTGAAGCTCTTCCGCAGTCAATTTTCTTTTGCCTTTGTCTTTGATTGTGCTTGACTGTGGTGGTTCTTGGATGGAGGGTTGTGATTGAGAGAGAAGTTCAGCCGGTGCTTGGGTTGGAGGAATTTCAGAAATGTCCTCCCTGCTCACCTCAGATGCAATTTCAGCAATGACATCTGTGATGGTCAGTTCCTCGGACATCTGAAATAAGCCTTCCGCAGCTTCTATTTCGGCCTCGGAAGACTTGTCTTGTTCTTCCGAGTTCCGAGGCTTCCATGTAAGCTTCGGAAGCTTTAGCCAGAGCTTCGGAAGATGAGACTGCTGCAGATTCTGTCCCAACTGTTTCAGTTGCTGGGCCATCAGTCCCCATTTCCCCTTCGAAGCTAATCTCAGGTTCCATGAAGACCTTAGGTTGACCAACTTCCTCCACAGTGGTAGAAGGTGCAGTCAGTCTTTGAAGCTCCTCAGCCCCAAAGTATGCAAGTGTGGTGTCGGGGCTGGGCTGTTCTAGGGATGATCTCAATACAAACTTTGTGAAAAGTCTGTAGAGATCTTGAAGCATCCTTGAGTCAATCTCCAGAAAGGATTGAGATGACTCAGGTAGTGTAATGATTTGGGAAGAAATGAGTTGGGTCTGTGGTTCCTGTGGTGTTTGTCTCTGAACTTTCTCCCCCTTTTTGGTAGCATCATCTTGAGAGCTAGATGAGCTAGAGGAAGAAGTCATTGAGACCTGGACTGGTACATGCCTAACAGACCTCTCCGTCTGTTTCTCAGCTAGTTTAGCCTTGAGAGAGTTAATCTCAAGTTGCTGAGTGGCAGTCCTTAATTCTAAGATCTTCACCTGTGAATCCAGGTTGGAGACCTTAGAAAGCAAGTACTGAAGTGTTAGTTGCATACTTCCCTCATCTTCCTGAGAATAATCATGGGGAGATGAGATAACATACCTAGTATGCTCACTCTCACCACCAGATGTGGTTTCTTGGCACCCTGGTTTCCTTTGCTCAGAGTCATCTCTTTCAGAGATGTCAATGGGTAAAGTTGCCGTAGACTCAGTCCTAATGATGTTACCACTGTCCTGAGAGCTCAATGAGAGACTCTGAGTAGTGGCAGCTGAGTCTACATGAGTCCCCTCCACATCAGTGGGACTCACCTCAGTAGCTGGCTGCTGATGGGGGCTAGAGACAAGGGATCCCTCTTGGCTCTGTTGATCTTTCAGTGGGTGTTGTAGATCAACTTCATGGCCATGGAGAGATGTAATCTCTTCATCAGTTTGGAGTAAAAGGTCAGTGAAAGAGAGGGTGGTTAGTCCTACTGACCCGGGACCTTGATCAATGTCTACAGGCATTGAGCCTATGGTGGGGCTGTCCCTAGAAGGCTGCACAGGGGAGTGTAGAGACTCACCCTGTGGGCTTAAGGCTTGGGGTTCGGGCTCAGGGGTTTGAGACTGAGGAGGCTCAAAACCCACATTGAGGTCAATTGTGAAGGATGGTGTGACCTCGGACTGAGTGGGAGCCCATGATTCCACTCTAGTCCTTTGGGTGTGAACAGAAGGAGCTTGTTCAATCAGAGTAGATTGAACAAGGGTTCGTTTGGGGCGTCTCTGATATGTAGCTTTGATGGGTAAAGAGGCTTTTGGTATTGTGGTGGATGTTGCTGGTGTGGGTTCATCACCTGTGGGGAGAACAGGGATGTCACCAGGAGCTATGCGCTCAGTCATCTCTGGAGGTAATGGAGTGTACCGTCCAGTGAAGTTGGTGGACATCTTCTTCAGTGTCTTGAAGATGGTAGGCCTCATGTGTGGAACAGGAAGAGCAGCTGCGCAGACAAGCTTGCTTGGTTCTATCTTACAGTTGATTATGTTGAAGAAATCGGGGATACATGAAGAATGTATCCCTGCTCAGATTGGCGATTAGGTTGTTCAACACAAATCGTGAGTAGTTGAATCTGAGGCCTCTCACCAACCCATGAACTAGGCATCCTAGTTCATATGGGATTTGATCCCAACCCCCTGATTTGTTGGAGAGGCAGTGTAGGATGATGTGCAGCAGGAACTTCCAATGGTAAGAGAAGTTGAACTTGTATACTGTAGACCTGCTGACATCGCCTCCATATCCCATGAGGATATAGGTGCCTTCCACGTCTTCCTTGGGGAACTCAGTAGGAGCCCATCATCGTGAAGCTCGAGATGCTCCCTGATGAGCTGTTCATTGATGACCAACTCTTGGCCACAAACTCGGGTTCTCAGGACTCGAACCCCATTCATCACTGTAGTTTCACCGTTGCTCCAAAATTCTGACATATGGTTGGAGTATACGGTTGGGTTAACTGTGAGTGCAGTGAGGTAGGTGGATTCGGTGAGAAAGGTGATGATTTGGGTGAAGTCGGCATCCCTTGACGAGTCAAGTAATGCGACTTGGTTGTGCTGAGGGTTTAGCGCCATTGGAGAAAAGGTAAGCTTGAAATTTGGGTGAAATTGAGGGTTTGACAGTGAAGGGAACAGTTAGGGCTGTAAAGTGGTAAAAGAAGATGAAATTGATGAGTCAAGATTATTTAAAAGGGGTGAATAGTGGTAGTGGTGGTAATAGGGTAACTGTTTTGGGGTTACTGTGGGTGGTATGGTGGTTTACGGCGGAGAAATGATGTTGGCGGCAAGGATAATTTTAAATAATCTGACAATATCAACAAAATCTTTACTTTTTACAGAGTGGGGCCCAAAAGATATCCGTTACATATAAAAACCTTTACTTCCGAGGGTAAAACATTTCCGAAGGTAATTTCTTCCGAAGGCAACTGATCTTCCGAAGCTTGATATTGCTTCCGAAGGTAAAATTGTCCTTTGAAAGCACTCTATCTTCCGAAGCAAGGCATTGCTTCCGAAGGTAAAGTTGTCTTTCCGAATGGAGAGTTGTATAAGTTTCGGAAGTAGATCTGATATAAAATCAATCGCTTCTTCCGAGACCAAAAACTCTTCCGAGAAGAAAATTTCCAATGAGGAATTTTGGCTTCGGAAGATGTTCAAGAATATCTTCCGAGAGTTAATTCCTCTTCGGAAGGAATTTACACTTGGAATAATTTAAAGATCTTTTGTAACAGGGCTTAAATTGTATTGACGCAAGACATTACTCATTTAAAAGGTCTTCAAAAGAGGTAGTTATTCAATGTTTATCATCCCAATTGCTGATATGAGATACTTAAATCTTTGTTCATCAAATGCCTTTGTGAACAAATCAGCATATTGTTCATTTGAGTCAACTTTGATTAACTTTATCAGCTGTTTCTCATGAATATCTCTAATGAAATGATACCTGATATCAATGTGTTTTGTCTTGGAGTGCTTCACCGGATTCTCTGTAATAGAGATAGCACTGTTGTTGTCAATATGGATAGGAGTAGTCATGAAGTTAAACCCATAGTCTAACATCTGATTTTGAATCCATAGCAATTGAGCACAGCAGCTAGCAGCAGCAATGTATTCAGCTTCAGCAGTTGATGTAGAGACACAGGATTGTTTCTTGCATTGCCATGAGATAATCCTTCCACCAAGAAATTGACATCCTCCTGATGTTGATTTCTTGTCAATGTTGCAGCCACCATAGTCACTGTCAGAGTATCCATAGAGATTGAAATCACTATTTCTTGGATACCAGAGACCTAGTTTAGGTGCTCCTTTGAGGTATCTGAGGATTCTCTTTGCAGCAGCTAGGTGAGACACCTTTGGAGCAGCCTGATATCTTGCACAAATGCATGTGGCAAACATGATATCTGGTCTACTTGTAGTGAGATACATCAGAGAACCAATAATTGCTCTATACTGATGTTGATCAGTATCCTCCCCCTCAAGGTCAGGGCAAAGATTATGGTTTCTGGGTATGGGTGTCTTGGCTGGTTTACAGTCCTTCATTTCAAATCTTTCTAAGATGTCTGAGACATACTTAGATTGACTTATGAAGAACCCTTCCTTCATCTGTTTCACCTGGATTCCTAGGAAAAAGTCCATTTTTCCCATGGAACTCATCTCAAACTTCTGCTTCATAATGCTTTCAAAGTCCTTGCACATTTGGTCGTTTGAAGAACCAAATATGATGTCATCAACATAGACTTGTACAAGCAAAATGTCTTTTCCACTCTTTCTGATGAAAAGAGTCTTGTCAATGGTACCTCTAGTGTATCCATTCTTCAGGAGAAACTGAGACAAGGTCTCATACCACAGCCTAGGTGCTTGGTGCAGCCCATATAGAGCTTTATCCAGCTTGCACACATAGTTGGGGTGCTGTGGGTCTTCAAATCCTGGAGGTTGACACACATAGATTTCCCTATCTATATCCCCATATAGAAAAGCACACTTGACATCAAGTTGGTAGACTGTGAAGTTCTTGGATGCAACATAAGCAAGGAAGATCCTAACTGCCTCAAGTCTTGCAACAGGTGCAAAGACATCAGTATAATCAATTCCTTCCTCCTGGGTGTATCCTTGAACTACTAGCCTTGCCTTGTTCTTGATAATCAAGCCTCTATCATCTTTCTTGTTCCTGAACACCCATTTTGTGCCTATGGGTACTTGACCAGATGGTAGTGGGCATAGATTCCAGACCTTTTGTCTTTGAATTGAAGCAGCTCCTCCTGCATCGATTCAACCCAACTACTATCCTTTAAGGCATCTTCTACCTTCTTTGGTTCCATCTGAGACAGGAAACATGAGTACAAGCAGACATTCCCATGATGAGTTTGTCCTCTTGTTCTCACACCCTCAGAGACATTCCCTATGATGTTCTCAGTTGGATGAGTGTTGTGAATCCTAAGACGAGGAATCACTTCCAGTTGTAGAGATAAGTCTAGGTTAGACATATTCTGATCAGGAACTGGATCACTCTGTCCAACTGCTGTTTCAGAGTCATTCAATGAGGACTGATTGAATGATTAAGAAACATCATCAATGGTTGGTTGTGAAGTAGTATTAACAGTTGCCTGTTCCTTCAGAATACCACTTCCCTCAACCTGGTGTTGTAGTGGATCACCTGAGGAACTTTGAGGTTGATCAAGTGATTCACATGTTGAAGCTTCACTATTTCTGGAGATAGTTACACTGTCAGATCTGTGAATAGTTGAAGCTTGTTGCCCTTCAGCTCTTGGAGAATTGAAATAGGTCTGGGAAGCTCATATAGTTGACCTGCATCAGCATCACCATCACTTTAAGCACCTGTTCCAGCTGAAACATTCTCACAAGATGGTTTAGAATAGTTTGGAAACAATTCTAAATCAAAGATATACTCAGGTCCATTCCTCCTAACACAAGGAGTGTGCTCATTAACAACTATGTTGGATGACTCCTCAAATTGTTGATTCTTGATATTGTATACTCTATAAGCTTTAGAGCTAGAAGAGTATCCAATAAAGATAGCATCATCCGACTTCTCAGCAAACTTTGCCAAGTTGTCCTTTGTGTTAAGTATGGTACACCTGCAGCCAAAGGACCTTAGAAAGCCAATGAACGGTGGCCTCTTGTTCCATAACTCATAAGGGGTTTTTCCATGGGGCTTAACTACAAGAACCCTGTTCTGCACATAGCATGCAGTGCTGACTGCCTCTGCCCAGAATGTTAGAGGCAACTTTGAATCAGCTAACATGGTCCGAGCAGCCTCAATAAGTGTCCTGTTCCTCCTCTCAGCAACACCGTTTTGTTGAGGAGTTCTGGGAGCACTATATTGTCTGGCAATCCCTTTTGAGTCACAGAATGAGTCAAGAACGAAGTTCTTAAACTCAGTCCCTTGATCACTTCTAATAATCTTAACCTTGTGATCAATTTGATTTTCTATTTTAAGAATAAAAGATTTTAAAGTTTCAGCACTTTCATCTTTACTTCTTAAAAAGAATACCCATGTAAATCTTGTAAAATCATCAACGATCACAAGGCAGTATGATTTCCTTCCAATGCTCATTATACTTGTAGAACCAAAGAGATCCATGTGCAATAAGTGTAATGGAGTAGTGATAGAGTTAACACATTTGGATTTATGAGATGATCTGTGTTGTTTCCCTTTCAGGCATGCAACACAGTTATCTTTGCAGAAAAATTCCTTTTTAGGCAACCATGTACCAAGTTATTTTTAGCCAATTTATTCATTGTTTTAAAATTCACATGACACATGCGTTTATGCCATAGTGTTGACTCATCACTATCAGCTTTGGAAAGAAAGCATGATACTTCACCCATAAGAGAAGCATTGTTCATATCTAGCTTGTACATATCCCTTTCCTGGGAGATCTGAGAAGCACCAATTCCGGAGGAATTGTCATCCCTGGTCTGAGGATAATGCACTCATGTTCTGTGAAAAGCATCTGATGCTTCTGGTCACAGAATTGAGAAACACTTAACAGATTGTGTTCAAGCTGTTTGACAAAGTGAACTTTGTCAATGTTTATTCTGCCATTGGATATACTTCCTCTTCCAGAAATATATCCTCCGGCCTCACCTCCAAATTGGACAGGCCCTCCATCAAAGTTCTGGAATTGTTGAAGGAGAGATCTGTTCCCTGTCATGTGCCTGGAGCATCCACTATCTACAATCCAGATATTGTTGTTCTTGTCAAATGGATGTCCCTGCACATAAGATGAGATGGTTAGTTTTGTTTGGAAGCCCAAGCCTTGCAGGTCTCGGGCTCTTCCAAAGATAGTGACATAATTGAACCAAAAGATATGCAATGGGGTTCAATAGAGGTCATTGTTGAAGAAGAGGTTTGGGCTGCAGCATCTTCCTTGATCTTCCAATCCATCCTTTGGTTGATCTTTGAGGATGAGCTTGTTGAAGCTTTTGCAGCATGGTCTTCTTCCGAAGCTTCTCTCTTTTCGGAAGAAGCCTTCACCACCTTTTCTTCCGAAGTAGTCTTCTTCTGAGATGGTTTCAAGGGAGCCTTCTTGTTCTTCCGAACCTTAGAAGGTTTGGCTTCCGAAGCCATTTTCCCTTCGGAAGAAGCAGTTTCTTCCGAAAGCAACTTGGCTTCCGAGATCAACCTTCCCCTTTTTCATCATTTGGACCTTTTGAAGTGGTCCAACTGAGAAACCTTCTCTGACTACTTCTTTTCTAACATTATTTGCATAATGTGTGCTTGCTGGATTGTAGTAACAATCTTTAGCCATTGGTTGTGCAGACCACACATTATGCATGCAATGTTAGTCTTCTGGGAACTTGCAGGTTGCTGTTTCTTGGGTTTCTTCTCTTCATCAGCAACTTTCCCTTTCAACTTCTGATCCTTCAGTAGGACAGGAGTGCTGGTACTACACTCCTTTCCTGAATCAGGAGTACCTACCACTTGAAATCCGACAGAAATGAAGACACCCTTTTGCTTAGGGTCAAACTTAAGCTTGGACTCTGCAACCTTCTTAGCAGTCCTTCTAGCAGCTTTAGCTCTGCTTCTTCTTGCCTTGGTGGTCAGGATTTGGTCATCACAGGTGGAGATGGGTGTATCCTCCTGTTTCTCCCCTGTGGAGGCCACTATTTTTGCTTCATCCTCTAGTTCCAATGGAGAAGGGTCAGCAGTTGGAACCTCTTGCTCTTCAGTACCACATCTAGGTAGTCTAATAGACTCATAAGAGTGTGGTGGAGCTATTTATTGGTTCCCAACCCTTCTTTGTTTTGATAAAATATTTTGGAATGAGAGGTTGATGCAAGAATAGTTTGGAAGCTTTGCTCAGCAATAGCTTGCTTCCTGCCTGAGCCTCAGCTGTGACTAACTGGGCTTGAACTTCAGAAAGTTTGGAGATCAGATCTTTGATTTGAGTCTTATAGTTAGTCTTTTCATGTTTCAAAGAGACACAGTTTTCTCTAACTCATCAATTTTCCTTTGATAGTCAGATTCAGCTCTTTTAAAGTCAGGTTTTAGCACATTTAAAAACTCAACCTCAGATCTGATTTCCGAAATGTAATCCTTATACAATTTAACTTTAGCAATACAGGCAGCAGTACAAAGATGTTCATATACCTGATCATCATCTGTTCCGGCCATGAGTGCTTGAGCGGGAGTCACGTCCTGTACCATGAAGCTCCAGTCAACTTCCTGAGCAACAGCAGCTGTTTCAGTTGACTTCTCTTCATGCTTGGGAGCAGTGGGATGTGTGGAGGCCTGTGGGGTTCCCGGGTTATTCTTGGGAGCCTTGCATTCCCTAGCAAAGTGACCAAGTTGGTTGCAGTTTTAGCACCTTGCTTTGCTCTTATCAAACCCAAACTTGCTGTTGACTGGGTTTTGAGGGAATTGCCTTCCAGTTCTCTTGAAGAACTTCTTCGCTCTGTAAGTTAAAAGAGCCATCTGCTGACAATGTCCATATACTCCACATCATCTGGACTGAAGCACTCAAGATCATCAAAGCATATTGAAAATCACCAGAGTGTCCACTTCCAGAGACAAAGGCACAACTATCCTGAAAGGAGTTGTGTTGAACCTTTTGAGACTTTGGAGTCTCAGGTAGAGTGATGAAGGGTCCAGTATGTGAGTTGTCAGGGTAGCATAACAACTGATGCTGTGGTTCTATGCTTTCCCTTTCAACCACATGAAGGGCTGAACTCTGTTGGTTATTGGAGTGGTCAGAGGAGTTCTGCATGTTCATCTCCATCTGAAATGCACTTAGGATACCATACAACTCTGTGAGAGAAAGAGTCTTAAGGTCCGAAGTTCTCTTGATGACAACACAGTAGTGAGTCCATAGTTTAGGAAAGAAGACATGAACTTCCTAACTATGTCTCTGTTCTCAAGAGCTACTCCAATATCCGCCAGAGTATCTACTAGCTCAACATACCTGAAGTATTGTTGAGTCAAGGTCTCACCAGCCTTGAAAGTAAAGTTCTCAAACTGCTGCTTCAAGAGATCTTTCTTGTTCTCTTGGGTTTCCTTGGATCCCTCATACATCAGCTTCAATGCTTCCCATAAATCTTTAGCAGTCTTGCACTTCTTGAAGCGTCTGTAGACGGAGTTGGGGAGAGCAGTTTGGAGACAAGTCATAGCCCTTTGATCTAGCTCTATTCTCTTCCTATCTTCCTCTGAATAATCATCAACATCTTTTGGGATGATCCGATTACCAGTGGCAGATGTAGTGCTTGGTATGAAAGGACCATTGACAATGGAGTCCCACATCCTTGAATCTTGACACTTGATGAAGCCTTCCATCCTGATACACCATGTGTCAAAATCTTCAGGGGTGATCATGGGGGACTTGGTCAAGGTACCGGTTTCCATATCAGCCTTGGATAGAGTGGCCATTTGAGTGAGTGGATTGTGGTGAGGAGTGAAAAACAGGTTGATTAGGATGGTAAGATCTCACAATCAAGAGCTGGTGCTCTGATACCAATTGCAGGATCGGATTTCGGGTGGTTTTCTCTCAACTCACTTTGAATCAACACTCAGCAAGCAGTCTATGAAGAGTTGATCACAATATAACAAGTAACAAGCAGTAAGAAAATTAACACAGCAGGTAAATTTTCAAGGTACTTTTATATATTGCTTCTCAACTCAAAGGATTACAAGACACTTGGACTCAAATCGCTTACATAAAGAGTTACAGGAGAAGATATATAATACTACCTACAGCCGGGAATACTTTGATTCCAGCTGGACACCTCTAACCTTACATCTATACTACAAGACTCTAGGTGAGGTCTTTCAGACATTTTGCCTGAGAGTTGGTAGTCAGGACATGTCCCTGACTTACCTTTGTCACCAACTAAAGTTGGTAACATGTACTTTCATAAAAAGGTGAACAGTAGAATAAAGTATGGTCAACAACATGGCTCTTTAGGAAGATGCCATGTTGTATCAAGGTCTGCAGCGGACTGTCAGGGACCATACTTTTATCTGCTGGACATAGCATTGTCTTCCGAAGGATAAAGTGCTTCGGAAGAATAACTTCTTCCGAAGGTACTTATACTTCGGAAGACTGCTTCTTCCGAAGCTTGGAGTCTTCTTTGTCTTCGGAAGTAGACTTTGTCTTCAGCTCTTTCATCAGACTTTGTCTTCGGAAGCTTTCAGACTTTGTCTTCAGCTCTTTTATCAGACTTTGTCTTCGGAAGCTTTCAGACTTTGTCTTCAGCTCTTTCATCAGACTTTGTCTTCGGAAGCTTTCAGACTTTGTCTTCAGCTCTTTAATCAGACTTTGTCTTCGGAAGATATCTTCAGCTGTTGGCTTCAGTTGTTGTCTTCAGTAGTTGACTTCAGCTTTTGCCTTCGAAGATGTCTTCAGCTGTTGTTCCTTAGACTCTCGGAAGATCTCTTGCTTGGCTTCGGAAGCCCTTTAATGTAGTACCAAAGTGACTATGAAGTGAATTTGGTTGCACCAGCCTTATCATGATCCAACATAAAGAATTCAATTATCAGAATGTGGCCGAAAACAGGGAAGAAAACGGAGTCCGAATGAACCATTTATGAAGAAGAGAAAATTAAAAGAAATAAGAGAAAAAAGTTTCTGGCCGCGAGCGGGGGCTACCCTACGGCGGTGGAAGAGAAGAATGAGTAAAAGAAGGCAGAATGAGGCAAACGTAGACTACGTGAAAACTGAAAAGGTGCCCTACGGCGACCACAATCAAAAACATGAATAAATACGGAATTTTCAGGTTTAGGTCATAACTTTCACCCTAAGTTGCCCCCAAGGTTTTTGAACGATTCCAGAGGCTCCCGGAGGCGATTTCAAGGCTCAAGATCTTGTTTTTATCATTCGATTTGAATCTTTAATGTTAGATACAATGTTTTACCTTCGATTTTGATTTGTTTTTCATTTTCATGTCCGGCTAATCCACCCGTTATCTTCTTCGGGTGTTAGGGTTTATACTATGACTTGTTTTTTATGGTTTTTGTTGAGTTAATGTTTGAACACGGTAAGTTAAGCCGAGTAAAATTATTTATTGTTTAAAAATTCTAAAATACGTGTGTTGCTTTAAATTCATTGTTTCATTTTGATTGTTTTAGATTTTTTCATCTGAAAACAACAATTTTGGATGGGGTTGGGTAATACAAGCGTAGGATATGATTCGAGTAGTTCTTTAACAACAATCTCATTAATTTATTGTCTTTAATTAAATCAATCCGGTTATGTATATGTAACCCTGTTAACTATCAAAGCAAGTATAAGTTGTAAATCTTAACCCGAATGAGATTACTCTTTCCTATCATTGTTTACAATCAACTTTACTTTTCAACTTTAAGTATTTTTTGCATTTAGTTAATTTACAAGCTTTTCAACTTTATGAATTGAACCATTTTTTCACATATTCCCTACGGATCGACCCGACTACCCTAGCTATCTTAGGTGAGTTTGGACCATTATAAATTGTTTTTTATTAGACCTGACAAACCGCAATCACATGCCTTAGCGCAGCCCGAACCACGGCCGCCCAAGGGCAGCGCAGGGCGGTAGTGAAGGGCGCTACGTTGAGAGGGTCTTAGGGTACTTTGGTTCTATTGAGTTTTTTTTTTTCTAAATGATGTACTTTTAAACTTATTTATCAAAAAGTGTTGTTGGTTAATGTTTTATTAAAAATTATAATAATCATAAAAAATCCACGTGTTTGTTTACTTGCTTCTAATTTATTAATATACTTCAGCTTATAAAAAATGATTAATGATTATTTATTTAATTTTAGATTTAATACTTGATTAAATAGATATAGAAGTAAATAACCCCTCGTTTCCTTAACATGATTAAATTCACTTCTTTTCATATTTAAACTATAATATATTATTACGGCGCCCACTCAAACCTAACGCTTCCAAAAAATAATAAATATGTTTGTATAAGTTTAAAAAAGATTATAATCACAGTGTTTAAAGTTGAGCCTTTTCTTTGACGTTATTATTTATCAATACATATAAAAAATAAGGGAAGTGTGAGTATGAAAGCTTTTATATTTCGTGAGAACTCTGAAAACTCTTTTTATACATGTGTAAACATACGTAAATAGTTCTCTATATTTATACACTTTTACACTGTGAACACAAGTGTAAAAAATTCTCAAAAAAATAATATAATTACTTTTATGAGAACTATAAGAACTCTTTTTACACGTATTTACACGTATGCAAATTAGTTTTTTTATTTGCACATGTTTACACATGTATAAACATATTTTAAAAAGAAGATTTCACTAAAAATAAGAGTTTTATTTTGATTTTCCCCCTAAAAAATATAAGTGCATATGTATAAACATTAAAACATACAGATTTATTATTTTTATAACATGCGATAATTGAAAATTTTAATAATCCTACCGTCTAAAGTTTAACTTCCTTTTTTTGTTTTACATTTACCAACATGATAATTAACAATAGACATAACTGCTTGATGAGAATTACACAATCAGCTGAAAAACGTAAGAAAAAAATAATATTTTTAGCATTTTGATATTTAAAAATAATCATTTTTTAAAAATCCAAGGCATAACAAAATTGCAGCATTAACCATAATAATCTGATGAAATTATATAATGACCTGATATTACACTATGAGCTAAAATAGTATGAAAAAAACTTAGTTTTTATGTATCAAAATTATAGGTTTTAAAGATTAAAAATGCTTATTTTATGGTGTAATTTTTTTAAATAAATAATAATATGTAAAAGTTATGAGCGTTTAAAAAATATGGAACTTGAAAATATGATTAAGACTAAATACCCTTGAACTATCATTTAATGTTTTAATTATTTACCATTATATCATCGGATTTTCTAGATCTAGTGGATAATAATATTTTTCATCTTTTTAGTTTTTCTTCCTTTTTACAATAACGAAATGTACAAATAGAAAGTTTTCAAAAACTATAAAGTATAAAAAGTAATCTCAACCATCCACCTTCTTAATCAATCAAATTGTAGGGAAAAGTTTTTAAAGTGGTATTTTAGAAATAATCATTTTTGTTAACTTTTTTGTAAGTTCCCCTATTTTTTTCAAACGTTCATAATTTTTATATACGACATTATTTTTAATAAAAATTACACTATAAAAACATGTGTTTTTTATCTTTAAAACAGTACAGTAATGTTATATAAAAAGATAAAAAATTAACGTTTTTAAGCTCATATTTTATTATTGTGTCTTTAGTCAGTTTATTGTGTCTTTTTGTTGGTTATCGTGTTAATTTTAAATACTATTATGTTTTATTTTTAGATGATGAATTTTGAAAAACCATAATGATGAAATAACATCATTGTGTATCTCTAATATGTAAAATTATAATAATAAATTAAAAACTAATTAATCTAATACATTAAAACAATGACAATATAACACAATATCCTATATGTCTTTTGATAGTCATTGTGCTATCTTAAATAATATGTTTTTGAAAATACATTGTTAAAATAAAATCATTATGTATTTCTAATGTTAAAACATAATGAATAATAACAAGTTTATATAATATATTAAAATAATAAAAAAAAATAATAAATTATGTTATCTTCAATACAATGAGTTTTTGAGTTTTGAAAACTAAATTGCTGAAAGTATATCATTGTATCTTTTAAATGATAGATAACAAGTTTATAATCTATAAAAAACAATGTCAAAAATAACATAAAATGATATAAAACGTAAAACATAATAATTAATATAATAAATAATGATGTAAAGTATATGACACAATAAACTGATATTTGACATAATGAACGTATAAGATACAATGATCTGCATATTTGACACAATGATCAAAAATGCTCTTTTCTTTAAAACAACAAAAAGACACGTGTCAAGCCCATAGTTTTTAGACTTTTTAGATTAAACATCCTTTATAGTATAACCCTACCTTTTACAATAACCCCACCCATATGATTTATATTATATATTATCTTAAAATAAAGTTTTATAATTTTAATTTTTATTGTTTTAGTTTATTGTTCCATAGATATTCACTATTTTTTATTTCACCAACGGCATGTAACATACAAAACATTCATAAGAATTATGATTTTAATATGTTAATTTATTCCACCCATGTAGTGTTTGGGTTTTTAACCTAGTATTAAATATTTCAAAATTTATTTTTTAGCTGTTTAATTAATTGAAGTTATATAATAAAATGAGAAGTCAGAAGCAAACAAGTGAGTTTCTTTTATAAATTTAATAAAAAACACCATCATAATTAATATTTATAAACAAACACCTTTTTATAAATAAATTTTGTAGGTACACCATTTTAAAGGGTCCTAATGGGACACCGCTGGGTCTTTTGGGGGTAGGCCGACCAAAAGGTCACGGTTAGGGCTAAAGGTCACGTTTTGGTACCTAAACGTGACCGCAAGGGCTTGCGGTCACGGTTTCTGTGTCGTCTTCCGACACCTCGTGACAACAAACGACAAATGGTATGATAAAGTTGAAAACCGGTCACCAAACTGTCACGGTTTGGCCTAACCGTGACCTCTAGGGTACGAGGTTCAGTTTAAGGTACGAGGTAGACTGTGATGTTGACAAAAGGGTCGGGATTCGTGTAACACCCGGAAGTTTGACTTTTTGGAGTGATATGCAACTGAGTCTCAGTCGCATGGAATTCATGCGACTGGAGGTTCAATCGCATGATGTTCGAACGATTGAAGGATCAACCGCATGGAACTCATGCGACTGGAGGTCCAGTCGCATGGTGTTCATGCGACTGAAGGTCCAGTCGCCTGGACCTCGGGCGACTGAGCTGTAGCTACAAAGGAGGGGCAGCCCTCTTCTTCCCTACACTTACACATTCAGTCGGGAAGAAAGAGCAGAGAGAGAGAACAGAGAAAGAAGAGAAAGAAACAGAGAAAGTGGTGATCCGGGCTCGAGATTTGCCGAGTAACTAGTCCAAACGAAGCTCTTCATCTTCTCCCCGATTATGTGAGTTCTAGGACCCCTCATTTACTTGTTTTCAAACAATTTTAGGGCTGGAACACATTTAAACCTGTTTTTGAAAAAGTGTATGTTTGACCCATTTGGGTGAAATCTTGGGTAATGTGTTTAAGGTATGATTTAGGACTTGCATATGCTTGTATGATGTCCTAGTATAAATCCCTGAGGTTTAGGAGGGCTAATTTGGGCTGGAAATGAGTTTAGAGGAGTTTGAAGGCCGTAGGTCGCGGCTGCTGTTCGTGATGAACTCCAGTCGCTGCCCAGTTAGGGCTAGGCGACTGAAAGGCCAGTCGCACGACTGAGGAATGACCGATGTCCAATCGTACGATTGAGGCTCAGTCGCACGACTGGGGCTCAGTCACACGACAGGCCATGCGATTGAGGGATTCAGTCGCATAGGTCCATTCGCATAGTAGTTCAGTCGCACGACTGAGGGTTAGTCGCCTAGTAGCCTATTCGTATAGTGTTCATTCGCACGATAGGAGGTCCATTCGCATGATTGTATGCCCATTCGCATAACTGCCCAATCGCACGACCTAGTCGCATGGAGGCCATGCGACTGAAGTATGTTCAATCGCCCAAATAGGGCTGATGTGAATGAGGAGAGATGTGTATGTAGGACGTAAATATGATAAGTATGATGTTGCCTTATATGATGGTAATGACTCATGATTTGTAAATATCTATGTTCCTTGTGTCGATGTATGTTTATCTTTTAGTGACTTTACGTGAATGAATGAATGAATAAAACGAATGTAATAAGAACGTAAAGTGAAAGATAATGAAAGAGGAACATGGTGAATGAATGCATGCATTGATGAATGAACTAATGAACGTAAGAAAGGCTTGCAAGCAAATGAATGGAGGTGCACACCCCTGGCAGGTGCTAGCTCAACTGTGATGCGGGTTAGCTACCCCGAAGGATGCATACAGGGTCAATCTCTGAGATTGATAATGAGGTGAGCGACTTTGTGTTGCAACAGACTCGGTTAGCAGGCAATCGTGAGATTGCCACTGAGGTGAGCAGCTATGTGCTGCAACAGACTCGGCTAACGTACGATCGTGAGAGATCGATATGGAGGTGAGCGGCCTTGTTGTCGCAACAGACTCGTAAGAATGAATGTAAAGACTGAAAGAGTTAATGAACGAACGTGAATGATAACGATGAATGGTACACGAATGAAAGCCAATGAATGAATGATGAAGATAATAATAATATTATCTACGTGTACGTACGTTGTGTGATCGCGTGTATGTAAGAACGGTTTTTAACGAATGAAAGTATGTTTTATTATAAAACTAGAACTCACTCAGCAACGCTGACTTTTTATGTGTTTCCAGTTGACAGGTAGGGTTGCTGAGGATGGCACGAGGCGGCTACTCAGCTCTTTTGGGATGGCATTCTCCTTTTGATAATGCTGCCACGTCTTATGTGGCAAGCAAGTGTTCCTTGAGGATCCCGATAAAAGGGATTACTTAAGGAATCTTCTTTAGATGAAATTTTAATGTTTTTCTATACTAGAGGTCACTGTTTATGACCCTTTTGTAATAGTGCTTTTGTGAAGTAATGCAACAATAGAAAATTTGTAATTATGTACGTTGTATTAACTGGCAAAAGCATTCATAGTAAAATAAAAGTTTAGCACAGAATTTCCGCTGCATGTTTTTATTAAGTTAATGTAAATTATATATTGAAGTGCGATGAATGACCAACTGTAAGCGTCCGGGAACGGGGCCTTACAAGTTGGTATCAGAGCCAAAGTTTAAGAGAAATGGGTAAATTTTCAAAATAAACCTAAACTTAAACTGAAAATGGGACAGGAAAGGGGAAGAATGCCATCTGAGTAGCTGCGTGCCATCAGGTATTTTCTTAAAGATTAACTGGTATTATGTGCGCATGCTATTTGTTTATGTGTTACTGTTAGATTTAGAAACTAATGTAGTCAGGACAGGTAATGCTCGGGGTACGAAGAGTAAAGTAAGTGGCTAATCACAACTGGCCACTGTAATTAGGGACTTACTATACTTGACATAAACTGAGTTATTCCCTTGAATGACCGTGTTGGTGTTTGAATCTTTCAGTGTGTGATAGAGAATGGCTGGTGGTAGATCTTCTAAGGCCTCACGGGGTGGAGGTGGTGGCGGACGTGGTACTGAACCGCGTGTCACGAGAGGGAGACCTAGGGTAGAGAAAGTGGTTCGTGAGGAAACCGAGACCCCTCATCAGGAGGGAGTAGACGAGAGCGCCAATTTGAGAGCCTCGGTAAAAGAGGCAGTGGTTGAAGAGGTACATCAGGTCATGTAGACGATCTTACCGTCTATGGTGACCGAAGTGATTAAGGCTGTCAGGGAAGGTGAAAGAAAAGAGAGGAACAGGTCCTCAGGAAGACAGGAGCAATCAAGACCGGAAACGGTTCTTTCTGATGAAGAAGAGGAAGAGGAGGAGGAGCCGGTGCATGAAACAGCACGAGGCTGTAACTATGGGGCGTTTATGAGGTGCAAGCCCCTACTTATGACGGTAATGGCAATGCTGCGGCTGCTCATCGATGGGTGAGAGAGATGGAGGGTGTCCTCGATATCAGCGAATGCCGGGAGGACCAAAAAGTGAAGTTCGCTACCCATTCTTTCACGGATTCGGCTTTATGCTGGTGGGATAACGTGGTCCAAGCCGAGGGTAGCCGGGCCATTGGGAAGATGAAGTGGTCCGAATTGAAGAGGTTGGTGATCGAGGAGTTCTGCCCTCATCGGGAAATGGATAAAGTTGAGAGAGAGTTCCTGCAGCTAGAGGCGGGGACGATAACCCACCAACAGTACACCACGAAATTCAACGAAATGGCACGTCTGGTGCCGGACCAGGTGACGCCTCTGTCGCGAAAGATCAAGAGGTATATTCAGGGTTTGCCGGCGGATATTCGCAGGCATATGATCGCCGCCCGACCAACCACCTTTAGGTCGGCGGTGGACTTGGCGGGGAGACTGTATGATGAACGGGCAGTGGTGGTGGTGGCTGATGGTAATCGGAAGGGTGGTGATAGGAATTGGAACGGGAAGAGGTTTAGTCGGGGTGATGCTTCGACGAGCAATACGAAGGCTCGGTGGACGATCGTCGTGTGGCCACACCGGGTACGAGACTGAGGAGGTGTGGTAAATGTGGAAGGGAGCATAGTGGGGAGTGCCGACTGGGGCTGAATGTTTGTTTTAGGTGTGGAAAGCCTGGTCATATAGCTAGAGAGTGTAAGAGCATGAGGTGCTTCAATTGTGGGGAAAGCGGCCATATGAATAAAGATTGCAAGAAGCCGAGGTCTGAAGGTTCCGACGTGAAGAAGACGGGGAATGAGGGATCGAAGGCAAGTGTCAGGGCATTCACGATGACGCAGGAAGAGGCTAGGACGGACCCTGATGTAGTGTCCGGTACGTTTCTGGTGAACCAAACTTTAGCCTCTGTATTATTTGATTCGGGTGCCAGTAGGAGTTTTAAATCTGCTGCTTTCTGTGCCAAATTGCCTGTTAGTAGTAGACGTGTGGATGTACCGTTTGATGTAGAGACTGTTATAGGTAAATCTACCAGGATTTCCGAGGTGATAGAGGGTTGTGATGTTGAATTAGAGGGCCACAAATTTCCGGTTAGACCCTTCGCTATGACTTTAGGTGGTTTCGATTTGGTGCTTGGAATGGATTGGTTGGCGGACTTTGAGGCGAACATTGTGTGTCGCAAGAAGGTGATTTATTTGATAATGCCTGACGGAAGTTTGGTAACTGTTTATGGGGATCGGGTCACGACAATTCCGAAGGTGATCTCAATGGCGGTGGCGGGGAGATGTATGAGACGGGGATGTAGCGCCTTCTTATGTTATGTAAAGGATGTAGAAACGCCAACACCACAACTATCTGATGTTCCGGTGGTGTGTGATTTTCTAGATGTGTTTCCCGAAGACTTATCGGGGGTGCCACCTGACCGAGAGATCGAGTTTCAGATTGATCTGATACCAGGCGCCCAACCTGTCGCCAAAGCACCATATCGATTGGCTCCGACGGAAATGAAAGAGTTGGTGGAGCAGTTATAAGAGTTATTGGATAAGGGGTTATTAGACCGAGTATCTCACCTTGGGGTGTTCCGGTCCTGTTTGTGAAGAAGAAAGACGGTAGCATGAGAATGTGTATAGATTACCGTGAGTTAAACAAGCTGACGGTAAAGAACAGATACCCCTTGCCGAGGATCGATGACTTGTTTGATCAACTTCAGGGTGCCAGTTGGTTTTCAAGGATAGATCTTCGATCGGGCTACCATCAACTGAAGGTGAAGGAGCAGGATATCCCTAAAACAGCCTTTCGTACGCACTATGGTCACTACGAGTTTCTTGTCATGTCTTTTGGTTTAACCAATGCGCCGGCTGCTTTTATGGATTTGATGAACTGAGTGTGTCGGCCGACGTTGGATAAATCAGTGATTGTATTTATTGACGATATCCTGATTTATTCAAGAAGTGAAATGGAGCATGCCGGTCACATTCGAGAAGTACTAGAAACGTTGAGAAGGGAGAAATTGTACGTCAAGTTCTCCAAGTGCGCATTTTGGTTGCGTGAAGTTCAGTTCTTGGGGTCACGTGGTTAATCCGGAGGGGATTATGGTCGATCCGGCAAAGGTGGAAGCAGTAATGCAATGGAAGTCTCCAAAGACGTCATCCGAGATCCGTAGTTTCTTGGGTTTGGCGGGCTACTACAGAAGATTCATTTAAGACTTCTCCAAGATTGCTTCTCCACTGACCAAGTTGACCCGGAAAGATGTGAAGTTTGTATGGGGTCAAGCTCAAGAGAAGGCGTTTGAAGAATTGAAGACGAGGTTGAGCCAAGCTCCTGTATTGGCATTACCCGATGGAAGCGAAGACTTGGTGGTTTATTCTGATGCTTCCTACTCGGGGTTGGGGTGCGTATTAATGCAAAGGGGGAAGGTGATAGCCTATGCATCCCGACAGCTGAAAGTTTATGAGGTTAACTACCCCACTCATGACTTGGAGCTAGCAGTTATGGTCTTTGCATTAAAGATTTGGAGGCACTATCTGTACGGGACGAAGTGCACCATTTTTACCGACCACAAAAGCTTGAAGTATTTCTTTGAACAGAAGGATTTAAATATGAGACAGCGGCGGTGGTTGGAACTGATAAAAGACTATGATTGTGAGATCCACTACCATCCCGGTAAAGCCAACGTGGTGGCTGATGCCCTTAGCTGAAAGGAGAGGCCCGAACCAATACGGGTGAAGGCATACCAGCTGATTATGACCTCGGATATGATGAAGCAAGTCAAGGAGTTTCAAGATGAGGCACTGAAAGAAGATCATCTTAACTCAGAACGAATGAGAGGTCTGGTCACGGAACTGGGTGAAAACACGTTTGGTGTCAAGACTCGATTTGGGCGGATGCGGATTCCTCGATTTGGGGATCTACGTATGAAGATTATGGACGAAGCCCGTAAAACTCGATACTCCATTCATCCTGGTGCTACCAAGATGTACCAAGACATGAAGAAAGATTATTAGTGGCCGGGTATGAAGCGTGATGTGGTGGAGTATGTGAGTAAGTGCCTCACGTGTTTGCAAGTAAAGGCAAAGCATCAAAAGCCGTATGGAAAGATTCAACCGTTAGATATACCGGAATGGAAGTGGGAGCAGATCACCATGGATTTCATTACAAAGCTGCCATGTACCCCGAAAGGGTATGATACAATATGGGTGATTGTGGACCGTCTGACGAAGAGTGCTCACTTCCTACCGATGCGCAAGACATATTCATCCGAGAGGTTGGCTGATCTTTTCATCAAAGAGATTGTAACTCGCCATGGTGCACCGGTGTCAATTGTTTCTGATCGTGACACCCGGTTTACATCCAAGTTCTGGAGGAAATTCCACGACGCCATGGGGACGAGACTACATATCAGCACGGCTTATCATCCCCAGACTGATGGTCAGTCCGAACGGACCATTCAGACGTTGGAAGACATGCTTCGGGCATGTGTGATTGATTTTGGGGGAAGTTGGGATGACCACTTGCCGTTAGCTGAATTCTCATACAATAACAGCTATCATGCCAGTATTGGCATGCCACCCTATGAGATGCTATACTGCAGGAGATGCAGGACACCCGTTTGTTGGGGTGATATTGGTCAAAAGGAATTGGGGAGCATCGAAGTGATCGAGGCTATGACTGAAAAGCTTGAAAGGATCAAGGCCTAAATGAAGGCAGCCAAAGACAGACAGAAGTCGTATGCTGACAAACGACGTAGACCGATTGAGTTCCAGGGGGGAGATCAGGTTATGTTGAAGGTCTCACCTTGGAAGGGTATCATTCAGTTCTGAAAGAGGGGCAAGTTGATCCCGAGGTATATAGGCCCTTTCTAAATCATTGCTCGAGTAGGAGAGGTGGCCTATAGGTTGGATCTACCAGATGAGCTAAGTGGAATTCACCCGACCTTCCACGTATCTCATCTGAGGAAGTGTTTGGCGGACGAAGATATGATCGTCCCACTGGCGGACATCGAGGTAGACGAATGGCTCAACTATGTAGAGCAACCAGTGGCGATCATTGATCGCAAGGAGAAGAGGTTAAGAAATAAAGTGGTTCCTCTTGTGCGTGTACAGTGGCGGCATAGGAAGGGATCCGAGTCAACATGGGAAACTGAAGAAGAAATGAGGTAGCATTACCCACGATTGTTCGAGGAATAACAGGTTTCGTGGACGAGACCTAAATAAGGGGGTCGACTTGTAACACCCGGAAGTTTGACTTTTTGGAGTGATATGCGACTGAGTCTCAGTCGCATGGAATTCATGTGACTGGAGGTTCAATCGCATGATGTTCGGACGATTGAAGGATCAACCGCATGGAACTCATGCTACTGGAGGTCCAGTCGCATGGTGTTCATGCGACTGAAGGTCCAGTCGTCTGGACCTCGGGCGACTGAGCTGTAGCTATAAAGGAGGGGCAGCCCTCTTCTTCCCCACACTTACACATTCAGTCGGGAAGAAAGAGCAAAGAGAGAGAGAACAGAGAAAGAAGAGAAAGAAAGAGAGAAAGTGGTGATCCGGGCTCGAGATTTGCCGAGTGACTAGTCCAAATGAAGCTCTTCATCTTCTCCTCGATTATGTGAGTTCTAGGACCCGTCATTTACTTGTTTTCAAATGATTTTGGGGCTGGAACACATTTAAACCCATTTTTGAAAAAGTGTATGTTTGACCTATTTGGGTGAAATCTTGGGTAATGTGTTTAAGGTATGATTTAGGACTTGCATATGCTTGTATGATGTCCTAGTATAAATCCCTGAGGTTTAGGAGGGCTAATTTGGGCTGGAAATGAGTTTAGAGGAGTTTGAAGGCCGTAGGTCGCGGCTGCTGTTCGTGATGGTCGCTGCCCAGTTAGGGCTAGGCGACTGAAGGGCCAGTCGCACGACTGAGGAATGACTGATGTTCAATCGTACGATTGAGGCTCAGTCGCATGACTGGGGCTCTGTCGCACAACAGGCCATGCAATTGAGGGATTCAGTCGCATAGGTCCATTCGCAAAGTAGTTCAGTCGCACGACTGAGGGTTAATCGCCTAGTAGCCCATTCGTATATTGTTCATTCGCACGATAGGAGGTCCATTCGCACGATTGTATGCCCATTCGCACGATTGTATGCCCATTCGCATAACTGCCCAATCGCACGACCCAGTCGCATGGAGGCCATGCGACTGAAGTATGTTCAATCGCCTAAATAGGGCTGATGTGAATGAGGAGAGATGTGTATGTAGGATGTAAATATGATAAGTATGATGTTGCCTTATATGATGGTAATGACTCATGATTTGTAAATATCTATGTTCCTTGTGTCGATGTATGTTTATCTTTTCGTGACTTTACGTGAATGAATGAATGAATAAAACGAATGTAATAAGAACGTAAAGTGAAAGATAATGAAAGAGGAACATGATGAATGAATGCATGCATTGATGAATGAACGAATAAACGTAAGAAAGGCTTGCAAGCAAATGAATGGAGGTGCACACCCTGGCAGGTGTTAGCTCAACTGTGATGCGGGTTAGCTACCCCGAAGGATGCACACAGGGTCAATCTTTGAGATTGATAATGAGGTTAGCGATTTTGTGTTGCAACAGACTCGGTTAGCAGGCAATCGTGAGATTGCCACTGAGGTGAGCAGCTATGTGCTGCAACAGACTCGGCTAACGTACAATCATGAGAGATCGATATGGAGGTGAGCGGCCTTGTTGTCGCAACAGACTCGTAAGAATGAATGTAAAGACTGAAAGAGTTAATGAACGAACGTGAATGATAACGATGAATGGTACACGAATGAAAGCCAATGAATGAATGATGAAGATAATAATAATATTATCTACGTGTACGTACGTTGTGTGATCGCGTGTTTGTAAGAACGGTTTTTAACGAATGAAAGTATGTTTTATTATAAAACTAGAACTCACTCAGCAACGCTGACTTTTTATGTGTTTCCAGTTGACAGGTAGGGTTGCTGAGGATGGCACGAGGCGGCTACTCAGCTCTTTTGGGATGGCATTCTCCTTTTGATAATGCTGCCACGTCTTATGCGGCAAGCAAGTGTTCCTTGAGGATCCCGATAAAAGGGATTACTTAAGGAATCTTCTTTAGATGAAATTTTAATGTTTTTCTATACTAGAGGTCACTGTTTATGACCCTTTTGTAATAGTGCTTTTGTGAAGTAATGCAACAATAGAAAATTTGTAACTATGTACGTTGTATAACTGGCAAAAGCATTCATAGTAAAATGAAAGTTTATCACAGAATTTCCGCTGCATGATTTATTAAGTTAATATAAATTATATATTGAAGTGCGATGAATGACCAACTGTAAGCGTCCGGGAACGGGGCCTTACAATTCGTGCTCCGAACCGTCACGGTTTGGCCAAACCGTGACAGTTTGTGCACCGGATTTTCATCATAAATACCTTCAAGCTTTCATTCATCCAACACTCGAGATTTTTCAGCCTTCGTCATTCCAAAAACACGTTAATTCGAAAACAATGTCGGGTTCGGAAGATTATTATCAAAAGCCGAAGCTTCCAGATTTAAATGTGGTGCCACATATCGAAGATTCGAACCAGGTTGAAGTAGTATATGTTTTATTATAACTTATTATTTAAAATATCTAACCATTATCTTTTTTAGGAATATTACGTATACGGGAGTCACCCTCCGTGGGGGGAGGAGGAAACCAACCCGTCGAACACATTTGCTCAAGAGGCGTATAACTCTTTATTTGGACCGACAGGGGACGGTGAAGGGTACAGATATCCCCCTTGCAATTCTTACGGGCATGCCCCGAACACGTACCACTCACAAACAGAGCTAGATTACGGACATCCCCCGTACCAGTCAGAACTAGAAATTATACATGTGTCGGATACTTTTAATAGGAATGACACAGATGAGAGTGACGGTTCGGTTCACCTCAAAGAAAACCATGAGGACACCGTGGAGAATGATGGGGATGAGGATCGGATAAGAAAGGCTATGGTTTCTTATAAAACCGATAAAGTACGAAGAGTTTTTATTCTTTTGTTTATTTTATTTTTTTATTTGTTTTATATATTATTTTTATGTCTAGCTTTATAATTTTTTCAGTATTTTGATTCTCGTGAGGACTTGGAGAAGTGGGCTAAAATGAGAGGACGCGAGCATGGGTGTGTCATTACGGTGGGTCAGTCACGAAAAAAGGATGTTGAACTATTATGCAATCGTAGTGGTGAACCTAAATTCACTGGCACAAGTAGGCGTACTGGGAGCATAAAGAAATGATGTCCCTTTAAACTCGTAGGGAAGTACGTAGAAAAGAGTGACAGTTGGATGTTAGAGGTGAGAAACGACACGCACAACCACGATCCTGTTGTGTACAAGGAGGGCCACGCGCATCTTAGGAAGATGACCGCCGAAGAAATTGATCTTGTCTAGAAGTTACACAGGCAGCAAGTGCGGCCACGACATATCCATTCAGCCGTAAGGGAGCACTTTTCCCACCGCGTCTGTGTTGTTCAAGACATATACAATCTGACATCGAAGTTTAGGGTTGAGGGGAGAAAAGGCATGACACCAATGCAGGAACTTGAAAACCTACTACAATCTAAAGAGTTCGTGTATGAAACACGAACGAATGCAACTACTAAGGCCGTCGAAGATGTTTTCTTTTGTCATCCTACTTCGTATAAAATGTGGCGCGCATTCCCACACGTGATGTTGATAGACACGACGTACAAGACCAACATGTACAACATTCCCTTTGTTCAGGTTATTGGCATTACGTCGACGTCGAAGTCGTTTTGTATTGCGCATGCATTTATATCGAGGGAACAGCAGGACAACTTCACATGGGTATTGGAGCGGATCAGAGATATGCTCGATGGGTGTGTGGAGCCCCGCGTTATTGTCACAGACGGGGACCTAGCCCTGATGAGCGCATGTGACACAGTGTTCCCGAGTGCTACTAAAAACCTATGCAGGTGGCACGTTAGGGAGAATATCAAAAGACGGTGGAATATCATTTTCAAAACCGACATGTGAAAGGATTTTTCATACTGGTGGAAGACCTTGTGTTCGTCTCCCACAGAGGTATTGTGTTGGTACACATGTCCCCAGTTCTAGTCTAGTGAGCTGAAATGTAATAAACTTCTATCTTGTTACACATATGTAATGTTAAATCAATCTAATGAGAATCTCTTCTTATATGGTTGTTGATTATTTAATGTTATATCTATTTATTAGTTGTTACATGCTTAATATGACCATGTTATATAGGTTTACAGTTGTGAGACACAGTTCTGAATCATTAAAGGTTCATGAATGTGTTTAACTAAACATCTTTTTCAGTCGCACGACTGGACCATGCGAATGGTCCAATCGCACGGTTGAACTAAGAGACTGAGTCAATCGGATGGTTGAGTCATCAGTCTGACTCAAGCGTACGAATGAATCAGTCGTATTACTCAATCGCACGACTGAGTCAGTCGCAAGACTCAGTCGCACGAATGAGATCTGTAACCTATAAATACCACTTAAGTCGTGAAAAACGGGACACTTTGAATAGGAGAAACCCTAATCGCCCCAGAACGTGTTGTTCGACCATTCCAACTTCACAGAGCGTTTCAGATCATTCCGAGTCAATTCATAACGTTTTCTAATCGTTAGGATTGATCTTGAATTCGTTCTCACTGATTGGATCGCCAATCAAATAGGATTCCGCACTATTTGATTCGGTACAACGTAGAATCAGTTAGTACTCCGTACGTACACGGTCCTAACAAGTGGTATCAGAGCTTTGGCTCTTGATTCTTCGTTGATTCAATCGTTTTTGTGAAAAAGTCTACATTTTTACGCAAAAAGTTTCATTCTTTTGGCTAAAAATCGAGTCTTTACGCTTGCATGTTCTGAAAATTAAGTGTTTTTCGAGTTTCAGCCGTCTAGGGTGCAAAGAATTGCGTTCTAGGTCAAAAGTGTTCAAAAATCGCGTTTTCAGCCGACCCAGTCGCACGATTATCTCAATCGTACGACTGAACTCATTCGCCCGGTCTTTCGCACGTTTGAGTCATTCGCCAGTCCATTCGCCCGGTTGAGTCAATCGCAGTGTCAATCGCCCGATTGAGTCAATCGCCCACTCCAGTCGCACATCTGAGTCATTCGGTCTGTTCAGTCGTCTAAGTCTCTCAGTCGTCTGTTTCAATCGTACATTTGAGTCCAATCGCATCTAGCCCATTCGCACAGAAGTTTAATTCTCAAGTTAAGTTAATTCAAAGATGGACTCAGAAAATTATGCCATGTCAGCTGGAAAGGATTCACGAATTCAGAATTTGTTGTTACTGGAGAATGAGATAGGGAACCATAACAAGCCACCTAAACTATTGACAATAGAGGATTTTCCACAATGGAGACAACGTTTTGAAATCTATCTTAATGGTGTAGATACTAACTTATGGAACTCTATTGAGGTGGGTTATAAAATACCAGTAGGGGCTGATGGTGTTCCTTTGACTTTGAGTGGACTCTCCGATACACAAAAGGTCGCCTACAATGCAGAGAAGAAGGCTTATGCTATCTTGACTCAGTCCATTCCCAAGCCTATTTTTCATCAATACTCAGAGCACAAACAAAGTAAGAAATTAATGGAAGTCCTTGAAAAGAGGTATGAAGGAAATTCTAACTTAAAGGCACTGAAAGGCAAAGCTTTGAAGAAGGAGTTTGATAACTTCTCGGCAATTGGGAATGAAAGCTTGGATGAGATAATCGATCGTTTCTACCATCTGATGAGTGAACTTAACACTCATGGAGTTAAGACGTCAATGGAAGACAAGGTTTTAAGCTTGGCAGATGGTCTACCTGCAAAGTGGGATTCATTCATTTCTACTCTGCGATACAACTCAGTTTTAGACACCCTAGATATCAATGACTTTATTCTAAAACTGAAAGAGGAGGAAGTGCGACAAAAATACAAGGCTAAGAAGGGTTCTTATGCTCAAGACCCCTCACTCTACAATGTTGCTTCCACGTCCACCCTGCTGCAAAGTCTTCAGGTGCTCCCCTGCAAACAGCCTTTGTGTCCAATGCATCTCAAACTTCTGACCAAGGCTCATCATCTGCAAATGAATCTCTTGGTGCATCGTGTGTTAGTCAAAGTCCTATTGTTACTCAGTCTGCTAAGCTGACAACAGAAAATCTGGGAAAGGTAACAGTGGAGGTTGCTAAAGAGCACATGGATCTATTGGCTGCTGTTGTGCACTCGTATGATGGTTTGGTGGCGGGCAAGATTGGTAATTGCCACCTTGCCGATGAAGATTATGAACAAGTAGATGAGAATGAGCTGGAAAGAATGGACATCATGTGGGCTCTTGCAAGCGCTGTCCGAAGAGCAAAGAAATTTGTGAAGAAAACAGGGCAGAATCTCGTGGCTACTAAAGATACAACTTTTGGTTTTGACAAGTCTAAAGTCACGTGCTTCAATTGTGGAGAGAAAGGCCATTTTAAAAGGGAGTGTTCAAAGCCCAAGAAGACTGGGAATGGGAATCCTTTTTCTTCGTTCAACAGGCAAGATAGAGACAAGAAACCAGCATCCACGGGAAGTGACTCTAAAGCTATGGTAGCACAAGGAGATGAAGGACAAGACTGGTCCTTTAGATTCGTGTCTGATGAAGCTAACATAGCATCCGTGGAAGACTTGAACGAAGACTCGGCAAGTGAAGGCGAAAGCTCAGCCGAAGTTGATACTGCTGAATTGGAAGAGACGTTTGATGCTGTTGATGAAATCGTCAAGAATGAATTAAATTCAGAATCTGAAGCTCAAGCTATGTCTCAGAATGCTTTCATGGCTGGAACATCGACATCCACACAGGTAAAATCTAAAGATGAACTATTTAATGAACATGTTGTGTCGAATGTGAGAAATTTAGGGAAAGCATTGATCTAAAGTTTGCTAGGTTATTAGATCACAATGATAACTTAGTAAGTGAATTAAAACTGTGCTCAGAAGCTAATCGTGTCTTAAAACAAAATGAGAGCAGTTATAAAGAGAAGTTAGATGCGTTGCAGAAACAACTAAAGGAAACTGAAGTTGTTGTATTTAACCAAGAAAATGACATTAAATTCTACTTAAAGACCATTGAAGAAACTAAAAAGGAAAAAGCAGTCTTACAGGTAGAAAATGAGTCATTGCAACAAAAACTACATAGTCTCGCGAGTTCTTCGCACATTTTGAAAAACTTGGTTAAAGAACGCAACAATGGGGAGGGTTTGGGTTACAAGGTAGTTCCACCACCACATGAAATCCTTTTGAACACAAAACAACGTCCAGTTAATAATAATCAAATTAAGGATCATGTGGTGACAACTCCTTTGGTGAGTGATCCGGACACTGCAGTTCAGTCTGATTCTTCGGATGATAATCAGAAACTCTCAGCATCAAGAAAGGTCAATGTTGAGAAACAGGTGGAAACAAATGTACAAACAACTCTTGGTTTGAATCAAAGTCAAATATTACTCAAACCAAGATTTCTAAATCCACTCAAGCTAAACCAGTTAAAAGGGATAATGTTCAACCACAACGACAATTTAATCCAAATGTTAAACAAGTTAAATTTGTTAAAGAGGGTACATATTCAAAGACTGAGACCAAACGACCCATTCCTGAGGTTTACTCACCGCCCCACAAGAGATCTCCTAGTCCTGATGAATGGAGATCCTGCTATACTTGTGGTCAGCGAGGTCATATTTCAACCAATTGTCCACGCTATCAGACACCAAGAATTAAAGTTGAGTTAACCGACAAAGTCAAAGTAGATTCAAAACAGCGATCTAAGACCCCGGTGAGATCGAAAACACCCATTAGGCATAAAACACCTTCTAAGTCGTTTTCGTCCCCCCCACGTGAAAGACAACACAGACAAGTCCCCGACAGGTCTGTGACACCGGCAAGAAAAACTGTTTATGAATCTAAACCATATACTCAAACTGTTAATCAGTCTAAAGTTTATCATAAACAATCCTTTCACAGGGATGGTTTATGGAAAGCCAAGACATCTGGTGAATCTGACAGCCAGGACAATCTGAAAGTTGACATTCCACCTACTGATAAAGGACAGTGGGTTGAATTCATGATGGTTGATTCCTCTGGGAAACCCAAGCCAGTCAAGGCTTGGGTCCCCCTCCTTAACTGATTGTTTTCAATTATGTGCAGGTTGTCCGCTATAGTGCTTCATCAAATACATGGATTGTGGATAGCGGAGCTTCCAGGCACATGACAGGAAACAAGTCTCTTCTTTTTAATGTCAAACAAATTAAAGGGGGACATGTTTCTTTTGCTGGGAACAAAGGAGGATACATTACTGCTCAAGGCGAAGTAGGTAATGAGAAGGTAAAGTTTGATAAAGTAAATTTTGTTCAACAACTGGAAAACAATTTACTTTCTGTGTCTCAGATATGTGACAAGGGTTTCAAAGTTATGTTTGACAACCGAAAATGTTACATACTGAAAAAGGAGATGGAAATTCCAGAGAAGCAGGTTTTGATGTCTGCATCCAGGTACAATGATCTATATGTCTTGGATATGTCTAATGCTTCTACCTCTGAATCAACAGCACAATGTTTCCTCTCAAAAGCTACAGAGAAGGACTCCATCTCATGGCATAGAAGGATGGGACACATAAATCAAAGGAAGATGAATCATCTGATTCACAACAACCTAGTTGAGGGAGTTACAGTCAAGAACTTCCAACTTCCTGATTTTTGTGTCTCTTGCAAGAAGGGAAAGCAGATCAGGAAATCTCACAAGACCAAGCACGTCAACACAATTGAGATGCCCTTGGAGCTGCTACACATGGATCTATTTGGTCCTGTAAGCACAAAGAGTATAGCAGGAGACTGGTACTGCTTTGTAGTCACTGATGACTACTCAAGATTCACCTGGGTGATGTTTCTGAAAGCTAAATCAGAAACGTTTGAACTCTTTCAAGGTGCTCGTCACGACTTTGGAGTCACTCTACAAACTGAAGGTAAGGAGAATTCGTTCTGACAATGGCACAGAGTTCAAGAATCAGTGGATGGATGCTTTCTGCAAGGAGAAGGGTATTGTTCACCAGTTCACCTCAGCATACACGCCACAGATGAATGGAGTTGCAGAACGAAAGAATCGGAGCTTAATTGAGACTGCACGAACCATGTTAGCTGATTCAAAGCTCCCAGTTCAGTTTTGGAATGAGGCAGTTGCAAATGCCTGCTACACACTTAATCGTGTGTTAGTAGTCAAAAGGCATGGCAAGACTTGTTATGAGCTACTTCAGAAGAGAAAGCCAAATTTGGAGTATCTGGAGCCATTTGGAGCTCCATGTACATTGCTGAAGAAGACTCAGATGGCAAGTTCAGCGAAAAAGCAGATCAAGGAATATTCTAGGATACAGCATCCCAGACAAACGAGTTTATAATAACTCGACGGGTCAGGTCGAGGTGTGGTGCAATGTTGATGTTCAGAGATACATCACACCTCCTGCTGGAAAAGGTCCATCATCATTCTTTGATTATGATGGCTTTTTCAAATCCTTCAATCTTCCACAGCTTGATTCAGAGGATGATGCTGCTACCCAGATGATGTATGATGTTCTTAACTCACCAAATCTGGATTCAAGCAACTTCACACCTACTGCTGATGCCTCAAGCTCTTCGACTCCTGCTCATGATGAGAGTGATGATTCATCAGATGATGAAGAAGCTCCTGCTTCTAACACTGAGCAACCAGCTAATCAACACAGTGAATCATCAGCTGCTATACCAGCTGCAGGAAATCCGGATACTGAACCAGTAGTCACCAATATGGATACTGAGGTTGTGGTTCCTACCACACCAATGACTCGGATCAGTGTGAATCATCCCCCCTCGTCAATCATAGGGGACATTCAATCCGGTGTGCAAACAAGAAATCAGCTGTACTCTGCTGATTATGCTGCAGTCATGGAAAAGGGTTATGTAAATGACGGGGCTTTCTCATGTTTTGTTTCACAAATCGAGCCTAAATATGTCTGTGACGCCCTGAAAGATGAGGCCTGGGTAAATGCTATGCAAGAAGAGCTACTCCAGTTCAAGAAACTTGGAGTCTGGACACTAGTTGACAGGCCGAAAGGAGTTAAGGTGATTGGTACTAAATGGGTACTAAAATGTAAGAAGGATGACCAAGGTGTTGTTATCAGAAACAAGGCACGCTTGGTTGTTCAAGGCTTCAGACAAGTCGAAGGGATCGACTACAATGAAGTCTTTGCTCCCGTAGCTAGAATGGAAGCAATTCGTATCTTTCTAGCCTACGCCTCTTACATGAAAATCAAAGTTTATCAACTGGATGTTAAGAGTGCATTCTTGCATGGGGAAATCCGTGAAGAAGTTTATGTCAGTCAACCCGAAGGATTCGAAGATCCTTATCATCGGGACAGAGTCTACAAGTTAGACAAGGCTCTGTATGGGCTACATCAGGCTCCTCGAGCTTGGTATGAAAAGCTCTCCACCCACCTGCTGAAGCATGGTTTTCGCAGGGGTGTGATTGACTGTACATTGTTCATCAAAGAAAAGGATGGTGACTTGCTTCTGGTGCAGATCTATGTGGATGATATCATCTTTGGATCTAGAAATGAAACGTTATGCAAAGATTTCGAATCTGTGATGAAGGCAGAATTTGAAATGAGTGCAATGGGAGAGATGAAGTTCTTCCTGGGATTACAGGTGGATCAAACATCAACTGGCATTTTCTTACATCAGACCAAGTATGTCGGCGACATTCTCGGTCGGTTTGACATGGAAAATACGTCTGCTGCCGGTACCCCTCTCGCCACAAATCATGATGTGGCTCCTGATGAGAATGGGGATTTGGTGGATGCCACTATGTATCGTGGGATGATTGGATCTCTAATGTATCTCACTGCCTCGCGTCCAGATATCATGTATGCAACATGTCTATGTTCTAGATATCAAGCGAAGCCAAAAGTGAATCATCTGATTGGGGTAAAAAGGATTTTCCGTTATCTGAAGGGTACTCCAACACTGGGTTTGTGGTATCCTCATGACGATGACTTCGAGCTTACTGCGTACAGCGATTCAGATTATGGTGGCTGCAAGATGAATTTCAAATCGACGTCAGCAGGGTGTCAGTTCTTTGGAAGACGGTTAGTCACGTGGCAATGCAAGAAGCAGACCTCGGTTGCCTTATCAACCTGTGAAGCTGAATACGTTGCTGCTGCAAGTTGCTGCTCTCAAATCATCTGGATTCAACAGCAAATGCGCGACTACGGTTTGAAATTTTCTAACACTCCTATTTATGTTGATAATTCTGCTGCCATAGCTGTCACTAAAAATCCTGTTCAACACCCAAAAACAAAACACATCGGGATTAAATATCATTTCATACGCGATTGCTATGAAAAAATTAATTGATGTGATTAAAATTAACACGGATTTTCAGCGCGCTGACCTCTACACCAAACCGTTTGATAAACCAAGATTTTTATATCTCCTAGAGGTCAACGGCGTTAAAAAGAAAAGTGATGTGATTGCTGAAGAAGCAGATTCATAGTCCGACTTGTGTCTTTAGTTTATTTCTTTCTTTCTTTCATTTTTGTATTTATTTTTTAATTTCCATGTCATATAAAATCCAAAAACACAAAAAGATTTTCTGTTTTAGAATTTTAGGGGGAGATTTAGTTCAGTATGCATTTACTTAAAAAAAAAAAAAAAAAAAAAAAAAAAAAAAAAAATTGGGGGAGGTAAGTTAAGCTGAAAAGGCACAGACAAATAAACTGGAAATGCGACTCGATAAACTGGAAAGTGATAGCACACAGGCACCGAGTTACTTGGAACATCAAATTGGTTTTTCAGTTTCAAACATAACAATCATAAATCAGAGAAGTCTAAGTCTGACAAAATGGGAATATGATAGAAGCTTTGACTGGTATTGTAATTCTTGGAGAAAGTAGATCTAGGGTTGTGTAAGTACACAATACGATGTGTCAGTAGATTCAACACAATAGACCATTAGACATCATCAGTGAACAGGCTTAAACTAAATTTATTCAACCAGTTGTGTGTTCCCATGGTATCCCTGGTCTGCACAATCAATCAATGTCCAATAAGGGGTGAGGAGCAAGCTAATGCCACAAATGTGAGCAAAGACCTGCAAAACAGAGCAAAAGATGACAAATGTCATTAAAATAATGTATATGCAAATATGCTGCTCTAAGAAGATAAATAGGTATTGCGCCTCTCTGCTGTGCGATGGCACTGACCTGAGGCTAAGCATAACCTATTTGTTCTAAGAATTCATTGTTGTTTGCGCCTCTCTGCTGTGCGATGGCACTGACCTGAGGTTCTGCATCTCTTTGACAATTTTAGAACCAAATCTTCTAAGTCCTAGACCGCTCAAAAATCTCCTGAGGATGATTGATTACCATATACCTGTGGAATACACAAATATGGTTTGACCTAATTCATCTAATTAATCGCTGATGTGTGTCAAACGTCTGTGTATGGATTTAAGTGGACAAACATACTGACAATCGTCGTGGCTGCATTGCCTGATGTTCAAAATCAATAAGAATTACATATTAGTTCAAACATGATTCCTAGTTAGATATTAGAAGTCTTCGATAAGTGAAAAACGTGCAATCAAATCATGCAAAATGTAATAAGCACTAAATGTTCCAAGTGATGGTGTATATGCCTGTCTGATTCCACGAGAGTCCATTCCGGATAAAATGTTAATGCTAATAAGCTATACAAGCCTGCCCTATCAAAAATCACAAAAATATGTCTTTCTATTTATAGGTTAAGTTTTTGTTTAGTCTTAGTATAATGTGTCATGTCGGACTGTGTATATTGCTATCTGTTAAACATCACTGAAAGTGCTTAATGTCTATCTAAACTTATTGTTTCTGAAAGGTTAATATGGATCACGTCTGAGGTGATCGGGTGGATAAATGGATCACGTCTGAGGTGATCGGGTGGATAAATGGATCACGTCTGAGGTGATCGGGTGGTTAAATGGATCATGTCTGAGATGATCAATTACACATAATGTTTTATTAATTGATTAAGGAAAACTATGTGTCAGCAAACGAAATGACTAATATGGCACAAGTATAGCCCAATCGCACTACTTAATCATGAGTATGCTTAGTCATGCGAATGGGCTATACGATTGAACTCAATCGTAAGATTGGACCATAAGTATGAGCCCAATCGGCCGATTGAAAGGGTCGATTAGGTCAAACGTGCGAATGGAGATCAGTTGATCGAATGAAGCAGGTCGATTGAGTGAATCGTATGACCCAGTTCCAATCGATCGAATGAAACATGCGATTGGACTCGATCGTACGTGTTGATGTTGAATCGGCCGAATGAAAGGTACGATTGAGTCAGTCGGCCGATTGAGCTGAGTCTGTCTATAAATAGACCCCTCAGTCGATCGCAGACATCATTCGCCCTAAAATACTCCTATTCGCACCGTTACTCTGCAAAATTTTCATTTGATCTTTAAACCTCTGATATACACTTTCTGACGATTTGTACTTGTTACACAGGTAATACGCAACACCAGGAGGCATCAGAATGTAAAAATTGATGGTTAATCAGTTCACATTTGCCCTAAATGGTGATTTGTAACAAATCGGCCAAATAAACTGCTTTAATCACATGAAATGTTAAAATCAATGATTGAAGTAGTCTAAGTACATGATTGCGAGTCTAACAAGCCTGAACTTAACCTCTAATTTCGTAAAATTATAAAATCAAGTTTGAAATGGAACAGGGGTCTGTAATACGACTGGTCTCCCCGATGAACTTCAATCGACCGATTGAAAGAGGAGACTCGTTCATTCGACCGAATGGAGGATGCGAATGGGTTGAGTCTGGCATACGATTGGTTGCACCGAATGAACGTCAATCGCACGATTGAAGGAAGTGATTCATTCAATCGGCCGACTAGGTCATTCGAATGAGTTCATTCGGTCGGACAACTCAATCGCAGAATTACATCATTTGACTAAACCCAGTCGCACACTTCATTCGCTCGAGTGAACTGCACTGATTTCTGACTTAGTCAAACTCTGTTGTTCAAGTTTCTAACATACGTTTGTTATTGTTACAGGAAGATGGCCAACCGTTGGCAAATTAATCCAAAGCACAATATCTGTGCTAATCTGGATTCCACCTCAAGAAACGGTGGTGATTTTGTTGGTATTATGACTTCCTGAGAAGATCTCGGATCTTCAAAGCATATCTACTCCATGTACACCATATCAGTCTATCCATCAAGCATTCTGGGCAGGAGCTTCGGTAGACCGATCTGTGGAACCCTACCGCATCCTAAGTACCATCTTTGGTAGGGCAATTGAGATCACAGCTGGAGATATAAGAAGAGTTTTGGACTTTGGAGATGATGATTCACATCCAGTCAGGATTCACCCTCTTACAGTTCGTGGATGCTTTCTGCGAATTGGGTACTGTGGAGACATCAGCTCAGGTGTGCTGAACAAGAGCAATCTGAGCCCACAGTACAAATATTTAGCTCATGTGATTCTAAAGTGCATTGCTGCAAGAAGGGGTGGGTTCGATGACTTATCGGACCAAATTCAGAATGCTTATGTGGCATTGGTCCTTAACCATCCTTCAGCTTTCCAACATGATCTTTAATTATCTGATTGAGAACTTGGAGGCTAAGGGAAAAGAAGGTTTCTGTATGTATCCACGCTTTCTTCAGCTCATTTTTAATGAGAAACTGCCTGATTTGCCCAGAGAGAGGAGTGATGCAGTGGTGTTAGAGATTATGGATGACACTACTCTGGGAAGAATGAAAGTGTATAGGGGCAAGCAGGTGAAGCCCGTGTTCAAGAGATTGATAGGGCATCTGGCCCGGGAAGACTACATGGCGCCAAGGAGGCGTAAATGGCGTCATGACGATAGCGATTCTGATACTGAGGTGATTACTGTATCATTGGTTGACTCAGATGATGATGATGATCTTGATGGAGAAAATGTACCAATTTTCTCTGAGGGACCATCTACTTCTACATCTCAACCGTTATCACCACACACAGACACTGCAACTGCAGGGTTTGTTCCTGACTTCTGCCCACCCGATGATGAGGAAGAAAGTGATGAAGAAGGTTGACCAGGAGAGTTGGCAGCAAAGTGGTTGCCACCGAGAAAGGACTGAGAGATGTTGGTGGACAGTCTGGTACATCAGGGGACACACGCATTGAGTCTGATCCCTCGTATGCCCCTGATGATTCTAGCAACAGAGGGGGAGCACCTTTGTCAACGGGCAAAAGGAAGAAAACCATGGCGCGTCCGCATGGTAAGAAAGGAAAGCGACTAAGGTTCACCACAGCTACCACCTCTACATCATCCCAACCATCTCCATCCACCACCACTATCCATTTATCTCATACTGTCACATCCATCACCACCACCACTGTACCCACTACCACCTCATTCACTCCCTCTCCCATACACACCACTTCCACCACTGTACAACCTACCACATCATTCATCCCCTCCCTATATTCACCACAGCCACCTCCACGACCACCACTTAACAAACAGGTCCCTCACCGTTCCCATCCAGCTCATTCATCCCACCAGTTTCTGTTGTAGAACAGCTTGCTGCTCTAAACAGCATGGTGGTTAAACTGATGGCGTCTGATGCGGAGAAAACGGCTCAGTTACAGCAGCTGAGAGAGTTAAGTTCCTCTCAAACTGCTGAGATTCATCAGCTACGCGAGCAGATTTCTTCCCAAGCCCAGGTGATCACCTCACAGACAGATCAGATCACTGGGTTACTTCAACATGAGGCAGAGACAGATGCTAAGTTGGGAAAGCTGGAGGCGGCTCACAAAACTCTGGTGCTTAAGTTAAAAGGCACTCAGAGTGAGCCCCTCAAGATAGGAGAAGGGGATGAGGATGGTGATGACAGTGATGATGAAGATAATGATGAGGAAGAAGATGATGAAGATGATGAGGATGATGAAGATGATGATGATGGTAGTGATGACAGCAATGATGGTGATGATAAGAAGAAAGATGGTGAAAGTAAAGGAGGAGAAACTTCCGGAGATAGAAGCGAAAGTGCAGCAGGCGAAAGGCGCTCTAAAAAGCGACATGATCAAGATCCCTCTTCGTCTACTCCAACTGAAGATCCACCGGAGATACAAGGAAAAGTTCAAGAATAGACGTTTATTTATTTTGCTGAAACTTTGTACTTGAAATTATGTATTCTAGTCCGTTATATATAAAATTGTGTGAATATAAGTCATCTTTGGTTATGTGTTCAATGTATACTTACTTGCATTATATTTGATTCTGTAACAGGATCAACCACACAAGTCGATGAGCATGATGTTATGCCCCTTCGTCAGATTGAAACCAAGTTGACTATGATTCTTGATCTTCAAGGAATAGTGCAACGGTCTGTGGGTTACTCAGCTGAAGAAGGGGAAATCATTCACGACTTGACAGATGAACAGATTGCAGAGCTGTTCAGTCTGAATCCGGATGAGTTAGTCAAAGATGCTCCCGCAGTCGACGTAGTCAGTGATGAAGAACTTCAAGATGTCGATGAGGTGGAGATTGAGGACGTGACGGCTGATCATTATCCCCAATACACTAATGCCGAAGGCGAAGTGCTTCCAGATGTGGGGGAAACCTTTGACAGCAATATATTTGATAAAGTGGAAGAGATGACAGCAGCTAAGGCAGCTGCAGAAGAGATTCCTCAGGCAGATGAAGCTGATCGTGCAACCAAGAAGGAGGAATGGATTGCCTGCCTTGAGGAAATGAAGAAACAGCGTGGGCCTCCAAAGTCAAATGCCTACACCAAGCTTTACAAGATTAAAAAGCATCAGAAGGTGTCAGGAAAGATTATCAGCTGGGCATACTTTGATGATCTCAAAGTATATGCAGTTAAGAGAGAGAAGGGAATCGAATATTTCAGATTTCCTCATGACTTGAAAACTCTTCCAGGGTTTGAGCTTAATCGTCTAGCCAACTTGAACCTCCTATATGCTGTTCCAGGAAAGATATCAGGATGGTTTGAGCAGGCACTAAAGAAAGAGTACCATACTAGGTGGGTCAACTTTAAACCTCAACAGCCAAGAAGGCTATTTCATAGGACTGAGGTTGACCCCACCTCAGGAAGACCAAAAGTGGTCTGAGATGGCACCCTCCGCGCACGATGTCGCGTATTCCATTGAGGGAGATGCCTCAGGATTTTGCACCCCATTTCAAATGGTGGTATTATGACTGGCGAACTGGTGAAGCCGTCATAGTTTTGGAGAAAGAAGGAACGGTCGAGACAATAAGAGTGTTTGATCCGATGTGGCTAACCAACTTGTCTGAGTCTGATGTCTATATCTTATTCAAGTGGCCACTGTTCTTTGATACACAGGATATTGTGCAAGCACTGCAATTCCAACATGTTATACGTATCTGCTTCGCATTGAATATTCATTCTGGGATCTCAAGAGAGGAAAGGGTGAAACGATATGAAGAGTTCAAGAAAGAAGTAAAAGTCTAGATAGAACTAGGTCCAAGGGGGAGTTTGTTGGTACACATGTCCCCAGTTCTAGTCTAGTGAGCTGAAATGTAATAAACTTCTATCTTGTTACACATATGTAATGTTAAATCAATCTAATGAGAATCTCTTCTTATATGGTTGTTGATTATTTAATGTTATATCTATATTATTAGTTGTTACATGCTTAATATGACCATGTTATATAGGTTTACAGTTGTGAGACACAGTTCTGAATCATTAAAGGTTCATGAATGTGTTTAACTAAACATCTTTTTCAGTCGCACGACTGGACCATGCGAATGGTCCAATCGCACGGTTGAACTAAGAGACTGAGTCAATCGGATGGTTGAGTCATCAGTCTGACTCAAGCGTACGAATGAATCAGTCGTATTACTCAATCGCACGACTGAGTCAGTCGCAAGACTCAGTCGCACGAATGAGATCTGTAACCTATAAATACCACTTAAGTCGTGAAAAACGGGACACTTTGAATACGAGAAACCCTAATCGCCCCAGAACGTGTTGTTCGACCATTCCAACTTCACAGAGCGTTTCAGATCATTCCGAGTCAATTCATAACGTTTCTAATCGTTAGGATTGATCTTGAATTCGTTCTCACTGATTGGATCGCCAATCAAATAGGATTCCGCACTATTTGATTCGGTACAACGTAGAATCAGTTAGTACTCCGTACGTACACGGTCCTAACATATTGTATGATTACAATTGCAGGAAAATGGAAGAAAAGTTAAATGAAGATGGTAAACGTGGTAAGAATTTCATAGTTATTGTTACTCTAATAATTTATTTGTTCATTTTATAAAATTTGTTATTTCTTTCAGAGGTATGGGAATATATTTGGAATAATTGGTTGGTGCCGTACAAAGAGAAAATTATTACTTGTTGGATGTACGACCGCCTTAACTTTAGTGAATTTACAACTAATAGGGTTGAGGGCCAACATGCCAACTTCAAGAGTTACCTCACAGGGACCAATAATACGTTGCACACACTTGTCGGATATGTTTGTGACCTCGTGCGTGGCCAAGAGATTGAAATTTATAAAACATTCGAGCTGTCCCATGTGGAAATTAAAAAAGACCATCGACTGCCATTGTTTTCAAAATTGCATTATAAAGTATCCATTTTTTGCCTTAGTCTCCTTGAATCAGAGTTGACGAAAATGGAAATGATTCAGGAGTCTGGGGGTTCATGTGGACACCAATTGTCCACGTCCATGAGCTTGCCATGTGTTTGTCGTTTGGAGAAATACATCCGGTAGATCCACACTGGAGGAAGCTTGATTTCGAGCCAGCGTACGTCGCGCCGCCTGAACCCGACTACGATGTGAAATTTGATGACTTGAAACAAAAGGTTATGTCGTCTCTCAATCCTCAAGTAAAGAAAAAATTGTTTAACAAAGTATTTGACTCTTTGTTTAAGAGCAAGTCAAAACTAAAAGAACCTGAGGTGCGTCATGACCGACGTGGTCGTCCAAATATTAAGGAGCAACAAAGAAGAGCGGACTCCAATACATCACAGTATGAGGCCGCTAGACGCAGCTCCTATACTTCCTCTCAACAAACTATGCCTGACCCGGCGAGGCATAGCTCATATACCCCTCAGTTTAAAATGCCGAACGATCGTTCTAATCGGGCAAAGGCTGCTTCAAATGTACCGATTATGGGAGCTGTCCTAGGGTTTCCTTTAATATTGAAACCAAAGGACATGATAAAAGTTATGAAGTTTAAGGATCAGCTGCCCCAATGGATTCACTGGTACGTTTCGACTATAAAAGATGTGCGGCCTGATGGTAACTGGGGTTTACGGGCGATCGCGGTGGTTTTCGGGCGATCGCGGTGGCCCAATGGATTCGTCGGTACGTTTCCCCTCGATTAGTGCACCTGCCCTATCCGAAGGTGTGACGGTTTGGCCAAACCGTCACACTTTACTCATTGAAACTCTGATTTTCCCTCGATTATCTCACCTACGGTGGGTCTAAGAGGTCACGTGGAGGCCAAACCGTGACCTCATGGTTACTGGTTTCTCTTTCAACCGTTCCCACACCCCATTTCACCACACCACAACCATTTCACAACCACAACCATTTCACCACACCACAACTATTTCACAACCACAACCATAACCATTTCACCACCACCGCCGCCAAACCGTCACCGCGAGCCCTCCCTGTGACACATTCATCCACCATCTCCCACCACCACCGCCGCTCACCACCATCTCCCACCACCACCGCCGCTCACCACCATCTCCCACCACCGCCGCCGCTCACCACCACCTCCGCACCACCACCGCCGCTGCCCACCATCTGCGCACCACCACCGCCGCTGTTGGGTGTCGAATCCAGCAAATAAATGATGAAAATGTGAACCTACCGAACACACACTAAGAATAGTATAAGCGTAAGTAAGGTTCGTGTCCTCAGGGATACGCGTCAATTATTTTATACCAAAAACGTTTTAACACAGCTACTTTGATCGATTATGGACTAAGGAAGGTGGGGGTTTTAACTACAAACTAAAACTTAAAGTAATTTATAAAAAGTAGAAAAATTCCAGTGACCGACACGGCCGTGTCAAAACTGTAAAGGAAATTCCACGCGGCCGTGTTAAGTTTCTGCCAGAAAAACGTAAATTGACATTTTTTGTATCTTTTTAATTATGAAAAAGAGATTAATAAAGACTTTAATTAAATGGTGAAATTAATTCAAATATGGAGACTAATTCCAACACTAAGGTAATTTCTTGATTCGATTTGGCTTATGATCATCAACGATTATGGTGCAATGACAATTTTTCAATTAATGATTTGTATCGATACTAGACATCACGCCGTTCGGATATCCCCTCTATCTAATGTCCAATCAATCGCAGTTCGTTGATTGGAGCCAACCCGCTACTCTAAGCTCACGTCGTTCGGATCTTAGCGTGCGGGTTGCAACGATAAAAGTACCAATTATAATTAAACACACACGCCGTTCGGTATGCTTAACTAGATTGTGTGATTCTATAACGAGAATGAATTCATAGACAAACTCAAACCGTTAATTGTTCCTTATATCAAAAATCAAAACTTGATTAGGGTTTTAAATCTTGAAGAACTTTATTGGAGAAATTAATAAAGTGGCCAATTTTATTAACAATCTAATATATACCGGATTAGATCCGGGTTTAAACTCAAGAATCAAACAAATAAACCATTAAAATAAAAAAAAACATCTCATAGACGTTTCACATAAGTTCAAACCAATATCAAAGAAATTAATCCTTAATGTTGAAATCAAAAAATGCCCTAGCCGGACATGATGACTAGGTTAATCAAAGAAAAATTAATAATGAAACCTTACTAATCAAAACCACCAAAAATTTAGGATAGCTTCCAGCAAAATTGAGAAATCTCAAAGGTTCCCCACCAATTCCTTTTCTTGATTCTCCAAGATGCTTGCTTTTTTTTCTTTTCTTTGGTTTTGTGGTCGATGCTTTTTTTTTCCCAGCAGCTCTCCATTTTTATCTTTAGGGTTCTCCTCCTCTTCCAACCAACTCTCCTATTTTTTGGTTTTAAAGTTTGAATCTTTATCACTCCTTTTTCAACAATTTAATTATCCTATAAAAACCAAAAGTATACAATGAGTAGATTCCATCCTACTAAAACTACTATCTTATAAATTAATGAGAGATGCATGCAATTAATGCAAAATATATGCAGAAATATACCCTAAAATTACTGTGATGATGAAAGTAATAATGACATTTTTGTTGGAGTAAAAAAGTAGTATTACACGGGAACAACTTCAACTAAGACACTGAATCCTCACTCAGCTGCTAGAATAAGGACAATTTCGATAAACTATATATTTGAAAATGAGCCGAGTTAAATACGACACATTTTTAGTTTTTTTAAATATTTTATAAGTTGATTTACGTTTGAACGTGAATTTTGTTTGAACATGACTCGGGTAAATATAATATGTTTTTATTTGACGGTATAAATTCGATTTACTTTATGTTTTGACATAAATTTATATTGAAACTAGTCGGGGCGATTGTCGTCTACACTTTATCATGCCACATACGGGTACCGCACGTGCTTATTTTCTATGTACATTTTGAGTTGGTCTATGTTAGGTTTTGGAGTGACGTAAAATATAATATGTTGTCATTCGACTGTATAAATTCGAGATACTTTACTTTTCGACGTAAATTTAGCTCAAAAACAAGTCAGGTCGATTGTAGTTAATACTTTATCACATCACGAATTGCGTCGCAGCAACGTGCGACGGGTTAAAACTAGTTTATATTTTAAAATCTAGTCTATGTAATATATATTAATAAATTCATATACTAATATGTATACACGTTGTAAGTTAAAATGCCTAACAACCTTTAATCTAACTTTTTCTTTATTTACAAATTCATTTATTTTCTTACAATTAAAAGTGCACAATAATATACTTATACCAATATATTTATAAAAACTCATAGCGTTGAAAATAACACAATGTGTGTTTTTGTTATTGCATTTTTATACATTATATAAATTGTTATAATCTACCATTGTGTTTTATAATTAAAAGTACACAATAATTTTTTTTCGTCATTGTATTCTTATATTGTTTAAGATTACACAATAATGATCAAAAATACAATGTACATACATACATACATACATACATACATACATACATACATACATACATACATACATACATACATACATACGTACGTACACATACATACGTACACATACATACGTACACATACATACGTACACATACATACATACATACATACATACATACATACATACATACATACATACATACATACATACATACATACATACATACATACGTACATACATACATACGTACACACATACGTACACACATACGTACACATACACACATACACACACACATACACACACACATATACACACATACACACACATACACACACACATACACACATACATACACACATACATACACACACATACACACACATACACACACACATACATACACACACATACATACACACACATACATACACACACACATACACACATACATACACACACACACATACACACACACATACACACACACATACACACACACATACACACACACATACACACACACATACACACACATACACACACACATACATACACACAGACATACATACAGACATACACACACACATACACAGACATACACACACACATATACACACACATACACACACATACACACACACATACACACACATACATACACACACATACACACACATACACACACATACATACACACACATACCCCTGATTTGATCTCTACCATATACACAAATACACACAATTATAACGTTATATTGTTCTTAAATCCAATCCGACAAGTTTGACTAGCAAATTAGTAAGGTTTCCGGTTTAATGTCCGATCCGGTATTAAAAAGATTTTTTTTAGAAGTTTGTATGATTTAGTTATGCCGGAATGATGCCGATTAGGGACCTTCAAAGAGAACCAATGGAATATGATTAATTTAATAAATGAAATAGATATAAAAATTACTTGCTCATATCATTTAATAGTAAAATTAAAATCATGAGATAATAACCAAAATTAATAATTATTTTAACAAAATACAAACTACTAAAGTTTCAATATTGTTTGTCTTATTAAACACTTTTTATAATTGTTAAAAGAAATTTAAAATACAGTGACATAAATAAAAGATCGTGTACCTTGTTTACTGCGCATTGTTTATTTTTTTTACATTTATGAAAGTTGGTTAATATTATTTGTGAATATGATTTTCTAAAATTACCTTATATTTATAGTTTAAAAAATTATTCACAAATAGTAACAAACTTTATAATCTTCCATTCAGGTCAATTAAATTTTAAATTCTTTTAACATTTATAAGAAACATCTAATATGATTAGAACAATAATAACACTTGAGTGGTTTTCTTTTTAGAATTTAAAATTTTATGTAAGTAACTTTGCTATAACAATTAACATCGAAAAAACATGGTTAGTAATCCAAAATGCTCAGAGTTGAGGCAATAAGTTTTCTCAGCAATGAGTTTTTTTTTTTTTTTGAGGGGGTTGGGGGGTACGGTCTCGGCTGGGAAACAAATAGGTGACCTCGATTAAGATAACACATATTCTTCGAAAAAGAGTCGCACATTTGCTGTTAAAAAGAAAGTAATCCAAAATATTTTCAAATTTGATAGGCTGTAGAATTTAGAAATTACATATTAATCAAGAGCTAACTTTAACAAAGAATTAATATTGAGTATGTTGATAATGACGTTCTCTTGTAATGTAGAAGATTCAAAAATAACGGGGCTATATCGCATTGGTTAGAACAAATTTAATAAAAATGTGTGTAGTTTTTTCGACATATTATTATACGGCTGCTGCTTTTATGCAACTTCTTTTTACTAGAGTTAAAAACAGTTGAATTTAAGAAATCACAGTAGTGTAATCGATAAGTAGTCAAGAAGCATCAGCTAGAGGACAAACATTACATACATAAACACTGCCTACAATATTTGAATATCAGAATCGTCATTAACGTACACTTTATGTATAAATACCTTAGCTCTCTTGCTCCAAGAATGCATCATCAATCATCATAATAATATTCCTCTTCAAATTAAACTACTTCAATGACGAAAGATCAGTGTGAAATGAAGCTTATCGGGACCGGTGGAAGTGCATTTGTGACTCGGGTTAAGTTTGCTCTTAAACTCAAGGGCATCGAGTTTGAGTACCTTGAGGAGTCACTGCCTAATAAAAGTGAGCTCCTACTTACATCCAACCCCGTGTTTCAAAGAGTCCCGGTCCTTTTTCATGGGAACGGACCACCCATGATCGAGTCACTGGCCATAATGGAGTACCTCGATGAGATCAAACCCGACGTCCACCCACTCCTCCCTTCGAACCCTGCCGAACGTATTCAATGCCGCATCTTGGCCTACACCTTTGACACCCTGGTATTTTGTTGACCAAGTCATTTCATTTTTTTTTATTATTTTTTTTACGATTAAGGTGTTCCCTCTTTTTTTAGAACAAATGATTCTTGCAAAATAAAAATAATATGTGAACATTTGAGTTTACAAAGTATTTTCCCCCTAGCTTGAAGATTTGCCATCAATTCATGACAAGTTTCCTTTATCTCAACTCTATTTTTTCTTTTAGTCAAAACATTAATATTATTTTGTTAAATTATTTATCTGAGTTTCTAATCTCTACGTTTCTTAAACCGAGCTTTCTTATTATTTCTTTCATGATTACATAAACCATCGAGTATGGTATCCTATTACTTTTGGGAAGTTTGCTACAATCACGTATATATTTGTGTGGCCATTATTATATTTGAAGATTTAATAACTTCGATTTGAGTTTATATAGTTTGTTGTTAGAATGAATAGAAATGAGCATTTTGTCAAAATCACATACGAATTGAATCAACTTTTGCACTTGTGGAAAAATCAATTATAATTAACCTAAATAAAACACGGTATATATGTTACTTACGCAAATATCTATCTTACTAATTAATAAACGTACGTACATACAGTGTTATCCATGGATGAAAGAGTTTATGCTAGCACGAGAGAAAGATAGAAGAGAAGAACTGAAAAGGTTGCTCGTCGGAGCATCTGTGATGCTAGAAGAAGCATTCCCGAAGTTTAGCAAGGGGAAGCCTTTTTTCGGTGGAGATGATATTGGATATCTGGATATTGTTGTTGGAGCTTTTCTTGGGTGGATCAAGTTTTATGCAAGAGTTTTCGATTTCAATATAATTGAAGAAACCAGAAACCCAAAACTTACACAATGGGGAACACAGATGTGGTCGCATGAAGTGGCTAGGAGTGTGATTCCTACCCATGAAACTCATAGGGAATTCCTTGACATGCTTATAGACAGGTTGCCACCTTTGGTCGTGTCTGATTGCGCTTGAAATATAAGCCTAGCTTGACGTTCGCATATCTGCTATATCAATGTCATGTATCGTCACTATATATGGTTAGGTTTGCAGTGTGTATTTCGCTTTGATGTTAATAAAGATCACACTTGTGATCCTTTATTGTACCTATCTTCCCTTTTAATCTAGCTGCTTCTATAAACTTACTACTTTTAGCGCATTTCATATAATACTTAATCTGGTTAAAAGCTGATCGATCAACATTAATGACACCAAGGTAGTCTTACGACTATTGACTTTTGTTCAAAAGCCCATGAACACAAACATTAGAAAAATGAAAAAGTTGAAGATAACCTTAGTATGCACATCAATCATCTGCAAGCAATTTGATATGCTATATAACATTATTGGTTTATATACACATTTACTATAATACAATTACCAATTTCAATGATAATTTTTGTTGTTCTTTAATAAATTTGATCATATTATATGTGTTTATTTGTAAATGATGAATAGGAATGACAACCCACTCCATCTGGTGTGAAGCATGTTTAATAATATGGGAGGTCTTTCGCTCGTTCGAATCTTGAGACCTCTTTACCAATTCTCTTTTCTTCCACTTTATGCCTCATTATTACATATAATAATTTTCTAATACATAAAATGTTTCTTTTGTTATTTTTTAATTATTATACTCTGATTCTTTATTTATTTATTATTATTAATTATTATTATTATTATTATTATTATTATTATTATTACTATTATTATTATTATTATTATTATTTATTATTATTATTATTATTATTATTATATTCACTTCTATTATTATTATTTCTACTGTTGTTTCGCATCTCAGTATTCGAACGATTACCAGACGGGAAAAAAAATCTTCCTTTAAATAGCAAAAAGAAGGCTACACAAACTAAAATCTTACTTTTTATTGGTTGGTGCTTTAGTCCGGTAGTGTAAATTTTTGGCCCGGTAATGTAATTTTTTATATAAAACTTGAGTTCGCCCCCTTTAAAAAAAATTAATTTTACCTCTGCCCCCTTACAAAAATGTTCAAGCTCCGCTCGTGAATCACAAACTTATACAAAAACAAACTCAAAAGTAACGTTGGTTTTTAACTTGTGGGCCTGATGGCATGTCAAGCTTTTGATGAAAAAAATAACCAACAGAGTCAGAGGTCTGGACTTTTTAGAAAAAAAAAATATATTATACATGTATGTATATATATTTTTAAAAATTAACTATAGGGTATTAACAAACTAATTAACAAACCCACTAACAATTTAATTATTTTAGCCTTTTGAAACTTAGGGTTTATTAACATTTGAATTAGTTTGGTCCACTACCATTTATACAATCTAAACTCATTTAAAAAATGATAGGAGACTTTAACGATTCGCTTAAGTATGTAATTAGATTATTTTGCTATAATACTTTTGTTTATTGATAAATTAATTATTGTTGTATTTTAGATTTTTCACGTACGAGTTATTGACTTTATATTATAGGGCCTAATATTTTTTCCCACTCGCCCAAGGCCTAAAACTTTTTAAGGACTCTCGGGACAGATCCTATCCTGTTTTACAATTCGAACCAGATATTGTAATATGCCCATAAGCAAGATTCAAGAACCCTTACTATTAAACCAAGCCACCATTTTTTATTTATTCCAAAATCAATTGCATATTGACTGAAAGACAAAAAAAACTCAACATATCAACATTTTTGAAAATTGCATTAGTATATAATGACGTTCACATATAGATTTATTCAAAGGAATCATCGTTGAACTATGCACTGATTCTTTAGGCCATGGCCGTAAACAAGATGAGTCGAGTCAAAGTGGGCTCGCGAAAACGGCTAATTTATTTTTAATTTCTTTTGTTGTTTTACATATATTGATATATATAAATACAAACGTGGAATAAATTTATTTAATTTATTTAATTTTGGCTTATTGAATAATTATATTCTAATAAATGAGAAAGATAGTTTATATGCTATCATCATATATTCTATATATTTATTCATTTTCTTCATTAGAATGACGCTTGACTATGGTTTATTAGATAATATATTATAATTTATGTTAGTCATAATTTAGCTTTTAATTAGAACTAGTTTGATAACCGCGCGTTGCGACGGTTACACAAAATTGTGAAAAAGTTAACGTCGAAATGTTATCTCGTATCCCCTTGTTGAGAGGGTCAATGGCGAAGCTTTATAGGGGCAGTGGGGTGGGGGGTCCGGCCCCTCTCTTTTTTTCGTCAGTAGTGTAAATTCTCGGCTCGATAGTGTAAATTTTCGTTCCGGTAGTGTACAATTTTTAAAAAATATAGAGTTCGCCCCTCTTAAAATAGTTTATTTTCACATCCGTCCCCGTAAGATTTCGCTCAAGCTCCGCTACTGAAGAGGGTGTTGATGATTACTAACTTTATAGAAAAGACGTGATCTTATTTGTGATGGACGTCATAAAAAGAGTTGTACCCTTTGTATATTAATGTGTAATCTATCACTGGAAAATGAAAATATCAACTAAAGAAACACCAAACAAAGTGGGTAATGTGGTCAAAGAAAAATTCTACACTAGGAATCAACAACCCTTGAATAGAAATCAACGGAACATATCCCCAGAATACACCCATCAAGCACCATGTACAACAACACAAAACATATAAAACCCGCATAAATTACAATAACACTATGCATAAATAATTAAGCTACAAATTAGTATTATATAAATGTGCCGGCCAAACAAGCATGCCGATGAGCGAGCCCATGAGCCTAGCTTACCTTGACTTGAGCTTCGCTCGTTTACAAACTAAGCCGAACTAGCTATACTTATTTACAAATGAGCCGATTTAGCTAGTTTTTTCCTAGCGCCTCGCAAGTTTTATGAACAACCTACTTTAGGCATGAGAGCCCGTCATATTATCCGAGCTTTTTTTCTTCTTAAATTTATATATGTAGTTAAGGTTTTTGTTTCCATTACAACATGTCCAGATTTAGTCTAATCCTACTATATATTATACGTAATGGATATTATTTGGGCTTCAAATATGATGATATGAACACAAATGATCGAGTATTTAAATATCATTACAAGATAATTAAAAGTGGTTCCAAACTTACAGGACTCCAAGCCAAGTCCTTAACAGGCATCAAACACAATATTTTTTTCCATAATGTTTATCAATAGGGCTCCAAACACTAGTTAACTAATACACTTGATTTTAAAAGAGTTTTAGTAATATGGTTTTTACCTACCTATCATTTAAATTGCAATTTAACTAAACAACCACTACGTATAGTCTTAACAATGTATAGTTTAAAAAAAAATTGTTTCACACTCCTATATATTCTCAGTGGCTATTATACAAAAGAGTTTTTTAATAAAGTGTTTATTAAATACAACCTTTTTTTTTACTTTTTCGTATTTATTTTTTATTCCTTTCAAATGTTTCACAAGAATCGTTTTATAAAATGTTTAACCATTGTATTAAATAAAAATGGAAATATTTTTTATTCCTTTTAACTTTTTAAATAAAAATGTTTTTATATTTATTTAAAAGTTTTATCAAGATATGTTCTTTATTTCTTAATTTGGTTTTAAAAAGGTAGTTTATAATGTTTAATCATGATATTTATAAATGATTATTAAAATATGCAATTTTCTTTTAGAAAGTTCTTATTACAAAAAAAATGTTGAAAACTTTATACTGCAAAATTAATATGGCAAGAACTGATGCTTTTCACTGCGAAAGTTAATATTTAAACAATAAAAGAAAAAAGAAACCATCTGTGTGTAGTTCAATTCTTCCTACCAAACAAAATAATATATAAATTTGACATTTTCTTGATGAATTCATATGAAATCTAACAACATAATTTTTTTTTCATAAACTAATTAATAGCGTAGAAAACATTCAAACCCGTAATAGCTAAACAAATAATATTTCGTAAATCAATTTTATGGGGTATGGTTTCGTGATTTAAAACTGAGAGTAAATAGGGACTTATTTTTAGAACTTAAAATTCCTTTAAAAAAGAAAGATTTGAGTTATTCTTAGTTAGTATTGATTAAAAACATAATAAAAATAAATCTTTTTGACTAGCTAATGGAATAGTTGAGAAACAAAAGATCTCAAAACTATATTATTTTGTTAAATATTATCAAACTACACTATTTTGTTAAATAAGTTAACTAACTACATCATTTTAGAAAAAAAAAACTCAAAAAATAAAACTAGGATCCCCTATTGATTATAATGATGATATTTAAAAAATAGTCCATGAATTAGGATGATATTTGAAAAATGGATATTTACCCAAACTAAAAAGTTAATTACATATTTCTTTTTTCTAAAACATATATATTACGTATTTATTTATTTTATTAAGTAGTTACTGTGTCCATATTTTTACTAAGTTATATGTACACATTTCCTTTCGTAAAAGCATCAATCATATATTTTCCAAAGGTCAAGTATTTTATATAAATAAAAGTAATAAATTTATAACTTCAAATACAAAAGAGTAAAATTTTGATTTCAAAATAATATTTACCAATAATCAAAGCTGTATATCCAATACAAATCACAATTGTCAAAGTTTTAAATAATTGTAATAGAAAAATCAATACGTAAAAATCCCTTAGCAAAAACAAAATAAAATAGTTACTTAATAGTTTAATTTTAATAAAATAAATTACTATGTACTTATATGTATTAGAAAAAATAAATATGTAATTGATTTTATTGCTTCGAAAAATGTGTAAGAAGTCTGAATGTTTATTTCGGCCTTAGACTCTAAAGTGGTTGAGCCACCTTATGGTTATATACTTGTTCTTTGGAATCAATTATTAAAAAGGAATTTTGGTTTGTTTTAACATATATATGATTCTATGGCTGCTACTTTTTTTCAACTTCTATTTCTAAAATATTAAATCAATTAAATTTGAAAGCATTAAACATAAGTGGAGGGACTCACAATAACAGAGAAATATCACTGTAGATTGGGGAATGATAATGGATAAGTGGTTAGGCTTGAGTTACAGCCTTACAGGACAAATATTACAAAAAACACTGCCTACAATATTTGAATATCAACTTTTGCTTTACTCAGAGGCCTTTAAATTGTCATTTAGTAACATTTATCTGTATAAATACCTTAGCTCTCATTCTCCGAAAATGCATCAATCATTATCTCCTTCAAGTTACACTTCAACTTACACTACTACAATGGCGAAAGATCAGTGTGAAATGAAGCTTGTTGGGACTGGTGGAAGTGCATTTGTGACTCGGGTTAAGTTTGCACTTAAACTTAAGGGCATCGAGTATGAGTACCTTGAGGAATCATTGCCTAATAAAAGTGAGCTTCTGCTTACATCCAACCCCGTTTTTCAAAGAGTCCCGGTCCTTTTTCATGCAAATGGACCGCCCATGTTCGAGTCACTTGCCATAATGGAGTACCTCGATGAGATCAAACCCGATGTCCACCCTCTCCTCCCTTCAAACCCTACCGAACGTGTTCAATGCCGCATCTTGGCCTATACCTTTGATACACTGGTATTTTATGACACTAAGTCCTGTGATTAATTTCGATGCAAATAACATGTTTTTTAATAATTGGTACGTTCTTGGAAAATAAAAAAATAAAATACAACACACACTTGAGTTTAGTGTTATCCATGGATTATAACACTAAACTATTGTTTTATCCGGAAACAATCGATTATAACTTAAAATAAGATGCAATAATATATTATATTAATGTAAGTTACTGATCGATCACACAATCTATTGTTTTATTAAACCTATATATATATATATATAGTGTTATCCATGGATGAAAGAGTTTATGCTGACACGAGAGAAGGAGAGAAGAGAAGAACTGAAAAGGTTGCTCGTGGGAGCATCTGTGATGCTAGAAGAAGCATTCCCGAAGTTTAGCAAGGGGAAGCCTTTTTTTGGTGGAGATAATGTCGGATATCTGGATATTGTTGTTGGAGCTTTTCTCGGGTGGATCAAATTCTACTCAAGAGTTTTCGACTTCAATGTGATTGAAGAGGCTAGAAACCCAAGACTTACGGAATGGGGAAAGCGTATGTGGTCACATGAAGTGGCTAGGAGCGTTATTCCATCTCAAGAAACTCACATGGAATTCCTTAACATGCTTCTAGACAGGTTGCCACCTTTGCATGCGTCTGAATGCGATGCTTGAAATCAAGCTTTATGTTCACATATTAATTTGCTATATAATTTGGTTTGAAGTATATATGTATATGGTGTTGATGTTAATAAAGATCGCCCCTTTGTTCTAGCTACTTCTATAAACTTATATTTTTAGTACTGCCTTTCATATGATGTTAAAAGGCACTGAGTTTTGTTCAAAAACCCGGATATACAAACTTCAGAAAAATGACAAATTATATATCATGCACATCGATTATCTACTACAAGCAGTTTGATTATATATTATATACCGGCCATTTATGGTTAATCTACACGTTTACCTTACTCTTCCAAAAGAAGTATAATTATTAATATTTTTTCTTGTCTTTCCTAATGCGTGGCCTCCACACTAATTCTAAATTGTAAACACATAATAAACACACGTAAACACACATATATAACTTGCAAAAGTTGTATAAAAAGCCTCACAACCCTAATGGCTCACGTACTCACTTCTCATGCACATGTGCTCTTATATCAGCCGCCATTTTTATTCGTGAGTCAGCAAATCATTTTTAATCTAATTTATCGAACTTTTTAAGATTTTTTTGATAACAATGCATTGAATATAGTTCTAGATTAAAGTATATGGACACACTTCTCCGTATTTCATCATGTGCCATATGTTTATAAATCAAACAAAAGATTCTTATACACACAAATCAAAAACTTTAGTCAAAATAATACAAATCACTTTAGATTTAAACTAAGGTGTTCACCAGAATAATTATTATACAATAATAATTAGAAGTTAGCCCAAACGGATTTTAAAGTTTTAGAAATGAAAAACCAAACGGATTCACTGAATTAGTGGGAAGAGAAAGTTTTATTTTAGAAGCTAAAAAACCAAACAACTGTTTCGTTGAATTGCTCATAATAGGAAGTTTCGTACAATGTACAAGATTTTAAAGTTTTTCTATGTACCAAGTCTTTAAAACTCATTTAAACACACTTAAAATATAGTTTTCCTTAAATTCTGAATATATTGTTGCAATACTTTTATAACATATAGATATGATTTCTAGTTAAACCCGAGCCGCATCAAATATTGATATGTTTACTTCTTTTATTTTTAAACTTTCTTTCGGGTTTCTTGACGCTCATTTTAACAACAACGTAGTATTTCATCACGCCATGCTTATATTTATCTACGTTTCGATGTAAGTTTTATTAATAATGGGCGGTCACAACGTGAGACATAATCAACTAGTAGATATATGTGGTGCTCTCTTTATGATATCATAACTATAAGAGCATCTACAACAACAAACCTCTATTTTAAAACCAAACGTGACACATCAGCTGCCACATCAACTTTTCACTCGTCCACTTTCAAACACTAAAAACTCTTGTATTTCCTCCAATAATATGTCCAGTTTCAAACACGCCTCCATTTCCAAATCATCACCTATTTTTAATTCTAAAACATTAAATTACATATGTTTTATAGTGGTGGGTTCCACACTCCCATGTTTGCTTGGGTTTGGAATTCTGGACATAAAAAGCAAATTACAGAAGCAAACCTCATCTCCAATGGTGTGATGTTCGTTTGTTTTTCCACCTCAGACTGGACGAAAGAAAGAAAACCTCCTGTAGATGCTCTTAGGGCTTAGCCCAAAAAGGTGGCTGAAGGAGTGGGCCACAATGAGTTATTATTGGCTCATAAAGAGAGAACTAGAAAAGTATATTAATGGACCGCAATATACCGAGGTGGGCCGTGGGCCTTGGGCCTGAGATCTTTGGGAAACAAATTTGAAGGAAGAAGAAGTGGAATCACACGTTCTTAGAAACTAGTCTACGAAATGATAACATTACTGGTGGAAGAGGACTTTGGGCCTAGTTACATTAGAATATGTTATCAAATATGATGGGCTTGATGGAATTCACCCATTGCATATTTGCATTGGTCATGGCCTATTGGTGAAAAACCTCGGGCCATAAGAGCTTACAAGTTACAACTGCCAAAATCCAAATGATTATGATACTAAAAAAATGGAGTTTTTTTTAAATAAAAATTTATAAGGAGCAATACAACCTTAAGTTCTTACTCTTAATATACGTACTTTTTTTAATCATGTCTTGAACTTTCAACTGCATAAGAAATGATACTTTTCCTACAAATATTAGTCTCGTTAGGTCATAGTCTCTTCCATGAGTAGATGTAAATATAAATAGGATAAAATAGAAGAGAATGTAGTAGACTATTTAAGGAGATAAATACAAGATCTGAACATATTAAACAAATCGAGGTGATAGAAAAACCATGGTCGACGGATAACATCTTAGTACAGTTAGGTCATATAGCCTCTTCCATCACTAAAGCAAACTCTATAAAATTAAAAAAACTACATAACAATTTAATAAAAAAGAGTTTTGGAAATCTTGAAATGTCAACAAATATATGTTGATTAACGACTAACTATTCGAAAATTTCACACAAGTTTCAATTTACGAACATGTCCAAAACGATTAAAATATTTTCTCAAGAAGTGATCAACTCTTATATTTTCCTAACAAATCAATTACCAGTTCGATATTTAGGGTAATGGTTATATAACTAAAAACAATTAAATTTCAAGAAAGTCAAATGTTTTTTGAGGAGCACAACTTGACTATGGATGTCGCCAATCAGCATTGATTATGTACTTACCTATAGCAACTGTTATGTATTTTTAACTACTTTTGGGCAGCAGGATTATATCGGCAGCTAGGAGAACTCTTCAGGACGTGTTACATGGTAAAGTTGATGCAAGGACAAAGGCTTAACAACGGCCGGTTTAGCATCACCTCTGTCACACCCTGACCGACGGCGGAATCATCGGAGCGGACGAGTGGATGATTGATTGTTCATAACACATGGTCGTCTAATAGTGAAGATAATATTAAAATCAGATTACAAGATAGCATGAGTTTAACATATGCAAATACAACAGTTGAAGTCACAAAAGATATTCATTTTTAACTAAGTCCAAAAGTCCTAATTGTAAGTTTGCAGATAATCCAACTATGCAGCATGTCCTGAAATCATGTGAGAAAATAAAGTCAGCTAACGAGTTAGCTGGTGAGTAATCACAGCTTGATATACATAAAGATTGATTGTTTGATTGAAAATAATCCAATTCACAAGGTAATGTTAAGACTTATAATGCAATAGCGGAACATATAGTAAACCGACACAATATAAACCCCTTGACTTGACATTTTGCAAATAATAGACTTGCACACATACACCATAGATTGATTATTTGCCTCCGGCACAATCACCACTCGATTATTCATGTGGGGTGGGTTATCCAAACCAGTAGATCTACCATTGATACCAGATTGATTGATTGATTGTATTAGGGTTCCTACTGCCGTTCAGTTTATCATAGTATGTTCACATAGTTGCAAGTAATAACATAACCTGTCTTGAATTGAATTTAGAACGAATAACAATATAATAACACGATTGAATATTGGGTCACATGATTTCCCCCAAATAAGAAATGATATAAAACGGGGTTATGAATACTCACTTGATTGATGAGATTAGAATTTGGACGTGATAGATTAGACACTAACAATTTCCTTACGAGTAATCTACGGAACGATGTCTCGAGTTAGAATAATAATAATATGAGAATTGGGAGTAGATTAGGGTTTCCAATGGAAATATGTATTGAATGAAATAACTTATTTAGTTTGAATGTCTTAAAATAAATAAACGAATTTATTGAAAGTGATTATGTTTAGAATTTAATAGAAATAAATGTATTAATACGTGTAACCGTTTGATTTATTGTTAAAGTGTGGGAAGAACAAATAACTAATTATTTAAGTGACTAAAAGAAATGAAAATGATTTGGAAAGATTTAGATATAAAACTTTTATATTTAATTGAGATAATCATGATTTAAACAATAATACATAGATATTATTTGAACCAATAATAATTTAGTATTTTAACCATTATTTAAAGTCTATTTTTATAAAAAAAATGAACTACATATATTATTTGTCTAAAATATTTAATAAAATATTAAAGTACTATAAGAAATGAAATTTCCAGAAAATTGTTAGGTGGCTTTAAAAATAAACAAAGTTTATAAAATTGATTTTTATAACTTTTAGAAATTTTCTGTAATTTTTTTAAAGCTCAAAAAGCCCTAAAAATATATGAGGGTGCCCGGGGTCGAACCCGGGACCTCAAGTGTAATATGGAAGCATGGAACCGATAGAACAAGGCTCATAGCCGCGGTAAGTCTCGGTTTCAAAATCTTTTAAACACAATCCAATTGATTTTCCCCAATTCATATAAACCCTAAATTCAATTGGATCGAAATCAACCCCAAATCGATTATGTTAATGGAATTAAACTTGGGGCTTTTAATCCCCAAGTGAAACCGAGTGTAATGATGTGTGAAACTTACGTGTTCGAGTTCGAATCAATAGCCTTAGATTGTAGAACAAGTCGCGGCTAGGTCGTGAAGGGTTCCAGTTGCAATCGATAACAATAATCAAATTAACTTCGTGGGTAGCTTCGAACAAGGGTCTTGATGAAAAGCCCTTTGTCAATTTGGTTTAATAGAGCATCGAATATGGATTTCGATTAAGTTGCAGGTCGCGGCATTGGAGGTGATTAAATTCGATGATTATGTTTGTTTCAGTTGGAATTGAAGGTTCGATCTTTATGTTAGAAACTAATGTGCGTTCCAGGTTGGTTGATTAGGTTCACTTAATCGAGTTTCCACTCAGATTTGATTCGATTTTAAGTGGGGTGGTTGGGTTTGGTTCTAGATCGCACTAATCGATTCAAATTTTAAATTGTTTTGGGTGCATAGGTTCGAATCTTCCACGCAAGGCTATCGGGAATGTTTAACTGGTTTGAAACCGATTAATTTTGGGTGTTGTGGGTCGCCGGAGTATGGCCGGAAGTTGGCCGGAGGGGAGAAGGGGTCGACAGTGGGGGTGATGGGTTTTTAAAACAATTTTACACATTTGGTCCCTGAGGTTTGTATTGTTTATTATTTTATGCTAAAGTTTCATAAACAAGTTTTAAATATTACATTTTTAACCCAAAACTTTTAGGGTTAAGTTTTTAATACTAAATTTTATTATTAGTATTATTATCATTATTTTTTTTTTTGTTAAATCTTTGAAAACCTCAAAAATATTTAAAGTTATTTTATTTATTTTCAAATTCGATAACTAAGTTTCGTAATTGCTAATATAATTTTATAATTTTTTTATAAAATCATATTAATAACTATATGATTATAATGTGAATTAAATGACAATATTACTGCGCTCACGTTGAAATAAAATAAATTCCATTGGTTAACATAAACGGGCTCGGGTTTCATGTTGAAATGGGTGGGATGTTAAAACCTCAAAACGTTTTAGTTGTCAATTTAGTTTTCAACGATTATTCATTTTTGGGTAACCACTAACCATCTGATTCGGTTTGACAACTGTCTTAGTAAGTGGGGTAGCTAGCGGCTCAAGGGGATGTTTTCCTGTCTAATCTTAGCTTTTAGAAAATTATATTTGTAAGTGTACTTATTTTAGCTAAACGTCTATTTAAAGGGTTTGGATTTGAGTTAATCCTAATCTAATTATCATGACTCATATAAAGAAGGGTCAGACTCAACGTTGTCAATAAAATATATAATACATAATTGCAATTAAGTCAAATAACTAAATAAAGATTTACTTTTACAAAGACATCATCATGTTATTTTCATCAAGTTTACCATTTAGTGGATGTTAAACTCAAATTCAATTTTTAAGAAATAATACCCATCTTTGCATTTTACCCAAGTTCTTTTAACTTTCTCAAAGCTAGTCACATATTCGTTAACGCTACCTCTTTCAGCATGATCATGATCAATTCACCTGTTGGTCAAGTTAACCAGTTTTAATCACTAACCAAACTCTAGTTAACCTTGTTAAATTATTTGCACTCATTTAATCATCTTTGGACACTTAGTAAAGAATTTGAACCCCCTTCGAGCCTTGATCCTTATTTAACTCATCTAAGCTAAAACTTCTTACTCTTTTTAGTTACTTCCAATTACAATCCACCAGTTCAAACACATCTAAATATATACTTTTCTCTCCCAAAACCATTTATAGTCACCGCATTTGCATATAAACCAATTTTAACATAACACACTAATTTCACTAAAAATCACAAAAATTCATTCTTTAACCAAAATCTTTTAGATATAAACACATTCCAATAGTGATATTAGACCATTCTTGTTAACTATTGATGATTAAAACACCATTATATGCATAATCAATTTTCAGGTCATTTTCACCAAGAGCACACTTGACAAATTCTTGCTTGCAACATTTATATCATCCAAAGAGATAAAAAAAATTAAAAGAAAAACCCTATTAAACTAGAAATAACAAACTCAAGAGTAACAAACTGAGAAACATCATTCACATCAACAAATGTATGATTCATCAAAACATTAATTACATAGATTTGTTTAGTTCAATAAGTCAGCCATAATTAAAGATTTTATTAAGGAACCAATAACATGTGATTCGAACCTCTTTCACTGGTTCGTTGGTGTGATTCGAACCTCTTAATTTCATCTCATTTGTTTACTCTCCTCTATTGGTGTGTTACATGCGTGACATAAAACTCATGTAAAAAGAATAAATATTTTTCATCCCATATTAAATAATAATAATAATAATAATAATAACTCATCTTTCTCCAGTTTTTATATAAAGCAAAAAAACTTGATTACTTCATCTTTCTCAACGATCAAGAATGGAGTTCTTTGAGAGAGCCGTCGCCGTGAGGCTCAAAAGCCACCTGGACAAGTACCTGGTGGCCGGCGACGACGGCCACACCGTCCGGCAAAGCCGCAGCGGCGGAGCAACTCCGGCGGCACGGTGGCTGATCGAGCACGTGGAGTCAAACGAGCACGTGATCCGCCTCAAGAGCTGTTACGGGCGTTACTTGACGGCGTGCAGTACGCCGGTACTGTTAGGCACCACCGGCAACAAAATCATCCAATCGGCGACGGAGAACCACCGCGATTTGGCCATCGAGTGGCAGCCGGTGAGGGATGGGTTCCAGTTCAAGCTGAAGTCGTCGGTGGGGACGTATTTGAGGGCCAATGGGGCGATGCCACCGTGGAGGAATACGGTGACGCATGATGGGAGTTCCACGAGCTCCATGAATGATTGGGTGTTGTGGGATGTTGAAGCTGTAGATGTGGTGGACGATGATGCCGTTAATAACTGTTTGTCAATTGTCCCCAGCTTCCCGCCGGTCGCCGGAGAAGTTTCCGACGGGAAGCTCAGGCTCTCGCCTCCGAACACTGCACAATTGGTGAAGAAGGTAACTAATTATTTTACCGTGAACGCACGCTCTCTCATCTCTATCTACTATACTGTTAGGTTTAATCTCACGGGTCGTTTGGTTCATATAATGTTTTATAAAGAAATTAAATTTGGAATAAAAATTTTTAAAATTGATAAGATGTTTAGTTAATAAATTTTTAAACGAATTTAGAATGTTAATATTGAATATTGTGAGAAAAATTTTTAATCTCAATACCATTTGTTTTACCAATCAGATAATAAAACAAAAGAAAAAAATTTCCAATTAAATTCTAATTTTAATTCTAGCAAAACAATGGGAATCAAACATAACCTTAAAATCAACGTAACTACAAACCACCTACTCGGTTACACTTAGAGATGAACATTTAGTTTTAAGGTAAATTGTTTTACCATAAGAATGTCCTGTTAAAAACATTAAGAGAAAAATTGACTTAAGGTAATTATTATACTTAAGAAAACTAAGTAAGAAGATATAAATATGCCAGTGAGCAATTTTAAATATTGCATATGTAATATGGCTTTATATATTAGTAAGAACGTGTTAAGTTCATTGATTATCTTAATTTGTTACTATTAACTAACTATTAACAGAACTTTTTTCCTAAACTTATATATTGGCATATATCATAAATCATAAATATTAGATATTAGTGGTAATAAAATTGAAACTTATCATCTTACATATGTAAAACGGTCATCTGTAAATTTATAATAATTGAATTTTATGACCTTGATTTGTTTCAAAATTACTATGCTATTAATTTTCACGGGATGACTCGAAAGAGAAAGTGTTTTGAATTTCAATAAACATAAAGAGAAAATTAAGTTTTTTCCAAAATACATATCAATAATGATAATAAATAAATACTGCTCATCATTACACAGTTATCAGTTTATATAATAGTTGCTGAAACGAGAAAAATGCAGTTCTATAATATACTTAAATATGTTGTACTTTGATAAATATTATTATACTTACAGTATTTAATTTGAGCAATTTAACTTTTGACTTGAACTAATATGAAATATAAATTTGATCAGAAATCAAATCTAGAAATATGGGCATGCTTTAGTTGAAATTTTTAATCGTTAACCAAACAATAATTTAGTGTAAAGTTACAGTTAACATTTCTTGCAACTTCTTATATTGTAAAGTTATTTGTACTATATAACGTATTATATATTGTTGCAAAGCTTTATCATTATATTGACTAATAAACATTATAGAAAACATTGTCACTTACACATAAAGGACAAAAACGTGTGGTCGGTGTGGATGGGTGGACAATATGTGCATACTGAGTTATGGGCCACTAAGATGTCAAAATTCTAAACGGCAATATGGTTATTTATCTTATTAGTGGACCTCTAAATTCTAAAATGCGCACCTCTAAAAATGCTTCATCTTTTAGAGTCTAGTGTACCACTTTTCAACACACTATTTGTGATTATGCTTTCTCCTAGAGAACAAGTGGAGGGTACGAGCAGGGGTAGTCTTGTCATTTACATTACTTTAGAATTATTCCGTATTAAATAAACACGTTTAAGACAAGTATATAACTACCAATCAATACCGATAGTCAAAGCCGTTTGATAACTATTTCAATACAGAACCTGTGAAGATATGAAGTTCAACTTGAGTTGTAAGTAAAGTTGGAGGACTGAAGTTGTAAACTTCTTATACTTAGAGGAGTAAAAGTGTTAATTGGTTGTTAATGTTTGTTAACATCTGTTTAGTGTATAAATGAGTTGTTAAGAAGTAGTTTCAGAGTATTCTTGTTTTCTCTCAGTTTTCATTCTTGTTCTTCATCTTCTTTGTAATCGTTGGTGATCAATAAAGGTGGTAATCGGTTGTGATTTGATTTCAATTTCTTTTGATTGATTCACTTGTGTTTTCTACAAGTGGTATCAGAGCCACGGTAGCTTTCGATTTGATTGATCAATTGTAATTCGCAGCTCACCGTCGATTGTTGATTGATTCACGCAGTGCGTAATCAATTGTGATCCGGTGTCCATCGTTAATTGATCAATTGGGGTTTTGAGTTGGCTCGGGAGAGTGAATCGGTAAAGAATTGAATCATCTGATTGAGTGTTCTTGGCACTGATCAAATTGGAGACCAATCAAAGAAGAAAATGGTTTCAACGAGGTACGAGATTGAAAAATTTGATGGCAAAAATGATTTTAGCCTATGGAGAGTGAAGATGCGTGCCCTGTTGGTTCATCAAGGGCTTGCTGATGCTCTAAAGGGCGGTAATGCTGTCATACCAGAAGGGGCTACGGAAGTGCAGCAGCGAGAATTGACAGATAAGTGGAATGAAATGGGAGTGAAGGCACACAGTGCGATCATTCTTAGCCTGGGTGATCGAGTTCTCAGAGAGGTCACTAAGGAGACAACTGCAGCCGGAGTTTGGTTGAAGTTGGAATCTCTATACATGACCAAAAGCCTGGCAAACAGGTTGTACCTCAAGAAAAGACTGTACACTTTTCATATGACGACAGGTAAATCTTTAGAAGATCATGTAGATGAGTTTAATAAACTGATCTTGGATCTGGAAAATATTGAAGTAGAGTTAGATGGTGAGGATCAAGCAATAATATTCTTGACCTCACTACCTCAACACTATGAGCATTTTGTAGATACTTTATTGTATGGCAGAGAATCATTGTCAATGGATGAAGTGTTGTCTGCTCTTAACTCTAAAGAGTTGAAGAAGAGGACAGATGTGAAAGATGTAGGTGGTGAGGGGTTGTTTGTCAGGGGTAGAACTGAGAATAGGGACTCAAAGAGTTCTAAATCTAGAAGTCAGTCTAGATCCAAATCCAAGTATAAAAAGAAGTGTTTTGTGTGTCAATCAGAGAAACATCTCAAACGTGACTGCCCCGAATGGAAGAGAAGAAAGAGTGACTCAAATGGGTCAAAGAATTCTTACCATCCTCAGTCTAGTAACTTCACACAATCAGATGATACCTCTGAGGGGTATGAAAGTTCTGATGTATTGATGGTTTCAAAAGGTGAGGTTGCTGATGGGTGGGTAATGGATTCTGGATGCTCATTTCACATGACACCCCTTAGAGATGCTTTTCAGGATCTGAGTATAACCAAGCTGGGTACAGTCAGACTTGGGGATGATAGTGTCTGTGAAATTGAAGGAATTGGATCTGTGTTGTTCAGGTTGGATAATGGTACTGAAATGAAGATCCAAGATGTAAGATATGTGCCAGATCTGAAAAGGAGCCTAGTGTCTATGGGTATGTTTGAAAGAGCAGGTATGCATGTGAGTCTTAAAGATGGCAAGGCCAAAGTGATTAAGGGCTCAATGGTTGTATTGTCAGGGTCTAGAAGGCAGAATAACATCTATCTTCTAGATGGTAATGTGGTGGCAGGAGAGGCTGCTCTAGTACAAGAAGATCAAGAGAACTCAGCTATGATTTGGCACCAAAGGCTAGGTCACATAAGTCAGCAGGGACTTAATGAGCTTTATAAACAGCAAGTATTAGGCAATCTTAAGAATGTTGAGATTGGTTTTTGTGAAAACTGTATACTTGGTAAAGCACATAAAGTCAAGTTCAGCAAGGGTATACATACTACAAAAGGAATACTAGAGTATATTCATGCTGACTTGTGGGGGCTAGCAAGAACATTGTCTTTAGGTGGAGCAGCTTATTTTTTGTCCATAATTGATGATTACTCTAGGAGAGTATGGGTCTATATTCTTAAGAGTAAGAATGAAGCTGTTCAAAAGTTTAAAGATTGGGTCAAATTGGTAGAAAATCAAACTGATAAAAGGGTTAAGAAAATAAGGACTGACAATGGTCTTGAATTTTGCAATAAAGAGTTCAATGAATTCTGCAAAAGTCAAGGTATTGCTAGACACTTAACAGTACCCTATACTCCACAGCAAAATGGTCTAGTTGAAAGGATGAATAGAACATTGCTTGACAAGGTAAGATGTATGCTAATCAACTCAGGGTTACCTAAAGCATTTTGGGCAGAAGCTGTTTCAACAGCAGCATACTTGATCAACAGATCACCTAGTGCAGCTTTAGACAAGAAGACTCCAATGGAAGTCTGGTCAGGAAAGAAGCAGGATTACTCAGATTTGAGAGTGTTTGGCTCTTTGGCATATGCACAGATTGATCAGGGTAAGCTTGAACCTAGAGCTCACAGATGTGTTTTCTTGGGTTACAAAGATGGGGTCAAGGGATATAGGTTGTGGCATGTAGATGGTGCTAAAGTGATACTTGGCAAACATGTTACATTTAAAGAAGATGTGATGTATAAAGATCTTGTTCAAAAGAAAGGTGTAGAACAAGGTAAAGAGAAGGAAGTTCAGGTGGAGGTGGAGTTAGGGGGCCAAGTCAAGCATCCTGCAATTGATGAAACTCTGTCTGGACCAAGTGAAACAGATGTGCCTAGTTATAGTTTGGCCAGAGATAGACCAAGAAGGCATATAGTACAGCCTATCAGGTTCAGGGATGATTGTAATATGACTGCAGTGGCTTTCTTGACTGCAGAAATGGAAAGTCAGTTTGAACCATTGACTTTTGATCAAGCTGTGAGTTGCAAAGACAGTAAGCTGTGGATAGAGGCCATGATGGAAGAGATGGAGTCATTAGAGAAGAATCAAACCTGGGTTTTGGTAGATAAACTAAAAGACAAGAGACTGGTTATGTGCAAATGGTTATACAAATTGAAGGAGGGAATTAATGGTGGAAAGCCTAGGTACAAGGCTAGATTAGTGGCAAAAGGCTATACTCAGAAATCAGGTGTAGATTATACTGAGATTTTTTCACCAGTTGTGAAACATACTTCAATTAGAATTCTGTTGTCTATTGTTGCTAATCAAGATCTGGAACTGGAACAATTGGATGTAAAGACTGCCTTTTTACATGGATATTTGGATGAGCAGATCTTCATGAAGCAACCTAAAGGGTTTGTAGAGACTGGTAAGGAGGATAAAGTGTGTCTGTTGCAAAGGTCACTTTATGGATTAAAGCAGTCTCCTAGAAACTGGTATAAAAGGTTTGATGATTATATTGTGTCACAAGGGTTTAGAAGGTCTGGATATGACAGTTGTGTGTATCACAAAAGGTGTTCAGATGAGTGTGATATCTACTTGTTGCTCTATGTAGATGATATGTTGCTGGCTTGTAAAGAAAAGAGTAAGATAGAGGAGACCAAAGTCTTACTGATGAAAGAATTTGATATGAAGGAGTTGGGACTGGCAAAGAAGATAATTGGTATGGAAATAACCAGAGATAGGAGTCAAAGACTGTTAAGGTTGAATCAAAGTTCTTATTTAGAAAAAGTTTTGAAAACTTATTCAATGGACTGTTGTAAACCTGTCAAGACTCCTATGGCTCCTCATTTCAAGTTATCTAATGCAGACTCACCTGTAAGTGTTCTTGAGCAGGCCTATATGGATAAAGTCCCCTATGCTAATGTTGTGGGAAGTCTTATGTATCTTATGGTTTGTACAAGACCGGATATTGGTTATGGGGTAAGTGTTGTTAGTAGATTTTTAGCTAATCCTGGTAAAAATCATTGGCATGCTGTCAAGTGGATTTTAAGGTACTTGAATGGGTCAAGAGGTTTGGGTCTGGTGTATGGTCAGCAGCTTGATGATGTGAATATGGTGCAAGGGTATGTTGATGCTGATTATGCCAAGGACTTAGATAAAGGAAGGTCTATAACCGGCTATGCTTTTAAGGTGCTTGGAAATGTGGTGAGTTGGAAAGCAAAGCTACAAAAGGTAGTGGCCTTGTCTACGACAGAATCTGAGTATATAGCATTGACAGATGCTATGAAGGAGGCTTTGTGGATTACAAGATTTGTAGCTGATCTTGGTTTAATGGTGTCAAAGTCTGTTGTGCATTGTGATAACCAAGGGGCAATTCAATTGGCTAAGAACAGTGTTTTTCATGAGCAAACAAAGCATATAAGGGTCAAATATCATTTCATTAGGGAGGTGATTAATTCAAAGGAGGCTGAGGTTATGCAGATCAATACTGATGATAATCCGGCGGATATGTTTACTAAGCCATTGCCTGGTGTGAAATTTGAGTTTTGTTTGGATGCTTTGGGTATTGGTTGAATTGGATTTCAAGTTGACTTCAAGGTGGAGATTGTGAAGATATGAAGTTCAACTTGAGTTGTAAGTAAAGTTGGAGGACTGAAGTTGTAAACTTCTTATACTTAGAGGAGTAAAAGTGTTAATTGGTTGTTAATGTTTGTTAACATCTGTTTAGTGTATAAATGAGTTGTTAAGAAGTAGTTTCAGAGTATTCTTGTTTTCTCTCAGTTTTCATTCTTGTTCTTCATCGTCTTTGTAATCGTTGGTGATCAATAAAGGTGGTAATCGGTTGTGATTTGATTTCAATTTCTTTTGATTGATTCACTTGTGTTTTCTACAGAACCAATTTAAGTATTGAAGTATGAGTTTTGTACAAACAACATACACATTTTCTTAACCGTGATACCTAATAATTAATGTTAACGTTAGGTTACAACATAACTGTTTCTTTTTTTTTTGTTTTTCTCTCTCACTAAATTGGTGTAGTGTGATCGAATTATTACTTTTGGTCATCGAAACTCAAAGTTTTGAAGACAATGAGAATCAGATTCACGATAGCTTAGAACTACCGAATAATGGACCAAATGTGACACCTTCCTACCCATAGGTGATGGCAAAAAAATGTTTGTTCGAGGGTGTGAAATGAAATATAGTGATAGTGAAGGGGTCAATTTATATTTTTAAGGGCCCCTGCTTATATTCCACATTGGTCCCGGTGACACACTTTGTCTTGTCGCTAGTTTTCGTTTCCCGCAGCTAGCGACTTCTCGTAAGTTACGACAAACACAAATCACATTTTTCTAGTTCTGAATGTCTTAAAAAAGTATATTTATTGATAGAGAAAAAGTAACTTTTCATTAAAAGTTACACTTTTTCAGTTATATTTTACGAAGATGTATACTAATAATCACTTTATTATTATGCATAAAATTATTATACCCTTCAAACAAAGTTACTATTAGAGAAATGATACGTAGCTAATAGTGACTATTAACAATAAAATGCATTATTACGGTAGATGTTATTTTACTTATCATGCTCTGCGTCTAGTTTACACGATAATTCACATCAGTCTGTCACAGATGTAGCTTAAAACCTTGACCCAAACGGGAAATTTAACACTAACTCCAAATTATTTTTCCCGAAACTAATACATCTAATGATGCAGGTGAAGATTTTTCGAGGTCGTATGACAGTGACGAGTACCCAATTCCAAACTAAACTCAACAAATTCACCTCCTATGCTTGTCATTCTTTTCAACAGAAGCTACACATGAAGTTGCCCACAAAGTTTATCAAAAAGAGCCATTTGATCCAACAAGGATCAGAACCACAGTCAATGGATGTTCTCCGCAACGCCAAGGTCGTCCGGGTAAGGAGTCACCACGGGAAATACCTCCACGCCGGCAACGACCAAGAGTCTGTGTCCCAGGGCTGCCATGGCACTGCCATCAACGACCAATGGACCATCGAGTTTGTTGATGATACACCCGACAACATCACCATCATTCGCCTGAAGTCATGCTATAATAAATACTTGACAGCTTCTGATCACTCTTTCTTGTTGGGATTAACTGGAAAGAAGGTGGTTCAGTCGGTGCCAAGCCGGCTTGACTCCTCGGTGGAGTGGGAGCTTATTTGGGATGGGAAACAGGTGAAGCTCAAGACGAGGTATGGACACTACTTGCGTGCTAATCGCGGGCTTCCGCCATGGAGGAATTCAGTTACACATGACATACCACAGCGGACCGCCACCCAAGATTGGATCATCTGGCAAATCGACATAGTGAATACCAACGACCAATCGCTACAGTTGGTTCCATATTCGGAATCATTTACTTCTGCATCCAACTCACCAGCAACTAGTTGGTCAATGTCCCCAACTTACTCTAATCAGGAGGTATAAACTTCTTAAGCTATAAACAACCATACTATTTTGTGAAATATTAGCGATTAATTTGGTTGTTTTTTTGCAGTTGATTGATTCGCCACTTAAGAGAGAAGAAGGACGAGCGATACATTACCGTGTGATGTCAGACAATTTCGGGGAGATTGACGAGAATGCACAAGGGTTTTGCATCAGCTTCAAAGGAACCGAAGTAAATGAGTTGACTCGGATGTTAGAGGAAGAAACAAGGTTACACAACATAACAGTGTGTTCTCAAAGCCCATTAGACGGAAAGCTTTACCCGCTTCGATTACAGCTTCCACCTAATAACGTCACCATGAAAGTGGTGGTGGTTAAAAATTCTAGTGAAGGGGAGAAACAATATCGATTCAAGGTTCGGAGCTCCTCAAAATCCTCTTTTGGGGGATACTTTTGAGCTCCGAAAAATTGCAGTAAACCAATCAAATTTATCGCGAATGGTTAACGATAAATTTACTTGGTTTGCTGGAATTTTCTCTGGGTGGATGATAGAGTTATGTTGCATAGAGTTATCAGGAATAATCTGATTACGTTCATTTGAGCTAGAGTTTCTGAGTTAACGTCTGGTATCTAGGAATAATCTTGTAACCGACAACTTCATGAACCTCGATGAATATTTCGAGTTGAAATTCTTAATAACATATTTCTTTCTGGTCATGATGCATGAGGACTTCTTAACAGAGTGTTGGTTCAAAAAGGTGATATAAAGCATTATAACTTTAAACAACATTTCATTCAGAAATATGTTGCCATCTATTCATCTAAAAACAGCCTAAGATCTTCTGTGTGTGTGATGTTTGGGAGAAGAGGGGGGAGGGGGCATTAAAACTCAACTTCTTGCGGTAGTCTTGCTCGTCCTGCATATACATACTGTATTTCATCTGTCCATGTCTGCAAAACCTCAGAATTATCAATACAAACATGATGGGGGGCTCTGTATATTGTTAAAATAAGAATAAAAAGTGATGGAAGTTTACTTGATGACGGAATGCAATCCTCATTCGTGGTACATTTGTCTTCTGTATATCATTTCCTTCAGGTCCTCGTTTGTAATACTTGCTTCCTAGCCAATGTGCCTGCAATGCCAGCAAAATGTCAGCCACACATATAACATATACAACTCTTACATTTCCCTACAGCCTAAACATGATTTTAGAATCAAAACATCTATTTTTCCCAGATTACATATTTACACTAGATTAAATGAGGAACTTGCCAATAAGTTTCCCCAGGGTAAAAGATATTGGAAGATGATAACGTAAAAACATACTTGAAAATCAACATTTACAACATTGTCCATTTGCTAGATTAGAAGGAAGTATAATTTACTTGTTGCAAGGTAAAAATGTAGCTAATCTTAATTTTACCTTGGCTGCATGTGAGAACCCAGACTGGTAAACAGAGTTTCTTGCTATCTCACAGAGGTCACAAGAACTTAGCTTCCAAACCTAAAAAGCAAAATTATTTAAGTTATAGAGCGAGAACACAACATTGATTACTAGGTGGGGTAATTTTGACATGTTTTTATGACTGGGTCTATTCGGTTATGTTGTACCTCTAACAGAGTAACATGGTCAAATACAAAATTAGATTACAAGGTAACAGGTTGATTGGGTTGAGAATCTGCAAAACTTGGGTTAATTATATGTAAGAAAACTGATGTGTTTTGAACAATAATGTTTCCAGACAACACACCCCGACCATGCCCATTTAAGCCAGTATAAAACCAATTCAATCCAAGTTTGTGTTGACCCGCTACCCAACCTGACCCCCCTACCCAGACCACTTACCTTGGCTGCAACACCGTATTCCTCCACCAAAGGCTCTTTTGTTAAATGAATTTGCAATGGGTCATCAGTTGAGAGCGAAACATTCAAACCACGCTGAAAAAACACGGGAAAGGGGTTGCGATGGTAGTCCAGGAAAAGAGAATTATTGCTAAGTGGAGACATAGCCAACCCGATCTGAAACATAAAATTAATAAAGAATTGGTGAACTATTCCATAATGATGCTTGCAATGGTGAGTTTAGTGAGTCGCTGCCTAACCTGAGCAAGGTAGTACAAATACTGTAATACAGGAGATTTCCGTAAATTAATCCCATGTGAAATATTGTGGCATAGAAGGAATCCAGCTGCTAAATGGTCAATATCACCTGCCTGCAGATATTTATACATTAAACAAGCTCAAGCACCATAAAAAGAACAAAAAATTAGAAATGAGATAGAGGTAATATTAATAACCTCTCCACAATGAGGTCGCAATCTAATTGTTCGCAATCCTTTAGATTCACGGAGCTGAAAAAAAGAAAACAAACCACATAAGCTATAACTTGAGAAAACCAAAAGATAAATAAAACATCTAAGGGAAAAAATACAAACCTTATTAAGGGTATAGAGGTTGGCATAGCAGTAATATGCATAATAAGAGTATGCAGGATTGAAGTCATTAGTCCATTCAGCGGGTGTAGGCATATGTTTAGTGGGCCGTCTTTCGGGCTTGCTTTCATCATCCACAAGGTCAAGCCCAACAACCTGTTGACAAAGAATCTTAATTAGACAGAAACCTCACATTGGAGACAATAAAAGAATATGAGTAGCAAAATAACATATTTTTTACCTGCATTAAAAAAATGTGGAGTTGAGGATGAGATTTTGGATCAACAGTGACTTCAAAAAGGGGAATAAACACATTGTCCAAAATATTCTGAAAGGATGTCACTGTTCCCATGCTCTTATAAATGTTATACAGCCTTGGAAGCTGAAAAGTAGACCCCCATAAATATATTAACAAAAATATATACACCAAGAATTTAAAGATATACATTGATACATACTTGAATCAGCCAAACAGCATTCTCACTATAAATTGAATTGTTGATGAACCAACTCGCCAACTGATCCCATTCACTTTGCTTCCTTCCATATATGGACACTCTATACTCTGCGACCTGGTATTTACTTGCATCAAGATCTGATAGAACTTGTTTTGTTAATTCTCCCAAGAAACGACCTAAATCACAAAACTTCATTATAACATACGTGTATTTATAATGTGTGTTATAATTAAAGTATTTACTAGTAAAACCAAACATACCTTGAATCAAATTGTCTTGCTTTAGAAAGATTTCTCTGAGTCTACTCTGTCCACAAGGATTGTACTTGAGATTGAATTTGTCAAAGCGGTGAAATGTACTCTTGTCGGCATGAACATCCAATAAGTCAACATTAAGGTCATACCTGATGTCCACCTTTAGTCATAAGAGAAACACTTTATAAAATATATGTGCATTAAAGATACAAACTTCAATACCAACCCGGTTAAGTCTAGACTCTCAAAAACTTCTTTCAGTGTAAGATATTGTCCATCACGAAATATAACAACCTGTAGAAATTATGTTATACTTCATAAGCAAGAAATTATTATCTCAAATTGAAAGCGATCAATGACATTTATGGAGCATACCTCATCTGGCTCTTTTCTTAATTTAGATTTAATAAAACGCAGAAGGTGTTTTTGGTTCATGCACGCAGAATGATGAACATGAGTGTCAACTTTTCTTATATTGTAGAAGTCACGATGGGGTGCACTTTTTTGTGCTAGAAATTCACTATCTGCATTGACCAACAGATGAAGACGAAATTTCTGCAAGGAGTTTAGTATAAGAACACATTTATAAAGTCAAATGAATCAGTAACATGAACACATTTTCAAAGAAAATCAGAAAATGTTACCTCCTCGAGAAATCTTAGTCGATGAAAACATGCAGAACGAACATTTCCAACAGAGATTACTTTGAGAATGTGATGCATGTCAGTGAAAAAAGTCGTTGCGCTTGCAACAGGGAAAAGATCAACAGAATCTGAAAATATAACAAATGAAACCCAATGGTCAACAATTATGAAATCTGGAATTTACGTACATAATAATGTTTTTACAAGGACCTTACCATTCTCACTTGCATAAACATGAACAACTCCATCTTCCATCCTGAAGTGATGCTGCTTGCAATTTAGAGAAAAAAGGTAAAAAGTAAAATCAAGCATAAATGCTAAGTTGATTTATTAGAAGAGATAAAGCCAACTTACTTTAGTTGACTCAACTGGTACGAACTGGAATGGATCATTTTAATGTCAGATAAACGAGAGTCTGCCTCATGTGAATGTGTCCAAGGTACATTTTTTTCTCTGAACACATATTTTTCTCTCAAGTCTAAACATTCACATATCATTTTCCTAAATTCTTCCTCTTCATGATTCAATGACTCTGGATAAAAATAAAGATCATGATTCAAAAAACGCTTGGAGCAAGTAAGCTACACTAGTTAAACAGGATGTTAAGAATACCTTTCACCATAGTTGTTTGAGGAAAAACTATGTTGGGATCGTTAACTGGAATGTTTTCCGAAGGAAGTTCCACTTTCTCACTGCCATGATCTGAAATTGAATTGAGTTCTTTTGAAGCTTTAGTATACATATTAGATTGATTATTATTGCCATTCTCAGCTTGCGAAAGAACCAAAGACATATTCTGAATGCTCGAGTATATATCCTGCAACAAGAAACAAGCAGAAAACTTAGAAGTTCATAGTAGCAAATACAAGTCGAATGTGCAGAAAAGCAAAAACATTTATCATCTAAACGATATTGATCTTCATAAAATTACATGTGCAGAAGAATTTGTGCCCTCATCAAAATACTGAGTGTCCTCCCCAACAGCAGTATCCGTCCCATCATCATCAGAATTTTCAGCACCATCATATGCATAGCTAGCTGGTGATCTTGGCGTATGGATTCTACCCAGAGAACCCACTCTGGCCTTAGAATTCGATTGGTGATCATGGTGATGCTCACCTGAAGAACAAAGATCAAACTATACTTTAATCTTTATACAGCCCTGTATTCTGTTTGCGATAAAAACCGAATTCGTTCATCTTCATCACGTGTTTCCTTAATTTCATCCTGCATCACGCGTAGAAACCCCTAAAACAGTAAAACCTAAGGGCTTGCAGCTTACTTTTGAGCTAGAAAATCAGCTTGATATCTAAATCATATTTTAAATGAAGAGCAATACAACAAACTCATAACCTAATTACTTAATGAAGATAAGAACCAATACCTTGTCTACTATTCATTCTCAGAGGCGGTAAGTTATCCGAAACAAGCTTCTCCAACGAACCAAACGACACCGGTTTACTCAACCTATCACTCATCCACTCATCAGACACCCCTACGTTCGGCAACGAGCACGACATACCAAAACCACGATTATTCATCACATACTCACCGCCACCATCATCTTCTTCATCATCAATGTAACAACTTGTATCATCATCATCAACATCAACATCAACATCTCCATCTTCGTATCCAGTGAACTGTTCGGCATCGGGATACTGACGATCGGTGCGACTACGTAGCTTGATGAGTCGATCGATGACCTGATCGACACTGCGCTTGTGGATGTAGAAAGCTGAAATCGCCATTACTGAAGCTCCGAATAAAGTAGCTAGAGCAAAATGAATCGGTGATAACGATGAATCCATCTTTGATTCAGACAGAGGTGACGTAGGGGTTTAATCGAGGGTTTTGTTGGCGAAAGCTTCGGTTGTAAAGGGAGACAATGAAGGAGAAAGTACTCTGTTTATACTGTAATAATGCTCTGTGAAGAAATAGTGGGCTTTGATACAAGTCCTTACAATCTACATAGTACAATATGGGCTTATTTTCAGGCCCAAGTAGAAGAAGCTAAAATAGAGGCAATTGTGATATTATATATTTATATGTATTCTTTTCTTAAAAAGGTGGGTTATATATCTTCTTAAAACATAAATTTTTATGCATAATACATAAGGTTGTTCATATTATATTTATAAGAAATATTTACATTTTTATGTTTAAAAGAAGACATATGAAATTGCCCCTCAAAAGTAAATCACTAATTTTGTGTGTATATTCATTGTCAAATGTCTAAGAATTAAAAAATTGTTTTAAGTAAAATAGTATATTAACTAAATTTGTGGAACGGATCAAGTGAATCGGAGACATTCACATGTGAGGTTAACATTTGGGTATAATATTATTTAGAGCAACATAGTTATCTGATTCTTGAAAAGTGAAGAGAAACATCTATTTATCTTTAAAAAATGTTTTTTTCTTACAGCTTTCGATTAAAAAAGGGAAACTCTTTGTTATTCAAGCTTTCAGTGTGGAAAGCACTATGAAGAACGAGCAATCTGGTTTTGTGTTTTGTTTCTAGAGATTTTGTCTCAAGTCACTACAACAAAAATCACTTTTTGCGACTAACTTTTTTACGGCGATAGCTATTTCGTCGCAAAAAAGTCACAAAACGACAAAAAAATAACTTTTTTGACTTTTCAAGTCAAATAGTTTTTTGCGGCGATATTTCGTCGCAAAAAATAGTAAATAAATTAATTTTGGTTTTTTTAATATCAAGGAAACCTTTTTCTAAGGGCGGGAAAAATCCCGCTTCATCATTTGCGGCGATATTTCGTCGCAAAAAAGGCTATTAAATTTTAATATATAAATACTTATTAAATATCGCCGCAATTAGTCAATTGATTGCGGCGATATGTCGCCGCAAAAAACCCACAACAGGTTTAAGTCGGGATTCAGTTCATTTTTGGAGTTATTTACAAACACCACACCACAACACCACATGCGCACCCCACCCCACACCACTACGCACCGGCCCCCTCCACCGCTCTGTCTTCATCGGTCGGCCCTTCCACCGTCGGCTCCACCTTCGACCGGCCCTACTCCGTCGTTCTCCACCGTTGGATGGCCCCCTTCTCTGTCACTACCCCACCTGCGTACCACCGCTGCTGCTCCACGTCCACCGCCGCTGTTCCTCCTCCTTCACCGCCTCTTTTCCATCATAGTCACCACCACCACTTCTGATTTCAAGTAATAACCTCAATTTTTTCTAATTTGGTGTTACTTTGTAGTTAATATTTTGAAATTAGGGATTTTGTGTTCATTTTGCCTAATTTGTAGTTTTTATGGTTATGAACATGGATGTTTAGCTTAGTTGAGATCAAGTAATATGTGTGTATGTATGTATTTAACAATGTATGTATTTTAGTATGTTAATTTTGTGTTAATTTGTAGTTATTTGGGGTTTTGAAGTTTATATTGTTATGAAAACATGGATGTTTAACTTAGTTGAGAGAATATAAGAATGTATGTATTTGGTATTGTTGTTAATAATAAAGTTAGCAAATCAGTTTTCTAGTTTTAGTGCTTAAATATGAGAAAGTTCAGGGGGTTATGTGGTCATTTTGTAATTGTGGTTGTTAATAGTTCGTTAACTGTGGGATTAGGAGTATAAATTGAGTAGCGGGTTTAGGGTTCAAGAGTGAATCAAATTGATCTATAATCTCGTTGCTTTCTTCATCATCTTGTAATGTTTCTTGATTCTTAATGTTGGGTATGAAGATTCTTGTAGTTAGATTAGATTTTCCTTTGTCAATTTCTTTGGTGTTTGGTTTCTTGATTGATCTTAACTCTAACAAGTGGTATCAAAGCCTTGTGCTCGAAGAACGTGGAAGAGAAAGGAAAGATTGGAGAATTGAAGAACTGAAGTGTAAGAGATGGTGTCTACGAAGTTTGATTTAGAGAAATTCGATGGTAAGAACGATTTTGGTCTCTGGAGATTGAAGATGCGAGCGTTATTAGTTCATCAAGGTATCGTTAATGCACTGGGTGGTGAATCGAGCTTGCCAGTAACGCTAACCGATAAGGAGATGAAAGACATAATGGAAAAGGCACATATTGCGGTTATCCTGTGTCTTGGTGATCGGGTATTGAGAGAAGTTTCCAAAGAAACTATAGCTGCTGGGATATGGACAAAGCTCGAAAGCCTATACATGACAAAATCGCTCGCAAACCGCCTATACCTAAAGAAAAGATTGTATACATTTCAAATGGCGGGGGAGAAATCGTTGGAAGACCATACAGACGAGTTTAATAAACTTGTCCTGGACCTAGAAAATATCGATGTAACTCTAGAGGACGAAGATCAAGCAATAATATTCCTTGCATCATTGCCACAATCATAAGAACACTTCGTAGATACATTGATGTATGGAAGAGACAGTCTCTCGATGGAAAAAGTTCTGGCGGCAATGAATTCCAAAGAACTCAAGAAGCGAGGAGATATTAAAGATGATGGAGGAGAAGGTCTGTTCGTAAGGGGAAGATTAGAATAGAGGTCTTCTAAAGGAAAAGAAAAGTCGAGGTATGTCCCTGATCTAAAAAGGAGTTTAGTGTCCATTGGTACATTTAAGAAAAAAAGGTTTCCATGTGAGCCTAAGGGATGGAAAGGCCAAGGTGATCAAAGGATCCATGGTGGTGCTTACAGGATCAAGAAGAGAAAATAATACATACCTGTTAGATGGAGAAGTTGTTTTAGGAAATGCTTCAATAGCCACCAAGAAAGTGACTAATAGTGCTCAGTTATGGCATCAGCGACTGGGTCACATTAGTCAGCAGGGTCTAAAGGAACTGTCTCACCAAGGTGTTCTTGGTGATTTGCAGTTAAGTGATTTTGGATTCTGTGAGAACTGTGTTTTTGGTAAGGCTCATAAGGTTAAATTCAATAAAAGTAAACATAGTTTGAAAGGTGTATTGGACTATGTTCACTCAGACTTGTGGGGGCCGGCTAGAACCAAGTCACTAGGTGGAGCATACTATTTTCTCTCAATTGTAGATGACTTTTCAAGAAAGGTATGGATGTATGTGCTAAAGGGAAAATATGAAGCTTTCAATAAATTCAAGGAGTGGAAAACCTTGGTTGAAAGACAGACTGATAGAAAGGTGAAAATGTTAAGAACTGATAATGGTCTAGAATTCTGCAATGGTGAGTTTAATAAATATTGCAGAGATCATGGTATAGGCAGACATCTTACAGTGCCAGGCAATCCACAACAAAATGGTCTTGTAGAAAGAATGAATAGGACCTTGCTTGATAAGGTGAGAAGTATGTTGATTAGCTCAGGTTTGCCTAAGTCATTCTGGGGAGAAGCAGTTACTACTGCAGCTTACTTGATCAATAGATCACCAAGTGCTGCTTTAGACAAGAAAACTCCTATGGAGGTTTGGTCTGGGAAGAAGCAAGACTATAGTGATCTAAGAGTCTTCGGCTCATTAGCTTATGCTCATGTTAGTCAGGGTAAATTAGAGCCAAGAGCACAGAAATGTGTTTTTCTAGGCTACCCTGAAGGAGTAAGGGGCTATAGACTGTGGAGGCTGGTTGATTAAAAGTGATTGTCAGCAGAGATGTAATCTTTAAAGAGGATGTGTTGTTCAAGGATGTTAAGAGTGACAAAGAAAATGAAACTGGTGAAGATACATGTGAAGATGGGGTTCAGATTAAGCTGGAGGTCTAATTTGCAACATGTAGTAGCTCTATCTACTACAGAAGCTGAGTATATAGCTTTGACAGAAGCTATTAAATAGGCTTTATGGCTTAAAGGTTTTGTGAAAGAGTTGGGAGTTCCTGTGGATGAAGTTGTAGTGGGATGTGATAACCGAGGTGCAGTGCAGCTTTCTAAGCATAGTGTGCTTCATGATAGAACCAAACACATCAATGTAAGGCTGCATTTTATACGAGATGTGATTAATTCACAAGAAGTAAAGGTTGTGCAGATTGGAACTGAGGAGAATTCTGCAGACATGCTTACAAAAGGGTTGTCAGGTTCTAAGTTTTTGTTTTGTATTGATTCTTTAGGAATTGGATGATTTCACTAATTTTGACTTTAAGGTGGAATGTTGTTAATGATAAAGTTAGCAATCAATTTTCTAGTTTTAGTGCTTAAATAGCATAGTGAGAAAGTTCAGGGGGTTATGTTGTCATTTTGTAATTATGGTTGTTAATAGTTCGTTAACTGTGGGATTAGGAATATAAATTGAGTAGCGGGTTTAGGGTTCAAGAGTGAATCAAATTGATCTGTAATCTTGTTGCTTTCTTCGTCATCTTGTAATGTTTCTTGATTCTTAATGTTGGGTATGAAGATTCTTGTAGTTGATTAGATTTTCCTTTGTCAATTTCTTTGGTGTTTGGTTTCTTGATTGATTTTAACTCTAACAGGTATGTTAATTTTGTGTTAATATGTGGTTCTTGTTTGAAATTAGGTTTAGCAAGTTTTATGTTTATGAAAAAATATGAAATAACATGTGTGTATGTTTGTATTTAAGAATGTATGTATTTGGTTATGAAATTAGGGTTAGAAAGTTTATAAGGTTATGAAAACATGGATGTTTAACTTAGTTGAGATTGTTTGAAATAACATGTGTGTATGTATGAATATAAGAATGTATGTATTTGTTATGTTAATTTTATGTTAGTATGTGGTTATTATTTGGAATTAGGGTTAGCAAGTTTATATGGTTATGAAAACTTAGATGTTTAACTTAGTTGTTTAACTTAGTTGAGATTGTTTCGCCGCAAAAAAGTCGTCGCAAAAAAGTTCCTCCATATTTCTCTTTTTTTAAATGTTGTGGACCCCACATATTATTTCGTCACAATTTTCGTCGCAAAAAGGTTTTTGTTTTTTACGGCGAACAGATAGCGACGAAATTTTCATCGCAAAAAAGAAATTGCGACGAAATTGGGTGCTTTTTGCGACAAACCCAGTCGCCGCAAAAGGGTGTATTTCTTGTAGTGAGTAATCAAGCTTATTGTATATTTCTAAAATAATTGTCTAACAATAAGCCGGAAGCGACAACCTCTTGAACCATTGTCGTAGTTTTCGTATGAGACATATTGAAGAGTCAAGAAAACTCACTAAGTTTAAATGTTAAAAAAACATGAAAACAATATATGTTGTTTTATCTATCTATCTATGTTAAATCGTGTTAGCTTCATTAAAAAATTGTCCTAAAATTTAGGACGCTGAGTTAGATGCTTATGTTCAATTATGGATATTCTATGACCTTATATCCTAAATGGTTCGAGTTATATCGGGTCAAAAAACATAAGAAGATAATGAAGCTAAACCACTTGTTGTATACCGGCTTTATAATAAGAAAATTTAACCCAACTAAGATCTAGATTCAGAGAGAAAAACAATGGGTAACTAGAGATGGTATAATAGGGAACTTAATATATGTATTGATATAAGTCTATATATATGTGTGACGCCCTAAACCCGGCAGGGCACCGGAGGCACGTCACGCAGTTGGATTAATATTTTAAACACAAATCAGAGCTTTCTATTCACAGCGGAAGACTTTAAACACTATTATATATTAACCCAACTTTTTAGAATATTTTACATATGATTGTATTTAATTATACATTGTCCTATTTACATTATTAACAAGCCCTAAATCCTATGCCAGCAGTTGCTCCGGGATAGCGTCCTCATCGGCTCATACTTGCTTTCCTCTATTATTAGAGGATCCCTCCTTACCTAGCACACACAACATACTCAAAACATCAGATAAACTGGTGAGTTCTAATTTTCATTAAAACAATAACAATATCTTTACACATACAAAAGTTCTAATTATATTGGCAATATTATAAATTCAACTTTTATCATTAATTTGTCCCCCTGGACCTGTTTCACAGAACGTCAGTTGCCCACATCTAGCAACTACCAGTTCCCCATACTCAGAAACGTCGGTTGCCCACATCTAGCAACTACCAGTTTCCCATACTTAGTAACGTCGGTTGCCCACATCCAGCAACTACCAGTTACTATACCCAGAGACGTCGGTTGCCCACATCTAGCAACTACCAGTCTCCCATACCCAGTAACGTCGGTTGCCCACATCCAGCAACTACCAGTTACTATACCCAGAGACGTCGGTTGCCCACATCTAGCAACTACCAGTCTCCCATACCCAGTAACGTCGGTTGCCCACATCTAGCAACTACCAGTTACTATCTCTCATCTAGTAGGATGCCAACTAATCATCTAGGGTCGTCACCACAAGATGTTCACAAAGCTGAGTGATCGTCATCACTCCTATCAAACTGTACAGTTTCACACCCAGGCATCTTACCCTAACTGTCCTGTTGAGATTTACATCACCTTATCATTTCAAAAACATTTCTTTTACCTATTGCCAATATTATCACATTCATTTACACCCTACACATTCTTTCTTTTAGCACCAAATTTAACATATTTTCATTAATCATTACACCCCATCTGACCCATTGGAATCATTACCATCACGTAATGATTAACAAGGTTCAGATGACCATCTTTTACACTCTACTTGACCCACTGTAATCATTACCATCACGTAATGCTTAACAATGTTCAGTTAATCATTTATTACCCTCACTTTTCCTCTAACAGCTTTGCAAACTGTTAGAAACATATCAACCTCACTATCACAATTCTGGTACTAAAATATTCAATTCATTTATCATTGTATGTGTGCTAGCCCAAATGATAAAACCAAACATTTAAAAAGGGCTTAGAACTCACCTTATCAACTTCCTCACCACAGTCTACACAATCCGTGTACACAAGGTAACTAGTCCTTCCTCTAATCAAGGTATATCTAAAGCAATAAACCTTGATTCAGTAAACTTATTCTCAAACAGGGCCCTCATGCGATTGAACACTTATGCGAATGAGCAATCATGCGACTGGACCTACGCGGATGAACCATGCGACTGAACCTTCAGTCGTACGACTAGCGATTCATTCGCACGATTGAGTTCTCATTCGTATCCAGTGTTCACTCGTCTTCATTCGCACTTCCAACCAGGCGACTGGGTTCCAATCGCACGACTGAACCTCCATTCGCACTCAGTCGCACGACTAGACTCTCATTCGTGCGACTGAGTCATGCGATTGAGCCCATTCGCCTGAAACGAATCGGCAGCTGTGTTCTTGACGTTTTTTATCCAAACTCACTCAAAATTTGAGTTTTAACCATCCAAATCATACCATATTCAAAACAGATTCTATACACATCGTTTACAATGGTTTCGGACCATTATTTCATCAAAACTTCACAAAAACTTGGATTTGAATTCCTGGATTTTAAACTCAGAAATGAACCAGACCAATTTACTTATTTAAACAGGTTATTGGATCAAATTCAATCATACACACAGCTTATAACATCTCCGGATTAATCCGTGATGTTCAAAACTCACCAAAACGGAGTTGCCTTAGTCAATTTCGTGAGAACAGGGTGTTTGGGTGTGAAGGGGACAAGAAAATAGAGTAGATGCAGATAGAAATCTGCCCTTAAACCCCCTGCACCGCCCTACTTATCCATACACTCAACTTAACCGCCTCACCTTCAATCGCACGATTGAACCATTCGTACGACTGAACCGTGCGACTGAAGCTCATATGCCTACTATTCGTACGACTGAGTCTCAATCGCATGTAAGGGGTGCGACTGAAGTTCATTCGCATATGACTTATGCGACTGAACACTTAAACACTCAAACAACTCAACTTAATTTAATTAATCATAACTATAATATAATTTACAAGTCCGGATTTAGAAACCGGATGTTACAATATGGCTTTTAGTTGATTGCTAATGACCTGATAATGTTAAAGACAATAAAGAACACGTCTATAAGGATTTTACCATGCCAAGACACCTGTGTGAAATGTGTTGTCTTTACATATACGATTATGAGTTTAATGGCATTTCATCCATTTATAGTTAGGGGACTAAGCATAAGGGATGTTCAAAAGAGCTAATTATCAATATTACTTAAACTGTTGTCTATTGGATCCGACACCTTTAAGTGTCACGTATGTAAAGGTTTACTCTATATAGGACAATGCTAGCTAAGTATATACGTCTTGAATGAATATGGAAAGATATACACTGAGTGGGTGATTAGAAGTTTGATGATCATACTGATAATATTAATTACTTATAAAATTCAAAAAATGATCGTGACTATGGGTCGGCCCAAATATCTATATATAATAAATGAAAAGAGGTTTGGTCACGTGGCAAGATTTTTGCAAATACACTGCCATATGGCATCTTCACATCATATAATTGTCACGTGTCGTTTTATTAGCAATATGTTTCTAAAAGGAAATGCTTAAATATCATTTAATTTCTAATTAAACAACTTCCAAAATTAGATTTTAAAAATTAATATTAGAATCGGAAATTTAAAATCCTTAAAATTCAAATTCAATATCCAATTGAATCTAATATTTTATCTAAAAATAACTAACTTAATTAGTTAAAATTTAAAATTTAAAACTAATAATTTAAATATTCGAATGGAGCATAAGTAGTTCATAAATTTTAAATTCTAATGGTAACAATCAATCCGAGTATTTTGGGTTAATAGTTTCAAAATTTGAAAATCTTCTATTTTTTTAACAATATCGTATAATATTTGTTTGCATTATATAACATAATACCATTATTTATTATATATACAACAAATATTTTCTGTTTACTACTATTCCACTATCAAAGATCTTTAAAAAATATACGAAATAACTATCAAATTACATTGCTCAACATGACATTATCAGTATCAAAAGTAATTTTATTAAGAGATATTGACATATCACGTCATGATTCGTATATGAAGACAGCCAATGTATAATAGTAAGGTAGAAAGTTACTCTATTAGGTTTATTGTGGTTGAGGATAAGATAATATTCAACTAATAGAATTGTTATCTTATTCCTATAATATTTATTTATAAAACATATTTGCTATATATCCTTAATTTTTTATATTTTTAATTACAGAACACTACAATACATGAGAATATCTTAAATAGATGATTTAATAAGTTTGAGAAGTTAGTTAGTGAATATGGTTAAAGATTTATATACAATAAAATTTTTAGATATTTATAAACATTAATATTGTTTTGCTTTGTATTTGTTTCTTTTATTTAATTTACATGTATACATTTACTTAATCGACCTTCACATACATAATATTACAAACTTATTAAGAACAACTGATATTTTATGTTTCTATTTATTTTAAAGAGTAAATTACATGGATGGTTCTTGTAGTTTGGTCAAAATTTTAGAATTGTTTCTTAAACTTTTAAAATTTCAAACATAGTCCTAGATGTTATATTTATCTTTTATCAATGGTCTTTATTTTGTTAGTTCAGTTACTAATGTTAAGTTTTTATTAAAATGACTATTTTACCTATAAAGATCATTAATGTAATTTACTTTTTATTTAAATAAAAAATATTTTTAAAAATATTATTTTTAGAATGTTCAGGTTTTTAAATGTTTCTCTAATAATTTTGATTTTTTTAAATATCTCTCTTAAAACTTTTTGATTTTTAAAGGTACTTTTTAAAAGCATTATCCTCTTTATTAAAACCATTTGATTTTTTAAATGTAATTTTAATAATTATCAAATTTCTAAATACTGTTTTTAAAACTATTTGTTTATTGAATGCTTAAAAAAATACTAAAAATGTCGTTTGAAAATGAATTGTTTTTTTGATAAAGATGTTTAAAATAGTGATTGTTTTTTTAAATATGATTTAAAAATAAATAGTTTAATTAAAAATTCTTTAGAAAACAAATAGTTTTATAAAAACTTTTAAAATTTCAAACGGTTTTAAGAACAACATTTAAAAAATGGATAATTTAAACATGTTAAAAGCAAATATAATATAAATTATGTTATTATAAAATTTTTATTCATGTATTTAAAACGTATTTTATTATATAATAAACATATTAATAATGATATAATAAAAATATTCAATAATAAAAACTTTGAAAAAACAAGAATATAAAGATTTCCTTAATAAAAATAATACTATGGTCTAAAAGGTAAATTAAATGGATAGTCGATGCGAGTAAAATGTCATTTTTAAATTTAATATTATTAATTGTTTACTAACAAACTTCAGACCATAGATAAAAAGAAAAAAAAATATTAGGAATCATATTAAAAAATATTAAACTTTAAGTAACAAATTCAAAATTTTAACATAACATAGGGATCGTATATGAAATTTACTCTATTTTAAATTTAAGTTTTTCAACCCGTGTAACACACGGGTGGTTATGCTAGTTTATATTAAATAAAAAAGTAAAAGTCAAAATATAATTAGTTAAACTATCAGTATAAGTCACTACCAGTCAATAGATTATACTTTGGATTTATAGATATTTTTGAGCACAACAATTGAAATTTAAAATTTTTACAAGGTCATTTTTTGCCTTATTCACCAATATTTATTTGACACTTCATCAAAACATTTAAATTTATTTGTCATCATTAAACTTTAATACATTCGTTTTTTTTTTTGACATTTGATTTATTTATATATTTATTGTCTTTTTATCAGAAAAACCTTTTCATTAAAGATCAAAAATAAATTCCAACTTTTTTATTTTCGTATGATTGTCGTGTTATATAATGAATGTACTTTTAAGTCACGCTTTTGGTCCATCACTATATGTAACGATTCTAGAAGATAAACAAAGCATGCAACTATGCAAGCATGGTACGCCTCTTGTATTAAAGAGACCTTTACATGCCACAAATATTAAAAAAAAAAAAGATAAGATTAAATGATGTAACACATTAATTTGAAGTACAATAAATATGACAGGTAAAGCTTTACACGATATACTTTAGTTTATATTTTGATTTCTTTTTTGTCTTTTAGAAAATTCAGATTTACCTGTAACATTTTACACTCGTGAAACGTGTTTAGTCAATAACATTAAAAACGCCTCTTATGTTTATATAAAATGATCATTTTATCAATGTAACACGTTTAGTAAATAACATTACAAATTCCTCTTATTTTACTTAGACAATTAATATGATATTTATATCTTTACACATTTATTATCTCCTATTCTCATAAAGCAATATTATTTACGTTAAACTTAGACAATTGCAGGATATGAGTACTTAGCTATAGCATTCATCTATCATTTTATTACAATTTGTAATACAATAAAAGATGTATGCTCTCGTATCTCTAAAGCAAAGTCACCTCATTTTTTTGATGCATTTAACTCAATATCGAATTTTGATTCTTCTTTAATATCTTGGATCTTTTCCTTGTATTGATATTGAGACGCAACTAAAAGATAGTAGACAAAGTTCAACACCCCCAGTCCAGCTAACACGTAATAAAAGTAATCAACTCTTCCGGCATTGATATCAGCGGTTAGCCAATCCGGTCGCCCATGTTTTGCTGTCACCTTATGCACCAGAGTAACTAACACGCTACTTACATAATTTGCTACACCGGCGGTGACAAAGAACATTGCATTACCCACACTTTTCATGTTATCGGGGAACTCCTTGTAGTAGAATTCCAACTGGCCCAAAATGTTAAACGCCTCGGCAAATGCCATCAAGATAAGTTGTGGGGCGAGCCACATGACTGATAAGGGCGCCAGTCCGTCTGGTCGATTGTGATAAGCTGCAGACTCACGTCTCTTTTTCTCCACCAATCCAGCAACAATCATGGACAAGATAGAAAAAACGATACCAATTCCAATGCGTTGAAGCATGGTTATCCCGCTTTCGATTTTGGTTGTTTTTCTGAGACACGGGACGATGATCCTGTCATAGATGGGGAGCCATATCCCGATGGTGATCATGGATATGACACCCATTGAGCCTGCGGGTATCTCAAACCGTGGCCCCAAATAGCGGTCCATTTTTAGAGCTTGTGACACGGTGAAAGTCCCTTGTTGGATTATCGTTGTGAAACAAAGAACACCAGAAACTAGTATTGGGATAACTTTGATCAGGCATTTTACTTCTTCAATTTGTTGTATACTTGCCAATCTCCAACAACTTACTCGACATCCATCAGGTTTTATTTCACCATCCAATATGATAGCTGCTTTGTTTAAAAACCTAGATTAATTGATACAAAAAAAATAATAGTAAATATATATACATCAATTAGACTTGATAAGTATAATAATAATATGGTGTAGACATATTTTTAATTTAAGCAAATTACCTAAACTGATTAGTTAAAGGCAACTTAGGGACTTCATATGTTCCTTTAGTAGGTGGATCATATAGCATCTCTCTCCTCATGGCTTTTTCACTTTCAAGATTACGTTTCTTGTATGCAGCGACAAGTGTTTGAGCTATTGCGGAGAAAATACTACCCTCGGGTTTGACATAAATGTACATTTTCGTACCAACAAAGAACAACACGATGGAGCATGCCATCAACGTGGTTGGGATACCGAACCCTAATACCCAACTCACCGAGTCTTGGATATAGACCACAAGGGTCAAGGCAATGAGCATGATGACAGTGAAGGTGGTGTAATACCAATTGAAGAAGCTACTAATACCTTTTCTACCTTCGTCAGTGGTTGGATCAAACTGATCCACACCAAAAGGCAGACTGCAAGGCCTTATTCCACCGGTGCCTATGGATAGGAACCCGAGGGCTAAGGCCAAAAAGCCAAATTGTCTAGCGGTTGGAGCCTGACATTGATTGAGTAGGGCTTGCTCGCGGGTACATGAAGGCGGGTGTAATTTTGGTAGTGCCACTATTAAGGTCATGGTCACCATTCCCTGTATAAACACCAGAGTTGATTCAAGATTAACTTTCACCATAAATGATATATAAGATGTTAGCATGTAGCAGGATGCATATGCTCATCTTTTGATACCGATTTGAAAATATTACTAAAACTCAAAAGATAATGATTTATAAGTTTACTAGTATTTTCTTATGAATTGAATGAAATTAACCAAATGTGAATTAACATGTAATTTTTTTCATTCTCTTGGTTGAGATCCTTCAGCTACAAATAATATTCGACTAAACCTATATATTTTGGAGCTCACCATATAATAATTAGAATTCAATTACGCCATAGATGAGTATCTATATGCAGCGGCGGAGCTTGAGCCAAAGGTTAGGGGGGGCGGGGGCGAAAGTAAACTATTTTAGGGGGGGCGGACTCTATATTTATTAAAAATTTACACTACCGGACCGAAAATTTACACTATCGAGCTAAAATTTACACTACTGACGAAAAAAAGAGGGGGGGCGGGGGCCCCCCTGACCCCAATTAAGCTTCGCCAATGTCTATATGTGTAACATGTATTTAATTATCAACCAAGTGAACCATTAAATAATTAGAATTCAACGCCATAGATGAGTATCTATATATGTAACTATCAACTTCATTATACGTAAAAGAAATGTTACATTCATAATGAACGTTTAACCTCAAATACAACTAAAGTGTGACGTGCATTTAGTTGTAAGCGATAGAAGAATGTGGGCCGCACTCCAACTTTGCTTTGCTGGCAAGGGGTTCGATCCTCCCACACCACCTACCCCCGCCAGCCTCAAGTTCGGCCACTCTTTTCTTTTCTATTTTTTAATGTAAGTCTTTTTTTTTTTTACTTTTTGTTTACTTATTTATCTTTTTGTTTTCTTAGTTTTTCATTTATTTGAGGATTTTTTTCTCTTTTACTTTAACATTTACAATTACTTTTACACGGATGTTTTATTTCCTACTGGGTATGTTTGTTGGTCTTTTTATCTCTTAAAATAGAGTAAAGACTCGTCATCATCTACCTACAGACCCTGTTTTTAGTGGGATATACTGGATATGTTTGTTTGTTTGTTTTGATGTTTTATTTCTTAAAACGATTTAATAAAAAAGTATGAACATTTCTTTTTAATAATTTCTATTTGATTTCTTAACATACACTTATGACAGTAGTTTTGTCTATGTTTTATATATGTTATGTGAAATTGACCTGCCACGTAGTATGGGTACTGACCCACTAGTTTATATGAAAGTATAATTTATAATAATCAAAATTATTTATATATCAGAAATAAATATTGGGTATTATATAAGGTTAATGATTCAATTAGCCGTTAAAAAATATAGAGTAAGTTAATTATTTCCCTTGTTATGGTATTAGTAAGGGAATGGATATATAGACACTCTAAAATTATAAATAACACCCCAAATTTTCTATATGTATTGTATAGCCTCATACGCGTCGTATGGGGGTCGTATAGCCCTCTACATGACGTATAACTCCTCTAACAACCATTTGAATTTTTTATCGTAGTCAGCGTTGAAATTCTCCATATGCGCCGTATAGCCTTATATGTGTCATAAAGGGGGTCGTATAAGACTATATGGGACGTATAGCCCTCTGACAGCCCCTTGAATTTTTCTCATTTTTAGTGTTTTCGACCTTATACGCCACATATGATGCAATACAAGGCGTATAGAGGGGTGTTGATTTATAACGCCGGATGTATATATCAGGACCATTAGTGAAACAGGTCTAAAAGTCCCAACCTTAAAAAGGCAAATAATTTATTGAGACCTTACATTTTTTTGCGACTTTATTGTCTTTTATCGTTCAGATAATATAAAATAAAACCAGGAAAGGATCCATCACTTTCACCGACGTTAATTGCCATGAAGATGAAGTGACCATCAAAATCCATTTTCACTTTTTGGGTATATATAGTGGATGACCAAGCTGAGCCTAACCCCTTTATTAGAACAGATCTAATAACCTTTTAATCATGTTATACAGGACATCATCTTTACTTTTTTTTATATATAGGAGAGATTATTAAAAAGTAACTATATTTCTCAAAAAAGGCTAGGGCAGGCATGATATTTGTCTAAAAAGAGAGGCTTAGGATGTTCAAAGAAGGAAGACCTGCTCATAGTTGAAAATTGACGTCCATGTGAAAAAAATAACAAATAAAAAATCGTCACCTTGAAGTTTGACGACTAAATGTAATACAATATGATCAATCTAAGATGTTAGGTTGAAAATTAGCATTTAAATGCTAGAACACCATAATCAAAAAAATTAAAACGTAATGTTATAAAACATCAGTTTTAGGATATTTTTTTTGTTAATCAAAGGCATTTGTTAAAAAAACGCATTTGTTAAAAATATAAATAGAGCGATATATATTGTATTAACAAAAAAAGAACCTGACTTTATAGTATAATATTATTTTAAAATGGGTTATTGGATTTTAATAATCATAACTTTCATTTATTGACAATGATTAATTTAACTCAGAAAATATTTACAGACACTTTTAACTTTAAGTTTATTTCCCTATAATGATCTCTAACTAACTAATTGTTAACTTCATTAATGATGTGGACTGCTTGTGTGGGCTAAAACACTAAGCCGAAAATTAAAATCTACTATCAGGTCCGTCAATCTAAAATTTCTACACCCTGAAACCCGTCAATTTTCACATCTTAATCTGAAACATTTGATTCGTAGGAGGTAGATTTTGCTTGATGATGGTGGCTAGACACCTAAAAACAAACATGATAAAGTCTGGGTGACAGTGAAGTTGAAAATAATCTTAGAGTTGGTTATATTTTATCAAAAATAAAAAAACTAACGAGATTAACTATCAGTTAGTAACAGCTTGTTGAAGGAAAATAAGATTTTATTTAAAAGTATTTATAAATATTTCCCGAGTTGTAATAAATTTTCGACAATGAATAAAAGTTAAAATTATTAAAATTTATAACCCTTTTAAAACAATGATGTATGAATAGACATGAACTTTAAATTTTTTTAATGAACTTACGAATTAAAAGAAATCAATAATAGCTTTTCAAGAGAAGACCAATGGCTGCACCGGTTAAAGCAGTAGAGAACATCATCCTAGAGGGTAGGAAGTGTAGAGGAAGACCTAGGTTGACTTGAGAAGAGAAAATTAGGAAATATATGATACACTTGCACCTCTCCGAGCACATGATCGTGGATAGGAGTGAGTGGAGGTGTAGAATCAAAATTAAGGACTTTTAATGGGTTCTGCATCTAGGAAGGGACTTTTTGATTGCGTCTTGCAGGGCTTGTTGTGTATGTAGCTCGCTTCTGCCCTTTTTAGGGGAATCTTGCTGCTTCTATGATGTATGCTTGTTCATTTTTTTCCTTTTGGTGATATTTTTCTGTATGTATGTTGTGTGCTGTATCATTTATCGTATTTTTGATTATATACTGATTCACTAGCGTTATGGCTTTTCATAGTGAGTCGGGGGGTCTCTTTGGAAGCGGTCTCTCCACCTATCTGGGTAGAGGACAGACTTGCCTACACCTACCCCTTCCAGACCCTGCTCTTGAGCGGGATATACTGGGTTTGTTTGTTTGTTCAATAATGGTATCCTATTTCAACTTTCATCCCTTTCATTCTTTAATAAAACCATATGATGTGAAGCGTGATAGCCTTTTTGAGAGAAAAACATATATTTATTAGAAGTGAATGGACCAAATATTTATTACACATTTCCCATCGGTTATTAAATAACCTAAAAACAAATATAAGATCAATCGTAAATATTTAATATTAATACATGCGTGTATAGTAAACGTGTTCATAATATTAAATTCAGAAGAGAAATAATTGGTTTACTTTTTCTAAAGATGGAAAACTTTTATTCAACTCAAACAAACAAATGCATGCATGTACTAGCAAGGGCTAAAGACTGCAAAACATGACTCTATAATGATTTATTAAATAGTAACATTGTTGACGTTTGATTGCTTATTTGTTATAACTAGTAGTAAGTCTCTCATGTTACGGTAGGAAAGTAAAACCATATCAAGTATCATCAATATTATATCACCGTCAGTGACCACCAACACAGAAAAAAAGTCGTATTAAAAAGAAAATAAAAACAAAAAAATAAAATCAATCTAGAATGGAAGGTAACGTTGAACCACGCACGTAAAATTTAAAATATTAAAATCAATAACTAAATCAATCTAGAACCCACCCGTTGTGATGAGCCCATTAAACGGGAAAAAATAAGCGTAAAAACATTGAATCACACGCGCACGTTGTGGGATATTAACTCGTAAAATTTAAACCAAAACGTAAAACGAAAAATTTATAAAAAATAAGAAATATAGGGGACCAAAGTTGAAAGTAAAAATTTACAGGGGTTAAATTATAAAAGATATAAATGTATTGAAATTAAAAGTAAAAAAGTTAAAGATAAAAAACCACAAGTGATACAACCAACTAAAACTAATATACAACCGATGATGCAAAAAGAATTTAATAATTAGTATATATATAATGAAAATGTTTAGTAAATTAGCTAAAATGATAGTCGGCCAATAAATATTACTAATTAATATGCCTAGCAAACATCATGTTGTTTGTTAGTCAAAAAGTCAACCAAATTGGTTGTACGTAACACGAAATAAATAACGTGATGTAGTGGACTTCATATAACTATCAGTTCTTCCTACCCACATGCATAAAATTACTTGCAAAAAGATGTAGTCTTGATGCATGGATTGCTTAACCTATTTAAAACAAAAGTTAATTTAGATTATTTTTTATAAGAAAAACTAACGTAAGAGTATTCATAGCATTCTCTTTATAAATCTGTGAGTGTGTTATTTATATTATAAACAATGGTTATTAGTGGTTGTAAGTAGAGGATAGAGAATATATGATACTGTTCATCTCTATATTTATTAAAACACTGTTTATATCTATTAATTTTTTAATATTTGTTAAAAGTGGTTGTGTGTGGAGGAGAGAGAAAATTTAATGATAAAATATAAAAATACTATTTTATTGAAAATGACATAGAAAATATAGTTATTTTTAATATAATTATAAAGATGAAGATGAATAGTGGGTTTTGAACGCTCTAGAACTATCACTTTTACAAATACTTGAGTGTCGAAACTGACATTGATAAGCTTTTATAGTTTATACATTAAAAACATATATTTATTTGTGTGTGTATAGAGGTATATATATGTCATAAATGATATTGAATATTAATTACAGGTTCATAGGTTTATTTGATACAAATTATTTATTAATGATGTATTTTTCTAACAAATATTTTATATTGAAAAAAGAGCCAATTAATCAATCAAATATTTTGTGTTGTCGTTTTTAAGAATTTATTAATAATTTTAATTTGAAATGTTTTTAATTCTCGGAAGCAACAGTAGAACATGATTACAAACATTTAAAGATAACATGATATATCTTCAATGTAGATTAGTATGTTATTAAGATTGTCAAAAAAATATATATATATATAATCTTTCTTAAAATTTCTAATTCTTGAAATAAGTTGACAGTCAAATTGTTTGATCCACTATACAAAAGAAGTGATTGTTTTAAAACAAATATCTTAGGTTTTTTTTCTGTTAAAACATTCATTTAATTTTATAATAATTAATTAAGATTATCAAAATTCTTTTTAGGGCTCTCGAATTTTAGGACCTAAAGCATTTTTAAATTGTTGTAATCCCTAGTTTTATTTTTGATAAATCCCATTTTGTGTCTGCATGTCTGTGTTGATCTTTCTAGTGACTTGTTAGATTGAGATATTAATAAAATTGGTGTTCTTCGCTGTTAAGAAAAAAAAAACAACTAAAGCATTTGTTTTTTTTAACTCTAAATAGTCGAAGCTACTTAAATGCATAATCGATGAATATTTACCAGAAGAGTAGCGAAGGAGGAGAAGGCGATGACCCAAAACTTGCCAACATAGGCGTCGGAGATGAAGGCGCCAACGAGTGGCGCAAAATTGGTAACTCCAGACCATATGTTGATCAGGTTTGATGCCGATACTTGGTTCATGTGAAATACCGTCATTAAAAACACCGTAAAGTTAGCCACCAACCCAATTGATGCTAGTCTCTCAAAAGATTCATTTCCTACATAAAATTTTAAAATTTTTCATTAGTCCATAAAAATGAGATGAGAGGTAAAAATTCATAAGGTCTTATGAAAGGAATGAATATTAATTATTTAAACAAGTAAATAGAAGTTACCAAAGGCCAACATATGTAACTTATGATTTAAATGGACATTAATAATAGTAATACCTAAAATATATGGCATAGACTTCCAACCACCAGGCTTTCTTTGGGTAGGGTTGTGTTGCGGTGGATGGTGGTGGTGATGAGCTTTTCCGATGCCATTTTCTGGCGAATGCGACGGTGGTGGCATTGATGTTGAAGAAGAGTTAGGAAACACTTGCAGTAAAAGCTTATAAATTGCTTCTTGTTGTTTTATGAAGGCATATGCTCACAACTATCTTTGCCACTTCGACCTCACCGACTATTTATACTTCCCATGAGGGGTATAACACAATTATTGGTTTCTGAGGATAAAAATATGTGAATAAAATGAAATATATGATCATTGAACGGCATTTACTTTTCAAGGGTAGTTAAGGAACATTGATGGTTTGCTAAAATATAATAATTATTATGACAACTATTTTGGTATATCAAATTTTAATATATTGTCAAAACTTAGAAGATATGTTTTTTTAACGGCAAACGTACGACCATGATTCCGAGGATATGTGTTATTTTAATCGAGTCCAACTATCCGTTTTTCAATCAGGACCACACTCCCAATCCCATCAGGAGGAAACTCATTGCTGAGAAAATCTCGACTCAACTTTGAGTATTTTGCTCAGTGAGACTTGAACTCATGACATTCGGTTATTTACATATCATGGGTACATTACCTTAACCAGTTAGGCTAAGGATCATTGGTAAAGAGATGTTTCTTTAAAAAATGTTTTTTTAAGTATAGCATGTACTAAATGATTTGGAATTAAATTCCATCAAACTTTTTCTTTTTGAACGACTGACTAGTTGTAAATATCATCAAGTTAGTAATTATTTGTTAACGCCAAGGTTTGAACCCTGTGACAAATTCTGAGGAATCATAGACATATTCCGTCAAACTAAAAGGTATTTTTAAAATTAAATTTTGTCAAGAAATTGTAACATGTGTCGTGTTTATGAAAAAAAATTAGTATGTTTGTAATTTTGTTAGTAAATTCAACTTCACATTAGTTTGTTAGTAAATTTAACTTTACATCAATGTGATAGCTAAAGAACGACATCAACGTTCATTATAGTACCCGAATACTTAAGGGCTGTTTGGTTAGTTGTAATTCAAAGGAATTGGATTTTAAATCCCATTCTTTAGTGTGTTTCATTGAGTTGAAGAAGGATTTGAAATTGGAATTAATTCACTTAATGGAATTCAAAATCCTCTTATGCATATGAGGATTTCACATGAATATTTACAAATAATGCTAATCACCTAAGCTTCTATCATACGCTGCCAATCACCGTTGTGCTAAACAACACTATCCCCCACCAATCGTCGTCGACTACCAACAATCGAGGCAGTTGCCACAACTTCACCCGCCACCGCCTATTTAGTAACATTCGGCTACCGCCACCACCGACACCATTGTCAATGAAGTTGCTCGCGACTGCACATCATTGACCTTGCATCGGTCGTTGCCCACCCCCACCCCCACCTGCCACCGACCGTCACCTTTGTCGCCGCAACCTGCCACCAACCACCACCACCACCCTTGTTATTTCATCATCGTCATCTTCTCGACATTTCAATATATGTCTTCTCCATAAGTTAATTTTGTTTTGCATGTTGTGTATATGAGTTTGTATTTGTATTTTAATGCATGTAATGCTATGAATCAAAGAACACATTGTAAATCAGTGGAGTTTTTATCATTCCAATTCCATAATAAACCCACCAACCAAACGCATTTTAGATTTTTAAAGAATCCTTTAAATTCCAATTCAAATTCCATTTCCGATTCTGATTCCGATTCCAATTCCAAATCCAACTAATTCCATGAACCAAACGCATCCTTAGCCTTATGATAAGGGACGTCATTATGTATACGCTTAAATATCATTAAGCTATAAACAGTTTGTGTATAGATTTTTAATATGTTTCATAGATCCAACTTAAACTTAAGGAATGTGAAGAAAAAATATTGACCATTTATATACTGGCTTCATTAAAAAGGGTGCAAAAGGATAACATTCAAGTTCTCAATTTTTTTCTCTCTAACCTAACTTACATTTGGCAAGTAATATTATTATGACTATGTACTATATAAAACTTAGCGTTTGTTTCTATTATATATTATTGAATCTAACAAAACTATTTTGTTCAAGCCTTTCTTTTTGCAAGTCGTTGTCATAGATGTTACATTTTCATCTTTTTAATATTGATTTTACAGAACTGTTTTCAACAACGAACCTTAATATCCAAATTAATTGAAATATAAAAAACTAATAAATTGGTTCTTTGGGGAAAATAGAGCTTCAACTAGGGTTGTTCAATACTAAATCAAATTGTCTACTAATTGTACAACTTGGACAAAGGTGTACCTATAATTTAATATTCTATTGGTTTTAATCAGAGTCCCATCATATTCATTAGAGCCGTTCTCGAGAATCTTTAAAGAATATTTGGCTATGGGATTGTTATGACTTAGTTAATTTAGTTAAAGTTATATCAGTTAGTTAGTTAGTTTGTTAGTATAGTTAGTTCTTGTATATATAGCTGTGCATATTGAATGGATTGAATAACCTTTTCTTTCCCAAAACTCTCTTCATCTCTGTTACTCAAACAAGATGGTATCAGAGCTCCGATCAAATTCTCCGTTCAAATTCTAATCAAATATTTTGATCGATTTTCTTCCGATCAAATATTGATCGATCAACTTTCCGTTCATTTCTCGATTCCGTTCTTCTGTTCATTCTCTTCCGATCAATATTTTGATCGATTCTGTTCAAGTCAATCTCAGATCGATTCTCGCTTACGTTTGTTCTTTCTTCTTTTTCATCTATTTTGTGCAAACAATTATGCCTAATTCAACAAATACGACCAGTTCTAACACATCCACAATCGGAGTGTCAATTGATGCTTCACAATTGTGGCTCGAGTTAATTGATCGATATGGACAAATGAATGGGGCAAAACTATATCAATTGCAGAAGAGCCTTTGTGAGATTTCACAAGGAAGCAATGATATAGCTACCTATTTTACCAAAATCAAAGCTATTTGGGATGAATTAAATGCTTTGAATTCTATCTCTCCTTGTTCATGTGGAGCTTCTCAATCATTACTCAAAAGAGAAGCAGATGAACGATTGATTCAGTTTCTTATGGGATTAAATTCTAGTTATGATAGTGTTCGAGGCAATATACTCATGATGAAGCCTCTTCCTTCAATCAGTGAAGCGTATGCTATTTTGATTCAAGATGAGAAACAACGTGAAATTCATGCTTCAAATAATTTTGTTCCTGAATCATCATCTATGAATGTTGCAAGAAATGATAATAGAAAATCTATTGTTTGTTCTCATTGCAAGAAATCTGGACATACTGCTAATAAATGTTACAGGTTGATTGGATTCCCAAAAGATTTCAAGTTCACAAAGCCTAAACGGTCATTTGCGAGTAATGTTGCTGATGTATCAGATCAAAAAGATCCTCAAGAATCCAATAATACCTCATCATCTTTGGGTACATCTTTGTCCAGTGAACAACTTGCTGAATTGTTGCAACTTTTACAAAAGTCTTGTGGTGACAAGACAAGCAAAGATAATAAAGAAGCTCATGCTTTCAATGCTAGTACTATTCACCATACCAACTTTGCAGGTATTATGGCATGTACCTCTTTAACTTTTCAAACTCAATGGATCATTGATACAGGTGCAAGTGATCACATGTGCCATGATGAAAGCTTATTAACTGATATTCATACTCTTTCCACTCCGGTTCATGTTGGTCTTTCGAATGGGGAGGTTCTTAAAATTTTTAAATATGGGATTGTTATTCTTTCACCTGATCTATCTCTTCAACATGTCCTTTTTGTCCCTCAATTTCATCACAATCTTCTTTCGGTCCCAAGACTCTGTAATAACACAAGTGGTATAGTTTATTTACTAATACTTCTTGTGTATTGCAGGGCCCTTCCATGAAGAAGCCACTGGTTCTTGGTGAACTCATTCATGGCTTGTACCTGCTGAATAATTTTGTACTTTTGAATAAGTCCACTTCTAATTGTAATTCTGTTGTCACTAGTTCTGTTTGGCATCATAGAGTTGGTCATTTACCTTTGTACAAACTTAAACAACTTGCTATTTTGTCTGATGCTCATAATGATCTTGACCATCCATGTGATATATGTCCAAAAGCTAGACAACATAAATTGCCTTTTCCTCATAGTGAAAGGTCTACTACCAAACCTTTTGACTTGATTCACATTGACACATGGGGTCCTTATTTTGTTCCCACTTATAATGGACATAAATACTTTCTCACTATTGTTGATGACAATAGCAGAACAACGTGGACTCATTTGTTGTCCACCAAAAGCAATGCTTTCTCCATTTTGCAGGCTTTTATTGAAATGGTTGAAACACAATTCAATATTCGAATAAAATGCATTAGATCCGATAATGCTTTTGAACTTGGTTCTGGCACTACTCAAGCTGCATATCTACTTAGTAAAGGGATCCTTCATCAAACCACTTGTGTTAGAGTCCCTCAGCAAAATAGGGTTGTGGAAAGAAAACACAAACATCTTTTAGAGACTGCTCGGGCACTTCTATTTCAATCTAAATTGCCTCTGTCCTTTTGGGGAGATTGTCTTTTGACTGCAACACATCTCATCAATCTATTTCCTTCTAAACTTCTTGCTGGGAAGACACCACATTTTGTTTTATTTGGCAAAGATCCTTCTTATTCATCTTTAAAGGTTTTTGGTTGCTTATGCTATGCTTCTACTTTAAGTCATGGGAGGGACAAGTTTCAACCTCGGGCTTTACCTTGTATTTTCATTGGCTACCCTCTCGGGAAGAAAGGTTACAAGCTTTATAATCTTCAAACTCATTCCATCTTTATTTCACGGGATGATATTTTCTTTGAAACCATTTTTCCTTCCATTTCTTCTTCTCGTAAGTCTCATCTTTTCCCATCTTTGGATAATATTTCTCAATTGTTTGATGATTCTAGTGTTCCATCCACTTCTTCTGAGTCTATTCCACCCTCTTTTCCTTCATCTCCCTCTCCTGTTGATCCTTCCCCACCTGCCAATCGTCGGTCTTCCCGGCCCACTGTTCCACCTTCTTATTTGAAGGATTATGTGTGCAATAATGTTGATTCTCCTCTTGAAGTTTGTTCTCATACCATCACTAATTTTTGTGCATCTTCTTTCCATATTCCTTTTACTTCTTTGCCTTTGCCCACTCAATGTTTTGTTGCTACTCTTGATATTCTTGCTGAACCTACTTGTTACAAAGATGTAATTCTTCATCCTGCTTGGCAGGAGGCCATGAATAAAGAGTTTGATGCTCTTAATCTCAATCACACACAGGACATTGTTTCTTTACCTTCTGATAAGAAGCCCATTAAGTGTAAATGGGTTTATAAACTTAAATATCATGCTAATGGCACTGTTGAAAGATGCAAGGCTCGTTTAGTGGTTCGTGGTGATACTCAAACTGAAGGTATTGATTACAATGAGACATATTCACCGGTTATCAAAATGACCACTATTCGCACTCTTATTACTATTGCTACAAAGCTTCATTGGCAAACGTTTCAACTAGATGTGAATAATGCGTTTCTTCAAGGCGATCTTGATGAAGACATTTATATGCAACCTCCATCAGGAATGATTCTACCCTCTGATCAGTGTTTGAAACTTCGAAAGTCTCTTTACGGTCTTAAGCAGGCTTCTCGACAATGGTATGGGAAGCTTTCTGATGCTCTTAAATCAAAAGGTTATAGTCGATCTTCCAATGACTATTCTTTATTTTCCAAAACTATGGGTTCTTCGGTGGTGTTTGTCGCTGTTTATGTTGATGACATCTTGGTTACTGGCAATCATCTTGATGAAATTCAATTTTTAAAATCTTTTCTTAATGATACGTTTAAGATCAAAGATTTGGGTCATCTCAATTATTTTTTGGGTATTGAGATTTTGTCATATTCAAAGGGTGTTCTCATGACTCAACGAAAGTTTGCCAAGGATCTTTTACAAGAATTTCCTTTACCTAGTTCTTTGACTGCTACTACTCCTTTACCTGCTCACTTGCAGCTTACTTGTGGTGTTGGTGATTTACTACCTGATCCTCTTCGTTATCGTCGTTTGGTTGGCAAACTTAATTAATGACTCATACGCGACCTGATTTGGCTTTTGCTGTGCAATTTCTAAGCCAATTTATGCAAGATCCACGAGAACCACATTGGCAGGCTGCTTTACACACTTTGGCTTATGTTAATGTGACTTTCTCTCAGGGTCTTTTCTTCAATAATAATCAAGATTTTTCTTTGGTGGCTCATTGTGATTCTGATTGGGCCTCTTGTCCTAATACCTGTCGTTCGGTTAGTGGGTATTACATTTCTCTTGGTGGTAGTTCGATTTCTTGGAAATCTAAGAAACAACCTACTGTTTCATTGAGTTCTGCTGAAGCTGAATATCGTTCGCTTCGACGAGTGACTGCTGAACTTGCTTGGCTTACTCGATTACTGCACGAGCTTCAAGTTCCCAATGTTACTCCTGTTCCTGTTAAATGTGATAGTCAAGCTGCGATTCACATTGCTAAGAATCCTGTTTTTCATGAACGCACTAAGCACATCGATTTGGATTGTCACTTTGTTCGTGAACAACTGCAACTTGGTTTGATCACTCTTACTCATACACCATCTCAAGATCAACTTGCCGACTTTCTTACCAAGAGTCTTTCTCTTCCGAAGCATCGTGATCTTTTATCCAAGTTGGGGGTTTTACAATCCCCAACTTGAGGGGGGGTGTGATTGTTATGACTTAGTTAATTTAGTTAAAGTTATATCAGTTAGTTAGTTAGTTTGTTAGTATAGTTAGTTCTTGTATATATAGCTGTGCATATTGAATGGATTGAATAACCTTTTCTTTCCCAAAACTCTCTTCATCTCTGTTACTCAAACAAGAGGCTCTGAGCGAGTGGGAAAATTGCGCCCCTATAATACAAAGAATACCCTATATGTTAAAAAATTAGAATTGTTAATGAACTAATTAAGAATTGTTAACCTGCTCTAAGGTTTAATAAGTTAGAATAATTAATATGTTATTGGATTTATTAATAAGTTTATTAATGGCTTATAGGTTTTTTAAATATACATGAAATATAATCTTATTTAAAAAAATTCCGGGCCCTAAAAAGATCTGGCCCTGAGCGATCGCCAACCACCGTCGGGCCGCCTCTGATACTCATACCACTTTATAGTATTTAAAATGATTTTGGTTTATTATCAGTTTAAGAACTCAATTGTCTAATTAATAAAACCTAATTATGCTTACTTCACATATTACACACATTCTAAGTGTTGATCAAAAGGGGCGGACCTAGGCTTTGGGTTGAGGGTTAGCCGTCTCTCGTAAAAATAAAAAAAAATTGTGTTATATGTATGTGAAAATCCCAAGCGGCACCATTAAAATTATACAATCAACTTACTTTTGTCCTCGATAAATAATTTACTTGTTCGGACGCTGCTGGTTAACCTGTTAATGTGTTAACTAGAACTAGTAATTTACTCGCCGCGCGTTGCTGCGGCGGCGAACGTACGTGTCATGATCAAGTATAAAATATAATCGACTCAACTTGTTTCCGAACTAAATTTACGTAAAACATGGAGTAACACGAATTTGTACCATCAAATGAAAGCATATTTTATTTAAATCGACTATATTTCAAACACAATTTACTTTAAAACGTATAACAACTCAAAATGTACATCAAAATAAGCAAGTGCGGGAAAGACATAGGCGACATGATAAAGCATAGATTACATTCATTCTAACACATTTTCTAGCAAATTTACATCAAAAACATAGAGTAACTCGAGTTTATACCAACGAAATAAAATTATAATATTTGACCCAACTCTTTTCAAACAAAATTTACACATAAAATATACACGTAATATCATATAATAAAGTTTTTTAAGATATATATAATTTGAACTACTACTACTATTATAAGATAAACTAAAATATGGATTAATTAAGAAAGCATACAAAGTATAGTGAATGTTAGACTTGAACACCGGTCTTATGTATAGTGAAAGAGCTCACAAGTCAGCAAGCTAGATACCCTTGCATGTCTCAATTTTGCTATATGTAATATAAAAAGAATAAAAATAAAAAAATCCCCACCTATATAATATATAACAAAAAAATAAAAATATCAAAAAATATCAAAAAATTAAAAAAAAATCAAAACAATCCACCGACATAGTGGATTAATCAGAATAGATAATACACTTAACTGTAACATGCATAATATTTACTCCAAGCGAATTAAATGGTTAATTGAATGAATTAAATTATAAGTCTGCATTACCAAATATTTATAACTAGCTTTAGTAAACCCGTGTTTGTATTACAGGGAAACTAATTAATTTTCTTTCAATATTAATCTATAATATAAAACTGTAACGAGTTCCGAAGTTATTTTAAATAAAAAAAATACTACAACATTAAATGCACCATAAATTTTATTTTATCAACTTTATATCTTATTCAACACAGACAAACTTATATAAATGCCATGCGGGGAAAATTTAGATCGTACAACCACAAAAAGTTGGTTTAGTGACTTTATATTGGAAGTAACAATCAAATAGACAATTTGTGACCAAAATGAAAATGTTGTCATCAAAACCGTCATTGATTACGATGATCGGTTCTCATACAAAGAAAAAAAAATAGATTTGAGATCATAATGTTGTTGCCTTTTATTTTCAAATATTATGTTATGTTTCATGTTCTTTATTTTTGAACGGCAAATTTTATTAAAAAAAACGGATGCTAGCAAGATGCTCAAACATCCCAACAAGATCAGATTACATCAGAAAATTAGAAAAAGAAAAGTTACACCACTTGTGCCATAATAATTCTTTCAAACCCGATCTCTGTTTAATCCATTCAAAAGAGAAATAAATAATCTCTTCAACCGTCCTGCTCACCGAAGAAGACTTGCCTCTAAATAGCTTCTCGTTTCTAGCCTTCCATATGAACCATAGAGTTGCCAAAAAAATCGTGTATACCGACTGTTTCTGTTTAGAAGGAATTGCCAAAGAAAATGGAAACGCTAGAAGGTCAGGATTACTAGCAAAATCCATCGAGATTCCACCACACCAACGAAAAATCAGCCCCCAAACCTGTTTCGCAAACGAACAGCCTAAGAACAGATGGGCTGTAGACTCGCAATGGTCATCACATAAAATACAGTTTGGAGAATGCAGAGAGATACCTCTTACTATTAAGCACTCCTTAGAAGGAATTCTATCAAGTTTTAACCTCCATACAAAACAATTAACCTTTAGAGGAGCCCAATGGTTCCAATCATGCTGAATAATATCATTTGGAATACGATTAAACTCGATTAAAGATCTGACTGATTTCACTGAGAACACACCTGTTTCATCACCTGACCATAGCCATTTATCCGCGCCACCGTGAGTTTGTATCTCGGCAATCATCTCATTTAAGGCTTGTAATTGTAAGAGCTCTGAACTAGAGTATGGATGTCTCTTCCATTTCCAGTTCACAAGGGAATCCGAAGCCCCAAAATGTAACCTCTCGCTTACTTTACACATCTTACAAGATTCAATAGCGAATAAATCAGGAAGTAAGTCTCTAAGAGGGCCATAATCACACCAGTTATCGAGCCAGAAAGCAATATTCTCACCATTACCAATCGAAGCCTTCATTAAAATATCTAGCTCCACACTCTCCTTCCTGCAATCTTCACACCAGTTATGTTTCATGTTCTAGCTAAGAAACTTCTATCATCGTATAACATTCTGATGTTAATGTGGATTTTTCTATTTAGGAAATCAAGAGTTTGAAGTCTTATAATATAGAGATGTAAATAATTAATGGGTGATGTTATTATACAAAGTGTATTTTTGCTACAAAGTGTGAGAAGACACAATGAGCCTAAAAAAGTCATAAAAATTAATATCTCACAATCAAAATCGAATTTTAAAAAAGTAATTCGGAGCCTCTGTTCCTCTCGATGTCCTCTTTTAAAAAAAAATAAAAAAAATAAAAAAAATTTTCATTGTGTCTTTATATGACACAATGACGTCATTGTGTCTTTTATATTGACATAATGACGTCATTGTATCTTTCATAATGACCCAATGAAGTAATTGTGTCTTTCATAAATGACACAATAAAAAAATATTAATTTTTTTATTTTTTTAAAATTTTTCATTCATTTTTTTTCTTATTGAGGACGACTAGGAGAACAAAAACTCCGAATTACTTTTTTGAATTTCAATTTAGATTGTGAGATATAATTTTTTTATGTCTTTTTTGACTCATTGTGTCTTCTCACACTTTGTAGCAAAAATACACTTTGTATTTAAACATTTTTCATAATTAATAATAGTAGATTATGAGCTGAAAACCTCAAAAAATAAAAACTTTTATGTTCACGTGATCGAATTCGCATAATAAAAACATAAAATTATTAGGATTAACAATTGTTTGTAATGGTTCAGGGTCACACGAGAATTTTATACGTTACACTTGTGGAGGTGTGTGCCTCTCTGGATTTTCTTAAATACTATTTGATTCAAGACCAATATGAAACTCTCTTGGATTTCTAAGCATCTTGAATCTTGATTCCATACTTTGAGTTCTATTTATTTCTATAATAAAGTAACAAACTTAAAAATCTGGATAGTTGAGGTAATGTGGAAACATAATGGTATTTGACATTTTGACAATTTGTAATGATGATATATTGAAAACAAAATATGTGCCTTTACTCTTTAAAAATGGAGGTATTTGCTTGTTGGATCGGTAATTCCATTCGGTTCACGAGTCATGTGAATTGGATAAGAAGTCACAAGTTGGTGATAATTGCAACGTGATAATTATCTCTTTAAACTAAAGCTGTAGATAAGGAGAAGTTTAAAATTTAAATTCAAGATAGATTAGTCTTGTGATAAGGTTAATTAAGATGAATTAACTCTATAAATACCCAGCCACGTTTGGGTTATGGGTATGAGTTCTTGTAATCAGTTTTGAGGTGAGTTTCTGATTATAATAAACGTTTACGTTGCTTGAATCGTTGCGTAGTTGTTTCTTGGCTTTGAATTGGTATCAGAGCATTCAAAGTTCTCAAGAACATCGACGATTCTAATCACAAGCGAGAGGTGCAGACCCTGATCAAGTAAGAACCAGCACTTGACCAAGGTGAAGAGTTACATCCCTGGACTAGAGCCCGCTAGTCACCTGTACGTACCAACGAAGATCAAGAAACATGGCGGAAGTCACCACACCTGCATCAACAACAAAGGAAACTGTTCCATCCTCGTTCCACTGTCCAATGCTCACACTAACCAACTACACCACCTGGGCAATTCGTATGAAGGTAATCTTCAATGTGCATAATGTTTGGGATGCCATAGAGTCGGGAAGTACCGATGCAAAGAAAAACAACACCGCCATCGCTCTATTATTCCAATCCATACCAGAGAACCAAATCCTTCAGGTCGGGAACTTAGAAACTCCCAAAGACATGTGGGAAGCTCTAAAAACCCGACATCTCGGTGCGGATCGGTTAGAGAAGCAAGACTCCAAACCCTCGCAACCGAGTTCGATGCGCTAAAGATGAAGGAAACAGAGAGGATTGATGAGTACGCCGGTAAGCTGTCCAGCATCACATCAAAATCAGCCTCACTCGGAGATGTGATCGATGAGGTTAAAATTGTCAAGAAGTTTCTTTCTAGTGTACCCAGAAAGTTTATTCACATAGTAGCATCAATAGAGCAGGTTTTGGACCTGAAAAAGATTGGATTTGAAGATATCGTAGGTCTCCTTAAGGCTTACGAAGAAAGAATTAAAGAAGATGAATTACCGGGTGAAAACCATGGCAAAGTTCTATTCACAAAAGGTGAATCCTCATCAAGAAAATCTGAGAGCAGTCGAGGAAGAGGTCGAGGATTCTCTGGATATCGTGGACGCGGTCGTGGAGGTCGCGAAGGAAGTAGCCATCGACAAAAGAATTGGAAAACTCAAACTGCCAAGACTGATGAAACTCAACGCTCCAAGAAAGATCGTTCACAAGTTCAATGTTTTCGTTATGACCAATATGGTCACTTCGCGTCTACTTGTCCCGATCGAAAGCAAAAACAACAGGAAGTGCACCTGAATGAAACAGAAGATAAAGACCCAGCTGTCTTTATGCATGAACTAATACTTCTGCATGAAAACAAGTTGATGCCAAAGAAGCTTGAAGCCGAAGCTGAGGAAGAGGATGTGTGGTACCTCGACAATGGTGCATCAAATCATATGACGGGAAGGAAAGAGTTCTTCTCAGACCTTGACAGCAGCATCTATGGACGGGTAAGATTTAGAGACAATTCGTGCGTGGAAATTAAAGGTAAAGGCACAATTGGGTTCACAGGAAGGAGAGGAGAACACCTACTGCTAAAGAATGTGTACTACATTCCAAGTTTGAGGAGTAACTTGATAAGCCTGGTTCAAGTTACAGAGACCGAGTTCGAAGTAACAATGAAGGAAAACACACTCAAGGTTCTTGACAATAATGGCAGGCTCCTTATGAAAGTGTTTTGAACCAAGATGTAACATCCAAAAAGTTTGATATTTATTTATTTATTAAGAAGTAGTGTCCAGTCGCATGATTGATCATGCGAATGAATCTCAGTCGCACACCTTATGTGCGTATGAGGTTCAATCGCACGATTAACGGGCGTATGGGCTCAGTCGTACGATTGAATCGTGCGAATGAGTCCAGTCGTGCGACTGAGTATGGCGGCTAAAATAGGCATGTAGGATAAGTAGGGCGGTTATGGGTGTTCAAAAGCAGATTTTATCTGCAGTAATCTCATCCCCTTGTTCCTTTCGAACCCAAACACCCTGTTCTTGCCAAATCGACTAAGCTAACTCCGTTTTCGTAAGTTTTGCTTGGTACGGATCGATTCTTGAATACATTAAGCTGTGTGATGTGCTCCAAATTACACATATAAACACTATCAAAAGCACATCACTTATTTCTTGATTCCTCCCGAAATATGGTGATTACGTACTTAAAATCTTTTAATTGTGTTTTCAGGTGTTGTGAAGGGCAAGATGGACAAAAGGAGCATAATGGACAAGAAATTGAAGAAATCCAAGCTTAAAGCTCCAAGCAAGGGGCCATGCCTCATTAAGCACGCCCCCATGCCTTGCCTGAAACACGCCCCCGTGCTAATTTGGCACACCCTCATGATTGGACATCTGACAGGACAAAAGTACTGTCCCCCAAAAGTGATCACGGGGCCGTGCCCCCTATGACCACGGGGCCGTGATACCCCCTTTCACGGGCCGTGCCTATTTTGTCACGGGGCCGTGCCCCGACAGCTCCTGCACGTACGAACCGACCAACTTTCATAAGCATTGTACTAACACGGGGTCGTGCCTTTTTGTCACGGGGTCGTGCTTAAACCCTCCGAGAAGCCTATAAATAGAGGTCCAAGCTCTTCATTTTGCAAGCTTTTGGTGGAAGGGACACTCTGCAGAATTCTCTCGGGAATCAAGTTTTGAAGACTATTTGGAGGCTCGGGAGGTGCATACAACATTTCGAAGAAGCTCGGGATTATCTAAACACCATCCATTGTGGATCATTGGTTTGATTGTTCTATTTTATCAATGAATCCATATCTATCTTCTATGTTGTTTGTTACATTACAGCTCGTCATGAGCTAAACTCTTATTATCATCCTACTTGGATGAAACTTATGTAATTTGTGATGAATTAATGGTGTGATAAATATTGTGTTAATGTTATGGTGGTCTTGGGAAAACTTTCGATGGGTAGCAGCTACATTTGAACGGGGGGTTATAAGTTTATGGTTTGTAATTGTGATTGTCATACACGGTTGAAAAACGTATGATCAACTTTTATTCATAACAACTATGGCTAATTAACTAGAGATGGTTATTAGAAATCATAAGACCTTAACTTTCTGATCATTTACGGGTTCCCTTTTATTAGTCTGAGAAATCTACAGTAATTGTTATGGTTTTCTAAAATTAATGGTATGTTAGAATAGAACTTGATCAACTCTTTTCTTACATTAAGTTATGTTTTCAGAAATCGTATGCCGAAAAGGGCACAAAAGATTTACCTACATCACTAGGGCCTTGACCTAAGCAGTAAATCTCAGTCTGTGTTGGTCTTGGTCACTACGGAGCGGATAGACGAGAAATCGCGCCAGCTCATCTTTATAAACGTTAACACAATTACTTTATTCAATATCTTTAATCACACCATCACTTCATCACAATTACATAAGTGTAATCCAAGTTAGGATGATAGCCTTTATCCCTTGATTCTAAATCCAAAAGTTTCAACTTGTTTTACTTTATTTCTTATTTTTATCGTTAGTTTAAAACCCTAATTTATATCAATGCAATTCATCATTCTCTTAAACAAAAATTGATAGTCAATTACAAGGATTGTTGAGTAGTCTTAGTGTGTCCACGGATTGATACTCGGTTCTTACCATCACTGTATTACCTCACGATAGGTGCACTTGTCTTTTGTGTGTGTAGTTAGTAGTAGTAACAACCATTTAAAACTGAATCTGTGCGAAAATTCTTTATCAAAAATATATATACTTTCACACCGCATCACTGTGTATATGGTCGAAATTGATCCAAAAACAAGTTTAAATCTGAGTTTTTGATTCAATCTTTCTGTTAAGCTGAAAAGTGAGGGTTCGGATCCTAGTTTTTGTGAAGATTGATGAAATAAGGACCCGAAACGGTTGTAAATGAGGTTTATATGTTCTGTTGTGAATATGGTATAATCCAAATGGTTAAAACACGAGTTTTTGGATCAAATATGTCAAGAACACAGCTGCTGATCCGTTTCAGGCGAATGAGCCCAGTCGCATGACCCATTCGTACGACTGAGTCAATCGCATTGTTCAAACGTGCGACTGAAGTTCAGTCGCATGAACAAATCGCACGAATGGAGGTCACTCGCACAAACCTTGTTATAGCTCATTCGCACCTCTGTCGTATGGTCCATTCATACGACTAAGCTCAGTCGCATGTTCAGTCGTACGAATGAGTCCAGTCGTATACCCTTAGTAGTGGGAAGTGGTCAGCTAGGGGTGATTTGACTAAGTTAGGGTTGTTGTTTTAGATTTGCTTTGAGAAGGAGAAGTTTTAGCTGCCCTAGTGTATTTGGATTGATAACCATTTGCTGAAAACATTAAGATGAGTTCTAATTGCCCTTTTTATGTGTTAATGCCGTTTGATAATGTTGTTTGACAAAATCGGGCACTGGCATGCATATAAATAAATAGAAAATGTTAATATGAGTTGAAAGTGGTAAATTGTGGTGAATGGCGAGGTGGAGGTTTGACCCACCAACTATAGACAGAGGTTTGACCCGTCAACGCTAACTATAAACGGAGGTTTGACCCGTCAACGCACGAGGTGGAGGTTTGACCCACCAAACTATAGACGGAGGTTTGACCCGTCAACGCGCGAGGTGGAGGTTTGACCCACCAAATTAAAATCGATAAAAAGATGTCCATAAATACCTTGTGGGTATTCGATATGCGTATCAATACTGAGACGAATAAATGGACTGATGAATGTTTATTAATCATTCGGTGTTGTAACAGTTGATGAGTTGTTATTATTGAAAATGTGGTGTACGTTAGAACTCACCAGTTTATCTGATTTTGTGTTTGTTTTCTTATGCATGCCAGGTATTAATAGAAATGTTCGCGGAGGCGCCCCACCGAGTTAAATTCCGGTTATGGTGTATGATACTAGCTAAATGTTGGGTTTTGAGAAAGATGTATATGAAGTTTGATAAAGTTTTGAGATGTCAGTTGAAGTGTTGTAATGATTGTTAATAATGTAAAAAGTTTTTATTATATAAAAAAAAATTTTCCGCTGCGTTTGTAGCCTCTGAATTATTATTATAACCCAACTAGTAGCACCCTCCTTATTATATTATATTGTTATGAGATTGAGGGTGTTACACAAGAATCGCCTCTATAAAACCCACTTGAAAGTCGAAGTACCAAAGTCATTGTTGTCAAAACTCGATGATCTCGCATGGCTCTGGCATATGCGTGTGGGGCACTTAAACTTCGACTCCCTGCAGAAACTTACAACTACAAACATGGTGCAAGGTATAACAAAGTTTAAAACCCCTACTAATATGTGTGATACGTGTGTGATAGGCAAGCAGGCCCGTCTACCATACCCGAAGCAAGCCACGTACCGAGCAACTAAACCACTCGAATTGGTGCATGGCGACTTGTGTGGTCCCATCACACCTGGCACCCCGAGTGGAAATCGGTATATGTTCCTTATTGTGGATGATCTATCTCGATTCATGTGGTGCTACTTGTTGAAGACAAAAGACCAAGCTCTCGGAATGTTTAAAAGATACAAAGCCACGGTTGAAGTGGATACCGGATTCAAACTCAAAACCTTTAGGACCGACAGAGGTGGAGAGTTCAATTCAAACGAGTTTACTAGATGGTGTGAAGAAAACTACGTGAGAAGAAACCTAACAGCTCCTTATTCCCCTCAACAGAATGGAGTCATTGAGAGGAAAAATAGAACAGTGATCGGGATGGTTAGATGCATGCTAAAGACCATGTGTGTACCACACAAATTCTGGGGCAAAGCTGTGAATCATGCTGTTTACATCCTAAACAGGGCTCCTACTAAGGCTGTAGGAGAAAGGTCCCATACGAGGTTCTATACAACCGAAAACCTAACCTTTCCCACTTAAAGGTGTTCGGATGTGTCGGCTATGTAAAGGATCTAAGTGTTAACCAACGGAAGCTAGATGATCGAAGCCAACCGATGGTCTATTTCGGTACCGAGAAGTTCACCAAAGCTCATCGAATGTACGATCCTATTTAAGGAAAAATAAACATAAGCAGAGACGTAATTTTCAATGAAGAAAAGAAGTGGCACTGGAACTCAAGCGGATCTGAGTCAAGTAAAGAGGATGATAGAGCCGACCAAGATGGTTATATAATCTCAAATTTAGATGATTTGGAAGGTGATACAGAGCCTCATGAGGAACCAAGCAGCCCTATGACTGGAGACCCAGCTCAACAAACAACCACGGTAACTGATACACCCACTGGTAGCAGCCCAACACAACAGCAACATCAACAAATTGATGTCACGACCGAATATCAATCAGCACAGCCACGGCGATCAACTAGGCCCCATACCTTGCCCAAACATCTAAATGATTTTGTAGTGGAAGATGGTGTCAACAGAAACTAGGATGGAGAATTATTACTCACTTGTGATGATGAACCACTCAATTATTCACAAGCCAAAGGTGACAACAGGTGGATTAAAGCCATGAAGTCGGAACTCGAATCAATTGAAAGAAACAACACATGGGTCCTAACAGACCTCCCACAAGGCAACAAGGCAATTGGTCTCAAATGGTTATTCAAAATCAAGAGAGACACCAAAGGCAATGTTGTAAAACACAGAGCAAGACTTGTGGCGAAAGGCTACGTACAAGAGTTTGGAATAGATTTCGAGGAAGTTTTTGCCCCGGTTGCACGAATCGAAACCATTCGACTAATAATAGCCATTGCAGCTCACTATCAATGGGAAGTTCACCACCTTGATGTTAAGTCCGCATTCCTACATGGGGAATTGAGTGAGACCGTATATGTTGAGCAACCGGAAGGGTTCGCAAAGAAGAATAAAGAGAACAAGGTCTACCGACTAAGAACAGCCCTATACGGTCTTCGCCAAGCTCCCCGAGCATGGAATCTAAAACTCAACAGTACTCTAAAACGAATCGGCTTTACTCGATGCCCTCGAGAGCAAGCTGTATACGCCAGGCGAAATAATGACGATATGATAATTATAGGAGTATACGTTGATGACATCCTAGTTACCGGATCATGCACAAAGGAACTTGATAAATTTAAAAGCCAAATGAAAAATGAGTTTGAGATGAGTGACTTGGGCCATCTGTCATACTATCTAGGAATTGAAGTCATAAACACAAGAGGAGGCACTGTGATTAAGCAAGAATCATATGCCAAGAAGATTCTCAAAGATGCTGGCATGTTTGAGTGCAACCCCACGTCATGTCCCATGGAACCAGGTTGCAAGCTCTCCAAAGAAGAAGACGGAAGGCCTACGAATGCTACCACATACCGAAAATTAATCGGGTGCCTTAGGTACCTACTACATACAAGACCCGACATAAGCTTTACAATAGCAATTTGCAGCAGGTACTTGCAAAACCCCAAGGAGTCGCACATGCAGGCGCTCAAACACCTCTTACGATACATAAAAGGAACCGTGTCAAATGGTATCATTTACAAGAAGGGAGGGAATAATCTAATCTATGGCTATAGTGACAGCAGCTTTGCAATAGATCCAGATGATAGCAAGAGCACCACAGGTATAGTGTTTTACTATAATGATGCTCCGATTACTTGGGCAACTCAGAAGCAGTCCACGGTTGCCCTATCCTCGTGTGAAGCCGAGTTTATGGCCGCTACAGCAGCTACCTGCCAAGCTCTATGGTTACGAGGTCTACTTAGTGAGATGATGGGGTTGTAACATCGCGTACTTCAGGATATATATATATATATATATATATATATATATATACACACACACATATATATTAATTTTTGTTAAAATTACAACAATCATAATAATAATTATAATAATAATAATAATAATATAATATAATAATAATAATAATAATAATGAAAATAATAACAAAAATAATGATAATAATAATCCAGGGGGCATTGTGTAAATTATTAAACTTAAAAATCAAGTTTTTAAACCAAATATATCAAAGATTAAACCACAGGGGCCATTTTGTAAAATTTTTAAAACCCAACCCATTCCCCCGTCGACCCCCGTTTTTCCGGCGACTCGCCGGCGAGATTCCGGCCAAACTCCGGCGAAGCCGAAAACAACAAAATTTCATCATTTCAACTCGCAAAACCGGTCCTAATACCCTCGTGGACTAGATTCGAACCTAAGGCAACAATTAAACACCATTAATCGTCGGTAAAAATCGGATCCGAAGCTTCACATCGAAACCACAAAAATTCCCGACCAAAATCAATCAATTAATCTGATTTGAACCCCACAATCACACCGAAAGTTTCTTGGATCCAATTTGTATTGAATTCCAACACAAAAACGTGTTGAATTAGTCAAACAAACGGCTAAAAATTCTCACTTTTTCTTGGATTCGTTACAGCTTGATAATGCACTCAAACAACCACAATAAACAAATTAAAAGCTACCACAACGGTCATTTATACACACCTAATCGAACTCGAGTGCCAATTTTACCAAAAACAAACACAAACACTGAAATCACTCATCATCTTCATCGCGACCTGCAACTCGATTGATAGCCAACCTCCAATCAATTTTAATCGAAATTGATAAGGGGCTATTGTTCTTTATCATCATCCAAAGCTGTCTACCAGTTTAATTTGAGTTTAGAGATCATTAGCACTCGATTCAAGTTCATACGTGGTCGCGACCTGTTTCTTCATCAGGTTTATACTCAAACCGATATCATACATGAAATTGAACACACACATACATTCGGTTTCTCATTGGGAACAAAAGCCCCATGATTGCAGAAGCTATCAAGATCAATTTCGAGTCAATTTGGTTCGGATTCGATCTAGGGCTCGAATGGGAATAGGGGTTTTGGTTAAATTGGTTTAAAAGAATTTGAAGCCGGATCCTTTCGCGGCTGTATGCCTTGTTCCACTGGTCCCTGCGCTTCATTTCAAACAGGAGGTCCCGGGTTCGACCCCGGGCCACCTCAACCATTTTTTTGGGGCTTTTTAAGCCTCTAAAAATTATAAAAAAAATTTTAAAAATTATAAAAATGTTTTTACAAACATTAAATTTTTAAAACCACTTAATTACTTTCTGAAATTTATTTTATATTTATACATTTATTTTATTTGTTTTAAATAAATAAAATAACTAATTATTTCTTTCTACCAATTAATAATTAGTGTATAATACACAATTACACGATAAAAAAAATTGAACCCATATATATATATAGTTATATATTATTCAATTACCGAAACAACTGTTATTTGAATAAATTACATTTTACATAATCGTATACAATTTATAACTCGTGTATATAATTAACATACAATATATAGTTATGTTTACTTATGTATAAATGTGCTATATACATATAATCATGTAAATAATTATACATATAATTATATATAATTACTTGATTATATATAATTATGAATATAAATATATATATACAATTTATTAATAATTGTATAAATATATAACTTACACGTATAAATTTTATTAAAATTCTTGATATAATCACTTTCAATAAATTCATTTATTTCAAGACATTTTAAACCAAATAAAATTTATCAATTTAAACTACCATGGAAAATCCTAATACATTCCCGAATTCCAAATCGTTATTATTCTAACTCGAGACACCGTTCCTTAGGTTAATCATAAGGAAATCGTGGGTGTCTAATCTATCGCGTACAAATTCAAATCTCATCAATCAAGTGAGTATTCATATCCTCTTTTATATCATTTCCTATTTGGGGGAAATCATGTGATACAATATATTCTATCATGATATTCTATTGTTATTTCATTTTAAATTCAATTCAAGACAGGTTATGTTATTACTTGCAATTATGTGAGCATACTATGATAAACTGGACGACAGTAAAACCCTAATTCAATCAATCAATCAATCCTGACAACAATGTAGATCTACTGGTTTGGATAACCCACCCCATATGGCTTACGAGTGGTGATTGTGCCAGAGGCAATTAGTCAATCTATGGTGTTTATGTGGAGTCAATTATATGCAAGTGTCAAGTCAAGGGGTTTATATTGTGTCGGTTTATCTATATGCTTCGCGGTTGCCATATAAGTCTTGATATTACCTCGTGAATTGAATTACAATCGATGGATCAATCAATCAATCTATATGTATATTCAAAACTGTGATTACTCACCAGCTAACTCGTTAGCTGACTTTATTTTCTCACATGATTTCAGGTTAAGCAAGCTAGTGGACTTCTACTTGATCATATAAGACCTGGACTTAGTCAAAACAAAAGGCAATTATTATTTGTGACTTTAACTGTTGTATTTGTATCTGTTAAATTCATGTTATCCTGTAATCTGATTTTAATATTATTTCCACTATTAGACAATCATGTGTTATGAACAATCAATCATTCCCTCGTCCGCTCCGATGATTCCGCCGTCGGTCGGGGTGTGACAGATTGGTATCAGAGCCATGGTTATAGGGAATTAGGTTATTAGAAATGGAATGACCTAGACTATAACTAAGTACCGTTACACATGAGTCCTCTCATGTATTTTATATGCTTAGACAGGATTTTATGTGCCTTACATGTTTATACTTGATTATGTGATTATCTGTTTATGTGATTCTTCTTATACTATGAATCTATCAATATACACACGAAACTTAACTCATATTCTAAGGCATTGTGTGCCTAATTCAAGTGATTTCAAACTCCAAAACTCGATTGTTATTCATGGTTTTCAAATCTCGTCAAAGTCCGTGTCACATGACCGAGAACATGCAATGCTGGAAGAGTGGGATACCTGTATCTTAAGGTGTTCTGTCTAGGCAAGGTATTCATACAACTTGATTACCTTACCTGGGAACCCTCGAGATGAGTATTCGCTTATAGGTACGCATGTCCTCGTTAAGGTTGTGGTGGACACAATACTTTGATAAGTCAACGTATTCGCTTTGGTTTGCGAACCGAACGTTTACACTCCTAACCTCTCATTGTTATTCTAAACAATCTCATTAACGATTTGATTATTTTGAAAAGTTTTAAAAACCAATTACCGTTTCTCATAGTGGTTTCTTCTTTCCATATTATACAGCATGTCTTCTCGTCAAAACCGCTCGCGATCTAGAAGCTCTGGCCGCAAGATTGCTGCTATAGTGGCACGTGAAGTTGCTACGGTTATCCAACACTGCTTACCCATTTGAACCAAGGCAACAACACCGTTCAAAATCAAGCCGTACAAAACCCAACTGCACCAAACCCTCCACGAGCTTGTACCTACAAGCATTTCAATTCTTGCAATCCCACTAAGTTTAGTGGGACCGAAGGGCCACTGGTCTTTTACAGTGGTTTGAGAGTATCGAGACACTTTCCTTAATAGTGAGTGCCCCGAGAATCTCAAGGTTCGTTATGCTACAAGTGTTCTTCAAAAGAGAGCACTCACTTGGTGGAACGGTGAGAAACGAAACCGTAGAACTGATGCAGCATTAGCATTGACGTGGGATGAAGTTAAGGAGCTCATGACTCGGGAATTCTGTCCGAGAAATGAAATTAAGAAATTGGAAGCTGAGTTTTTGGGACTTAACTCAGGAAAAAGAAAGCGGAGAAAATCTAGCTTATACCAACCGATTTCATGAACTGAGTCTACTTGTTCCTCATCTGGTTACTCCTTTAACTCGGGCTATCGAGAAATACATCGGTGGTCTACCCATGCAAATTCAAGACACGGTGTGGGGTAGGAATCCTGCAACCTTGGAAGATACCATCCGGTTAGCTGCTGATATGATAATAAATATACATGTTTTTAATATGTATTTCTTTGCATTTTAAGTCATTTTTGTTACAAAATTCAATATTTAGACACTTATTTGTGTTTTATTTGAATCTTGTAGGTTTCGGATGAAGCTCGGTGATTTTTGTGAAGAAAGTCCAAGATTTAAAGAGGTTCAAGAGGAAAAATGCTCCTGATGACCATATTCAGCTGAATATGGCCATATAAGCTGCCAATCTCAAATAGCCCCTTTTTGATGCTGAATATGGTCATATCACTTCAGATATGGCCATATTCGGGCAGAAAACGGTTTATAACCCTAGCACACCTCATTTCCAAAAAAACTTTCATCTTTTCAAAACCTAGCCTCTCAAAACCCTTAGGTGTCTTTGAACATTTCTCAAGATTTTGGAAGATTTGAAGGTCAAGATTGAAGATTTCACACTTTCAAGAAGAATCTAACATCATCCACCCATTTCCCCTCAAAATGTTTGAATTTCTCTAGATCTACTATGAGTTCTTCCATGTTCTTGAGTTTGGTGTGTCTTTTGTAAGCCTATGGGCTAAACTCTTATTATCACTTGGACTTGACGAAACTTAGCATGATTAACACTTTTCATGATTCTTGGTGATGTTTATGTTTATGCTATGATGAAACTTGATTATTCTTCAATGATTGTGTGTGTTGTTCTAATTTGATGAAATGTTCAACCTTGTGGGTGTTGTAAGCATGTTATGTTGGAAACTTCATGTTCTTGCAAGACTTATGCATATAATGCATATTTTGTATGTAATCTTGTGACATTGGACTAGGAATGGTGAATGAAGGTTGAAGATTTAGTAGAATTGTTAATGTGCATCCTTATGCTTATGTTTGAGAAAACCATAGTGTATGTCATAAATCTCTTGTCATTGGTTATAATTGTTTTGTAATCGTGGTATGAAGTTTTGAGTTGAAGAGTAATTATAGTTTTGTCTATTTTTTTCAAGTTTAGGTGGTTATCATGTGTTTATCGTGTTAACTTTCCAAGATTTGTGGAATTAGGTAACCCTAACGGGAGTCTAATTCATCTTTAACATCGACATAATTATATCATTAGTTCTTCAGGCATAACTTTAGGTGCTATTGTGTGTTTATCGTTCTAGCTTCCGAATGGTTATATGTTTAGATATCCTTGACGGGGTTTAGGCTACTTCCATGTTTCATGTGTAAAATGGTCTCACCTCGAATTTGTGCTAGTTGTTATTCTATGCTAAGTGGAATCAAAGTCCAAGTGATATATTAATTGATTGTGTATCTTCATCTTTACTTTCTTATTTACTAGTTTAATTTGTTAATCGTTTTAGTTAACTATAATACTCATAAATCCAAACTCAATTGATCGGTTAAATAGTGATGATGATTAGTATTGGGAGCCATTGTGTCCACGGATCGATACTCGTTCTTACCTAGAACTATACTATTATGCGATAGGTGCACTTGCCTATTGTGTGTAGTTTAAGTGATAATCGTTTCTTAAATTAAAACTCAATTTGTGAAAAATCCTTATTTAAAATATATATACTTTACACACATCAAGTTTTGGCGCCGTTGCCGGGGACACGGTGATTTCAAGAAAGATCGAAGTTGCTACTTTGACTATTTGTGTATATCTTATTTTTGCATTTTTACATTTTACTATGTTTATCTTTGTCCTTTTTACGGTGCTTGGTATTGTGTTGTGTTATCAGGAAGCTTATGTCCACATCTTCACCTGTCGAGGACCTGATTGAACCATATTCAAATCCGGAGAATTACTTAAGAGAAGAAACTTAAGGGCAAAATCTATACAAGTAGCTAAGGAAATCGATAGTGAAGCTACTCGTGCACAAATTACCGAGGAAACCGACACCGAAGAAGAAGACAATTCCGAGGATACAAACTCGGAAGACATGGGAATCGAAACAATGAACAGAGAACCATCTATGATTATGCAAGACCATCGTTGGGTTTTGGCATCAAGTATTGTCAGACCGGCAGTAAGCCAATAACTTTGAAATTCGACCACAATGATTCAAATGATTCAAACATGTTCAATTTTATGGTTTATCAGAGCAAGACCCGAATGCTCATATAGCAAACTTTTTGGAATTTGTGATACGTTCAAGACGAACGGATTGTCCGATGATGCAAGCAAGCTTAGGCTTTTCCCATTCTCCCTTCGTGATCGAGCAAAGGCTTGTTAAACTCACTTCCTGCTGGTTCTATAACCACTTGGGAGCTTGCTCAAAATTTTTATTTAGATATTTTCCACCATCTAAAACTGCAAGATTGAGGAATAATATCACTTCTTTTATGCAGGATGAAGGAGAATCACTTTATGAAGCTTGGGAACGATATAAGGAGATGATGAGAAATGTCCACATCACGGGTTGGATGAGTGGATGCAAGTTACTACCTTTTACAACGGGTTGTATCCACAAGATCGCCAAATAGTCGATGCTACAGCTGGAGGATCTTTAGCCATGAAAACCCCTACGGAGGGGTATGCCATACTTGAACAATTGGCAATGAACACTTATCAGGGCCATCTTCACAAAGTAGACCATCAAGACAAGGGTTCACCATGTAGACGACTACACATCTCTAGCTGCACAAATGGAAACAATGGCTAAAAGAATTAATCAAATGCAATTGAACCAGTGCAAGCAAGTTGTCATTGTGGGTGCGCATATGAGCTCCGATTGTCAACATGGAGTTGTCTACAATGTGAATGAACAAGTGGATTTCATGAGTAACCATATCGACCTCAAAACACCTTACAGTAACACTTAAACCCAGGTTGGAAGAATCATCCCACTTTAGTTGGAAGGCAAGTGGAGCAACCAACCTCCGGGTTTTCAACAAAGACCACCATTCCACAATCCAACAATCATTTCAACCACAACCAAGATCACTCTCGACCTCAAAACAAATCAATACCAAATCAAGGTTCAAGTAGTGGTTCGCACCCGAGAAAGATCAAATTTGGAAGAGATGATGGCACAATTCTTGTCCCTGCCGAATCCCGTCATCAAAATCTGAAGCTCGTCATGATCAAGCCGAAGTTCGACAACAACAATTTTCGGATGAATTAAAGTCAAGGTTCGGCGATTCGGGTATTGAGAATCAAATGGGTCAAATGGCTAGTTTGCTAGCCGAGAGGGAGAGGGTAAACTCCCGAGTAACACCGAAGCAATCCACGGAGATTGTAAAGCATTACTTTAAGGAGTGGTAAAACCACTAAAGAGATTGAGACGACTTCCACATCTAAGCCGGGGTTGAAGAGGTAGAAGTCAAGGTTCAAGACGAGTGCCTAACACCAGGCGAGGCCCAGAAAGTACAGCACAAGTCAAAGACCATTGAAGTGTACAAGCCCACTATTCCATACCCGGGCGTTTGAAGAAAGAAAAGATGGACCAACAATACGGTAAATTTCTTGACCTATTTAAACATTACATATAACTTACCGTTTGTTGAAGCTTTGTCACAGATGCCCAAGTATGCAAATTTCTCAAAGATCTTCTAACAAATAAACAGAAGCTTGAGGAACTTTCACATGTGGTTCTAAATGAATGCTCAGCGGTGCTTCAAATAAGCTACCACAGAAAATGAAAGACCCGGAAGTTTCACACTTCCTTGTTTGATTGGTAGTTTGACTGTAAATAATGCTCTAGCTGACCTAGGTGCTAGCATCAACTTGATGCCATATTCCATGTTGAAAGGCTAGACCTAGGAGAACCACAACCAACACGTATGAGCATTCACTTGCCGATCGCTCGGTGAAATACCCGAGAGGTATAGTTGAGAATATGTTGGTAAGAATTGGTAAGTTTGTGTTTCCTGTGGATTTTGTAATCCTTGATATGGATGAAGACAAGAACGTACCTCTCATTCTGGTCGCCCCTTTTAGCTACATCTAGAGCCTTAGTAGATGTGTTTGAAGGTAAATTGACCCTTCGCGTGGATGAAGAAGAGGTGGTTTTTAAGATAAAGGATTCCATGCAACATTCTCAAATCCATGATGATACACTTTATTTTGTTGATACTATTGATTGCCATGTGGATGATTGTGTGCAGGAAATGTTTGAACATGATGTCTTGGAACACAGTTGTTTGATGATGAAAAGCTTGATGCCGATCAAGCTAACCAGATTGTGGCGAGCTAACTTGTATGTCAGCGGATGAACCATCCTTCGATGAAGTTCATGAAGTTCTTGAAGTAGTTGATCGAGAGAAGGAACCAAAGCAAAGTCATCAATTGAAGAACCACCATCATTGGAACTCGAGCTGTCACTGAGTTGCTACTTGTGATGACCAAGTGGTTTCATGATAAAAAGTCAAACAATCTTAAGACACAAGAAAGCAGGTTGGAAGATATGGATATAAAAGGAATAAACCATCTTTTTGACCCATAAAAAATGGAAATGATTACAACCAGTTGTCAACACAACCTCCAACCCAATTCAAGAAGTGGTTAAAAAGGAAGATCAAATTTGAGAGTTTGATACAATCTGTCCATGTGATCCGTCATCAAAAAGGAGGTATGACGGTGGACAATGAAAAGATGAATTAAGAATCAAGGTTGGAGGGTATTGATATCGCAAACTAGATGCAACGAGAAAGGAACTCCCAGTAAATGTTAGAAAATCGGGAATTGTAGCTTTCTTGATGGTCAGGTTACTTCCACATCACCGTGATCAAGAGAAGACCAATTCACATGTCCCTTATGCCAGCTACGGCAATCAGACCATTGAAGTGTACAAGCCCACTATTCCATACCCGGGCGTTTGAAGAAAGAAAAGATGGACCAACAATACGGTAAATTTCTTGACCTATTTAAACAATTACATATAACTTACCGTTTGTTGAAGCTTTGTCACAGATGCCCAAGTATGCCAAATTTCTCAAGATCTTCTAACAAATAAACAAAGCTTGAGGAACTTTCACTGTGGTTCTAAATGAAGAATGCTCAGCGGTGCTTCAAATAAGCTACCACAGAAAATGAAAGACCCGGGAAGTTTCACACTTCCTTGTTTGATTGGTAGTTTGACTGTAAATAATGCTCTAGCTGACCTAGGTGCTAGCATCAACTTGATGCCATATTCCATGTTTGAAAGGCTAGACCTAGGAGAACCACAACCAACACGTATGAGCATTCAACTTGCCGATCGCTCGGTGAAATACCCGAGAGGTATAGTTGAGAATATGTTGGTAAGAATTGGTAAGTTTGTGTTTCCTGTGGATTTTGTAATCCTTGATATGGATGAAGACAAGAGTACCTCTCATTCTTGGTCGCCCCTTTTGCTACATCTAGAGCCTTAGTAGATGTGTTTGAAGGTAAATTGACCCTTCGCGTGGATGAAGAAGAGGTGGTTTTTAAGATAAAGGATTCCATGCACATTCTCAAATCCATGATGATACACTTTATTTTTGTTGATACTATTGATTGCCATGTGGATGATTGTGTGCAGGAAATGTTTGAACATGATGTCTTGGAACACAGTTGTTTGATGATGAAAGCTTGATGCCGATCAAGCTAACCAGATTTGTGGCGAGCTAACTTGTATGTCAGCGGATGAACCATCCTTCGATGTGGAAGTTCATGAAGTTCTTGAAGTAGTTGATCGAGAGAAGGAACCAAAAGCAAAGTCATCAATTGAAGAACCACCATCATTGGAACTCAAGGAGCTACCCGCTCATCTGAGTATGCTTATCTTGATGATGACTCCAAATTACCCGTTTTATTGCTTCTGGTTTGACAGGTGATGAAAAAGTCAAACTTTTAGACGTCTTGAAGATGCACAAGAAAGCTATGGCTTGGAAGATTATGGATATAAAAGGAATAAATCCATCTTTTTGTACCCATAAAATTTTAATGGAAGATGATTACAAGCCAGTTGTCCAACATCAACGTCGTCTCAACCCTAATATGCAAGAAGTGGTTAAAAAGGAAGTAATCAAACTACTTGATGCAGGTTTGATTTACCCAATCTCAGATTCTGCATGGGTGAGTCCGGTACAAGTGGTACCAAAGAAAGGAGGTATGACGGTGGTAATCAATGAAAAGAATGAATTAATACCCAAAGGACCATCACAGGTTGGAGGGTTTGCATTGATTATCGCAAACTTAACGATGCAACGAGAAAGGACCATTTCCCTCTTCCTTTTATTGATCAAATGTTAGAAAGGTTATCTGGGAATATGTTTTATTTGCTTTCTTGATGGTTTTTCAGGTTACTTCCAAATCCCGATTGCACCGATGATCAAGAGAAGACCACATTCACATGTCCTTATGGCACATTTGCTTATCGGCGAATGCCATTTGGATTGTGTAATGCTCCGGCCACGTTTCAAAGGTGTATGGTGGCCATATTTCATGATATGATCGAAGACTCCATGGAAGTGTTCATGGATGACTTCTCAGTTTTTGGATGTTCTTTTGATAATTGTTTAAGCAATTTGAAGAAAATGCTCGCGAGATGTGAAGAGTCCAACTTGGTATTAAATTGGGAGAAATGCCATTTTATGGTGAAAGAAGGCATTGTGTTGGGACATAAAATTTCAAATGTTGGTTTAGAAGTAGATAGAGCAAAAGTTGAAACTATTTCAAAATTACCACCACCTACTTCTGTAAAAGCAATAAGAAGTTTTCTAGGTCATGCGGGATTTTATAGACGTTTTATTAAAGATTTTCAAAAATTACAAGGCCTATGACACAACTTCTTGAAAAAGATGTCCCATTTGTTTTCATGAGGAATGCTTAATGCATTCAACTTTTTAAAAGAAAACTGATAAACGCCCCTGTAATGGTAGCTCCTGATTGGACTCTTCCATTTGAGTTGATGTGTGATGCAAGCGACTATGCAGTCGGTGCGGTTTTAGGGCAAAGAAAGGACAAGCATTTTCATCCCATATACTACGCAAGCAAACATGATGATACACAAGAAAATTACACTACCACTGAAAAGGAATTACTTGCTGTAGTATATGCTTTTGATAAGTTTCGTTCATATCTTGTTTTATCTAAAACCATGTTTACACTGATCATGCAGCTCTTAGATATCTATTTGGAAAGCAAGATGCAAAACCACGGTTGATCAGGTGGATTTTGCTTTTACAAGAATTTGATATAGAGATCCGAGACAAGAAAGGAGCTGAAAACGTAGCAGCAGATCACCTCTCACGCCTTGAGAACCCATCCATGGAAGAACTAAGGGAATCCAACATAAATGACAATTTCCCTCATGAGTTTCTTTTACAGGTTCAGGTGATTGAAGAAGAATTCCTTTGGTTCGCAGATCTTGCTAACTATCTTGCAGGTGGAGTTCTCGTGAAAGGTATGACTTATCAACAAAAAAGAAAATTCATGTCTGATGTTAAGTACTACTTTTGGGAAGATCCATATCTTTTTCGAGTTTGCGCGGATCAAGTGGTGAGAAGATGTGTGCACGGAATCGAGGCAATGAGCATACTTCGCCATTGTCATGAAGGACCCACCGGTGGTCATCATGGAGCAAATTACACCGCTAAGAAAGTCTTTGATTCTGGTTTTTTTGGCCTACCGTATTCAAGGATGCACACATGTTGGTTAAAGCATGTGATGCTTGCCAACGCACAGGTAACATCTCTTCACGTGATGAGATGCCCCAAAATAGCATACAAGTATGCGAGGTATTCGATGTTTGGGGCATCGACTTCATGGGACCATTCCCTTCATCACATGGTGACAAATACATTTTAGTAGCCGTTGACTACGTGTCTAAGTGGGCCGAGGCGCAAGCCTTGCCTACAAATAATGCTAGGGTAGTGGTGAAATTTCTGAAAAAGCTTTTCTCTCTTTGGTGCCCCTAAGGCTCTAATTAGTGATCGTGGCACTCATTTTTGTAATAATCAACTTGAAAAAGCGTTAACTCGTTATGGGGTTAAACATCGTTTTTCAACATCTTACCACCCACAAACAAGTGGTCAAGTTGAGGTCACTAATAGAGGTCTTAAACGAATCTTGGAACGAACGGTTGGGCAAAACCGAAAGGATTGGGCGGATAAGTTAGATGATGCTCTATGGGCTTTCCGAACCGCTTACAAAACTCCAATTGGCACCACACCATTTAAGTTGGTTTATGGAAAGTCTTGTCACCTTCCCGTTGAACTCGAACACAAAGCTTATTGGGCCTTGAAGGCCGTTAATCTTGATTTAAAGATGCAGGTGAAAATAGGTTTTTGCAAGTCCATGAACTTGAGAGTTGAGGAATCAAGCATACGCGAATTCTACAATTTACAAGGAACGGACGAAAAAATTACATGACACCACTTGAAGAACAACAAACAATTCCAAGTGGGGGATCGTGTATTGCTTTACAATTCAAGACTTCGCTTGTTTCCCGGTAAATTAAAATCAGATGGACGGTCCTTATATCGTGAAGCAAGTATTCTCGTATGGCACCGTTGAAGTTGAACATTCGGACGGAAGGGTTTTCAAGGTTAATGGTCATCGTTTAAAGCATTACATTGAAGGCCCGAGAGATGAGAAGGAGTTTGACGTCATGGAACTCCACCCCAAGGACAAGTGAATGCGGGGTCGAGTCGAGCTAATGACTCGTAAATAAACAAAGCACTTGCGGGAGAAAACCCGAGATTTTGAAAATCATCCGTATCCTTTTGTTTTTACTATTTTCTTAATTAGTTTACTTTAATTAGTTCTTATTTTATTTTATTTTATTTTATTTTATTTTATTCTATTTTTTTTTATTTATAAAAAAAAAAAAAACGTAGATGTTGTCGTCATTGGGGGTGTATTGCGTTATTTATAGTAAAATCGTGTTGAAAACTGATTTGGGACTTAATATGAAGGTATTATAAGTTAAGGGTAATTTTTGAAAAATAAACATTAATATGACCATATCTAAATAATATGACCATATTAACTGATTCAATATAAGATGGAATTGAGAAAAAACTTACTGATTGATCATATTAAAACAAATATGGTCATATTGGCTGGAAAAAAAATTTAAAAACCTTACAGAACAAAATGATAACCTTCATTCACCTCCTACCTTCATTTTCTCATTTTCCCATCTTCATCTCAACTTCATCTCCCATCTTCATTTTCTCATACCTTCATAACCACCTTCCCGATCTCCATCTCCACAGCCCCCCCTTCCCGATCCCTCTCCCCTCTTCCCTGCGCGACTGCCATCTCCGCGACCAGCCACCTCTGCCCCGTCGCCCGCGGCAGCCTCCACCACCGGTGACCTGGACTTCTACTTGATCATATAAGACCTGGACTTAGTCAAAACAAAAGACAATTATTATTTGTGACTTTAACTGTTGTATTTGTATCTGTTAAATTTATGTTATCCTGTAATCTGATTTTAATATTATTTCCACTATTAGACAATCATGTGTTATGAACAATCAATCATTCCCTCGTCCGCTCCGATGATTCCGCCGTCGGTCGGGTGTGACAGATTGGTATCAGAGCCATGGTTATAGGGAATTAGGTTATTAGAAATGGAATGACCTAGACTATAACTAAGTACCGTTACACATGAGTCCTCTCATGTATTTTTATATGCTTAGACAGGATTTTATGTGCCTTACATGTTTATACTTGATTATGTGATTATCTGTTTATGTGATTCTTCTTATACTATAATATATCAATATACACACGAAACTTAACTCATATTCTAAGGCATTGTGTGCCTAATTCAAGTGATTTCAAACTCCAAAACTCGATTGTTATTCATGGTTTTCAAATCTCGTCAAAGTCCGTGTCACATGACCGAGAACATGCAATGCTGGAAGAGTGGATACCTGTATCTTAAGGTGTTCTGTCTAGGCAAGGTATTCATACAACTTGATTACCTTACCTGGGAACCCTCGAGATGAGTATTCGCTTATAGGTACGCATGTCCTCGTTAAGGTTGTGGTGGACACAAATACTTTGATAAGTCAACGTATTCGCTTTGGTTTGCGAACCGAACGTTTACACTCCTAACCTCTCATTGTTATTCTAAACAATCTCATTAACGATTGATTATTTTGAAAAGTTTTAAAAACCAATTACCCGTTTCTCATAGTGGTTTCTTCTTTCCATATTATACAGCATGTCTTCTCGTCAAAACCGCTCGCGATCTAGAAGCTCTGGCCGCAAGATTGCTGCTATAGTGGCACGTGAAGTTGCTGCGGTTATCCCAACACTGCTTACCCATTTGAACCAAGGCAACAACACCGTTCAAAATCAAGCCGTACAAAACCCAACTGCACCAAACCCTCCACGAGCTTGTACCTACAAGCATTTCAATTCTTGCAATCCCACTAAGTTTAGCGGGACCGAAGGTGCCACTGGTCTTTTACAGTGGTTTGAGAGTATCGAGAACACTTTCCTTAATAGTGAGTGCCCCGAGAATCTCAAGGTTCGTTATGCTACAAGTGTTCTTCAAAAGAGAGCACTCACTTGGTGGAACGGTGAGAAACGAAACCGTAGAACTGATGCAGCATTAGCATTGACGTGGGATGAAGTTAAGGAGCTCATGACTCGGGAATTCTGTCCGAGAAATGAAATTAAGAAATTGGAAGCTGAGTTTTGGGACTTAACTCAAGAAAGCGGAGAAAATCTAGCTTATACCAACCGATTTCATGAACTGAGTCTACTTGTTCCTCATCTGGTTACTCCTTTAACTCGGGCTATCGAGAAATACATCGGTGGTCTACCCATGCAAATTCAAGACACGGTGTGGGGTAGGAATCCTGCAACCTTGGAAGATACCATCCGTTAGCTGCTCAGCTAACTGACAATCATGTCAAGGCTGGAACCCTGACTAGGAAGGGTGCTAAGAGGGTGCCCGGGAAACCCTCAGCTGAAACCCCTAAGGAGGAAAAACCTGAACCTTCTCAAAACAGAAGAGGAATGCTAAATCCCAAAACTTTGCTGTGATTACCCCTGCTGTGCCAATTAATCAAGTCCCTCCAACTCGTCAACCAACAGTAAACGACCAACCACCGATGAAAAAGCCATACACCGGACCCCATCCACTGTGTACACATCTGCAATTACCATCATCCCCGCTAACACTCAGTGTCGTCAATGCACGAACTGTGGTCGTTTGGGTCATACATTCAACGTGTGCAGGAGTGCTGCTAAAGCTCCGACCAATGCACCAGTTCACCAACATCCTCCTGCAATTACCCAGGGCCGTGCATGCTATCAATGTGGTGATCCGAACCATTTTCGCAATCGATGCCCTCAACTTGTCATCCCAGTTCCTACGGCTCAAGGACGTGCTTTCAACATTATGCTCAACAAGCTCAAGCCACCAATGATGTGGTGTTGATATTCCAATCAAAAAAAAAAAAAAAACCTAAGATTCCTCTTGTTGAAAATCATGGGCGTGAACCGACAAAATTCATAAGATCCATGAAACTTGTCGCTGCTAGAAATCGTCAAAAGCATTATGCTGACAAAAGACGTAAGCCCATGGAATACAATGTCGGTGATCTCGTACTTCTTAAGGGGTGTCACCATGGAAGGGGTGATTCGCTTTGGAAAGAAAGGAAGCTAACATCTCGTTACGTGGGTCCATTCAAAGTGCTCGAGCGAATTGGGAAGTGGCCTACAAGCTTGAACTACCCCAAGAGCTCAGCAAATTACATTCAATGTTTCATGTTTCAAATCTCAAGAAGTGTTTTGCCGACGAAAATCTCCACATTCCACTCGACGAAGTCCAGACTGATAAATTTATGCACTTTATTGAGAACCCTGTGGAAATTATGGACGGGAAGTTAAACAACTTAACATAGTCGAATATCCATTGTCAAAACCGCTGGGAATCTAAACGTGGCCCAGAATTCATCTGGGAACGTGAGGATCAGATGAAAACCCAGTATCCTTATCTTTCTGTTTCAGTCTCCTCGTGAACAAATTTCGGGACGAAATTTCCTAAAGCAGGGGAGACTGTAACATCGCGTACTTCAGGATATATATATATATATATATATATATATATACACACACTATATATTAATTTTGTTAAAATTACAACAATCATAATAATAATTATAAATAATAATAATATAATAATAATAATAATAATAATAATAATAATAATGAAAATAATAACAAAAATAATGATAATAATCCAGGGGGCATTGTGTAAATTATTAAACTTAAAAATCAAGTTTTTAAACCAAATATATCAAAGATTAAACCACAGGGGCCATTTTGTAAAATTTTTAAAACCCAACCCATTCCCCCGTCGACCCCCGTTTTTCCGGCGACTCGCCGGCGAGATTCCGGCCAAACTCCGGCGAAGCCGAAAACAACAAAATTTCATCATTTCAACTCGCAAAACCGGTCCTAATACCCTCGTGGACTAGATTCGAACCTAAGGCAACAATAAAACACCATTAATCGTCGGTAAAAATCGGATCCGAAGCTTCACATCGAAACCACAAAATTCCCGACCAAAATCAATCAATTAATCTGATTTGAACCCCACAATCACACCGAAAGTTTCTTGGATCCAATTTGTATTGAATTCCAACACAAAAACGTGTTGAATTAGTCAAACAAACGGCTAAAAATTCTCACTTTTTCTTGGATTCGTTACAGCTTGATAATGCACTCAAACAACCACAATAAACAAATTAAAGCTACCACAACGGTCATTTTACACACCTAATCGAACTCGAGTGCCAATTTTACCAAAAACAAACACAAACACTGAAATCACTCATCATCTTCATCGCGACCTGCAACTCGATTGATAGCCAACCTCCAATCAATTTTATCGAAATTGATAAGGGCTATTGTTCTTTATCATCATCCAAAGCTGTCTACCAGTTTAATTTGAGTTTAGAGATCATTAGCACTCGATTCAAGTTCATACGTGGTCGCGACCTGTTTCTTCATCAGGTTTATACTCAAACCGATATCATACATGAAATTGAACACACACATACATTCGGTTTCTCATGGGGAACAAAAGCCCCATGATTGCAGAAGCTATCAAGATCAATTTCGAGTCAATTTGGTTCGGATTCGATCTAGGGCTCGAATGGGAATAGGGGGTTTTGGTTAAATTGGTTTAAAAGAATTTGAAGCCGGATCCTTTCGCGGCTGTATGCCTGTTCCACTGGTCCCTGCGCTTCATTTCAAACAGGAGGTCCCGGGTTCGACCCCGGGCCACCTCAACCATTTTTTTTGGGGCTTTTTAAGCCTCTAAAAATTATAAAAAAAATTTTAAAAATTATAAAAATGTTTTTACAAACATTAAAATTTTAAAACCACTTAATTACTTTCTGAAATTTATTTTTATATTTATCCATTTATTTTATTTGTTTTAAATAAATAAAATAACTATTATTTCTTTCTACCAATTAATAATTAGTGTATAATACACAATTACACGATAAAAAAAATTGAACCCAATATATATATATGTTATATATTATTCAATTACCGAAACAACTGTTATTTGAATAAATTACATTTTGCACGAAGCTGTTTTAACTTGTTACACAACCCGTCTATGACAACCCTACTGTTTTTCCTCTGTAACGTTACCATCACCGGAGCTTTACCACCACCGGCCACCGGGCCGCATTGCTCACCGGACAAAGGTCCGACATCAACCGGAGCTTCACCGGAGAACCACCGGCAGCACCATAGCAGCAGGTTCCCATCTGCGATTTTGAACACACAACGCCGTTAGCCGACCGGATCTGCGATTTTGAACACACACTTCACCGGATCTGTTAGCAACGACAGTTTGAACACACACTTCACCGGATCTGCGATTTTGAAAAGCTCTCTCTCTCTCCCTCTCACCGGATCTCTCCCTCACCGATCGTCGATCTCGGACATCCGGCACTTCACCGTTGTTCTAGCGGCTGTGTTAGCAACCTCTCGCAAACAGCTCTCTCTCTCCCCTCTCACCGGATCTGTCTTCACCGTTGTCCTTGCGGATCTGTCTCTCGCCGCAGCCCGCTCTCTCTCTCTCACAGCCTCCCCACAGCCAGTCACCAACACCACCACCACCACGACCGCCTACCGCAGCCACAACCCACACCCTTCGCAGCCGCAGCCGACGCCCACCTGCCGCTGTTAAACCATCTGCCACCACCAACCATTACCACTTACCCGTAGACCAGCAGACCCCAAGCCGACGCCAGCGACCTGCCATCGCGAAGCCGGCACGAAATCTTTTGGTGAGCTCGTTCCATCTCTGGGTTTCATATATGCTTTTAGTCTTCTGTGGTTTGTGCCTAATTGATTAGTTGTATAATTGTTAGTTATTATAACTTGCTGGTTTGCTGTATAATTGTTAGTTGTGATTTCTGTTGCTCCTTATAGGTTTACTGGTGCATCACTTGTGTGATCTGTTTTCTGGTGCATCACTTGTGTGATATAATTCTTGTCTAATTGATTAGTGGTTAAAACTTGCTGATTAGTTGTATAATTGTTAGTGTTTTGATATTAATTGCTGAGTAAGCTGTATATTGTTGGTCGAGTTGGTGTGTTGAGCATCTGTGGGCTGTTGTCCTTATTTCTGGTCAATCTTAGAACTGTTCTCTACATAGGTTTCATTGGCTTATTTGAAGCTATACTCAGGTTAGTGTGTCATTGTGTGAAGTGGTGATCATTGTTGCTATTTTTTGATTAAGTTCTGGCCAATCGTGTACTGCTGAACGCGTGTGACGGATTGCTTTTGATTGTGCTTCACTTCTGCTATAATTCTTTTTTAGGGGTTGTTCTAGTGGACTCTGTCAGGTAATATAGACAGCAGGTGTCATTATGCTGCCCCGAGATCATGTTCGGTGACGAGAGGTACGAATACAAGGAAAAAGGATTTTAGATTAAGAGTGGCATCGTGGAATGTAGGAACACTTACTAGTAAGTTATTAGAGATAATAGATGTGTTAAGGAGCCGTAGGGTTCAGATAGCATGCATCCAGGAGACTAGATGGCGGGGTGGGAGGGCAAAGGAGTGTAATGGGTATAAACTATGGTATTCAGGGTCAGATGGAACAAAAAATGGAGTAGGTGTTTTAGTTGCTAAAGAACTTCAGGATAATGTAGTGGAGGTTAGAAGAATCGATGATAGACTTATGTTGTTAAGGATAGTAATAGGAGACGAAGTAGTGGCTGTAATTAGTGCGTATGCACCGCAAGTAGGATTAGGGGATACGGAAAGAAAGAAGTTCTGGGAGAGCTTAGATCACGTTATGGGAGACATACCTCGAGAAGAAAAAATATTCATAGGAGGAGATTTTAATGGGCATATAGGTAAGGACAACGATCTTTTCCGTCGGTGCATGGAGGCTTTGGGTATGGTCTGAGAAATGACGTCGGTAGGGAGCTCCTTGACTTTGCATTAGCGCATGAACTAAGCATCATAAATTCGTTTTTCAAGAAAAGAGAATCGCATCTAATTACGTTTAGCAGCGGCGGGAGACACACACAGATAGATTATTTGCTGATGAGGAGAGAAGATCGTAGCTCGTGGAAGGACTGCAAGACAATACCGGGACAGACAGTAGTCACTCAACATCACATTTTGGTGGCAGATCTACGACTGAAGAGAGCAATTGTCCAACCAACTAAGAGAAGTAGACCTACGATCCGATGGGGACAACTCAAAGACGAAAAGATTACCATCTTTAGAGATAAAATCATACCAATGAACCTGAGTGGGCCACAGGAAGATGCCAACCAAAAGTGGGAGGCTATGGCAACTAGAGTCATTCAAGCAGCTAAAGAAACGCTTGGGACTACAACAAATAGGAAAATCGGTCATAAGGAATCCTGGTGGTGGAACGAAGTTGTACAGGAGAGGATAAGAATTAAACAACAAAGTTTTAGAGAGCTTTTACGCTGTAATAATGAGGAAGAACGAGCAGAGCTAAAAGATAAATACAAAGAGGCTAAACGAGAGGCGAAAAAGTCTGTGGCAGAGGCAAAGAACACAGCATACGAGAGGATGTATAAGCGATTAGAGACGAAAGAGGGTGAACATGACATGTTTAAGATCGCCAAGGCAAGGGAAAGTAGCAGACAGGACTTGAGATTGGTGAAGTTTATAAAGGCCGCGGATGGAAAGGTCTTGGTGAGGGAGAAAGACATCAAGGGGAGATGGAAAACGTATTTCGATAACCTTTTCAACATAACGAACAGTAACCAACAAACGGATATCGATGAAACAAATCAAACGTTGCAACAAAACAAGTGTTATTGTAGAAGCATCACAGTCGATGAAGTCAAGAGAGCTTTGAAGAAAATGGGAAGGGCTAAGGCGGTGGGGCCAGACAACATCCCGATAGAAGTGTGGAAGTGCCTTGGGGATGAGGGCATACAATGGCTAACGGACTTATTCAATACCATCTTTAAGACAGGAAAGATGCCAGAGCAGTGGAGAAGCAGTGTCATAGTCCCCATATATAAGAAAAAGGGAGATGTCCAATGTTGCGCAAATTACAGGGGAATAAAGCTATTGAGCCACACGATGAAGCTATGGGAAAGAATTGTTGACACGAGAATTAGACGAGAAACTCAGATAGCGGTAAACCAATTTGGATTTATGCCAGGACGCTCTACAACAGAAGCTATACACGTCATAAGGAGGATGATGGAGAAATATAGAGAAAAGAAAAGAGACCTACATATGGTATTCATTGACCTAGAAAAAGCCTATGACAGTGTGCCGCGGAAACTCATCTGGGAAAGTCTACGACTTAGAAAGGTACTAGAGAGGTATATCAAAATAATAAAGGATATGTATGAAGGGGCAAAAACGTGTGTACGAGCACCTGTCGGAGACACAGACTACTTCCCGGTGGAAGTAGGACTCCATCAAGGATCGGCATTGAGCCCATTCATCTTCACAGTAGTGTTGGACGAGATTACCAAGTCTATACAAGAGCCAGTCCCATGGTGTATGCTATTTGCGGATGATATCGTCTTAATATCAGAATCTAAGACGGTGCTTAACGAGAGATTAGAACAGTGGAGAGCAGCACTAGAACGCAGGGGCTTAAGGATAAGTCGCTCTAAAACAGAATACATGCATTGTAACTTTAGTGGTGAGGCCGAGGAGGACACCCAAATCAGTATCCAGGGAATGGCGGTCCCCCGGACATCTAGGTTCAAATACCTTGGCTCGTACGTACAGGAAGATGGAGAGATACACAGCGATGTAGCACACCGTGTACAATCAGGATGGTGCAAGTGGAGAGCAGCATCAGGGATTTTGTGCGATAAGAGGTTCCCAGCCAAACTAAAGGGAAAACTATACAGAGTGGCAGTACGTCCAGCTATGTTATACGGCACAGACTGTTGGGCCATAAAGAAATCGCACGAGAGACAAATAGAGGTCGCAGAAATGCGAATGCTGAGGTGGATGTGTGGACATACAAGATTGGATCGGATAAGAAACGACGTCTTTCGCCAGAGGCTAGAGGTGGCTTCTATCACAGAAAAAATAAGAGAGGGAAGATTAAGATGGTTTGGGCACGTGAAGAGGAGAACGATGGCAGCACCTGTCCGAGCAGTAGAGAACATCAGCTTAGAGGGTAGGAGGAGTAGAGGTAGACCTAGGTTGACTTGGGACGAGGTTATTAGGAGGGATATGATAGACTTGCATCTTTCTGAGAACATGATCGAGGATAGAAGTGAGTGGAGGCGTAGAATTAAAATCAAGGACTTTTAGTGGGTTTTGTGGGTGGGAAGGGTATACGGTAATATATGGCCGGACCACACGCGCTAGGTGTAGTTTTCCTCATATACCCTCTTTCGGTGTTACATGCCGTTTTTATTACGATTGTTATTGTTATTGACTGTGTTATATCTTTGTGTGATATATATCTTTGTGATACATATCTTTGTGCTGTATGCTTTATCTAATTCTTTATGTGATATATATCTGTGTGTTGTATGCTTTGTATTATGATTGTTATTGTTATTGACTTTGTTAACGAGTCGGGGGTCTCTTCGGTAGCGGTCTCTCTATCTTTCTAGATAGAGGAAAGACATGCCACCATATACCCCTCCCAGACCCTGCTCTCGAGCGGGATACACTGGGTATGTTTGTTTGTTTGTATACAATTTATAACTCGTGTATATAATTAACATACAATATATAGTTATGTTTACTTATGTATAAATGTGCTATATACATATAATCATGTAAATAATTATACATATAATTATATATAATTACTTGATTATATATAATTATGAATATAAATATATATATACAATTTATTAATAAATTGTATAAAATATAACTTACACGTATAAATTTTTATTAAAATTCTTGACATAATCACTTTCAATAAATTCGTTTATTTCAAGACATTTCAAACCAAATAAAATTTATCAATTTAAACTACCATGGAAAATCCTAATACATTCCCGAATTCCAAATCGTTATTATTCTAACTCGAGACACCGTTCCTTAGGTTAATCATAAGGAAATCGTGGGTGTCTAATCTATCGCGTACAAATTCAAATCTCATCAATCAAGTGAGTATTCATATCCTCTTTTTATATCATTTCCTATTTGGGGGAAATCATATGATACAATATATTCTATCATGATATTCTATTGTTATTTCATTTTAAATTCAATTCAAGACAGGTTATGTTATTACTTGCAATTATGTGAGCATACTGTGATAAACTGGACGACAGTAAAACCCTAATTCAATCAATCAATCAATCCTGGCAACAATGTAGATCTACTGGTTTGGATAACCCACCCCATATGGCTTACGAGTGGTGATTGTGCCAGAGGCAATTAGTCAATCTATGGTGTTTATGTGGAGTCAATTATATGCAAGTGTCAAGTCAAGGGGTTTATATTGTGTCGGTTTATCTATATGCTTCGCGGTTGCCATATAAGTCTTGATATTACCTCGTGAATTAAATTACAATCGATGGATCAATCAATCAATCTATATGTATATTCAAAACTGTGATTACTCACCAGCTAACTCGTTAGCTGACTTTATTTCTCACATGATTTCAGGTTAAGCAAACTAGTGGACTTCTACTTGATCATATAAGACCTGGACTTAGTCAAAACAAAAGACAATTATTATTTGTGACTTTAACTGTTGTATTTGTATCTGTTAAATTCATGTTATCCTGTAATCTGATTTTAATATTATTTCCACTATTAGACAATCATGTGTTATGAACAATCAATCATTCCCTCGTCCGCTCCGATGATTCCGCCGTCGGTCGGGGTGTGACAGGGGTGGAAGCCACAACTTGTGATCATAAAAGTGGACAACAAATCAGCCATGGAACTAGCCAAAAACTTAGTGTTCCATGGCCGCAGCAAGCACATCGATACAAGGTTCCACTTCATTCGGGAATGTGTGGAACGGGAAGAAGTGAAGGTTGAACATGTATCCGGTAAGATTCAAAAGGCTGATATATTAACAAAGGCACTACCGAGAGTCCGATTCAAGGAGATGAAGACACTACTTGGTGTAGAAGACTTCACCGACACCCGATTAGAATTAGAGGGGTGATTGTTGGATCGGTAATTCCATTCGGTTCACGAGTCATGTGAATTGGATAAGAAGTCACAAGTTGGTGATAATTGCAACGTGATAATTATCTCTTTAATCTAAAGTTGTAGATAAGGAGAAGTTTAAAATTTAAATTTAAGATAGTCTAGTCTTGTGATAAGGTTAATTAAGATGAATTAACTCTATAAATACCCAACCATGTTTGGGTTATGGGTATGAGTTCTTGTAATCAGTTTTGAGGTGGGTTTCTGATTATAATAAACGTTTACATTGCTTGAATCGTTGCGTAGTTGTTTCTTGGCTTTGATTGCTAACATAAATCAAACCCAACCCGACCCAAAAGAAATCCTAGCACTGAAAAAAGTGATCCTAATAGAATTTTTTTGTTTTCGCTGCTTATAATAACTATGAAAAATGTTAAAAGATATTAAATTTAATTTTAAAACAAGTATAACCTTAAGGATTATGCGTTTATTTCTTAAAAGGTTGTGTATCACACATAGATAACATCATAGATCCCCTCACTAGAAAAAAATTTTCAAACAATGAAACCGCAGAAATTTTATTTATTCCAAATCTTTCGTCGAATAGTATTGTAAATTATGGTGTCCCTTGTGTACGTTGTTTTTAAGTTATCACACTTTTGGGTCCAATAGGTTTAGTGGTGGTGTCCAAAAGGGACTAAAATTCCGAGGATGTAAAATTAATTTCATATTTAATAGCGCATAAAAAACCCTTAGGAAGAATAACATGAAAATACATATACCAAAAAACAAAAATGTGACCAAAATCGTAGTTAATTTGGACTTTGAATAGTCTCTGCACTTCATGTGACCCATAATATTGCTTCAAGGGGAAGTGGTCTTTTGTGGTACCATCAACCATGATCGATTGAATTATCAAAATAGAGGGGTGTTTCTTTTTTCCGGCACTCATACTATCTTTCTCATCCATTTTTTTATTTATATTATAAACATTATTATTTTTCTTTATTTTAATTAAATAATATTTATTATATTAAATATTTATGAGTGTTTATACCGTGTTTATTTAAATATAAAAAAACACGATACAACTACTATAAAATTTATATATCTTTCAATCGCAACCAACTTATAAACATCTACAATATAAGAAACTACTCTGAATGCTCTAAGTATATTGCCAATATTTCACGTACTAACTAGCAAATATTGCCGGTAGATATTTGCTTTGATTTACCAAGAAATTTCCTATGTATATTTAAAGCATAGTTTAGTGTATTCTCCTGATGAAATTATACAATAGTTTAGTATTATGTTGGTGAATACACTATGTGGATATATTTTGTTGGTTTATGCATGTTCGTTGTTTTTGATAATTTTTTTAACTGTTTTTTCTTCTCGTTTTGATTTGTTATTGTCCGATTTTTTCTCTTTATTTATTTTCGTTCGGCCTGGATCCAAATTTTTCTTAGCAATCTTCTTATTTGTAACAAGTTTAATTTCAGCACCCATTATTATACACGGTTGAATAAATATTTTAAATCAGTAGTTATTTATTAATATTAAAAACTAAAAAATATTTTTTAGAGATAAATATTATTGAAGTTACGTATAATAGTAAATTCAGGTAATAAAACAATAATATTTTTTAATTTTCATCTTTAAAAAACTTTTGCTATAAAATTTATTTTTTTTGAACTCTCAAAAAATTTAACTTTTTTTAAACAATGTCATTTTTTAAAAGTCCTTGGCATAACTTTGTTTTAAAAAAATAACATTTATGATATTAAGAAACATGTTTTTAAATTATCAAAAAAATTATTTCATAGCTAGAAAAGTATATAAATAATATAATTAGCATGTCATAGGGCCTAGTTGAAATGAATAAGTACCATGTGACATATAAATATTTTGCTTTACTAGATTAAATTCAAAAGTGTGTAGAGAAGATACTTAAAAGTTAAAACTAACCAACAAAACATACAACGATTGACCCCTGTTGTTCTTCTCGATTTCAACTATACATTAAGATTTAATAATAAATCAAATTGTGTATCTTATAAAAATGCTTATAGTCTTAAAAATAAAAAAAGACCCATTAGCGTTTTGTCAATCAACGTCTAATCTAAGATTGTCCGAAAACAAAAAGGAGATCGTTGGTGGTATTTTCTTCTACCGTTACATTAGCGGAATTTTTTTTTATCATTTTTCTCGAGTTTCATTTCTCTTTCTCTTTTCTCGAATGACACATCATCATTAATTTATTTTATTTCTCTTATAGATTTAACTTAATATTAAAATAGAATAAAATTAAAAACAAATCTTCATTGTTTAAAAATTTAAAAAAAAAACTTAAAAAGAAGTCATTTCTAACGTTTTGCTACTTCATGCTTCTCTTGTAGCATCACTTTCGACATCGAACCCGTTTAATCCAGGTGGTCATTAAGTATGAATTCTACGTCTACTTGTTTTTTTTGTTCGTCCAAAACTTGTTGTTTCCTTGACATTTTTGTTGTTTTCGTACCGATTCAACCTGCATAAATTGGTCCTCCTGTAGAAGGATGAACTTCTTGTCTAGGAGTCAGGTTCTTTCCTCAGCTTCGGTTCGGCTAACGGCGTTGAAGTTCTCGATCTTGTTTAGAAATTCTTCTTGCAAGGTCAATGGTATGGCCGATCTCTTCCCTTTCTTACTTTGTCTTTCAGGCTCATCATTGACATATTGTATATCATCTACATTCTCATTCTCATTGTTATAGCCGATGACATTTGCTTTCGAAAATTGAGCTTTCGAAGACGTGGTATAATGACTAGATTCATTTGTTTTTAATTTTTTTGTAACTTGTAAATCACTACAAATTGGAGGAATTTTGGCCCACAACGGGTGATGGCGAACAATTTCCCATGCCCGCATGTGTGTGGATCCTTTATTACTGACACGTTGCTTGTAGTCGATGGTTGCGTTTCTTATAACAACTTCCTCACTCTATCATCACTACTCTAACCTCAAAATATATAGTGTTGTGAGGGTTGCTCGAATTGTTGGAATGAAGATTGTTGTCAAAACGGAAATTGTTTGTATTGTTTGTAGTAGCCTAGTAGGGCTGTTGGAATTCTCGTCGGTATCCTAAAGTGTAAAATGTGTTACGTTGTGGTGACAGTTGTTGGTTTTTTAGTCTAGCTTGCAAAATTGTTGAGATTTTTTGTCGGCTCAAGAAGTTCCTCCAATGGTGTTATTTAGGTTTAGATGAGTAGTTTGGTAATTTCTGAATAATTAAGTGTTGAACCAATAAAATGTTTGAATTATTAAGTGTTGAACCATTAGACCTTTTAATTATTCAGCATTAGTATAATAGTTAACCATTCAGAGGCAAATATCTAAACCATTCAGACATTTGTTCCTAAAATAAGAAGTAAGAACCATTCAGACATCTGAACCATTAATAGGCTGATTCAAATGCTGTCAAAACAGCCCCTTAGTAAGGAGTAGGATTTAGTAGAGAGTAGAAGAGATTGTAGAACGGTTCCGCTATAAACGGATTCATAACAGGGGGTGGTGTTATCAGGAATTACCAAGGTCAGGCGATTTTTTCGGGTTCGCCGGTTATTGAAGGAAAACATTCTGGTATTGCGAGACTGGTTTCCCAGCGAGACTGGTTTCCCGGTAAGGATAACTTTTCCATGACCTTTTCTCTAGGTCAACTACAAATGACCTTATTTATGGATTTGTAATAGAAACTGTAAGTCTAACATTACTTTTAATTAAATCATATTATCATATCATGAAAAGTAAGATATTTATCATTAAATGGATTAGAAGAATCGTATTATCCTAGTCTCAACCAATTGAAAACACTATTTATTCTCATTTCCACTTAAACGGTTAACAGGAGTATGCATTGGTAATTAACAATGTAAATACAGTTGACTTTTTGCTATTGCAATTTCAATTATGATTAGACAATTAACAATTTCCACACAAAAAAAAGACAATATTGAGACATAATCCCCTCTATATCTCTCTATACATACATATAGATAGATGGAGAGAGATATAGACAACAGCATGTCTCAATAGTAAAAATAAGTGTTTGTATAACACAACTCTTTTTATCAATGTTGTTAGGACCGGATCAGACCGGCCGGTCCAACCGTTGTGATTCGTTTTGAAGTGGTCACCTAGCCGGTTTAGTCCGCTGTGATTCGTTTTGAAGTGGTCGAATCGGCCGGTTCGGTGGTCGGATCGGGAAACCGGACCGATTCAGACCGGAAATTGTTTTTTTATGGCTAAAAACAGGATGTTGAACTATAAATTAGTGTGTTAGATATACAAATATAGTTAAGTTTTATATATAACTATAAAATACATATATAAATCATATATAAATTACTTATATTTGATTATATATATAACTATATATAATATACTTTAATATATAATTATGACGTCATCCGATTCTTAAACTCGGTCCGACCGGTCCGACCACCAAACCAGTAAGGCGTCCGGTTCGGCGTCCGATGCGGTTCTGAAAACATTGCTTTTTATTATTGCGATTTATGTTGACTTTTGACTTTTGCTAAGACAATTTCCACATCAACAATAAACAGCATACGCAATGGTAATTTCAATTAGGATTACAACAATTAATCAATAACAGCGTATGCAACCTCATGTCATTATCACTCCATAAGAATTTGATAGTTGTGTGAGCTATAGTACAAAGGTAAACCAGATACTTAGCTCACATAATGATAGGAACTGAAATTTGATTAACTAAGACACGAAATTACAAGATAGTCGGCCTGATTCGAGAGGGCTAGTCTCCGATTACAAGGAGTAAGTACCTTAATCTTGATAAACAAAACACACATAAAAAACCTAAGAAAATGCAGGAACATAATACTTAAACTAAAAGCAGTGGGAACAGTTACAAATCTGCAGCCCCACTCCCTAAATTCGTGGGTCACCCCCACCTCCCAAATTTTCGAATGTTTTCCCACCATTCACTTTCCCTCCAATTAACAGCTGACCCAACCCGGATTGACCCGTCAGCGGGTTCGTATCAATACATCCGGCCCGGAAAATCGACTTGTCCTCAAGTCGAAAGAAAGGGAATTATTGTGCCAAGCAATAAGCCATTCGATTGGAGGCTGATGGACAATTTCCCTGTGTTTGAAAGCTTCAAAAGATCCGACCAAATCAGCTTTCAATGCCTCTTGAGCTACAGCCACAGCACTACTTTGAAACCTCAAATCTGTTTTGAATTCTAGAGGGGCTGTTGTTGCCAGTTGCTTCTGCAGAGCTTTACCACCGGTCGATTTGTAAGTAGTTTGTATGGCAAGAGCCATATTCCTAGGATATAGACTCACAATCAATTGTGAGCGCCAAACCTTTTGAATCTGAAATTTTGGATAGGCCCAAGGCGCCAATTGTACATCATCCAAAGCATGTTCTAAACAATCATCAGTATCACTAGAATTGCTGCTGGTAGGTTCATCCTCAAGTTCCATGTCATCCATCCAAGCCTCCTTGATTTCTGCAACATCACTCTTCAATTGTGACACTATGAACTCGATTCGGGATGCAATTACGGCTAATTGGGCAGCAACAAGGTCAGGGTGAGTGCTGCTGCCTTCAAGATTTCTCCGGGTAGATGATGCCATCGATATTTTCCCGGCAATGGAACCAAATGATAGGAACTGAAATTTCGATTAACTAAGACACGAAATTACAAGATAGTCGGCCTGATTCGAGAGGGCTAGTCTCCGATTACAAGGAGTAAATACCTTAATTTTGATAAACAAAACACACATAAAAAACCTAAGAAAATGCAGGAACACAATACTTAAACTAAAAGCAGTGGGAACCGTTACAAATCTGCAGCCCTACTCCCTAAATTCGTGGGTCACCCCCCACCTCCCAAATTTTCGAATGTTTTCCACCATTCACTTTCCCTCCACCCGGATCCCTCCAATTAACAGCTGACCCAACCCGGTTTGACCCATCAGTGGGTTCGTATCACATAACTATCAAGATTCTTATGTCTTTGTTATATAAACTACGTATCTATTTTTCACGTCACCTAATTGATAATGTGACAACATTGAAGCAATAATTTAGCATTCGATCATGTGTTTCATCTAATTGAACGTTTCGAGATTAGCTTAAACATCTCAAGAGACATGGTTTTATAGTAGACTCTCAAAGAGGTTAATTTATATCATCTAAATGAATAAATGATATAATAGTAGCCTATAAGTTACTAAATCATTGGACACCACCAAGTTTCATCCTAAAGTATTTGTGGGCCTATCTTCAAAGCTGTTTGGGCCTCCAAGCCCGAACAACAAAAGTAAAACCACTTCCACAGTAGACTTTTGAGGTTGTATACTCGTGTGCAGCGGTTTGGGCCATGCTTACAACCTGAGGACAAGAGTGATCACTTGTGTCTCCTAAACCAAGCTGACCATGCTCACCCCATCCCCATGTCATTATCACTCCATTTTCTGCACAACATTTAAGGTACACTACATTATCCCCAAGTTGACCCAACCCTTCACAGACCCCGCACATACAGGAGCTTTGTAAGCACCAGATTTGCCCGTTTTTAATTGGAATAAAACGTAGTTTTCATAATCATATTTATAAAACGTTTCATCCATAGAACTTGAGTGAATAGTGAAATGATATAGCTTTCGTTTTCATATATATTGTATTCATTTTTTATGGTGGTTAAAATGGGAAAGTAGGCCAACCCGTTTCAGCCCACACCTATAGTTACCCCAATTTGACATCAACCTGTTTTGTCCCGTTATCCAACCCGCAAGACCAATCCATCTTGCCAACCAAAATGCTTGCCTGTGGTGAGAACAGAGTGCTCTGATCCTGATGCAACTCCCACAACTTTTATCCTATCTAGCCCAGGAATTTTCTTTACTTGGTCTTTGGATAAATCATCTACAAATTAAACCAATATTGTTAGATAATCAAACACAGTAGACAATAATATGAAATCTAAGAAGTTGAATAATTTGATATTCGGTTAAATCATCTGCAAATCAAGAATATTTCTTGAATTTCGTAGCAGTATATCATTGATGAAGACCAAAGGCGGTCTATAATCAATAATGAACATCAAAAGAGTAACGTTATAATAGTTGCATAACATATCATATTGGTTTAAATTTACTCATTATATAAACTCATGGTATTGATTTAGATACAAGATACTTTAAATTGTCTTCATCTTTCTAAAACTAATTGCCTGATCAAGGGCTGAATTTTTTCACCATACTCTGTCTTGAAGGTAGAGGATTTGACTTGATAAATAATTGACAACCACTTGGATCAGCTAAGTTTAAAGAGTCAATAAAGGAAAAAATTCAAGAACTCAAAGATTAACAACTTAAATCAAGAATTCACTATATCATTAGTAGAGTCAAGATGATACATACGAATGGCCGAAATCTCCTTCTGAGGATTGCTAAGAACCACATGATGGCTGCCCCCAAGCTCAAGAACATCCCCTTCATCTGTGCACAAAAGCCAATAATTTTAGTTTTTGGTGGAATCATCATGCAACAGCCTCTAATCTGTAACACTTGAGTTACAGTATATTTCTAAAATCAAACTTGTACCTGTTAAACCTAATGCATGATTCCACCCCAAGGCAACCTGCTTAAATGAGACATGTGAAATCACACGATCGGGACAGCACACATCTGAATTCCCATCGAACCCTCTTCCCCAAGTGTACAAATGCCCATCAGCTAGATAAAATAACAAAAGATAGGATTAGGTGAAAACTTTTATGAACCAAGATTTGATCAACAAAGAACTACTCGCATACAAGATAACACTGCACTGTGATCTCCATTTGCACTGATACTACTAACATCGACCTCCTGCAATCCTGAAACACTCTGTGGAAGGCTTACAGATTTGACTTTTTCTTTAGATATTCCTAGTTGACCACGCTTCCCAGATCCAAAACCATATACTTGGTCTCCATGTTCACCTGAACCAATGTAGCCTTAGTATTTTGAATCCAATATCCTAGTTCAATTAAATAACACAAACTATAGAAACAAGGAAACAAAATGAGTGATCTCTTAATTGGTAACATACTAACAACATATTCACAACTAATACGATTCAGTTATTCAATGTGGCTTCACCTTTTAGCAAGGCTAGTGAATGGCGCATCCCACAGGCAATTTGGCAAACATGCCTGGATGCAAAATGTGAGACTTTTATCGGAGAGCTTCGTGACACGTAATCACCCAGCCCAAGCTGACCAAATGACCCATCACCACAAGTAAAAAGTTGCCCACATTCTACAAGCAAACAAACAAAACAAGATTGAAACTAAATCATCTAACACAATGAGAAAGGGACCAAGTGCGAACACACCTGAAACAAAACCTGAGTGGTTCCATCCAGCTGATACATGGGTTACATTGAAGTTATCTAGAACTTCTACTGATTTTGGTTCTAAGTTATTGACCAAACTTCCATGGCCAAGTTGACCAGATGTCCCTCTTCCCCAAGTCAACACCTTTTTGCCTGCAAATTTAAAGAACACCAGCATGAACACAACACATGTACGACTATACACACACACACAGAGAGAAAAGAGTGTGTGTTATCTGTAATACCATGAGTGAGAGCAATGACATGAGCTCCACCACAAGAAAGAAGAGATAATGAAGGGAGAACATGTAGAAGTTGAGGAAGGTGTTCATCTTGAAGTTTGCAAGTTCCTAATTGTCCTTCTGTACCTGCTCCCCAACTCCATACTTCTTGTTTTTCTTCTGTATCTTCCACTCTTTCATTTGCTTCCATTTTTCAACTTATGATCAAGATTGTTGCAAATTGAGAATCTTTGACACTCGGATTATCCCCAAATTGGTATGTGCTTCTCCAGTGCGATTTCACGCAGATTTCTAAAAGAGCTTAATCCAAACTTAACCCACATCAGGTTCTTGGATCAGTTGGATCAATGAATATTAGCATCATTGAGCAAACGTATAAATTTGTTTACAACAGTTATAATCTTCTCTAGTTTAAAATTTTAATCCAAATATGGAATCGAATGATAAAACCCATTTGCAGATTGAGCAATACTGTTCTTCGAATTTCATCCATGAAAACAAACTAACGCAAATTGCGACAGATGTTTGCATATACCGAAGATGATATTAAACCCTAAAACCAGCAATAGAAATATGAATGAATGTATGAGATGATAAAAAGATGGAGAATATGATACCCTGAATCGTGATTGGAAGATCAGAAGTTCGTTTTGGCAGCCTCTTAGTCTCTTACTTTCGTGCATCAATGCTAGTGCTTACTGATGCAGAGGAACAAGACACACGAAGTCACGAACAATAGTCTCAGTTTTGACTTTTTCTAGTCTCCTTTCCAGATTTGACTTTTTTTAGTCAAAAGATTTATTTGCAGAACTTCTTTTCTTTTTTAAGTTTTTAGCATCCTCGACGAGTATATTAAGTTAAAACTTATTTCATTTTCCAGCATTTTTAGTAACAAAAGAATAACATATTTCTTTTGGAAAAATAAAATAAAACTACTAAACAATTAAAAAGTATAATCAAACTTTTAGAAAACCAGTATATTAAGTTAAGAATGCCTAATGAGACAACCAATTTGGTCACTGAGAAGATATTAAAAAAAAAATAAAAAATTATACAGGTTACGGAGAGTCATGAGCAAGGTTAGTCAGTAAAATTAGTTTATATAATAAAATTTGCTAATTAATGGTTGATAACTATTAATAGTTAACTAATAATTTCAAGTTAAGAAGTAACAGAAATGAAAAATTATTTGATTATTAATATAATAAGTTGATGAAGACTAATCATAACTGAAGTCAAAAAAAAAAAAAAAATTGATGATTCGATTAAGCCATAGCATGAAAACCAAACCTTTAATTTGGTTTGATTATAGAACTTGTAACAACAGAATAACCAAATGAATCTCTTCTCGAACCAAACCGATTAGGGAATTCAAAGAGAACCATAAATAGCAAATAGTCAATAAGTTTCCTTTCATGTATAATAATATTAGTTTTCAATGGACAAGGATTGCCAATATATTTTGAGAGAAATTGACAAGTAAGATGGAGATTCCATACTAGCGAGAAGATGCTATAAAATCAAGCCTATTTTATTGGTAGAGGGAGTTGAGGTATATAAGTCCAAAGAGAATACCAATTCTTTTTTTATTCTTTTTCCTCGCATTAGGAGTAGCTGTAAGTTAGCAATTCAGTTGTACTAAGATCGAACATGACAATGAATGTCTATAGCCCTTACTTATTGATGACTGGCCTTCATTCTAAGCTGATTACATTGAATAATTTGGGGGTGCTGGAGGGCTAAGCTTGCTTGCGTTTGGGCTTTTTTGTCATGGTTTGTGTATGACGGTTCTGATTGATCAACAAGCACCTCACACTGCCACACCAACCGCAGCATTTGAATCATTTTGGGGAGGTTTCAAGTTTCAATAGATCAGTTTTCACTTCTTGTTCATCACACTCCTAAGTGCAAATAACCATACCACAGATGAATAAAGCATACATCTCTCCCAATTTAATTAGTTTTCACATTAATCTTATATGTATTAGACCGGACCTAAGAAAAGCCCATACACGAAACGAGTTAATCGTTTAACTAAACCAGTTCGTATGTTTAACCGAAAACCAAAATTAACCTAACTGATCAGTCAACCTTCGAGCATGGCAATACCCACAATTTTCAGGTAAAACCAAACCGAACCACATACATCCCTAACATACATTACATTACACAAATCTTAGATGCACGAATCATCTTACCAACAAATAATTATGTTTAGAATTGGGTATTTCAGCAGCTTACCCTCTTTCTACATTTACAATATATCATCATAAGCAACCATCTCCCTACCACCTCTGGATGACACATTGGAATCATCTCTTCCGCCATTGTTGGTGCTTATGCTACCATCATCCTTCACGTCTCTAGAGTTCACAATTGCAGACCCAAGCTTATTCCCTCTTCCATGTCTGCTTAACGGCAACTCAGGTCTCAACAGCTTCGACGAAGACGAAGACGAAGATGAAGCTTTCTTCACCCCTTCCCTCCATTGGGGCACTGGATCACTTGCCCACATTACTTGCACCTGCAACATCACACCGTTCTTACACTTAACCTCACCCCAAATTCAAATTACAACGAATGATGAAAATGAAGATGCCCTAATTTAAAAATGAAAATGAGATCTGAGATTACTCTGGTGGAATTGACGGTGATGCCGAAGGATGGATCGAGTGCGGCGGCGATGGCGGATTCGGCGGCGTCTCTTGACCGGAAAGTGACGTAAGCAACGCCGTCGGGATCCATTCGTGTGCGGGAAATTGGGCCGTAGATCTCGAATCTGGACTTGAGATCGAGTACGGAGCAGGCGGAGGAGAGGCCGGAGATGACCACGGCGGCGGTGGTGGGGGCGGAGGACGACGGTTGCTCCGGGAAGTGGTCGTCGGAGATGGGTGGATGGGTGGGGTGAGGGCGGCGGCGCTTAGGGTAGTTGTAAGGGGTTTGGCGAGAGAAGTAGGGTTTTTCTCGCTTTCGGCTCATGTTTGTGGTTGGTGCGTGTGGTGTTAGACTCGACCCTATGTGGTTCGTTATGTTAGTTGTTGAAGGATGCTTGGTAACAATCTCGGTTAAACACTTGAAGATCTGGGGTTTTTTTTTTTTTTTTTCAAAGGTATTATAGCCCTGCGGTATCTTGGTGGTGGAATAAGACTTAGTGCCTGTTAGGTCATTGGTTTGAATCTTATAAATGGGGGTTTTCTCATAATTATGAGTTTCCTCCTGAATTGGTGACTTGGTGGTGGAATATGATCGCGTGGTAACACTGGTGGCACGATGATACTCCAGTGATCCGTGAGTGATTCCAATTTAGCCGTTAAAAAAAAAAAAAGATCTGGTTTTTCCTATAATCATTCTTTTTTACTTCTTTTAGATATAATATATAATTTCATTTGTTGCTTTTATTTTATCATTCGTTACTATCTATAATCTTTGAGTGTGTCTAAAAGATATGAAATAATCAATTATATGTTTTGTGACTGAAATATGAAGATAAAGAATGAGATAACTATGATAATAATTATATCTGGTAAATCTCGTATATGTTCAAACTATTAATGATATCTAAGAGTAAGATGTAGGAAAATTTTACCTTTATTGTGTGATGTTAAATAGGTTTGTGGATAAAAATTTAGATGAATGTGATATTTCATAAATTGTAGAGATAAGTATATATGCTATTGTGAGTACTCTTAAACTTCACCTTTGATGCTTCATAAAAGGTTAAGTATTCTTATAAATAGATAGAAGTTATAGTGTTGTTCTCACCCTGCTTCACAAAATTTTTGGTTTTCTTTCCCTAAAACTCATTTATTTATCACATTATTTGGTGTGATAATTTATCCTGAATTAATTAAGTGTTGTCCATCTTATATGTCCTAGATGTTGGTGTTAAAAAAATACATTGCTTGTTTTGATAAAACAAAAAAATCCCTTTAAAATATTAAAATTTTCGCTAAAACAAAAGAATTTTCAAGAGATCATTATTATATATATAAATATATTTTATTTCTCAACATGTTTAAAAAGTAACAAATACTAAGCATGTTGTCACATAAAAACCAATTGTAGGTGTTATCCTACTCTTTTGTATCATAAACTTTTACTAAATATCTCATCTATTCTACCTAACATATTACACCTTTACTAGACCTGGCAAAATGGGCGGGTCGGGTCGGTTAGGTGTCGGGTCAGGATGGGTTCGGGTCAAGACGGGTGCGGGTCATGATGGGTTCAAGTAAGAAACGGGTCAGGATGGGTTCGGGTTAGAATGGGTTCGGGTCAGGATGGGTCGGGTCAAGACGGGTCTCAAACTCACCCGATGGCAATTTTTCATGGGTTCCTCTCCCGATGGCAATTTTTCATCTTCATTTTCTTCAAGAGTTTCATAAATAAAAGGAAATCATAACAAAAGCTACCACCCAATCAAACCATCTCTCAAACTCTCACAATCCGTCCTAACCCGTTATTAAATTTAGTTTATTTGACTTCAGCCCAAAACAACCCGTTGAACATTTTAGGATGGCCCAAAATTACCCACAAGGTTATTTTAAAGACCCATAAGAACCCAAAACTAGATGGGTGGACTGGTTTTGCCGGGCATAACCTTTACTTATATTAAGACAGGCTTGTAACTTGCGTAATTAAAACCAATTCGTTGTTGGAAGAAACAAAGACGTAAGCAAAAGTCCATTCACTTGCGGTTATAGCATACCCCTTTGACAACATAAAGCTACAAGAAATGAGTTTTAAACGTATACTTGATGATTTTATTGAATTATATATATTTTTTTGCACATGATGGCTGTTGTTAAAAAAATATGGAGAATTAGGGAGAGTTAAAAGTTTGTCTTCCCTTTATTTCCAATGATTAAGGTAGCGGAATTAAGAGGGATAGGGCCGAGACGCCATGAGGGTAAGATGGGCTAAGGAGGAAGGTGAGAGATGGTGGCGTGTAGTGGTGGTGTGAGGAGGAGAAATAGAAAAATGAAAAGGTGAATTATTCACTTGCGGTTACCTGCATACTCATTTGACAAGGTACCGTTACAAGAAACAATTAGTAAATGTATACTTGATAAATTTAAAGGGTTGGGGGCAAGATGCCATGAGGGTGAAATGGGCATAGGAGGAAGGTGACAGATTGTGTGAGTAGTGGTGCTGCAAGAGGGGAGATAAAACAAGGATATGGAAACAGGAAATGGGATGGATGTTCGATCATGATCTGATTGGACCCCGGACATGCGTGCCCTCGTGGGCACGTTTCTCTCTGAGTCGGTCTGGTCTAATCGAAGTCACCTGACTCGCATGCGACTGTAGTCGATGGGGACGAGGAGGAACTCGAGACTGGTTACTTTGACTTGTAGTCCCTTATCAAACACAAAGATAAAGTCCATTTTAGATCAATCATGATGTCTCTAACTTCTTGCAGCCGATATTGTACCAATATGTGTTTTTGGAATATGAACACCAAACTTATCACAACTCGCATGAGTAGATAATCAAGAAACTTCAAGCCAACCACAAGCATCAATTTCTCTCGTAATTAGAATGACCTTTGAAATTGATTAATTACACCCTAACAATCTTTTTTATGCTCTGAATAACTTACATGTCGAGTATTGAATCCTATATTTATATAAAAATATGTTTGATCATTAATATTATATACTATATCATAAAGCAACGTAAGTGTTACTACGGACTTTTACGCTTTTAGTTTTTTTTCATAAAGTTCTTTTTTTTAGCATTTGTTTTTCGATGAAAATATTTTTGGTCTCTCTGTTTTCCTATAAAATAAAAAACAATACAAAATTAATTATTTTTAACTCTTATAGTTAAATTATTATTCAAGCGTTATAATCGTGACGAACCGAACCGATTATGAGAGAAAAACATCGGTAACAGCATTGATATTATTTGAACAAGTTTCGTTATTAGTTTTTATGATTTTCGATAAGCCGAGCAGATAACAACCAAACTTATACCACGTAACTCGAGTTAAAAACAATCAACTCTGGCCGTATAGCGTGTGGAAAAATCCTAGTACAAATTAAAATGACGAAACTGGATGAAAAATAAGTTTAAGACCATGTAGGCATTATTTTTTGTGAATGTACCAACAATAAGAGGACTTTCTAACGTTATGTGGTATTAAGATCAAGTGACTAAATTCTTTTTACTAATATACTTTTTTTACTAATATACTTTTTCATCCTAACATACCACACGTACTTGAAGATTGCCCCTATAAAAATCCTATATGTGTTTTAAAACTAATAAATAGTAATATAAAACATAATATAATTGTTTTTTTTTAATAAAAAGTAGAGAATAGAGATGTAACATTCCAAAAAATGACTAACTTAGCTTTTCTCGTGTTTTAATGTTGTGTTCTGACACCCCAGCGTGGTAGGCAAGTGGGCGTTGGGTCCCACATCACACGTGTCTGCTAACTTTGAGGGTAAGTAAATAAATATCAATGGTCCCGTCAACTGTATCCTGGGTCCCACCTCCCCTAAAACAGGACAACTCTACAGAGTAGGACCAGTGATCGGACGCCACGTGGATAATGATATCTAATCAACGGCCCTGCTGGTGGGTCACACGATTGTTACAGATGTGGTGTGGTGTACGTTGTATGATATGGTTGTCACTCGGAACACGAAAACGTCGATTGATTGTACACCGTCCATTGACACGTGTACGGTCCCAAGTTTCTGTAAAAGTTGTACCATCAAAACCATTTTCAATCGTCTAACTATGAGTTCGATCTGTTATGTAAATAAAGAGAGAGGGGAGTTTCAATTTGAGTAAAATATTTAGATTTGAGGCACGGGATTTTTTTTACAATGGGTATCTTAATGAGGAGTTTGGGTGCGGTTTTGGTTGGGAAGCGGATATGTGAATCCGTTTAAAATAACATTTATCATTCGAAATAGGGTCATACATTTACAGTAATCTGTCGATATTTTTAAAATTGTATCGGACTGTGAACGGCCATCTTACCAGTAGACTGGTCGAACTGATCAGACCAAATTAAAAACTCGGATGATGTTATAGTTCTAATATACATATATTAGATTTATAATATATATAATTAAATATAAAAATTTTATATGTATAGTTTATAGTTATGTATAAAAACTAAACAATAATCTTACGTCCAAAACTCTAATTCATAGTTCGAACCATCTGTTAACCTCATTAAAATCTAAAAGACTCAAAAAAATAAAAGAAATTTAAAATTCCAGTCCCACGTGATTCCCAGTCCGACCACTGAACCGGTTCCTTGAAAACAAAACGATTTAAGGTGGATCGGACGGGTCCAACCTCCGAATTCCGTGCCTACTAATTCGATAGGCCAGATCCAAGTCTAAAAACAATGCAATCGATTAAGAGTACAGCACTGATCACGGTGGGTTGTGAGGGTAACGGAAAAATAATATACAGTTAGAGTAATTAAGCTTTCTTTAATGTCAAGGGGTTCAACTCTCTATATAACATGTTTGTGTAAATTAGTTCTAATAAGATTAGGTGGAGTCGAATAGATAAGGTAATATGTAGTGTTCCGAAGAAAAGTAAATCATTGACATGTATATGAGCTGTTAATTATATATGTTTCATATCAGTGTCGTATAAGTGACGTGACATGTTGTGTAAAACAGTATATTTATCATGTAGAACATGAATTGACTGAAATGATAAATTGCAACTTTGTTGGTCAAAGTTTGACTATATGAGTCGTATAACTCTATATGGCTTGTATATTTGTTGTTCATAAAGTGAATAGGATACTAAGATAACCAATCAAAAGACAATATACCTCAAACCGTAATCTTTTTAACATAAAGTAAAATTTAACTATGAGAAATGTCATTTTATTGGTATGTGTCAATATAACAATGTAAAGTTTGTATGAAAAAATATAGAATTATTCTGAATTCTTAAAGAAAAAAAGAGAACTGGATCATCGCACAAGATTTTATTTCAATAAATATTTCAATAACTAAATTAAATATTCACTAAAAACAAAGATGTCAACAAAATGAATAGGGTTCATTAGGCAAAATGTCACTTTCTTTGTTAGAAAACAAATATAAACAAGTAAAGCATTCATAGAACTTGACCTGTTCATATAGAAGGCGCCCTCATTTTCTTCACACCTTTTGTGCTACAATTCAAAACTATGTTGTCATATACCATTAAATAAATAAACTAACCATATATTAATAGTCTATTTTCCAACAATTGTTGTTTATATAGTTTTTATATATGTCTTGATAACGTTGGAATAATTTTTATAAATGTATTACACATACTATAATATTTTCAACAATAGTAACTTTTCTAACACTTTGTTTTCAATCTCTTATTAACACCAAACCATTATAAGTTGTAGGAACTAACACAATAGTCCTAGTTTGTTTCTTTATCTTCAATGTAGCCCCGAATCATTAAAAGTTCAAAATGGGACCGATATGACCTCTAGGTATATTTTCATATGTTAGTAAATTTACTTTGTTTACTTCTAACCTCTTACAATTCATATATTTCAGGTGAGATGTGTTTTATCTGTTCTAAGATATTGATGGGGTCCTATAACTATAAGTTTAGCTTAACTAGTTTCTTATGTTAAAAAATGCAGCTTGGTTGGTGAGTATACAAATAAATTTTATATGATAATTGGATACAAAGTAAAACCCTTTTTATAATAATATGTAAACAAGTTATACATGATCTCTTTCTTGTAATTAAGTTCCAAACGTTCTATACACACACACACAACAAGTTTGAATATTATAGTAAATAAAATGATCATAGTACAAAAATATTCAATTCGATGCAAAAGAAAAAAAAATAAAGTTCATTTCATATCTAAAGGGCTAAGGCTAATGCCACTAAAATATTTCTATTACCACGACTGAACAATGCTATATAACTTATTTGACCAATTTATTTAATACATTTTTGGGTTCAACTTTATTATACACTTACAAGAGAAACTCAATTGAACTAAACAAATAGAACTAAGATATGCCGACACAAGAGGAAAATGTATAAACTCTAACTGTTTTACCTGTGGGGACCATTAGAAAAATCAAAAAATACACTTAAAAGTAAAATTGCATACTCACACAAAGAACATATCTTTCACTCTTCTTCTTAGACATGTTTCTAAACGTCTATATTAAACATATGACTCAATTTTCAATACAAACATTTAAGAAAATGGTTTGATAAGTCATAAGTGATAAGTTGATATACGAGACAACACTATTAGATAATTATATAACTATAAAAACACACATATAATGAGAACATGTATGGTTAAATATGACAAAAGGAGACTTTTTATTGGCACCTATCTCTAAATACAAGGAAAGGATCCTACATAAAGATTGATGAATGCCTAGAAATTCCATGGGATTTAATCACATGTAGTGAGAACTTTTAAGGAAACAACCAAAGGGTTATTGATAGGGTACCCTTTGCTCCAATGAACCCTCAATTAGGTATATTGATCACAAATCTTTCACCAAATGGCAAAAACCAAAGGGTTTTTCTACAATGGGAAATGGGTTACCCTACATAACCCTCAATTGGGAATCTTGATGAGACACCCTTCACCACTAGACAAATTTAAGGCCAAAGCCAAAAGGGTTGATCAGGGTATCCTAAAGAACCTTCATTAGGGTCGATAAACGACTCGTATTCGATCTTTGGACACCTAAGAATGGTCAAAGTATCTTCTTCGTCCTGCGAAAAATCAGACTGGTTTTCAAATACATGCGATGAATCACAAGGCTCTAGAAATGAAGAATGGTTCGCCTCGGGGCTATACGAATCGATTATGTCGCTTTTTGTAGAGACCGAATTCGCATATTCTTGCTTGCATATCACCATTTTTGGTTCATTGCTCCATGTTTGGATTGAAACTGGATTTGGGTTTGTTTCTTGAACACTTGAATCCAATTCTTTTGAGAGGAGTTCATTTGGGATTGATTCTTTTTCCCCAATCTCCTTTTGATGTAACTTTTCTTTTAGCATTTGAACCTAAAGATTAACAAAAAGAAAACTTAAGTTTCTTGAGATAAACACATTACAACTAGATTCTTAAAAAAAACACCAACATAAATTATGGTGATCAGGTGACTGGACCCTCTTAACAGTCCCTTGGTTCGTTCGACATATATGTAGATAATGCAAATATTACCTCTTGTTTCAATTTGTCATTGTGTTTCTGCAAGCAATCAAACTCCAATTTAAGTTTATCATAGCTAGAATTCAGCATCTCATAGTCTTTTTCAAGCTGTTTCGTTTTGCACCTTGCTCGACGATTTTGAAACCAAATTGCAACTTGTCTTGGCTGCAAATCAAGCTCTTTTGCAAGCTTAAGTTTCCTGTCGGGTTCAAGCTTGTTTTCCTCTTTAAAACTCCTTTCAAGCCATTGAACTTGATCAGCAGTCAACCTTCGTTTCTTCTCCGGTTGCCGGAGACCGTTTTCATAGTCGTCATCAGAGTTGTACTCCTTCTCATGTTGCCCGGAAACCGCCTTGTTCGTATTCGTGTTTTCCCCTGTCACGTATGAAAGCATATTAGATAGTAAATACAACATGTTGTGTAGAGTTAAGAGTATGTTTAGAGTGTCTTTTGAGTTCGTTGTAAAAAGAAAAAAAAGTAATTTACTATTTAATGAAATTACCATTGAGAGTGTTGGAGACCCAAGAAGACTCAAACCCATCATTAGAAAACCCAAGCCTTTGGTTTTGGAGCAAAGCTTCAAACACAATTCCACCCTCCATTGGTTTGTGACTTTCTTGAACTTTTGAAATTTGACTATTGTGGACTGGTCAAAGTTAGATGTTCGTTGGGAGATGGTGCTTATGCCTAAAAAAGCAAGTGATTAGAATTACATGATGGTAGAGAGAGATCACACCCATGAATCACAAGATGATTTGGGTCATGAAAACCATGAAAAATGTGTGTTTTAGAGAGAGGATAGAAGAGTGTTGAGAGTGAGTATGCGTGTGGTGTCGGTATGTGTGTGAGAGAGAATCTTGTGTGGGGGAGAAGGGGTTGATGGGGGTTTATAAGAACATCAAGGAATGGGGAAGGAAGGTAGGGGGCAACTTTAAAAGATTATTTGTTGATAATCAAAATTATTTTGGTATTTTGCATATATTGTTAAAGTTATTTTTGTTAATATAACTAGTTTTTTTTGCCCCGCGCGTTGCGCGGGTCTTTCGTCATGATCCCAAATATCAAAACGCAAATGTCAAACAAAATGTAACGGTTACCATTCCAATGTAAAATCCTAAAGCGTGTAGAAAGGTAAAACAAACCCATCACTACGACTCTCACTCCGTCGATAACCTTAACGGCTACTTCATCGTAATTCGTAAAAGTGATAAAATAATTTAAGTGACTCACATTAACCTTGAGAGCAGGGAGAGGAGCTTTTGACATATTGGGTCGTATCCAGCTTCGTTCTCTGCTCAACTTTTGGTATTGAAGTTCATGTTGCTACAAAGTTGAATTAACACGATCAGTGACATTCTCAGTTCCAATATGCGTGTCGCCTACAGGGAAAAAAAAAGAAATTTGCTATCTAAGTTCATATTGCTACAGATTAAATCATATTTTTATTTTGGCATCTGAAAAACAACCCCAAAAATCAAGAAATGGAACATTAGGCATCTAATTTCATGCTAATTGTATCCAACATTCTTAATCGAAATCGAAGGACACCCAGAAAAATCCTAGAAATTGTACTTATGGTATCAGTTTTATTATTATTCTCAATTTGATAATATGAAGAAGAACCCATATACTATTACCAATATATAGATCATTTAGTATATCATTTCGTACTTCACCACAAACAAATTAGAAATATCAGTTTGCACCCAAAATATGAACCAAGATCGATGATGTTTACAATCTATAGATCAACAATCACATCTTAACCACAGAAGTTGCCACAACCGCCTAAAAATTCCCATTTAAGGATTAACAAATGCTTGTAAAGATAAAATTAACAAAAAGGGTAGCATAAATCTTTGCAATAAAGTTACTATTTGGCAATTATTTGCCCCAATTAGAACCCTTTTAGTGACTAAATTTTCATCAACAAAGCTTTGCAAGCAAATGATCCCTTCAATCTTGATTTTGGAAAGAAAAACATAATCAAACATCACTCCAAAAATCAAAAACTTTCAGTAAACTAAATCTTCTAATATTGTTCTACACAACCCACAAACAATCACATTTCAAGAACAACAAAAACAACAAAGTGAAACTTACCAGCCACTTATCACGAGCATACAAAACTGTATTTAACATATTCTCATATAATAGGAAATACCCCATCCATTCTGAAATAATAATATCCACTTGTGGAACTGGAAGGTCAATTTCTTCAACTTTTCCTTTCAAAACAGTGATAACTGTAACATTAAAATGGAAAGATGACAAAATCAGTTAACAATTCAATCCAAATATATTGAAAATGCAAGACGTTGAGTTTGAAAGATGCTAATACCACTTGAAAAACCATTTGCTTTAACAATCTCTTGAGCCATGTCAGCCATCTGTGAGCACTCAATCTGCAGACAAGTTGTGCATATACTAAAACTTTAATTTCTCAACAACTTAAAACAAATCTGTGTATTGCAAGTAATACAAAGTATCACATTCAAACACGAGTTTGACAAACTTTTCAAAGGAGACTATAGACACAGAATGTTTAAGCAGAAGATATAATTATATAGATAATTGGCCATGATGAAAACATATAGTGTGAACAAACCACTTTATTATAACATGAGAAACCAATCCTGAAATCTCAGTTTTAGGGTTTATGGAGTTCACTTGTTTGGCCTTTTGTATGCAAAGAAAAATCGATACCTGAAGGGGGATCTGCGGCTGAAGGGGATCTGAGGACCGAAGGGGATCGGCGAGCCATAGGCCTCGTCGGCCCCCGAATTCCACCACCACCATCGCCATCGCGACAACCACAGTCACCATCACAGCCGTCGCGACCGCACACCCTCGGGACACCACCATCGCGACACCACCATCGCGAGCGCACACCACCGTCGCGCAACCACAGCCTCCAAATCATCACCATCGCGCAACCACAGCCTCCAAATCGATCTGCAACCGCCGACCTTGCCTTCGATTCGCGCTGTTACGTTACGAGTTAAGAGGAATTGAAGCCTCCATTGCTTCCGATTGGATGAGAGGAGTCGAGAGGGGGAAGGGGGCTCGCCGGATACCCGCGCAGGTGGCCGGGATTGGCCGGATTCGAAGAGAACAGGGGGGGGGGGGGGGGGAAAGGGGTGTCGGGCCATCCATCAGTCGGGGCAGAGGGCGAGGTCGGAGCCGAGGGTGCGGGTTTGGAAGTAGGAGGGGCAGATGCTGAAGTCCATGAAGATGCGTTCGGTGATGGTGGTGTCTGGTGGGGGTGTGGCGGTGGAGAGGGAGGGAAGGGAGAGGGTGGTGGTGGCGGAGAGGAGGAGGACGGAGCGGCGGGGGAGGTGGAGTTTGGGGAAGGGGGTGGGTGGTTGAGGTGGAGGGAGGGTGGTGGCGGTGGTGGTGGTGATAGTCATGGTGGTGGAAACAAAACAAATCTAACAGACTCTAATACTACTGCTACGAGCAGTTATGCAACTGCTGGCCACTTCCCCACTCAGCCACTATTTTTCCATGTGCATTTGACCCAGTTGACCAGCAGAACTTCCACCAGAAATCGGAGCTACTCCATATCTCCATCTGGGTCCGATTACCCAATGGATCAGCTCCCTGAATCCTCTTGGGTTGACCCGACCAGTTGGGTCCTTATCATATCTCCATGAAGATAAACAAATAAGATCTCCATACATACATCAACAGGTTGAAACACATAGATATAAAGGATAGAAAGTCATACAAAACTATGAAGTTTCAGGCACTATAAGAAGTTATATGCACATCAACCAAGATAAAATATGAAAGTTTGTCAAAGTTACCATCTTCTCAATTTCAGGCTGTGATTTCAGCTTCTTGTCTTTATCCTTGAGTGAAAGTTCCCAATCCTGCAAGTTATTCAAAACCCCTCGAAATCCTGGCAGCACAAGCGACAGATGCAAATTACCTAGCATATATGTTTAAACATTGCGAGAACAGGGGATTCTAGACAACCTAACCGATTGATGGATTTGCTATTAAAAACATTTAAAAAAAAAACACTGATAACCCCACAAACAGCATCAAACTCGAATCCTCTTTATACCACAACCCAATGAATCAAATATTATTCTAAGGATGGAATTTATTTAGCATAAAAATCCAAACCACAAAGCTTCAGAATCAAGTAAATAGAGAGAAGTAGGACTTAGTTTCAATTGATAAGTAAGTGTTTAGTTTCCCCGCTAACTGATAAAAACGATATGAACTCTTGGATTAGAGATAAATGGCAACCTTAGAGGTCAGTGAAAGTTTACAAGTAATGGAAGGTAATTTGCAAATTCAGTGGAGGATAGTGACGTGAAACAGAAGAAGTGGAGATATATTACATTAAACGTACCAGAGGATGATCTCGGTGGTGCTTGGTCGGAACCCTAGCCATGGCGGTGGTGTTGCGAGAGAGTCTAGTCGTGATGCTTCTGGCGTGGTGCTTGGTCTGATGAAGCTTCTTCGCGATGCTTACCTGAATTTTCTTCCAAATCTTGACCCAAACCAGGTAACCCAAGTCGTAATTCAGTGGCTTTGAGGTGAAGAACATTCTTGTTGTCCCTTTCGGGTGAATTGTTGGGAGATTTTGAGGGTTTCTCCTCGCGACAGGCCGAAGGGGGCGGTGGCGACGGGGGCGAGGTGGCCACGGAGGCGAGGTGGCGACGGTGAGGTGGCGAGGTGGCGACGGCGAGGTGGCGACGGTGGCTGAAGGGGGCGGTGGAAGGCGGGGGAGGTGGAGTTTGGGGAAGGGGGTCGGTGTTTGAGGTGGAGGGAGGTATAAGGTTTAGCTACTGTAATACTGTAGCTAAACCTTATATCTTTAATATATATATAATTTTGATTATATATGAAACGGTTTTAAAATTTACAAATAGTAGAAAAATCTAATGAAAATATCTTTTAGGATGGGTTGCGATCAATGTTGTAAAAATCGCTAGGCGCTAGTCTGACGGCAAGGTACCGGCTAGGGATTAATAGGAATTAATCGGTTTGGATATCCGAAATTTCGGATACGGATTCGGATAGTGTTTTCCACCATCCGAAATTTTCAGATATCCGAAATTCGGATATCCGAAATTTCGGATATCCGACTTTGAACACCCCTGACGATTAGTATATCTATTGTGTGTACCTGCAATTAATTTTTAAAGTCGTCTGTTTAATCTTCTGTGTACCTTAATTTTGAACAATATTAATTATTAAAGTGATATAGATTTTTGGTGATATTATTTTTTTGAGATATTAATTATTAAAAATCTGTTGCTATAGATTTTTGTGTTGTAGTAAATCCTGTTATGTACCCTAAAATGTACTTGCATTATATTAGTTTTGTAAAAATCAAAACTAAGAAAGGTTAGTTTTTTAAAAATAAAAACTAAGAAAATAATTCCCTATTCGACTTAGCTTTTCCATGACAATTAACAAAGCTCAAGATCAAATGATCCCGCATGTTAGTGTTTATCTGCCGGAATCTGTTTTTCATATGGACAACTTTATGTTGCTTTATCAAGAGGGATATCACGGGAAAATACAAATGTGTTAGTATACCCTTCCAAAAATTTTAAACGAGTCAGAGTGTACATCTCAAATGTTGTATATCTGGAAGTGTTACGTGATATGTGAAATGTACGTGTGCCAAAACCAAACCCTATGGTTTATTAAATTAAACGGCTTATGTTTTATGTTCGTGATGTTGTTTTTCATTAGTAATATTTGTTTTTTTATGGATAAAACTTATAATCAAAGGAAACACGTGATGTTTCTAATAAAAAATACGATCAATTTACTACATACTAACTTATTATATTTTCTTTTGCATAATATAGAATTTAATATGAACAGAATAATTTAAAAGATGTATCGGGCGTCATTTTAATTTCTGAAACTCTAATTTTATTTCCTTACCTATACTATTTAATATTATGAGCTATGATAAATTCACATGTAAGAAACTAAACATTTACTTATTTTTCAGTTACTAAACATGCTGTAGCGAAGGATGACTCTATCAAAGTGGAGAATATTTCTAATAACCAAGCTTCATAAGATGTGGCATAGAATCAAGAACAAATACCTGATATTCCAATAAACCATCCTCCATTAGATGTAGCGGTGAATCAACAAGATATACCGGATGTTCATGGGCTTGCTCTTGATAAGGAATGGTGATTGCCCAACATACTTTAGATCATTCAAATGTTTGAGTCTTTCGATTAAAATGATATCATCATGATGAGATCACTTCATAACTGAATAAAAATGAGTACCGGATAATTTTGCTTCAATTTTTATGTTTAAAAATTATATTTGTTTATTCGTGTATTACTTTATTGCAAAAATAATTTTCTTGAACTAGTTGATAAGTTCAATGCATACATATTACTTGCTAGGTCTGCGTATTGCGTATCACGTATATCAACCACAATAATTATACTCATGTAAGAGCTTACAAAATACTTAATATATTTTTATAAAAATAATACAATAATAACAAAACATCATAAACCCATATTGGATGAAAAATGTCACCATATCATATTAAGTCCGCCGCATCGCGCGGGCACCTCCTAGTATATGAAACGGTTTTAAAATTTACAAATAGTAGAAAAATCTAATGAAAATATCTTTTAGGATGGGTTGCGATCAATGTTGTAAAAATCGCTAGGCGCTAGTCTGGCGGCGAGGTACCGGCTAGGGATTAATAGGAATTAATCGGTTTGGATATTTTATATGTATTTTTTATAAATTATATATAGTTAAGATAAATACACTTCAAACGTAAATAATTAAAAATAACAATAACAATCAAGTACTACAAAGATCAAATAGTTTAAAACATAATAGTTCAAATACTTCAAAGATCGAATACTTTAAATTGAGTAAATGGATCAGATTTATAAGTTAATGAGGAGGCTGGTCGCAGGTGGAAGTCGACTTTTTGGTGCTGGTCGATGTGTTGGCAATGTCGGTCAGGTTTAGAATTGAGTAAATGGACCAGAATTATAAGTTAAAAAACACAAATATTTGTGTTGATCGATTTTGACCGCCTAGGAAAATTGCTCCGATTAGTGCCGATTAATTCCGATTACTACCGATTAATGCCGATTAGTGCTGATTATTGACGCCTAGGACCGACTACCGATTTTTTGTACCGATTAGATGAAATCGACAAGGTAATGGGCCGACTACCGATTAATCCCCAATTAATCGGAGGCCTAAGCCGATTTTTATAACACTGGTTGTGATTGTGATAATGTAAAATTACTATATTAACCCTTGATCTCGTTATCCAATAAGTAGTAACGTTTTTTATATAATATTTTATTTATTAATAATTATATTGAAAGTAGTTAGCAATTTATCTTAAAGAGAAGTTTTGTTGTACATTTTGGTGTAATAAAAGGTAAAACATAGTTTTTTTAGTGTTTTTGTTAATATATTTTATTTTAAAGGAATGATATGAAGTTGTTTAGTAATAAGGAATTAAATGAATGAAAGGAAGGCATGGGCAAGAAAATATTTATAAGCTTGACTTGTGTGGCCCTAAAATTAAGATAATAAAAAAATGAAACCCAAGGGATGAGCTAGGACGTATGAAGCCTTTATTAACCAACTCTTGAAGTTGACTAGCCAGCTCTTGCATTTTCGAGGATATGAGTCGGTAAGGAGATTTAGCAACAGGTGTAGCACCGGGTATGAGATCAATCCGAAAATCAATGGAACGAGTAGGAGGAAGGCCAGGTAGATCTTCAGGGAACACGTCGGGAAAGTCACAGATGATTGGAATGTCTTTCACACTCTTTCCCTTTTCTTTTTGTGTCACGACATGGGCTAAAAAGACAATACATTCCTGACGTAAGCACTTTCGTGCCTCCGTACAAGACATGAGTTTGAGTCCGTTTGAGGGTTTCTCGCCATAGATTTGTAAAGTGTCTCCGGAAGAAAGCGGAATACGGATATATTTTTCAAAGCAAACGACTTCGGCACGAACCTTGGCAGGCCAATACATCCCTACTATGACATCAAAGCTACCCAATTGCATGGGTATGAGTTCGATGGGAAATTCATGTTCATTAAGACTTAAAATACAATCAATGAGAATGGAATCAACGGTGACAGATTTTCTGTTAGCGATTTCAACGGTGAATGATTTTGGCAATTTAGTACGTGTACATTTTAGCATTGGTTCAAATTTTACGGAAACAAAACTTTTATCCGCACCAGTATCAAATAACACAGAAGCATAAATTCCATTTATAAGAAACGTACCGTTTACAACGTCATTGTCGTTTTGAGCTTGATGCGCTTGCACTTGAACCTGATTGTTGCGGGGGCATTGGGGAGCAAGATGGTTTGGGTCACCACATTTGAAGCAAGCACGACCATTTCCATTAGTCGGGGGTCTTTGGGTACCAGTATGAGCCGAAGGTGGTTTACCGGGTGGGCTAGGACCACTTCGACATGCTGAGGCAAAGTGCCCATAACGGTTGCACATTGTGCATTGACGGCACTGAGAGGCAGGTGGGTGGTGGTATTGGCATTTGGCACATTTGGGAAACGTACCGGTGTAAGCTTTTCTAGGTGGTTCATGGTTCGAGTTGATGGGAGCTTAGGTTGTTGGTGTTGTCGTGGCATAGTTGCGGCTTTGAAACTTGCGTTTCTTGCCGTGATGGATGTTTTTGGATGATGTTTTTATGTCTTTGGGTTCCTCGGGTGTTTTGGAGATGGCTTGATGGGTGGTTTTGAAGGAGCCTTTAAGAGACAAGGATTCGTCTTTCACTTGGTTGTTGGACAAGGTAGCCGCCAACCAGATGGCTCGCTCAACTGAGAATGGTTCGGCTATGGTGACGGAGTCACGGATAATAGGAGGAAGGCCTTTTATGTACTTGGCTATGGCTCGGTCGGTGGTGTTGACCAAGTGAGGGACAAGGATACTAAGTTGCTTGAAGCGAATGGTGTAAGTCAAGTTGTCTCCTCCAATTTGTTTGAGGTTCCAGAATTCCTCTTCAAGACTTTGCATCTCATGAGGAGGGAAAAACTCATCTATCATGAGTTGCTTCACTTCTTCCCATGGTAGAGCGAAGGCGACCTCGTTTCCACGAGTGCTCCGTTCACTTTTCCACCATTCAAGTGCCCTTGATATGAAAACACCAGTGGCACTACGAGTCCGAAGCTCATCGGGACATTCACTATTGATGAAAGTGACTTCGATGCTATCGAACCATTCAAGCATCTTGGAGGCACCCTCTTCACCCGTGAAAGGTTCAGGGCCACATGACTTGAAGTGCTTATAAGAAAAGGCTGAGGTTTTAGGACTAGGGTTTCAGGATTCAACTGAAGTGTTCGGGCTAGGGTTGGCATTGATTTTCTTAACAATATCGGGAATAACTCGAGCCATTTGCTTAGCCATGAAAGCTATCATTTTCTTATTGGAACTTTGCTTGGAGCTTCTATGGGATTTGGAAGACATCTACAATATAGGTTAAAGAGAATGATGAGACTTGATCAATAGTGTTTAACATAATTTTTTGCATATTTAGAGCATTATAACATAACACCTAAGCAAGTAGGTTTCAAATTGGTTCTCATAATGAATCATATAACCACTCAAAAGAATTAGATAAAAAAAATAATGAAAGCTTTTAAGTTTTTGTTGGTTCTTGATTATTAGCGTCTAAGGTCGAGAGATTAGCGCGATTCGGATGATTCGCTCTTGACAATAGGAAAAAGAGTATAGCATAAATGCGTAAAATAAATACAAACATAAAAGAAATTCGATTAAGGCTTGGAATGTTCCGGTTTTGGAACTAAGACTAATCCAAAGTAGTCAAGACTTCTTTTGAGTTCGGGAATCATGCTTTGGCTTAATGGGTTGGAATACTCTCGCCGACAAGTCGGGTAACGGTATTCGCCCTTCCAGTTACTACATGTCCCTTGTCAATCAAAATCTTAAGACTTTGGTGAGATTGAAAATCAAAGAATGGGACTAGTCACCAATATATGGATATCACTCCTAACTTGGTGGTGTCGTTCCCTAAACGTGGTTGGTACTTATCCATCAAGGTAAGGAAATTAATCCTAACTCGTTGGTAAGGGTCCACAAGAGTGTAATAAGTGAAATTATCATCAAGGTAAGGAAATCACTCCTATCTTAATGGTCTAATTTCATAAAACAATAATGGCGGATTGAAAGTCATCACCAAAGTAAGGGATTCACTCCTATTTTGGTGAGTTTGTTTCATTTGTAAAATACAAGTGTCTTCGTATCATCATCGCATGATTACACCTTAGGAAAGGTGTATTTCTTTCTAGCCGAGAATAAGATGAGGGGTAAGATTAGATAGATTCGAGTTTTTTTATTTTTTTTTGGCATAAACATAAGATATTCAAACAAATCATAAGCATTACTAATGGGAGTCCTTAGTCATAGTCTAGGTCAAAACATGGAAGTTTTCCTAATTCCCTATAACTATGGCTCTGATACCAATCTGTCACACCCCAACCGATGGCGGAAACATCGGGGCGCGAGAAGTGATAGATTGTTCAAAGACATCATAGAACTAAAGTGACAATAAATTAATATTAAATTTCATTTTCATTAATCAACGTAACATTACAGTGTTTCAAATAAACATACAATAATTTGGAGAAATACAAGTCTAAAACAAACATAACAAAATGATAGATTTGGTGTGTTTCTAGGTCCACCTAATTGAATTTTTTGATAAAGCTTCAAGCATTTCCTGCAACATGTATAAAATATTGGTCAACATATGAATATGTTGGTGAGCATACAAATTTGTATACATAGCATAATAGTGAATAAATCTCAATTCAACATGAGTAAAGTATACTAAAGTTTATACATTGCTAGCATGCAAAGTATAATACCCACATATAGAAAAAAAATATTTATATATATATAATAATAATAACTTTGGGAACAAAATAAAACAAACACTAAACCACAGGGACTAGTAGTGTAAAATTAAAAAAAAATCAAATCTGTCTCTCTCTCTTCCCCTCCCGCTTTTCCGGCGGCTTATTCCGGCCAGAAACCGGTCGGCGCCGGCGACCCCCCAAACCGCCTCAAATCTTGACCAGATCAACCCAAATTGGTCCCATTACGATCGTGAACGTGATTCGAACAAGACCCCACTAAAATTTGATTCGATTTGAGTGCGATTTAAACCGAATTCTTTCCCTTTTTCTTTTCGGCCGACCACCATGTGCAAATCGCACTAAACGCGTATAATAACCTAAAGTAATCATGCACTATCGAATGATTAATCATGCCTAATCTGTTCATATATTCAATTATATCATATTCACAACCAGAACACCCAATTCCTCATCCTCAAACCGCGGACCACCGCGGACCTGTTACCACTCGAACACCATTTTCAAAGCTTCCAAACACAAAATTGATAAAGGGCTTTTAATCTAGATCGACATACGAAGCTTCCTATCGATTTAATTTGATTTTCATCAAGGATTGAAGCATCAATCGATCAAACAGTGTCGCGACCTGTTCTTCGTTCTAACCATCTTCAATCCGTCACGAAACAGGTAATTAAACATGCCTACTTACTCGTTTTTACATGGGGATCGAAAGCCCCATGATTCCAATCACTCACAAGGTTGAATTGAACTTCAATTCGATCGGGGATGAAACTAGGGTTCATATGTATTGGGGGTAAATTGGAAATGGTGTTTAAAGGAATTAAAGCCGGGTAATAACCACGGCTGTAAGCCTGGTTCAGTGGTTTGTGTGTGGGAATGTGAATTGAAGGTCCCGGGTTCGACCCCGGGCACCTCCATATTTTTTTTAAAGGCTTTTAGCCCTAAATAAATTACAGAAATTTATATAATAAATATACAAATCATTTTGTAAACCTCAAATATTTTTAAAGGTCACTAAATATTTTCTATATTTTCTGAGTTAAGTTAAATAAATATCTTTGTAATAAAACATTTTAATAAAGAATGTTTTCGAATAATTCTTTAAAAAGAATAGATTTTTAATTAATAATTAATAAATTATTATTAGTCTAAACGTTTCCTTTCGCTTAGTATTGTTTAAGTCATGATTTATACTTATTTATAAAATATTGTTTATAGATGTTATAAATAGCCATTTTTATAAAATGGACTCTAAATAATAATTCAAATTATTATCTTATTTTTGGACATTGTATTATCTATAATTATGGATCAATCGTGAAAATTGTGAAATTATAAAGATTATGTAATCTCATAAATTATTAACAAACGTTATAAATAGTTTATTTTATTTAAAAATAAACTGTAAATAGATGATTTAGGGCCGTATTTTACAGCTAACTTACGGAGGGCGTAACTTCTTCATAACAGATTCAAATCAGTTAAACCTTATGTCCATGACGAAGTTCGTCGAAAGAAGAATCTGTTGATATATAAAACATAGAAAAACTCATTCGTTTAGACCTCCAAACAGTCGTTTTCGTAACAGCTAGCAGTTCTGCGCAGCTGTAAAGATCTACGTTTTTCTCATATTTCGGTAATCCAAATCAGAAACTTTTCTAAATGAAAGTTGTTTAGAAATCACTAATCTAGTAAACTGGAGATTTTCAGAATTTTTAAACGTCGTTTAGTATTTTTAACGAGTGCGAAAAGACAGGGGCAGAACTGGAATTTTCCAAATTATAATTTGCGTCACGTTATCGTAGGTTCTCGCGGCGTTAACCGAGCCTAGATCTTGTTTCTGATTATTGTCACTCGTGTATAAGGTACGGATTCTTGGTTATCTTTATCATAGTATAAATTCTGTTCCGTTACTTTGTAGTACGGATTTTTGATACGTTATTTCCGTTAATATGAATCGTTTAGTCTTTATTAGTTGTATATCCTTAATATTTAATTATGCTCTGATTCGTTCGACTCATTAGTGATATTTATTGAGACCTGTAGCATGCAATATATATTTTATAAGTTTGTGCTCATTATTGCATGTTCCTATAAATGTCTTATTGATATGTTATATATTGGTAGTTGTACTACCATTTGATTTGATACTCTGTTACCCGAGCTCTCCGACATATCATTGTGGCGTCAATGATGTGACACTTTTCGTGACGGTGTGTAATAAATAGTTCACGGCGTCTCCGTTAACACGTTAGTACTCAGGTAGTACTTTGGCCATATTATTTGGGAGGCGGATGGATCGATCCTAGTTCAGTTCAGTTCAGTTCCGGGGGATGGAATCATGTGTGTCGCCCCACACACCATCTCATTAGTGCATAGTCTAGCTAGCTATGTACTTATCAGTTCAGTTTTGGCTCTGGGTACTTCTTGTATTACACGACTTATTTTGTTTGTATATACGCGTCGTGTAGATCAGTTCAGTTCAGTATTACATATTCAGTTCAGTATCAGTATTATATGTTCAGATTCAGATTTCCGTTTCAGTATCATATGATCCGTTCAGTATTCAGATATAAGTATTTATGCTTCGTATCGTTACTATTGTTATTTCCGTCACTGAGCAACTTTTGGCTCAGCCGTATTTCCTTTTTGTGGTGTTTTCTTATTTGATTGTAGGTAATCAAGGGGTTCCGGGAAATCAGTGAAGAGTGGTTGAAGATCAAGATTGTATTTTACTTTAATTGATGTAATGAATAACTTAACTAGGTTCTTTCAGATTATCTGGTTTGCTTGAAATTATCTCTTTAATATTATGGATTTGGTTTTTGATTTGATATCTGTAATAGTGACACGTCAGCCTCTCCGGGTTGGGGTGTTACAGTTATGGTATCAGAGCAAGGGCTCTTTCCTGTAGAAAACTTAAACATTAATAATAAACTTGTGAGGTAATGGGTAGACGTTGGGTTAGGATCTAATTTTTGTTCCCAATCAAAATTCCAGTATTCACACGTGTATCTTCATTTCTGATGGCTCCTAAGAGACGTGTGAACAACCGCAATAACTCGAATGGCCCCTCATCTGATACTCCTCTTGAAACCCTCGTTGCTAATGCCGTAAACGCTGCTATTTCTGGAATACTCCCTAATCTGATGACTCAGACTGCTCAAACAGTCATCCAGCAGATGCAACAGGCAAATTCGGAGGGAACAACACAGGACCTCCACCCGGTGGAAATAACTCAGAGCCACCTTCTGGCGGGAACAACACAGGAGCACCTTCCAGTGATAATACACCACCACCCCGTGATGGTATTCATGTCTAGTTGGAACGTTTTCAGAAGCAAAGGCCTAAGTCTTTCAATACTTCCAATGATCCGGTCGAGGTGCAAAACTGGATCAGTCATATTGAGAAATTGTTTGAGGTACTTGGTGTTGAGGACGTATACAAAGTAAGGTTGGCTACTTACAAGTTAGAAGATGATGCTCACAGATGGTGGACGACTGTGAAACAAGCTAGAGGAGGAAACGAATATGCAGCTACACTTCCTTGGGATAAATTCCGAGGAATGTTTTATGAGGAATACTTCACTGCTGCTGACCGCACTGAGTATCGTAGACAATATGCTAATATTAGACAGAGGGACGACAAGCACATAACAGATTTCAAGACACGATTTACGCGGTTGGTGAGTTTTCTTGGTGCATCTGCAGGCTCACCGCAAGAGCAGACAGAAATTTTCAGTGGGCCATATGTGAAAGGGATCGAAAGTTTATATTGAATCATCGGTTTAAAGATATTAATGAAGTGGTTGATGCTGTTAGAAACCTATATAATGATAAAAAGAATGGAAGGAAGTCGTATGATGATAACCGTAAGCGGCCTAGAGAGAATGACCATGATCAGTCATCTTCTCATACGAATAAGAATCAGTCTTCACCACCACGAGACCGTCGAAACCGTTTCGATCGCAACAACAACAATAACTCCCGATCATGGAAAAATCGAAACCAGAACCAGAAATCAACTCATAATCAGACTCAGCAGGCCTCTACTCGTGCTCAACCACCAAATCAGCAGCACCCTAATCAGGATCGGAATGCTATCCCTCAGTGTAACACATGCGGGAAACTTCATAAGGGAGCTTGTCGTCTGGCCGGAGGATTATGTTTCCGATGCGGACGTGCAGGACACATGATTAGGGATTGCCCTCAGCGCGACCCTCGTAATAACGCTGGAGGGAATCAAGCTAAACCTGCAACTGGAGGACGAGTTTTTGCGCTCACTGCAAATGAAGCGGCTAACGCACCAGGTATATTTCTGGCACCCTTAGTTAGCAACGTATTATATGCATATATATGTCTTATCCGATACTGATAATAAACGCCCTAGGTATGATCTCCGGTACCCTTTGCATTGGAAAGCGGGATATTTATGTCTTGTTTGATACGGGCGCTACGCATTCTGTCGTATCTCTTTTGTTTGCTAAGTACTTAAGGACTACACCGACTACGTTAGAAAACGCTTTGGCTATTACGACTCCATTAGGGGAGTCGACTATCATCTCGCATGTCTATAGAGATTGTCCGATCAGAATCGAGTCTATTATTCGTAAAGCTGATTTGTTTCCTATGCAAATGAGTGACTTTGATGTCATACTTGGTATGGACTGGTTAACTCGACATCACGTTACTATAGAATGCCAGACTCGTCGTGTTTTATTTGGGAATCCTCAATGCCCTGAACTCGTTTATCAAAGGACTCAGCCTCGAAAATCATTGAAAATCATCTCTGCGTTTAAGGCTCAGAAACTCTTATCGCACGGTTGCGTGGGCTTCCTAGCTTCAGTGAAAGCTACATCTTCTGAAAAGCCGAACATATCTGATTATCCGATTGTATGTGATTTTCCTGATGTGTTTCCTGAGGAGTTACCCGGACTTCCACCAGATCGCGAGGTAGAATTCACTATTGATCTTATTCCAGGTGCTGAACCGATTTCTAAGGCACCGTATCGTATGGCACCTATGGAGCTTAAGGAGTTAAAGGAGCAGTTACAGGAATTACTAGATTTGGGATTTATTAGACCAAGTGTCTCACCTTGGGGCGCACCGGTCCTATTCGTGAAGAAGAAAGATGGTTCTTTGAGACTCTGCATTGACTACAGAGAACTCAACAAGATCACTATCCGTAATCGTTACCCTCTGCCTCGTATTGATGATTTATTTGATCAGCTTCAGGGTGCAAAGTGTTTCTCTAAAATCGATCTGAGGTCTGGTTACCATCAGTTAAAGATCAAGGAGTCTGACGTCCCTAAATCTGCCTTCCGTACTCGGTATGGTCACTATGAGTTCCTGGTTATGCCGTTCGGTTAACTAATGCCCCGGCCGTATTCATGGACCTAATGAACCGAGTCTTCCGCAAGTTCCTCGATAAGTTCGTCATTGTATTTATCGACGACATCTTAATTTATTCTAAAAGTAAGGAGGAGCATGAGAATCATCTTCGTATCGTGCTCGAAACACTACGTGAAAAGAAGCTTTATGCCAAATTTTCAAAGTGTGAATTTTGGCTGAGCAAGGTAGCCTTTTTGGGTCATGTCGTTTCTGCGGAGGGTATTATGATGGACCCTGCTAAAGTTGAGGCGATCACTAAGTGGCCTAGACCGACCTCAGCCACAGAAGTCCGTAGTTTTCTTGGCCTTGCTGGTTACTACCGCAGATTTGTTGAAGGTTTTTCTGTTATAGCTTTACCCCTTACGCAACTGTTAAGGAAAGGGTTAAGTACTCTTGGAATAACGAACGAGAGAAAAGTTTTGAAGAGCTCAAGAAAAGATTGGTGTCTGCTCCTGTTCTCACACTTCCATCAGGCACGGGTGGATATCAGATCTACAGCGATGCCTCTAAAAAGGGACTTGGATGTGTGCTAATGCAGCATGGTAAGGTCATTGCTTATGCTTCACGGCAGTTGAAACCTTACGAGGTAAATTATCCTACGCATGATCTTGAACTCGCTGCTGTTATTTTCGCGTTGAAAATATGGCGTCATTATCTTTACGGAGAGACTTGTGATATTTTTACTGATCACAAGAGCTTGAAATATATCTTCACACAAAAGGAACTAAACATGAGGCAGAGAAGATGGTTAGAGTTGTTAAAAGATTATGATGCCAATATTCAGTATCATCTGGGAAAGGCCAATGTGGTAGTTGATGCCCTTAGCAGGAAGAGCTCAGGAACAGTAGCCTCCCTACAGCTACAACCACACAACGTTACTGATCTTGATAGATTGGGTATTGGCCTACTTATTGGCAAGAGCAACGGATATCTCGCAACACTCCAGATTGAGTCAGACTTAATATTCCGGATTAAGAACGCACAGAAAGACGATGGTGAACTCTGGGCAATCCTACAGAATGTGGAGATTGGTAAGCAATCAGAATTCAGAGTAGATGAACATGGGGTAATCTGGTGTGGTAAACGTTTATGTGTGCCTAATGATTCTTCTCTTCGAGAATCGTTATTAGCTGAGGCACATAGTTCTCCGTTTTCTATTCATCCTGGATCTACTAAGATGTATCGGGACCTTCGTCAGAACTTTTAGTGGAATGGAATGAAAGAGGATGTGGCTAAGTATGTTAGCCGTTGCCTTACTTGTCAACAGGTCAAGATTGAGCATCAAAGAGCTAGTGGTCTGCTTCAGCCACTACCTATTCCTGTATGGAAATGGGATGATATTTCCATGGATTTTGTGACAGGGTTGCCAAGGACATTTAAGAAAAATGATACGATATGGGTTGTCGTTGACAGATTGTCAAAGTCAGCTCACTTTCTCCCAATTCAGCAAGGATTTTCGGTTAGCAAACTATCTGAAGTGTTTACACAAGAGATTGTTAGACTTCATGGCACTCCGGTGTCTATTGTGTCTGATCGAGACCCGAGGTTCACTTCTCGTTTTGGAAGGGTTTGCAAGCTGCATGGGGTACCAAGTTGAGGTTTAGTACGGCGTTTCACCCTCAGACTGACGGTCAGTCGGAGCGTACTATTCAGACACTTGAGGACATGCTTCGAGCTTGTGCCTTAGAGTGGACTGGGAACTGGGATGAATACTTGTGTTTGGTCGAGTTTGCTTACAACAATAGTTGGCAAGCTAGCATTGGCATGGCACCTTTTGAATTATTGTATGGTCGTAAATGTAGAGCACCTATTTGTTGGGAAGAAGTCGGTGAAAGAGTCATCGAAGGACCCGAGTTAGTTCAAATCACGAATGAAAAAGTTGCTATTGCTAGAGAAAAGTTAAAAGAAGCTCAAAGTAGACAGAAAAGCTATGCAGACCGACACCGTCGACTTTTGGAGTTTAAGATCGGTGACAAAGTATTCCTGAAGGTTTCGCCTTGCAAAGGCGTATGACGTTTTGGTCTAAAAGGGAAACTTAGCCCATGGTTTATCGGACCCTTTGAAATCCTAGAAAGAGTTGGCGATGTTTCGTATCGTTTGGCTTTACCACCTCAACTGTCACATGTGCATAACGTCTTTCATGTATCCCTTTTAAGGGGATACAATTATCATCCTATTCATGTGGTTAACTATCCACTTCATTTGATTTGTGAGGATTTATCATTCGAGGAAGAACCAGAAGCTATCCTTGACCGACAAGAACGCATTATGCATAGGAAAACTATCCCTTTTGTTAAAGTATTATGGAAAAACCATTCAGAACGTGAAGCTACATGGGAGATAGAAGATGAAATCCGTTCTCAATATCCGTATCTATTTACCTCTTAGTTATTATTTCCTATGTGTTTCTGTTATCAGTTAGGAAGTCATCACGTATCTGTTTCTTGAACATCACATTAGTCATCTCTTATACGATTTCGTCTATCGAATCGATTCCGTTTCAGCAATTGAATAATTATGAGTAATTTTGTTTACTTGTTTATTTTTTTTACTACTCTGTGTACGTTATGTACCTAGCAATTTCGTGGACGAAATTTTTTTAAGAGGGGTAGAATTATAATACCCACATATAGAAAAAAAAATATATATATATATATAATAATAATAACTTTGGGAACAAAATAAAACAAACACTAAACCACAGGGACTAGTAGTGTAAAATTAAAAAAAATCAAATCTGTCTCTCTCTCTTCCCCTCCCGCTTTTCCGGCGGCTTATTCCGGCCAGAAACCGGTCGGCGCCGGCTGTCACACCCCGACCGACGGCGGAATCATCGGAGCGGACGAGGGAATGATTGATTGTTCATAACACATGGTTGTCTAATAGTGGAAATAATATTAAAATCAGATTACATGATAATATAAGTTCAACATACACAAATACAACAATTGAAACCACAAATAGTAATTGTCTTTTATTTTAACTAAGTCCGGGTCTTAAATGAGCAGGTAGAAGTCCACTATCTTGCTTAACCTGAATTATGTGAGAAAATAAAGTCAGCTAACGAATTAGCTGGTGAGTAGTCATAGTTTTGAAATACATATAGATTGATTGATTGATTGAGAATAATCCAATTCACAAGGTAACGTTAAGACTTATATTGCAATAGTAAAACATATAGATAAACTGACACAATAACACCCCTTGACTTGACACTTGCAAATATAGACTCCACACATACACCATAGTTTAACTCCTGCCTCTGGCACAATCACACTCGACTATTCATATGGGTGGGTTATCCAAACCAGTAGATCTACATTGTTGCCAGGATTGATTGATTGATTGAATTAGGGTTTTACTGTCGTCCAGTTTATCACAGTATGTTCACATAATTGCAAGTAATAACATAACCTGTCTTGAATTGAATTTAGAATGAAATAACAATAGAATATCATGTTGAATATATTGTATCACATGATTTCCCCCAAATAGGAAATGATATAAAAAGGGGATATGAATACTCACCTGATTGATGAGATTAGAATCTGGATGTGATAGATTAGACACCAACGATTTCCTTACGATTTATCCTAAGGAGCGGTGTCTCGAATTAGAATAATAATAATGTGAGAATTGAAAATAGGTTGGGTTCCTTGAGATTGGGTTTGATTGGTAGTTTAAATAGTTTATTTAGTTTGATTGTTTTGAATAAATAAAATGAATTTGAAAGTCATTATGTTTAGAATTTATTAAAAATGTACGTATCAGTATACGTATTTGTTTGATTTACTGTTAATGTGTGGGAAAAATAATTAATTTTATTAATCAATTACATTATAATTAATTAATATATTTAATTATTAAATAACATAAAACGACTTTTGTAAATAATCTGTAAAATTATAAATACATATATTTGCAATTATCTTGAATAATTAAAATATATAGTGTTGAATAATAATTTAATAAATTAAATTATTCTAAAAGTTCACTTTTAAAGAACTAATTTTGTAATATTTGTAACTTTATTTATTTAAAACAATTTATAAATAGCTAAAATGTTAAAATAAATTTCAGAAAAATAATTAAGTTGTTTTAAAAGATTTTAATGTTTGAAAAATCATTTTCATAATTTTTAGGAATTTTTTTATAATTTTTAGAGGCTTAAAAATGGCCAAAAAAAATGTTTGAGGTGGCCCGGGGTCGAACCCGGGACCTCCTGTTTGAAACGGAGCGCAGGAACCAGTGAACCAAAGGGCCGTGGCCGCGTTTGGTTTGGGTTCCAATTGCTTATAAGCTGTTTAAGCTGTTTCCCCCAAACCCAATATGAACCCTAGGTCGATCCCAGCCAAATCGAAGTTCAATTCGATCCCTAATGCATCTGAATTCATAGGGCTTTTGTTCCCTAGTTAAAAACGAGTGTAATGAAGTAAATAATTACCCGTTTGATGTTGAATTGGATGCTAACCCGATGGAGAACAGAACGCGGTCGATGTGGTGTTCGATGGGCAAGCAAACATTGATGGAATTCAAATTAAATTCAGGGGAAGTTTCGTGTGATGATCGAGACTCAAAACCATATGTTAATTTTGAAGTTTGAAGCTCGAAGAAGATGAAACATCAGTTGCAGGTCCGCGGGTATGGTGATGTCGAAGGTGGTGTTTAAATTCGTTTCAAGTGAAATGGAGAATGGGGTCGATTAGAAACAGCTTTATGGTTGTTCAGATTCGTTTAATTCGATTAAAATGGGGTGTTAGTGCGATCTGTCGACTGTTAAAGTAGCCGACCACGTGGGGAAGAAACAGGCTCTGAATCGCACTCACATTATCAAATTAGTGTGCCCACGTGATTCGATTCTCGTTGTAGAAGATATTGGGACCGGTTTGGAGTAATTTAATCGAGTTTTGTAGTGGTTTGGGGTTCGCCGGCGCCGTCCGGAGGTCGCCGGAATCCGGCTGCCGGATTTACGCGTGTTTGTTTAAATTGTTTTCGAAATTGGCACAAACGGTCCCTGTGGTTTGATTGTTTTATTATTTTATGCTCAAAGCTTTATTTAAAGTTTTTAAATTTACCAATCTACCCCTAGACTTATAAAATTAATTGGATAATATATCAAATTAATTGTTTATTAAACTTTATAACTTTATAATTTGTAATATGACTTTCCATTTAGTTACTCATTATAAAATGATTAATAAATTTTATAATCTTCTTAAAAAAATTTATTTATAATCCATAAATTATTATAAGTTGTCTAAATGTTTCATAAATAAATAATTTATTTATTATTATTATTATTATTATTATTATTATTATTTTGATTATTGTAATTATTGGAATTACCATCAACGTATTAAACTTAATTGTTTAATTAACTTTTATTTACGAGATTACGCGATGTTACACCGGCGACCCCCCAAACCGCCTCAATCTTGACCAGATCAACCCAAATTGGTCCCATACGATCGTGAACGTGATTCGAACAAGACCCCACTAAAATTTGATTCGATTTGAGTGCGATTTAAACCGAATTCTTTCCCTTTTTCTTTTCGGCCGACCCATGTGCAAATCGCACTAAACGCGTATAATAACCTAAAGTAATCATGCACTATCGAATGATTAATCATGCCTAATCTGTTCATATATTCAATTATATCATATTCACAACCAGAAACACCCAATTCCTCATCCTCAAACCGCGGACCTGTTACCACTCGAACACCATTTTCAAAGCTTCCAAACACAAAATTGATAAAGGGCTTTTAATCTAGATCGACATACGAAGCTTCCTATCGATTTAATTTGATTTTCATCAAGGATTGAAGCATCAATCGATCAAACAGTGTCACGACCTGTTCTTCGTTCTAACCGTCTTCATCCGTCACCAAACAGGTAATTAAACATGCCTACTTACTCGTTTTTACATGGGGATCGAAAGCCCCATGATTCCAATCACTCACAAGGTTGAATTGAACTTCAATTCGATCGGGGATGAAACTAGGGTTCATATGTATTGGGGATAAATGGAAATGGTGTTTAAAGGAATTAAAGCCGGGTAATAACCCACGGCTGTAAGCCTGGTTCAGTGGTTTGTGTGTGGGAATGTGAATTGAAGGTCCCGGGTTCGACCCGGGCACCTCCATATTATTATATATATTAAAGATATAAACTTTAGCTACAGTATTCCTCCTCCCCACAATTCCACCGCCCCCTTCAGCCACCGTCGCCACCTCGCCGTCGCCACCCTCGCCACCTCGCCGGCGCCACCTCCCTCAATCAGTACTCCGAAGCCCTATCAGACGCCCAAAAGACCGTCGATCTGAAGCCCGATTGGTCCAAAGGCTACTCGCGGCTCGGCGCCGCCCACCACGGCTTACGCCAGTATGAAGACGCTGTAGCGGCGTATAAGAAAGGACTCGAAGTCGATCCGAATAATGGGCCACGTTTAGATTCCCAGCGAACTTTGGCAATGGGTATCCGGCTACGTTTGAGTTGTTTGACTTCCCGATCCATAATTTCCACAGGTTTCTCAATAAAGTGCATAGATTCATCAATCTGGACTTCGTTGAGTGGAATGTGGAGATTTTTATCGGCAAGACATTTCTTGAGATTTGAAACATGAAACGTTGGTTGTATATTGCTGAGCTCTTTGGGTAGTTCAAGCTTGTAGGCTACTTTCCCCAATTCGCTCGAGTACTTTGAATGGACTCGTATAACGAGGTGCTAGTTTGCCTTTCTTTCCAAAGCGAATCACTCCCTTCCAAGGTGATACCTTAAGAAGTACGAGATCACCGACATTGTATTCCATGGGCTTACGTCTTTTTATCAGCATAATGCTTTTGACGATTTCTAGCAGCGACCAAGTTATCACGGATCTTATGAATTTTGTCGGTTGTTTCTTGTATCAATCCAGACCAGTAATTTGTGATTCACCAACTTCAGTCCATACAAGGCCTCAAATGGTGCCATCTGGATGCTGGTTTGGTAACTGTTATTGTAAAAGAATTCAATCAACGGAAGATGGGAATCCCACGATCCACTGAATCAATGACACAAGCCCGAAGCATATTCTCGAGGGTCTGTATCGTTCTTTCAATCTGACCGTCGGTTGGTGATAGGTTGTGCTAAGATTCAGGTGAGTTTCGAGAGATGTTTGGAGACTTTTCTAGAAACGAGAGATGAAGCGACCATCACGATCAGAGATAATATCTTTACTTGACAATAGATTGTTTAGGAAGACTACCATCACGTAAACAGGTTTTGATGATAACTCACAATGAAAGTCGATAAATAAGGAGTAAATGATTCAATGTAGCTAGATCAAATCAAAACATGAGAATAAAGGGAAAGAAATCGATTTAAGAATTTAAATGTTCCAAGCTTGGAATCAAAATCAACTTAAAACGATCAGGTCTCTGTTCAAGTTCAGAGATCATGCTTTAGCTTGATAGGTCGAAACACTAATATTATTTCACCCTTCAAGTTACTACATGCGTCTCGTCACTTGATTACAACCATGGTAAGTTGATGATCAAGAAATGAGGATAATCATCAAGGTATGGTTTTCACCCCTAACTTGATGGTGTACGCTCAAGGTATGACCACTAACTTACCAATCAAAAGTTCGATCTGAGGATCTACAAAAATAAGATGAGATAACTCACCATTAAGGTAAGGGAAATCACTCCTATCTTAACGATGAATTTTTTTTACTAAAACAAAATATAATAAGATAGACTTCCTCATCAAAATCAGAATTCACTCCTACTTTGACGAGGTCGTTTCATTTGAGAAATACAGTCCATAAAAATGAAATTATCATCAAGGTATGAAATTTACGTCTATCTTGATGATTGAATTTCATAATAACAAGAAAACAACTGAAGATTGACATTTGTCACCAAAGTACGGGTTTCAATCCTATTTTGGTGAGATCATGTCATTTGTGAAATGCAAGTTCCCTAGTGAATAATTGAAGTCAGTCCTCGAGATAAGGAAATCACCCTAATCCAGAGGATGAAATTTCATAAAAACGTCATTGAAAAACATTTATTAAAATGAATAAAGATTCATCACCAAAGTAAGGGAATCACCCCTGTTTTGATGAGTTAGAATCATTTAGGACATATGAGTGTCCTTAGCCATAGGTTGACTTACAAACTCTTTCATCTCCCACAGTGCAAACGGTTCAAAGTTAGACTTAACAACGAAAGGAAAATATCTCAATTAGAAATTTAGAAATTTTCAAATTACATCAATGTAACAAAAGGAAAATCACGATTACAAATCTTGAATTACATCATGAAGACGAAATCAAGGACAAGAATTATTCAATACCACATCATTGGTGGCTTGAGCTTGTTGAGTATTGATGTTGAAAGCATGTCCTTGAGCCGTAGGAACTAAGCTGGCAAGTTGAGGGCATCGATTGCGAAAATGGTTCGGATCACCACATTGATAGCATGCACGACCCTGGGTAATTGCAGGAGGATGTTGGTGAACTGGTGCATTGGTCGGAGCTTTAGCAGCACTCCTGCACACGTTGAATGTATGACCCAAACGACTACAGTTTGTGCATTGACGACACTGAATGTTAGCGGGATGATGGTAATTGCAGATGTTACACAGTGGATGGGGTCCAGCGTATGGCTTTCTCATCAACGATTGGTTGTTTACTGCTGGTTGACGAGTTGGAGGGACTTGATTAATTGGCACAGCATCGGTAATCACAGCAAAGTTTTGAGAATTGGCCTTCCTCTTCTTGTTCCTGGAAGGCTCGGTGGGTCGGTTTTGACGGTTTCGTTAGGGAGTTTATCGGTATTCTTCTTCGACCCTTTTCTGGTTAAAGAACCAGCTTTCACATGATTATCGGTTAATTGCGCAGCCAGTCTAATAGCATCTTCTAGTGTCGAAGGATTCCTTCCTAGCACCGTATCCTGAATCTGCATGGGTAGTCCACCAATATATTTCTCGATGGCTCGGAGGTAGGGGTAGCAAGATGCGGTACCAAAAGGCTCAGTTCGTGAAATCGGTTAGTGTATGTGAGGTTCTCGCCACTGTCTTGGGTTAATTCCCAAAACTCAGCTTCCAGTTTTCGGACTTCGTTTCTTGGGCAGAACTCTTTAGTCATGAGCTCCTTAACTTCAGTCCATGTTAAGGATAGAGCAGTTTCAGTTCCACGGGTTCGTTTCTCTCCGTTCCACCAAGTAAGTGCACGTTTCTGGAGAACACTTGTGGCATATCGGACTTTTAGATTTTCAGGGCATTCGCTATTTAGGAAAGTGCTCTTGATGCTTTCGAACCACTGTAGTAATCCAGTAGCACCTTCAGTTCCACTGAACTTAGTGGGGTTGCAAGAACTGAAATGTTTGTAAGTACAAGTTTTGGGAGGGTTTGGTGCAGTTGGGTTTTGGACAGTATTGTTGCCTTGGTTCAAATGGGTAAGTAGAGTTGGGATGACCGCAGTAACTTCACGTGCTACAATAGCAGAAATCTTACGGCCAGAGTTTCTAGATCGTGAACGGATTCGACGAGATGACATTCTGAAATATCATTGAGATAGTTTATGAGAATTGGGTAATATGAGCTATACAACATGAAAACGAGAATCGAGAATTTGGCATAATAACGATGATATGTTCCGAGTGTAATCGTTTGATTCGTAAATCAAAACGAGTACGTTGACTAATCAAAGTGTTATGTCCAACACAACCTTATTGAAGACATGCGTACCTATAAGCAGATACTCATCCGAGGGTTCCCAGGTAAGGTAATCAAGTTGTATGAATACCTTGCCTAGACAGAACACCTTAAGATACAGGTACCCCACTCTTCCAGCATTGCATGTTCTCGGTCATGTGACACGGACTTTGACGAGATTTGAAAAGCATGAATAACAATCGAGTTTTGGAGTTTGAAATCACTTGAATTAGGCACACAATGCCTTAGAATATGATTTAAGATTCGTGTGTACATTGTTAAGATTCAAAGTATAAGAAGAATCACATAAGGCATATAATCACATAAACAACTATAAACATATAAGGCACATAAAATCCTATCTAAGTATATAAAATACATGAGAGGACTCATGTGTAAAGGTACTTAGTTATAGTCTAGGTCATTCCATTTCTAATAACCTAATTCCCTATAACCATGGCTCTGATACCAATCTGTCACACCCCGACCGACGGCGGAATCTTCGGAGCGGACGAGGGAATGATTGATTGTTCATAACACATGGTTGTCTAATAGTGGAAATAATATTAAAATCAGATTACATGATAATATAAGTTCAACATACACAAATACAACAATTGAAACCACAAATAGTAATTGTCTTTTATTTTAACTAAGTCCGGGTCTTAAATGAGCAGGTAGAAGTCCACTATCTTGCTTAACCTGAAATCATGTGAGAAAATAAAGTCAGCTAACGATTTAGCTGGTGAGTAGTCATAGTTTTGAATATACATATAGATTGATTGATTGATTGAGAATAATCCAATTCACAAGGTAACGTTAAGACTTATATTGCAATAGTAAAACATATAGATAAACTGACACAATAACAACCCCTTGACTTGACACTTGCAAATAATAGACTCCACACATACACCATAGTTTAACTCCTGCCTCTGGCACAATCACCACTCGACTATTCATATGGGGTGGGTTATCCAAACCAGTAGATCTACATTGTTGCCAGGATTGATTGATTGATTGAATTAGGGTTTTACTGTCGTCCAGTTTATCACAGTATGTTCACATAATGCAAGTAATAACATAACCTGTCTTGAATTGAATTTAGAATGAAATAACAATAGAATATCATGGTTGAATATATTGTATCACATGATTTCCCCCAAATAGGAAATGATATAAAAGGGGATATGAATACTCACCTGATTGATGAGATTAGAATCTGGATGTGATAGATTAGACACCAACGATTTCCTTACGATTTATCCTAAGGAGCGTGTCTCGAATTAGAATAATAATAATGTGAGAATTGAAAATAGGTTGGGTTTCCATTGAGATTGGGTTTTGATTGGTAGTTTAAATAGTTTATTTAGTTTGATTGTTTTGAAATAAATAAAATGAATTTGAAAGTCATTATGTTTAGAATTTATTAAAATGTACGTATCAGTATACGTATTTGTTTGATTTACTGTTAATGTGTGGGAAAAATAATTAATTTTATTAATCAATTACATTATAATTAATTAATATATTTAATTATTTAAATAACATAAAACGACTTTTGTAAATAATCTGTAAAATTATAAAATACATATATTTGCAATTATCTTGAATAATTAAAATAATATAGTGTTGAATAATAATTTAATAAATTAAATTATTCTAAAAGTTCACTTTTAAAGAACTAATTTTGTAATATTTGTAACTTTATTTATTTAAAACAATTTATAAATAGCTAAAATGTTAAAATAAATTTCAGAAAAATAATTAAGTTGTTTTAAAAGATTTTAATGTTTGAAAAATCATTTTCATAATTTTTAGGAATTTTTTTATAATTTTTAGAGGCTTAAAAATGGCCAAAAAAATGTTTGAGGTGGCCCGGGGTCGAACCCGGGACCTCCTGTTTGAAACGGAGCGCAGGAACCAGTGAACCAAAGGGCCGTGGCCGCGTTTGGTTTGGGTTCCAATTGCTTATAAGCTGTTTAAGCTGTTTCCCCCAAACCCAATATGAACCCTAGGTCGATCCAGCCAAATCGAAGTTCAATTCGATCCCTAATGCATCTGAATTCATAGGGCTTTTGTTCCCTAGTTAAAAACGAGTGTAATGAAGTAAATAATTACCCGTTTGATGTTGAATTGGATGCTACCCGGATGGAGAACAGAACGCGGTCGATGTGGTGTTCGATGGGCAAGCAAACATTGATGGAATTCAAATTAAATTCAGGGGAAGTTTCGTGTGATGATCGAGACTCAAAACCATATGTTAATTTTGAAGTTTGAAGCTCGAAGAAGATGAACACATCAGTTGCAGGTCCGCGGGTATGGTGATGTCGAAGGTGGTGTTTAAATTCGTTTCAAGTGAAATGGAGAATGGGGGTCGATTAGAAACAGCTTTATGGTTGTTCAGATTCGTTTAATTCGATTAAAATGGGGTGTTAGTGCGATCTGTCGACTGTTAAAGTAGCCGACCACGTGGGGAAGAAACAGGCTCTGAATCGCACTCACATTATCAAATTAGTGTGCCCACGTGATTCGATTCTCGTTGTAGAAGATATTGGGACCGGTTTGGAGTAATTTAATCGAGTTTTGTAGTGGTTTGGGGTTCGCCGGCGCCGTCCGGAGGTCGCCGGAATCCGGCTGCCGGATTTACGCGTGTTTGTTTAAATTGTTTTCGAAATTGGCACAAACGGTCCCTGTGGTTTGATTGTTTTATTATTTTATGCTCAAAGCTTTATTTAAAGTTTTAAATTTACCAATCTACCCCCTAGACTTATAAAATTAATTGGATAATATATCAAATTAATTGTTTATTAAACTTTATAACTTTATAATTTGTAATATGACTTTCCATTTAGTTACTCATTATAAAATGATTAATAAATTTTATAATCTTCTTAAAAAAATTTATTTATAATCCATAAATTATTATAAGTTGTCTAAATGTTTCATAAATAAATAATTTATTATTATTATATTATATTATTATTATTATTATTATTTTGATTATTGTAATTATTGGAATTACCATCAACGTATTAAACTTAATTGTTTAATTAACTTTTATTTACGAGATTACGCGATGTTACACCGGCGACCCCCCAAACCGCCTCAAATCTTGACCAGATCAACCCAAATTGGTCCCATTACGATCGTGAACGTGATTCGAACAAGACCCCACTAAAATTTGATTCGATTTGAGTGCGATTTAAACCGAATTCTTTCCCTTTTTCTTTCGGCCGACCACCATGTGCAAATCGCACTAAACGCGTATAATAACCTAAAGTAATCATGCACTATCGAATGATTAATCATGCCTAATCTGTTCATATATTCAATTATATCATATTCACAACCAGAACACCCAATTCCTCATCCTCAAACCGCGGACCTGTTACCACTCGAACACCATTTTCAAAGCTTCCAAACACAAAATTGATAAAGGGCTTTTAATCTAGATCGACATACGAAGCTTCCTATCGATTTAATTTGATTTTCATCAAGGATTGAAGCATCAATCGATCAAACAGTGTCACGACCTGTTCTTCGTTCTAACCGTCTTCAATCCGTCACCAAACAGGTAATTAAACATGCCTACTTACTCGTTTTTACATGGGGATCGAAAGCCCCATGATTCCAATCACTCACAAGGTTGAATTGAACTTCAATTCGATCGGGGATGAAACTAGGGTTCATATGTATTGGGGATAAATTGGAAATGGTGTTTAAAGGAATTAAAGCCGGGTAATAACCACGGCTGTAAGCCTGGTTCAGTGGTTTGTGTGTGGGAATGTGAATTGAAGGTCCCGGGTTCGACCCCGGGCACCTCCATATTATTATATATATTAAAGATATAAACTTTAGCTACAGTATTCCTCCTCCCCACAATTCCACCGCCCCCTTCAGCCACCGTCGCCACCTCACCGTCGCCACCTCGCCACCTCGCCGTCGCCACCTCCCTCAATCAGTACTCCGAAGCCCTATCAGACGCCCAAAAGACCGTCGATCTGAAGCCCGATTGGTCCAAAGGCTACTCGCGGCTCGGCGCCGCCCACCACGGCTTACGCCAGTATGAAGACGCTGTATCGGCGTATAAGAAAGGACTCGAAGTCGATCCGAATAATGAGACGTTGAAATCGGGGCTTGCCGATGCTCAATCGGCTCAGGCGTCGGCGGCGTCTGCGTCGGCTCGACCACGTGGAGGCGCGAACAACCTGTTTGGAGATGCGTTTGGGCCGGATATGTGGGTGAAGCTCACGGCTGATCCGGCTACGAGATTGTATATGCAGCAGCCGGATTTCGTTAACATGATGAAGGATCTGCAACGGAACCCTAGCACTTTGAACTTGTATTTGCAGGATCAGAGGGTTATGCAGGCGCTTAGTGTGTTGTTGAATGTGAAGATGCAGGCTCATGCTCCGGGGGATGAGATGGAGATGCGGGAGTCGCCGCCTAAAGAGAGGAAGCGTCCGGCTGATGAAGCGGAGCCGGTGAAGGAGAAGAAGAGGGAGCCGGAACCCGAGCCGGAGCCGATGGAGGTGTCGGAGGAGGAGAGGGAGATGAAGGAGAAGAAAGCACAGGCGCAGAAGGAGAAAGAGGCTGGTAATGTTGCTTATAAGAAGAAGGATTTTGAAACTGCTATTGAGCATTATACCAAGGCTTTTGAATTGGATGATGGGGATATTTCGTTCCTCACGAATAGAGCTGCAGTGTATTTGGAGATGGGGAAGGTATGCACCTGTCTTTATTATGTTATTGTGAATCTTGTGAATGTGAAAGTTTGAAACTTTTAATACGTGACATGTCTGTGTAGTATGGTTTATGAATTCATTTATGTAGTTTTAATGAGCTTCTGTTCAACCCTTAAATGGAAGACATCACATCTGCTATACATGTAAATAAGGTCACTCTTGGAACCTGGAACTGATGTTGTGAATTTGTCTACTTTAATCATTATTTCACATGCTGTTGGGGTGTTTTTCATGTTCATAAAACACCCTGGTCAATTTGTTGTCATTAGCTTTGCTGGACATGCTTCAGAGGATAAATGGGAAAAAGAACACAATGGAAAAAAACACAGATATAATGGTTTTGGGGATAAACTTTTTCAAAATTCGTACCCAATTTTGTGTTTAAATAGGTTTGTGAGGGGAGGATGATGGATGAAGTACATAGTGGTAACTAGGTAAATTCAGCTCAAAGATTTGTTTCAAGAAATAGAAATGGTGTCCTTAAGTTAAAAAATCCTTGCAGTTATCATGGAATAGAAGGATTAGTACTTTGAAATGATTAAGGAATACAATACTTGGTCTATGATATGTATATTTTGTTTACATTGTAAAGGTAAGGGATTACCAAATTGAATATGCATTCATGTAATCATGTTGCAGGAAAATATATTTGAGTGGCAATTTGCAATAAGGGACCAAGTGATACCGAATTTGAAGGAGGAATTTACCATGGTCGAATTCAATTACCTTCGGAATACCCATTCAAACCACCATCTTTTATGTTGCTGACGGTATTATTTTGTTCTTAAACTATTGAATTTGTATTTCTGTGTCTCCAAATTTATATTAAATGGTTTTCGGGCTTTGACTCACTTGCCGCCCCGCCTCACATTACTCGAGGTCGCTGGTTTAACTCTGGTCCATCTTGGTTCCCCGTTCTTTTAACCAAATCCAAACTTCTATTGGTTTTGTGTTTAACCCCTCGAAGGCCTCCTTAACTGGCACTAATTGTTAGCAGCAGTATTGGTGGGGTTCTTTTGAGTTTTCCAATAAACAGGGTCTCGTGGTTACCAAAAATAAAAATTTATCACCTTGCTACGCTATATGCCAATTAAAATAAATTGTCTTTGTTTCAGCCAAATGGACGTTTTGAAACTCAAACCAAGATATGCTTAAGCATATCAAATCACCATCCTGAGCATTGGCAGCCGTCATGGAGTGGTAAATACTATTACTATTTTAGTCTTTGTTTTTTCTTATTTAGCAAAGCTTGAACCTTTATACGGGTTGGCTTTTGGTTTTTGTGATTAATTGCACATAATTATGCTATATATATTTTATAACTGCATTTTTTTTTATCGCAGTCCGAACTGCTTTAACAGCACTTATTGCATTTATGCCCACCAACCCGAATGGTGCCTTAGGCTCATTGGATTATAAGAAAGAAGAACGACGTGTTCTTGCAATTAAATCTCGTGAAGCGGCCCCTAAATATGGTACTCCTGATCGTCAAAAGCTCATTGATGAGGTCTTCCTTACCACCTAAACTACCTTTCAATTGTTTTTATGATGTTTTTGAATTACAAAAATTAATTCCAATTACAAAATTTGTTTTGAAGCAGTTTCAATAATTCTAGAATTGCTTTGGTCACAAGCATTAGTTTTCAAGAATTTTTTGTTGATCACAAAACTATATGGTTTTTACTTTTCATTATCTGACTGTGTTGCCCTAATAATCAGAATTAATGAAGAAGATGATGATGATGAGCACGAAGAAGAGGATTTTGATGAAGACCCAGATCCTCAGGACCTTGAATATGTCTCCCAAATCAAAAGAGTGAGGTTTCATTACTCAAAATCCCCAATTTTATGATTGTTCGGTTTAGGTTTTATTATGGTTTCATGGATAAATAGATAATGCTTTGGTAGTGTAGGTTTGGAGCTTTTGAAGAAGAACAGAGATATGCTTTTTAGTGAGGTAACCACTTTATATAAAATTAGGGTTCATTTTAATCTCTGAATATAGTAACTGTTTGGTCTTAGTCTTTTAGATTATGATCACAAATTAGTAATGAACGTAGCAGTAGAAGACCATTGTCAATTGGCCATAAATTCTAGTGGTGTATTCAATTTACTCATGGTTTCACTTGTGAACTTTTGGGCTGTGTTTTAATGCAATGGAAACTTATTTTCATGTGGTTTTATGATGGGAACATTTAGGTTAAGTTAACAGTGATGATTGAGGACCCTCGAGAAGTTGAGCAAGAAGACTTCTCGGGATCGATGATGCTGACGCTCCAACACGAGAGGACTTGGCTGCTGTTCTTGAAGAAGTTAGTACCTTCTCTTAAACCCATGAGTGTCTTGATCTTTAGATAAATATTAGTACATTTATAATACTTATTTAAAAAAACTTAAAGAAACTTGGTGTATATTTTTTAACAAAAACGATATCAATTTCCACACTTGTGTGTCTTTAACCCATTATTGAGGTTTACATAATCTGTAAGAAAGAGTAATTCAGGTGAATGAAGGGAAAATCCCACGAGACCTTCAAATGCTGCCAGAAGAAATGGTTCAATGGCCTAATTTAGAGGTAACTATTGGTATATATATGAAAAACTTGTAATCACTGGGACAGATGTTATATGTTCTGACATGTTATGTTATGTATGTATTGTGAAAAAGGTCGAAGCAACAAAAAAAGGGCCACGGAAATCATTATACGCTACAAAGATTATTTAGGATTGTTGAAGCTATAGTCAATATATAGTTCTTAGAGTTTTGATATGGTTTATTGATTAGTGGAGTAAGTTCATATGGTTTTTAATTTCTCAAATTTGGAAAATTTGAAGATTTGGGCGCAGGGTAATTTAGGTGGTGGTCTTGGAGGCAGCATGACAAGATATACAACATACAACCATTGACAGTCATGCATTTTCAACCGGGTTAGTTTGTTATTGTGTAGTTTTTATATTTAGTTCTGTTTAGTATAGTGGTTTAGCCAAGTTGTAGTAGCTTTCTTTCACTATTAATCTCATTATGTTGGATTAATAGAGTTGTTAATTTTGAATATACAAACAACAAATCCCGCGGCATCGCGCGGGTATGTTTGCTAGTTTTTTTAAAGGCTTTTAGCCCTAAATAAATTACAGAAATTTATATAATAAATATACAAATTATTTTGTAAACCTCAAATATTTTTAAAGGTCACTAAATATTTTCTATATTTTCTGAGTTAAGTTAAATAAATATCTTTGTAATAAAACATTTTAATAAAGAATGTTTTCGAATAATTCTTTAAAAAGAATAGATTTTTAATTAATAATTAATAATTATTATTAGTCTAAACGTTTCCTTTCGCTTAGTATTGTTTAAGTCATGATTTATACTTATTTATAAAATATTGTTTATAGATGTTATAAATAGCCATTTTTATAAAAATGGACTCTAAATAATAATTCAAATTATTATCTTATTTTTGGACATTGTATTATCTATAATTATGGATCAATCGTGAAAATTGTGAAATTATAAAGATTATGTAATCTCATAAATTATTAACAAACGTTATAAATAGTTTATTTTGTTTAAAAATAAACTGTAAATAGATGATTTAGGGCCGTATTTTACAGCTAACTTACGGAGGGCGTAACTTCTTCATAACAGATTCAAATCAGTTAAACCTTATGTCCATGACGAAGTTCGTCGAAAGACGAATCTGTTGATATATAAAACATAGAAAAAATCATTCGTTTAGACCTCCAAACAGTCGTTTTCGTAACAGCTAGCAGTTCTGCGCAGCTGTAAAGATCTACGTTTTTCTCATATTTCGGTAATCCAAATCAGAAACTTTTCTAAATGAAAGTTGTTTAGAAATCACTAATCTAGTAAACTGGAGATTTTCAGAATTTTAAACGTCGTTTAGTATTTTTAACGAGTGCGAAAAGACAGGGGCAGAACTGGAATTTTCCAAATTATAATTTGCGTCACGTTATCGTAGGTTCTCGCGGCGTTAACCGAGCCTAGATCTTGTTTCTGATTATTGTCACTCGTGTATAAGGTACGGATTCTTGGTTATCTTTATCATAGTATAAATTCTGTTCCGTTACTTTGTAGTACGGATTTTTGATACGTTATTTCCGTTAATATGAATCGTTTAGCCTTTATTAGTTGTATATCCTTAATATTTAATTATGCTCCGATTCGTTCGACTCATTAGTGATATTTATTGAGACCTGTAGCATGCAATATATATTTTATAAGTTTGTGCTCATTATTGCATGTTCCTATAAATGTCTTATTGATATGTTATATATTGGTAGTTGTACTACCATTTGATTTGATACTCTGTTACCCGAGCTCTCCGACATATCATTGTGGCGTCAATGATGTGACACTTTTCGTGACGGTGTGTAATAAATAGTTCACGGCGTCTCCGTTAACACGTTAGTACTCAGGTAGTACTTTGGCCATATTATTTGGGAGGCGGATGGATCGATCCTAGTTCAGTTCAGTTCAGTTCCGGGGGATGGAATCATGTGTGTCGCCCCACACACCATCTCATTAGTGCATAGTCTAGCTAGCTATGTACTTATCAGTTCAGTTTTGGCTCTGGGTACTTCTTGTATTACACGACTTATTTTGTTTGTATATACGCGTCGTGTAGATCAGTTCAGTTCAGTATTACATGTTCAGTTCAGTATCAGTATTATATGTTCAGATTCAGATTTCCGTTTCAGTATCATATGATCCGTTCAGTATTCAGATATAAGTATTTATGCTTCGTATCGTTACTATTGTTATTTCCGTCACTGAGCAACTTTTGGCTCAGCCGTATTTTCTTTTTGTGGTGTTTTCTTATTTGATTGTAGGTAATCAAGGGGTTCCGGGAAATCAGTGAAGATTGTATTTTACTTTAATTGATGTAATGAATAACTTAACTAGGTTCTTTCAGATTATCTGGTTTGCTTGAAATTATCTCTTTAATATTATGGATTTGGTTTTTGATTGATATCTGTAATAGTGACATGTCAGCCTCTCCGGGTTGGGGTGTTACACAAAGCCATAATCAAACCAAAGCGTCCACTAGCGTAATCTTAGCATCAAAAGTGAGCAAGACCGTAAAGATTGATAACTTAACATAAATCCATCATAATAGGGCGGATGTGCTAGTCCTATAGCGCTATACATGTTAAGGGAGGTTTAGATTGCTTGCAAGATAATGTATTCTAGAATGTATTCACAAATAGTATAACAAGTAAGCATGTTTGTATGAATTGAGTTTTAGAATAAGTTGATTGAATGTATGCTTGAGTGTATTTGATAAATTGTACATGTTGCAACCCAAATAGTGTTAAATAAAAGGGGTGAAGTATGACTCACGGTTTCGATAGGAAAAGTTCCGAGTCGTGAGTAGATGGATTTGGGAGGATTAGACACCGTTAACCTAATAAGGAAAACGGGTTTGTCTTAGACTCGGATTTGAGTACTTGTACGTATGTATTTAGAATCGTAGAAGTCATGTATCGCCAATGGCGGACCAAAACACAATTCACCAACTAGTGTTGGAGATTCGGATGGTAAAGTTAGTACGTTAGTGTACCCTCCTCGAAGGAGGTCATGAGATACGAAGGTAGGGTAATAATCCACAAACCTTTGTAAATACTTACATAATAGTTTAAATGTTTAAAGTATAGATATACTACATATAATATCTCAAGTAATCCGGGTGAGTTATGGTGGGAAAGCCCTACTTGAAGAACCAAAGTTCTTCAAGATTGCCATTTGAACCTTAACATAAGCTTTTCAACATGGTAAAGTTGAATACTTAGTTTGATTTATCACACTTGTTGTTATGTTAGATTACTTGAGTAAAAGATATAAAGTTAAGTTCAAAACTCATTCATTTCTGGATTTTTACCTTAACTCAAGTCATCCAACAATGAGGTTTGTTGGAGACAAGGTTTGGTTCAAGGAAAATCCAAGTTTGAACAAGGTAAACCCAAGAGCAACAATTTCATAAAGTTTAGCCACTTGGGAACCCATTTTAGGTGCCTCCCCCTTAGAGTTTACCATTGTAAACCTAGAGGATAGTCCATGGGTTTGTTCCAAGTGGTTTAGTATGTTTTAAAATAAGATTAAAGCTTGTTAAAAGATTAAAAACATCAAGGACAAAAACAAAATAAAAATTCAGCCTTAAAACTAGCTTTTGGATCTTATTATAGATGGCTTCCACTCAATGTTACCTAGGCAAACTCATTGGGGATAGTCCTAGAGGTGTATCCATGAAGCTAGATGCATGGTTTAAGTGTATAAGCAAGAAAAATGGGTTAGAATGGTGTTCTAACCTTGAAGGTTTTGTGCAGAATTTTTGTGAAGAAGAAGAGAACTTTGAGAGAATTTGAGAGTGTTTTGGTGGGATGTGAAGTGTAAAAGTATTTTGTGGGGTGGAGGCTAGTTTATAAAGGGAAGGAGTTGGGTTTAATGGGCTTTAATTAGGTTAAAAAAAAAGGGAAAATGGGCTTAAACCCGAGTGGGTTTCGGTTTGACTAGTCAACAAAACCATCAAACTTGTTTTCGCGATTCCCGCTTCGTTATAACTACGTTTCGTACGCGGTTTTTTTCTACGTTCACCATTTTCAGAGTACTTTCATATGGATAAAAGTAATTTAACATTCATGGTACTGAGAATTGGGTTTGGTGCATTGATCTTGATACGGTTCGAGAGTTACGATCACAAACTTGTGTTTGTGTTGAGCTTGGACCATTGGACTTGGTTTCGGGCTTTTCTTTTGGGTTATTTTACTTGTTTTAAGAACCTTAATTATATTTTATAGATTTGGGCTTGTTTACAAGTTGGTTGGGTTCGCTCATGAACACCCGGTTACGTATGATTCCGACTGAATTTATATTTACAGCGTGTCGTAAGTATATTTAAATGCATATAACGTTTCTTTAAGCATGTGTAACATATAAGTATATAGAATAACTTTTAATAATACTTCCATTGATCAAGACTCAAGAGTACAAGGGTATGAATTGATGAATTACAAAGTACAAGGACTAAAAATGAAACAACAAAAAGTACGGGCGTTACAGGTGGATTATAGTTGTTGTGGACGATACTCATAACCATGAACCTGCTGAACACCTGGAGGGACATGCATACGCAATGAGGCTCACCGAAAATGATCTTTCTACTGTAAAGAATCTGACCGAACAAAATATTGACCCTTGAAACATTCTAGGCACGTTGAGGGAACAAAATCCCAATAACGTGTCTGTGTTACGAACCATATATAACGCTCGAGAAAAATTAAAAAGTCCACCAGAATTGGTGAAACCCCAATGCAGGTTTTTTTTCTATACTACAACAACATCAATATATTTACACCCCTCACATAGATGAACCGACAAATACTGTCGAAGGGGTTTTTTATACATCCCACATCTCACACATTACGGCGTGCGTACCCACACGTGTTGATGATTGATACAACTTACAAAACTAACTTGTATAAAATGCCATTTGTTCAAATGGTTGGTGTGACATCCACCCTGAAATCTTTTTCTGTTGCTCACGCATTTATTATTTATGAGCATGAAGCCAACTTCAGATGGGTGTTAGAGCAACTAAAAGCAAGGCTGGAAGAAAAGTGTATGGAGCCCCGTGTTATACTAACCGACCGAGACCTCGCTCTGATGAAAGCGTCAGAAGAAGTTTTTCCGAGTGCTGTTCGATTACTTTGCAGTGACATATTTCGGAAAATATTGCTAAACATTGCAAGGCGAGTTTTACAAATGAAGAGTGGCGTGATTTTGAGCATGTGTGGTCGGTACTTATTAACTCTACGACGACGGACATATACGCTTATAATTACGACCGCCTTTATCGCAGATTGGTGTCCAAACATTCAGTAAGTTTTCTAGTGTTATTCTTAAAAATATATGTATATTTACATAAAAATAACTATATTTTTTTTAAATAGGAGTGCTGATGTACCTAAAAAATAACTGGTTGGACCCCTATAAAGAGAGATTTGTGTCGGCGTAGATAAATAAAAGTTATAACTTCGGTCAGCACACAACGAACCGAGTCGAGAGCCAACATTCGTTGTTGAAAAGTTACCTGAAAGTAACCAATAGCACCCTGGATAGATTTATTCCTTTTATTAATGATATCTTAGTTACCCAGGAAATTGCTATAAAAGAAAGTTTTACCAAAAGTAAAATCATGCTTATGGTGTAACATAATCATAAAGTGCTTAAATTGCTGCGAGGTAACGTTTCTTTTGCAGCTTTAGATCTCTTAGTTGATGAGATTAACATAATAAATCATCTATTTATATTCAAAGAATCATGTGGCTGCCTTCTTTTTACCAGTTGTGGTCTTCCGTGTGCTTGTAAATTAAACAATTACTTTCAAACAGGTGAATGTTCTTTTATATTTTTTATTTTTTCATGAAAATTTTATTATATTTAATTTAATCTATTATTTTATAGGTCAATTTATCCCGCCCGATGCTATTGATGTTTTTGTAGGAAGCTAGATTTTTCACCCGCGTATATTGTACGGGAGGTTCAAATAGATGTACATAAAGAGATGGAGATGGTGACAAAACATTTACTTGTCCAACCCGAAAATGTGAAAAAATCTTTGATTAATATTTTCAAATCTTTCATTCATCCTTCAAAAACTGATAAAAAACCTTCTAAAGTCCAAACACATACACGGGGTCGTCCTAAAAAGATAAGCAAAAAAGAAACAATATTAGACCCCCCCGACATAGTTCATATGTTCAACCTAGAAAAAATTTTGAAGTTTCGTCAACATATTCAAGTTCGGTGGTGAAGTCAAAACAAGGGTCTTTGCAGCGCAGTCAATCCATGTCTTACAAATCAAGAGCCAAAGATGGATTATCACCACCAGCAGCCTCCTCGTCATCACCCCCATGTCGTCTGACAAACGGAGGCAACTTCGGCCGAAGGGGGGTCGATACCCTGGCGAGTAGCCCAAATGCTGCACAGATCCGCCATTCATACAAGCAAGGCGTGGGATTGGCGCGCCAAATGGAGTGACTCCGCCATAAACTCCACCGTCGGCGGAATCTGCCGAATGATAGTCCAAGCAACAGGCGGTACTGGCAGTGGGCCGGCTGCTCTAGCGTGTGCTTGCGGCTACGGCTGCTGTAACATCTCGTATTTTTCGTTAATTAAAAGTTAACGTCGTTAATTTTTGTAATGATCATTGTCGTCATTTACAAAACTCATGTGTTGCTTATGTCTTTAATTCTTTAACTTGAAATTTAATAATGTTAATCAGTTCATAATAAATAAATAATCACCATGATAATTATAATAAATAATAAATAATAATAATAATAATAATAATAATAATAATAATAATAATAATAAGTTATAACAATAATAATACTAATTATAATAACTAAGATAATAGTAATAATACTAATAATATTAGCTATGATAATGATAACAATTTATAGAGTCAATAAGCTAAAAAAAAAAATGTTTGAAACTTAAAGGGAATAAGTTAAGGGGGGTTTATTGCCAACTTAGAAACTTTAATATAAAGGTTTGTGCATAAAATAATAACAAATTAAACCACAAGGGCCGAAAGTGTAACTTTAAAAGTTACACCTCCAACCCCTGCCCCTCTTTTGGAACCCGCAAGTCCGGCAGCCGGTCCGGCAACCTCCGGCGGGACTCCGGCAAGGGTTTTCGCGTGATTAAAAGGTACAAATCGACCCCCAAACATTGCCAACCGATGCGTGAACACGAATCGAACACTATTAAGCACTTTAATGGCATTTTAAAACCGGTTATCAATCCGAATGATTCGTGTAACCGGTCACCTTAATCCTCGAACCGTTCATCCATTAAAACGCAATAATATTTCCATTAACTGTTACCTGATCGATGGATTAATCAATACTACACTAGTACCAAATAGAATTTTACCCAAAACACAACTAAACATCTCAAATCGATCATCATCATCGTCGGACCTGCATTTGTTTCGATCACCATCATCCGAGCTTCAAGACTCGAATTAAACAAAGGGCTTTTCATCCGTGTGATTATTAGAAGCCTCCTGTGCAATGAATTTGATTATCATTGTCATATGTGTATCGAATCTGTACTACGTCAGTCGCGACCTGTTCTTCATCTCGTCTCCCTCATTTCGAACTCAATCATGTAAGTACTATACATCATGATGCTCGATTTCACATGGGCAATCAAAGCCCTATGTTTGATTTCTTAAACGACATCGATTTGATGATCAATTTGTGTTAAAACCAATCTAGGGTTCTTGGTGAATTTGGGGGTTTTGCTTAATAAACGTTTAAAAGATTTCAAACATAATTACAAACAGATTTAGGACTCTAGCCCGCTGGTTAGATTGTTGGACTTATGCACAGGGGACCCGGGTTCGAACCCGGTCACCCTCAACATATTTTTTTATGGCTTTTTCAGCCTTTAAAATATATATAAAATTTTCTAAAAATTATAAAAATCGGTTTATAAACTTTGTTTATTTTAAATTTATTTAATTATTTTCTGTAAATTTTATTTCTTTAAAACATCTTAATGTTTTTTTTATAAAATTGTACTAACATGTGTTATAATGAGTTATATTAATACATACATATATATATACATATATATATAACTTTAATAGTTGAAATCAACATAAATATTATTGGGCGTTATGTTTTCCCTAATTATAGATTAGTTGAGTTAATTATAAAACTTTATTTACATTTTATCATTTAATTTCGTAAAATAATAAAAAGGATTAGCTAAGTTTCCATTCATTGTATTAAAATGATTTCGATAACTAACTTTATTTATTTATAAAAGTAACCCCCAAATTCCTATCGAAACCCTAGTTCGTATTAAAACGTTAATCTTATTATTTAAGCTTAAACTTGTAAAATATACATTTTAGGTGCATTGTGAAGAACTACGTTGGAACCTTGCGTATTATATTTCTTACTAATCGCTAATTATATACTTGTCGATCAAGTGAGTATTTCCATACCCCTTTTTCTTATTTTCACACTTTGGGGTGAAACATGTTAACTTATATTATTGCACTTGTAAACTTATTCGAGACTTGTAAACTTTATGGCAATTTATTTAAAGTTGTGGTTAGTTGAACTTTTGTGGTTACCATGTTATGGCATTATATGTACAATCATTAACTATTGCTAGCCCAGCGAAGTCATAGATCTATGGGACAGACAACCTATTTGGTGCTAAAGTCGATGAACTGCCGACTCCTAGGAGCCGTATGCTTGTGCACTAGGGAACCAAATACACTTAGCTGATCATATATACTTTTAATGTATAAGACTTGTAAACTTTGTCGAGGTTTGATTGTTGCATTGTTCATAACATCCCTAATCACTTTATTCACTAACTTATGACTTGAATTGCCATCTTTTATATACTTATGTATTGAAAACTATGGAATGCTCACCAACATTTTTATGTTGACCTTTTATTTTTAACATGTTTCAGGAATAACCCAAGAATGTGTTATACTCTTTGAAGCTTATCTCACTTAGGACTGGACTTAGAGAAATAAACATTGATCTTGTTACTTTCAATCTTGTATTCATGATGTATCTTTATTTGAGCCTCTTACTTGTATTGTTACAATTAAATCTTTATTAATATATTTGGAATTAATAATAGCGTTATGTGGCTGTGAACAATCGTAACTCTCACACCTCGACGTTTCCGCCGTCAAGGTTGGGGTGTGACAGATTGGTATCAGAGCCCATAACTATAGGGATTTAGGTTATTAGAAATGGTGACCTAGACTATAGCTTATGCATGTACCTTATTGAAAGATCATTATACTTTTGTGCTTACTTATTGTTTGCGTGCTACATAATGCTATGCCTTTTGTGCAACTTGATGCCTTAGCATAGGATTGCCTTATGTGTGCTTAAAACTTAGTTACTTGTCTCCCTAAACTTAACTTTGACTCTTTGACTTTCCCCGACAAATGAACTTCCTAAACCTATTCTCAACGACAGGTGGAATCTACACTTATCATCGTAGGATTAATTCCTTAGACTCTATGTCTAATCTATGAAAATCTCATCAAGGTTTTGATTTCATAAACCTAAGAAATTTGTGTGACACATAGACACCTGTATTCTGGATTTCCTGGCAAAAAGCCTTCGGGCTAAGGCAAGCATATCGTATAAATCTCATTGCGAGACCAGTTATGCTTACCTGGGGATTTCTGGAATGAGTGATAAACTATGGTCAACATACACAAGTCTCTAAGGCAAGTGGGTCAATTTAACTTGACGTGTCAACGATTCCAAATGGTAATGCGTTACTAAATGGAACCATCCTCTTTATATCTTAAAAATCTTTGATTCCTTGAACTGGTTTCTTCTCATTCCTATCATACATAATGTTCCTGTGATATTGAACTCGTCTTACCTTTCAACTCCTATGTTTAAACATCGTTACACGTTAGGCGTTTCATGTAGCTATTTCTATACCTTGATCAACGTGTACATGACTCTTGTTATACCCAAAGATATTGGGAATCTAAACCGAAAGATCTTTAAAACTTTAAATCATTACTTATGGTTTTCAAATCTTCATAAGGGTGTGTCCCATAACTAAATACATTCAATGTTGTAGGTGAAATTCCTACATCTCGGGATACTTTGCTAATTGAATGTTAATTTTGTTAACTCAAATATTATAAGTGGTCACTCACCTCAATGATCTAATAAACTAATTATAACTTTGTTACCACTTATAAGTACACGTGTCTTCAACAAGGTTATGGCTGACCTCACATCTTGAGAAGTCCATGTATTCCCTTCGATTATGAATCGAAAGTTCACATCTCATTATGATGTCGAATCATCCTTATCCTTGATTTTGTCTTCCTGATTTAAATTATTCAAGTTTTGAACACCATCATAACAAATTCTACCATCTCGAACTTTGATCTTAAGCTTGTAAGCATGATTTTCTCTTTTGTTACATTGATGTAACTTAAATTTCCGGAATTTCTAATTGATATTCTTTTTCTTTTCGTTGTTATGTCGAACTTCGTACCGTTTGCACCATGGGAGATGCAAGAGTTTGTAAGTCAACCTATGACTAAGAACATTCGTATCTCCTAAATGATTCTAACTCATCAAAACAGGGGTGATTCCCTTACTTTGATGGTTCCCTATTCGTTTTGATAAATGGTTTCTAATCGTATGTTTTATGAAATTTCATCCTCTGGATTGGGGTGATTACCTTATCTTGAGGATTGACTTCAATTATTTTCTTTGGAACCTGCATTTCATAAATGACATGATCTCACCAAAATAGGATTGAAACCCGTACTTTGGTGACAATTGTTAATTTCCGATTGTCTTCTTGTTATTATGAAATTCAATCATCAAGATAGGCGTGAATTCTATACCTTGATGATAATTTCATTCTTATGTATTGTATTTTCTCAAATGAAACGACCTCATCAAAGTAGGAGTGAATTCTGGATTTTGATGAAGAAGTTCATCCTATTATATTTTGTTTTTGTAAAACTACATCGTTAAGATAGGGGAGACGTCCCTTACCTTAATGGTGAGTTACCTCATCTTATTTTTGTGGATCCTCAACAATGAGTTGGGATCGAGCTTTTGATTGGTAAGTTAGAGGTCATACCTTGGGAATACACCATCAAGTTAGGAGTGAAAACCACACCTTGATGACTATTCTCATTTCTTGATAATCAACTTATCAAGGTTGTAATCAAGTGACGAGAGACATGTAGTAACGTGAAGGGTGAAACAATGTTAGTGTTTCGACCTATCAAGCCAAAGCATGATCTCTAAACTTGAAAGGAGACCCGATCGCTCTAGGTTGATTTTGATTCCAAGCTTGGAGCATTTAAATTCTTAACTCGATTTCTTTTCCTTTATCCTCATGTTTTGATATGATCTAGCTATATGGAACCATTTATTCCTTACTTATCAACTTTCATTTTGAGATATAATCAACACATGATTAAGTGATGATAACTTTCTTAAGCAATCTTTCTGCTAAATAAAGACATTATCAACTTATGATTATGTCCTTCTAGACATACGAATGTTCTCGACTGTACATATGGGCTTGATGAATTACGTATGCAATCTGCACTTGGAAATTTGTTACCTTACAAAACATGGTTACAAATACCTTTCTTATTGTTTGCGTCATTTCTTGAATCGATTTTGAATTCTTAACCTTGAAAATCATTGAAATTCTATCGTGGTGTTGAACAACAAGATTCGTTATTATCCTCATTGCGATATGGATATAATGGTTCATAAACCTTCGTAACTCGTAGTCATGGGTTTGGTATAAAAGAAAAGACATAACTTGGCATGTGTCCAAGTGTCTTACCTTCACATATGACAGAACCTAACCTGTGTGTTCCCGTGAATCTCCTGTTAAACTTTTCATTCACTAAGTGCCTCTCATCTTAACTGTCATGATGACAATTGGTGCATTATAGACCGATTGATAATCTCATATTGACTCATGTGAGATAATGGGTCGAGAAATTGACTTGCATCTATCTCAAATAGTTGTATACCGTGGTATGTCGTTAAACATCGATCGTTAATTTTGAAGATCGATTCATCTTCTTGCATTTAGCAATGTTCTTAATCATCATCGTGAACTCATTCCAAAATCTTTGCATATCGTATTATTCTTAGACCGATGGTTGGTCAAAGGAGAAATACATATCCCCAAGATATGCGTTAAGATCGTTTCATATAACGACGTTTGGGATTTTTAAATCCCGACGGTTAACCTTTCTTATCATTTTGGTCTTATATTGATTTCTAGACATCATTTTACTATGAAATTATATTCTAGAAATTATAGCTTATAAGTCTAACATCCCACGATAACTCATCATCGTTTTCCAACATTTCATCTCAAAACGTCTCACATTTCACTAAAAAGGTTCAAATTGGCATGCATTATGTCAAGAATCTTGTAAGATTTCATAAAGTAAAACGTTTCACCTGTAATCAAACGTCAAACATTGTTCGTTGTACACTTACCTTGCATCATAATTTCTTATTCATCTAAGTTTTTTTTAATTTCGGGACGAAATTCTTTTAAGTTGGGGAGACTGTAACATCTCGTATTTTTCGTTAATTAAAAGTTAACGTCGTTAATTTTTGTAATGATCATTGTCGTCATTTACAAAACTCATGTGTTGCTTATGTCTTTAATTCTTTAACTTGAAATTTAATAATGTTAATCAGTTCATAATAAATAAATAATCACCATGATAATTATAATAAATAATAAATAATAATAATAATAATAATAATAATAATAATATAATAATAATAATAATAATAATAAGTTATAACAATAATAATACTAATTATAATAACTAAGATAATAGTAATAATACTAATAATATTAGCTATGATAATGATAACAATTTATAGAGTCAATAAGCTAAAAAAAAAAATGTTTGAAACTTAAAGGGAATAAGTTAAGGGGGGTTTATTGCCAACTTAGAAACTTTAATATAAAGGTTTGTGCATAAAATAATAACAAATTAAACCACAAGGGCCGAAAGTGTAACTTTAAAAGTTACACCTCCAACCCCTGCCCCTCTTTTGGAACCCGCAAGTCCGGCAGCCGGTCCGGCAACCTCCGGCGGGACTCCGGCAAGGGTTTTCGCGTGATTAAAAGGTACAAATCGACCCCCAAACATTGCCAACCGATGCGTGAACACGAATTGAACACTATTAAGCACTTTAATGGCATTTTAAAACCGGTTATCAATCCGAATGATTCGTGTAACCGGTCACCTTAATCCTCGAACCGTTCATCCATTAAAACGCAATAATATTTCCATTAACTGTTACCTGATCGATGGATTAATCAATACTACACTAGTACCAAATAGAATTTTACCCAAAACACAACTAAACATCTCAAATCGATCATCATCATCGTCGGACCTGCATTTGTTTCGATCACCATCATCCGAGCTTCAAGACTCGAATTAAACAAAGGGCTTTTCATCCGTGTGATTATTAGAAGCCTCCTGTGCAATGAATTTGATTATCATTGTCATATGTGTATCGAATCTGTACTACGTCAGTCGCGACCTGTTCTTCATCTCGTCTCCCTCATTTCGAACTCAATCATGTAAGTACTATACATCATGATGCTCGATTTCACATGGGCAATCAAAGCCCTATGTTTGATTTCTTAAACGACATCGATTTGATGATCAATTTGTGTTAAAACCAATCTAGGGTTCTTGGTGAATTTGGGGGTTTTGCTTAATAAACGTTTAAAAGATTTCAAACATAATTACAAACAGATTTAGGACTCTAGCCCGCTGGTTAGATTGTTGGACTTATGCACAGGGGACCCGGGTTCGAACCCGGTCACCCTCAACATATTTTTTTATGGCTTTTTCAGCCTTTAAAATATATATAAAATTTTCTAAAAATTATAAAAATCGGTTTATAAACTTTGTTTATTTTAAATTTATTTAATTATTTTCTGTAAATTTTATTTCTTTAAAACATCTTAATGTTTTTTTTATAAAATTGTACTAACATGTGTTATAATGAGTTATATTAATACATACATATATATATACATATATATATAACTTTAATAGTTGAAATCAACATAAATATTATTGGGCGTTATGTTTTCCCTAATTATAGATTAGTTGAGTTAATTATAAAACTTTATTTACATTTTATCATTTAATTTCATAAAATAATAAAAAGGATTAGCTAAGTTTCCATTCATTGTATTAAAATGATTTCGATAACTAACTTTATTTATTTATAAAAGTAACCCCCAAATTCCTATCGAAACCCTAGTTCGTATTAAAACGTTAATCTTATTATTTAAGCTTAAACTTGTAAAATATACATTTTAGGTGCATTGTGAAGAACTACGTTGGAACCTTGCGTATTATATTTCTTACTAATCGCTAATTATATACTTGTCGATCAAGTGAGTATTTCCATACCCCTTTTCTTATTTTCACACTTTGGGGTGAAACATGTTAACTTATATTATTGCACTTGTAAACTTATTCGAGACTTGTAAACTTTATGGCAATTTATTTAAAGTTGTGGTTAGTTGAACTTTTGTGGTTACCATGTTATGGCATTATATGTACAATCATTAACTATTGCTAGCCCAGCGAAGTCATAGATCTATGGGACAGACAACCTATTTGGTGCTAAAGTCGATGAACTGCCGACTCCTAGGAGCCGTATGCTTGTGCACTAGGGAACCAAATACACTTAGCTGATCATATATACTTTTAATGTATAAGACTTGTAAACTTTGTCGAGGTTTGATTGTTGCATTGTTCATAACATCCCTAATCACTTTATTCACTAACTTATGACTTGAATTGCCATCTTTTATATACTTATGTATTGAAAACTATGGAATGCTCACCAACATTTTTATGTTGACCTTTTATTTTTAACATGTTTCAGGAATAACCCAAGAATGTGTTATACTCTTTGAAGCTTATCTCACTTAGGACTGGACTTAGAGAAATAAACATTGATCTTGTTACTTTCAATCTTGTATTCATGATGTATCTTTATTTGAGCCTCTTACTTGTATTGTTACAATTAAATCTTTATTAATATATTTGGAATTAATAATAGCGTTATGTGGCTGTGAACAATCGTAACTCTCACACCTCGACGTTTCCGCCGTCAAGGTTGGGGTGTGACAGCTGCTGCTGCGGCTGCTCCTCCTCCTCACCAACGCCCGCCATAGGCTGCCAGATGGTCCGACCACCGTCAGTGGACCATCGGAGTTCGTCGCCAAATTTGGCGGCAATCCGCATGGCCATGACGGTCTGTCGGCCCAAAATCCTAGGCGGCGTGTCCGTCGTCTGCCTCGCAATTAGGGCGTCCGTAAACAACCCTAAACGCGAGGCAATGACGTTGATGTAAGAGCCGCAAACAATGGGGCCATGCATCTGCAAAACAATCAAATTATAATATATTAATAATAGATAATACTTATTTATACGTGTAGAATACAATTCGTCTGCTATAAATCTTCGGAATCTAAAGCAAGCATCCTGTAAGCTAACCTCTTGCCACTCTAAAGATCTATTTTGAACCAACTTACACAATAACATACAAATTACAACTCCCGAATCTCGACCAATATGACCGGCATTAAGAGGCCACACGGTTTCACCGGATACAACCAGTTCTTCGATTTCTTCTTGTCCAGAGTGCTGCCAATATTGTGAACGTGATAGAAAATGTAAAAAGTACGATTCGAATTGTACGAAAATCGTTCGGGCATTACAATGAATGCTCCATGAATCATCATACGTATTTGGTCGGCATTCGTATGGAGAATACATACGAAATTGTAGTGAGTCCATAGTAATCTTAAAAAGATACCAATTTTCTTCATCATCAGTCATTGGTACGTAAACCTACAAAATAATTTAATTCACGGTTATAAATTCATGATTTTTATTGTAAAATATAAAAACAGTATTAGCATATCAACCTCTCATAACGCGGGATATAGATAGTTACTCCCGTCACCATATTCGTTACCCTTAACGGACCCCGAGTATATTAAGTTAAACCACTCAAATGGGAGAATCGTCCAACGATCACTACCCGGCAACCCTTCTGTTCTACGTATTTCTTCGTATCTCCATATTGTGAGTCTATTTGTCCACGCCCGAACATACTATAAAATAACAACTTTTTTAATTGTTAGAATTTTAAAATAAAATAAAATTTACAAAAAAAACTTTAAATCATACCTCTGTACTAAAGACACGTTTCCGAGTAATTCACGCCAATATTCTAACTGAATATCGGAATTACCCATGTAATACACCCTACATGTTTGGGAATCACCGTTACGTATAAACTGAATAACATTTTCAGACCAGTTCCTCCCATTCTGCCGATTATGGTTATCTATTGGATCAGGAATACTTTCCATAATATCTCGTGAGTTTGAAGAGTACTCATTTTGACGTCTTATATTACCTCTACGAGAAGACATTTTAACTGTTTCGTTTCTCACTAACCGTATATAACAAGTAATATATATAACGTTTTATACAGAATCTTAAATCAAATCAATGAATAATACGTCACGTCACATAATTATAAAATTTAAAAATGCACGCAAATCGAGGAAAATAAATTTTCAGAAGGAATACTACGGCCCGTGAGAGAACTCACGGGCCGTTATGGCACTTGTTCACGGGCCGTGATGTTAGACGCTTACGGGCCATGATTTGTTTCACAGTCCGTGAGCGGATAAAGCTGCGAAATTTAAATTTCGAACGCCTTACGGCCCGTAAGACCCCTCATGGGCCGTGAAAAAAGTCAAAGGTCGTCCAGATAACACCTGACAGGGTGTTCAATTAGCTTGGCCCTTTTGAAAAATATAAAAAAGAATATCTTTTCAATGGGTTCTTTTTTAGTTTCTAATTTTTCAAATTTAAATTGATACATTGAAGAAAAGAAGTTATACGAGTAAAAAAGTGAGGATAATTACCGACATTTCAAAAGAGATGTAACACATCTTTTTCGTAATAAAATTGATATTTATTTATAATTTTTTTAATTCGAGTATGAAATTGTCAAAGAAGTTGGTCTATTTTCGTATCAAGGTTTAAGTGAAGCTTATTCTTCTTAATAAAGATGCATTTTAAAAATTGACATATTTTGATGTTTTTAAACCGTTAAAAAACCAAAGAAACTTGAAAGTATAGGTTTGTTTGAGATTAAAAAGTTTCCGTTCTTAAAGTTTGGCTGGTTTAATAATCAAGTCATGCTTGAAATTTGTAACAAAACATGGCAGTTAACCTTTATGACTTATATACGCTTTTATATTTAGAATATCTAGTTATGTATATCTATTATAATCACTAACCATCTTAAAATCTTTATAAAAATTTAATGCAAACTATGGATCATGTTTAAAAAATAGTTTAAACCATCAAAACCGTACTATCTAACCATCAATCTAATAAAACCGGTTGGTCTAGAGTCTAGACAACCCGCCACCCAACCAATCTAAACTACGTTAAAACCGGCTCAAGCGAATTGAAACAAGAAGATCATATTATAATTATAAATTATAAAATAGGATGAAAGAGTAGGAAGAATATAAAAACATAGAGGTCAAATCAGTCATTTTCTAAAAAGAAGATGAGTCACCACCTATATAGAGATTATTATTCTGTTTTGATTTCTATTTTAAGCCAACCCATGACCCATCCTTATGTTAAGTTTGGCAGAGCAGAGCCCGAGCCGATCCAGCCCATTTCAAAACCTCTGGCTGGCTCATGGCATTCTGAACGGTCATTCACCCCCTTCAACAACCGTCCAACCCAATTCATTTGAAGGTGTTGATAATTGATTATGTTCAACCAAAACAAACAAACAAACATACCCAGTATATCCCACTGAGAGTAGAGTCTGGGAACGGTAAGTGGTGGTGGTCAGTTTTTCCTCTATCTAGAGAGACAGAGAGACCGCTTCCAAAGAGACCGCTTCCAAAGAGACCGATTATTTTCAACCAATTAATAATAATAATTTTATTATTATCCAACAATGGTATAAGTGATCATTAAAAACATGGGACTCACCTTTTTATTCTTTTTAGTAAACATAATGATTGGGGATAAGGTATGAAGGATGAGGATCAAAAGGGGCTTTTACAAAAATGAAAGAAACACCTTAGATGACTTACAAGGATGGAAAAACTATAAGATAGATGTTTAGATTAATGAAGGTAAAAAGTAAAAAGTGTTTTGAAAATTAGGAATAATGAGCGTTTATTAGATGGTGTTATGTCGCATTGTGAATTTGTGGCAAGCAGAGTTGTGAACGTATGAGTGCATGAGGTTCAATTAGATCATGACATGTATGATTGTAACAACCAACGCCAAGATAGAGCCTTTTTTTAAGGACGGGCATTTTTCTAGACGTTATTCAGACTTGTTTGAATTGCATATACTCCCAAGACGAAGCATTTTTCTAGACGTTATTCAGGCTTGTTTGATTTGCATATACTCCCAAGACAAAGCATTTTTCCATGACAAGACCATTTTGCCTAGCCTCAATGTGTCTTCCCTCTCGATGCCGCATTGTCACAACAAAGATCATTTCGATGGTAAATATCCATGCACTGACCTATGAGCAGGGGCGGAGGATTGTGGGGGCCGGGGGGGCCGCCGCCCCCCCTCTCTTTTTTTCATCGGTAGTGTTAAATTTTAGTCCGTTAGTGTAAATTTTGGGTACGGTAGTGTAAATTTTTATATGAATATCGAGTTCGCCACCCGTAAAAAAAATTATTTTCGCCCCCGCCCCCCGTACGGGATTGTTCTAGCTCCGCCGCTGCCTGTGAGTCCTATACAACCTGCTCATTGTAAGAGTGTTTGTGAAGATATAATATTTATAATGAACAATTTGAAAAAATTTTAGATGTGAAAATATGAAATCCACACCTTGCATATAATATCCGAGTATTAAACAAACAACATTATAGATTTACATGAACATAGTTTGAACTTTGTAAAATTCACATACATAAACTATTATGTATATATAAAAAATTCAGATCTCATACACAGTTATTGTACAGTGACTTATCAATAGCTACTTTATGCAATGGTCGGCTATATTGATATTTGGTTATGTCAAACAAATCAAAATAAAAATAAAAATAATCTAATGTATATGTTTGAATATAAATATGAATTATATTTTCTCGAAGTGCTAACGTTATCTTTGCCTAGTGACCAAATTGGATGCATTTTCCTTTTTTATAACCTTAGTTGCTTTTTTGCTTTAACTAAAATAAATATAGATTCAATATATTGTTGATTATCGAAATTACGACAACTTAAATTTTTATTGACTGTTATATTTGCGTACTGAAAGTTGAATAATAGCAAGAGCAAAAGTGAAAGACACAAGTATTTAATTGATAAGTAGCAAACAGTATTTTATTTGAGTGAACATATGTATACTTTAAATTTTAGATGTTTACAATCTTCCCGGAACACTATTTCGTACACGGAGAGGACACTTATTACATATTCAGATACCATTGAGTCAAATTGATATATGTAAGCTAAAAAATTCAAATAATTACTTATATGTAAATTGTTATACAATGTTCATAATATTTAACATGCATAATTATATTCTTTCCATGAAAATTTAATGACAAACTAGAAAGATTAATGACGTTGTATCTTACTTTCACATGTATAATTAAACTTATTACTTATACCGGCTATGCATATTTTATGTTATTTTAAATTTTTACTTATTCTACAAAAACCTAATTTGTAACAAAAAAATTACGTAACCAACTTTTGTTTATTTTATATAAATGTAACAAAATATACATAAGTTAACGTAACATAGTTGAACTACTGTGAAGATATCCTTTAATTTCTTTTGTATTTCTTTCTAAAAATGAAGCATGGTTTTAGACGGGTGTTTTGCAGCAAACTCCAAATTCGTAGCATCTTAGCCTAACGCCCTAACATATATCATTTGGATAAGATATGGATTAAAATTTAATGTGCATATATGGATTGCTTGTTATTATGATATATGTCTTATTATTATGCTAATTTTGGAAATATGGGTGCGAGGAGACATTTTGTGCACGTTATTGTAATAGAAATATAAGAAAAATGCGTATTGTCGCAATAGTTTATCTTAATGTAATATGTATAATTTCCCTAGCTATTTATATATCTCTGATTTAACATATCAACAAAGATTTATTAGTTAGATTATAATGTATAAAATAATTTAGAAAAAAGAATAGAAAAACATACTTTAAAAATAAAAGAAAATCAGATAGGCACTTCATAAAAAGACAAATCCGATTGCCATATACTACTTACATGTCCCTAATGAGATCAAACGTTTTGAGTTTAAATTCTATAAAGTGTTGGTCTGGTAGTTTTAGGACTAATGCGAATGGATAGTAAAGAATATGTGTTCAGAAAATTATAAAATATATATTTTTTACGTGGGATCGGTTTTGAACACAAACCAAACCCTATGCTTAAACCAGTTTGTCTCCTACCAAATTATAAATTAAATCGCTTTGCAACTCTATGCTTTAAATCTGTATTGAAACTGGTCGTATCTTAGCCGAACCGGTTTTAATCTGATCTATTCCCCTAAAAAAATGTTTAGACAAGACTTGCTTTGGTTATCTTTAACCCCACCTAAACTGATCACTTGCAATCCAATTTGTACACCTCTAATCTAAGGGACTTTCATAAAGGCCCAATATTCAAAGGAGCAACAGCTTTATGGATATGATTGGGCTGACCAGCTTTGTTTAACTAAATAAATAACTTATAAGTTAAGTGATTCCAGAAACAAAAAAATTATTTCGTTGCCGAAAAATAAATATACGCCTTTCTAATTAGGTTATGCTAGAAAGTATCTACATGTAACATTACTTATCACTTCTTAGAGATACATAACTGAGCCATTTTTATGAACTCATGCATGTTACTAATTCTTTTGATTTTAAGTAATACAATCTATCTGATTTATCTTATTTCTAGTTGAAATAAGAATCTTGCTACATCTTAGACGCCTCGCTATATTTCGCTTTGGTATCGTACAATTGTGTAGGTAGTGAATAACACCACCAGGACCTCTGCCATCGTAGATGGTTGTTGGTTGAATCTTGAACCATTACAATTTGAAGAGGTTTAACTAGTTGATGTTTATTTTTAGGGCAATAATTTCTTCCGTCATTTGTCTTTCGCCTATCAAAGGGCCTTTGTCCCAATTGTATCAAGATGTACTGGATTGGTGTTTCTTTAATAGATGATGGTTCAAGTCACATAGTGGACCAATAGTGTAGACTTAGGTGCATGTTTAGAGAGTACATGAGTTCGTCATTTTAAAAAATTGTTGTGCCCTAACATGTACTTGTACCAATCTATAGGGGCTAGATATTAAATTATGGACAAGTTGAAGTGCATCGAAGACATTGTCATAAATTATGATGGAGTATTACTCCGTAATAGAATAGAAAGAAATATATAATTAATATATAAACTGGTTACTCAAATAGTTACCTTTTATTAAAGTTATTAAAGTATTGAGATAACTTTAGAGACTATCTATATTAACTAGTTTGGTTTTGGTAAAAGTTTATGGAAAGATTACAAAATGATAAAAAAATATTTGAATAAATATCATTATAGAATTTAGAGTTGATAAAATCTTTTTTTCTTTTTTGACCGAGAGTGATAAAATCTATATGGAATATAGAGACCTATAAAAGTGAATGTATGGTCATGCTTGCAATTATTCAAATTGAATGTCACATATTATACTTTGGGCTTTGTATTTAGGCTTGGCCACTTGGGCCCGTACAGATTTAATTAAAAGGGTTTAATCCAATTCCTTCTTTATGATAGGGACTAGGGAGAGGTTTTTATCTCTTTTACTTTTAGTTCATGAGAAAATCAATAGTTATTTGAAAATAAAATAAATCACGGAAATTAATAACATATTTTATAATTTTGTTGTTATTTCAATTACTAAAAGATTATTTAAGTTTTTATTATATATGTTGAATATAAATACGATAATGAACTTTCTTAAATATACGTAACACTATGTCGAATGAAAAACTGTTACGTATACGTAACCTAAATTTGACGTATATGTAAAATCATGCTACGGCTTTTTATTTGACCCATACTCTTATTTATATATACGCACACATAAATATAAAGGGTAATGATATAAATTTGTAAATTATGTGACTGGTTTAATTGGTTTTCTTTGATTTTCATATAATATTGTGCCTTTTTTTGTTCGGTCACATTACCATTACAATACGGGTATTCCTAGTATGACCTAACCCTTTGGGCTTTGTCTTGCCCACATGAACGATATAATAATTGGAAATAAAAATGATTTTTTTTAAAGAAATAATAGAAGATTTAAGAGTTATAAATCCTTATATTTACCTTTTCCCCTATTTTTATCAATTCAGATAAGGATACATTTTTTAACCTATTACCGTCTTATCAATATATTTTCCACTTGGGCTATAATATTACATTAGTGGACATAAAGAAAAGAGAAAAAGAAAACCTAGGTTGGTGTTCTATGTAAATACTAAATACCAAAAAGACATATGATTCGATCAAACATGTATTCATATTTTTTTTATTATACATATAAAGGTGGTTCGTTCATGATATATGTACTATTACTTGGATGACACGAGTTCATTACCATAAATTAATAAGTGTTGAATTCATATGTGCATAGAAGAATACAAATATCTTATTTTCTTAATGTAGAAAGATAATTTATCTAACTTTAGAGGGTCGGCAGATTAAGTTCGACAATGCTACACGTATATAAATGAACCATACTAAATGTCTTTCATGAGAATTGTCGGTTTGAAACTTTGCTGCCTTCTCTAAATCAACTCTAAATAGTCATCAGGTAGGGACAATTTTTCTTTTTTTCTTTTTAATGTTTTTATTGGATAAATGATTAAGTTGATAAGTTGAAAGTGTTGCATATTGTGAGTTAGGATGTGACTATCGTTCGAAAAGTCACAAATATCTATAAAACTACAAGAGCTCCTATCAACATAATATTTTTTTATGTTTTATATGAAAGAGTAATTGAAATATAATAATGTTTGATCGTTTATTTTAAAGTTAAAAAAGAAAACAATAAAGAATTTTGCAATTTACACATATGTAAGTTATATGTATGTTATAGTATTTACATATATCTAGCTAAAGAAATAAAATTTTAAAAAACGCACACAACCGTGTGTAAAATATATAAATTAAAAATATATATATGAACCATATCAATTTTCATGGTTCTCTCTTGTTACGAGTTTTTAAATGAGACATTTTTAAAAAGTCCAAAAGAACTACATAAGGACAATATTGTAACACATTTTTACAATTACTCAAGCGTGTTTATATTTAAAGCAACCATTATATCAAAACCGATGCTAAACTTGTAGCGTAAAATCAGCGATTATCTTAACTTCTACTACATAGTAACTCGTTTATCAATATCGGTGGTAATCATCGACTTTGGTTCTCGATAAAAACATTTCTTTTAGATCCTAAACACAACTATGTTGATGGCTCGTTTGGTTAAAGCATTTAGCATTTACTTGTAATATGCAGGTTCGATCGCTGCTCACCTGATATTCTTTTTTTGTGTGTTTTTTAAATTTTTTCTCTTTTACTTTTTTTTTACATTTTAAATTAGCTTTTTTTTAATTACTGTATTGTAACGTGCAAGACATAATACTGGTTTATCATTTTAATGCAGATAACAAATACGCATGTCTATCAATTAAACAAATTGATTAGACTTTTCTTTTAACGTGTTCATACGACATGTGAGTTTTACGTATAGGCTTTGTTTTTAACACAAAACATCGAATACGTTTTTTTTTCACCACTGATTGCGCCTCAACGGCTTAGTAATTTGCATAAAGATTTTTCTTCTTTTATATAAATAATCATAAACATTAATATTTTGAGTTAATTTCTGTTTTATTTCTTGTCGTTTGACCATTTTAACTGTTTTGCCACAATAGTTTAAAAATAGCCAAAACTCTTCCTGAAATTACTATTTTTCCTTCAAATTACTCCCCGCCCCTAACTTCGTTTAATTCTCACGAGAGAAGAGACCCACAACAAAATAGTCTCACACTATTTAAAGCCTTGTTATGTAACTTATGAGTTTGTGATATTTTTCTACAAGTAATGTTTAACTTTAACGTTAGTTTTTTAACACAAGTTGTCTTCGCGACAACACGCCGATCATAACTCCTCGAAATATATTCATCCACTTATAAATGCCAAATAATATAAAGAATTAAAATATATAAATAAAAAATAAAAAATAAAGATAAAAAAAAGAACTTTTTTTTTTGAAAAATAAAAAAAAAAGAACTGAATGCACACACACGGCACCTTAGAGGGAGAAACTAGAAAAGCGTACACGCGCGTGGGTGCGTCTCTGCTCATATGATGTCTGTCCGACACGTCACCCCTTACACGTGGGTCCCCCCATCCACCTGCATAACCTTTTTTTCTCTCTCCTGCCCGAACTGACCTCCACTTTTCTTTTTTCCAATCTTGTCCCCCGCTTAAACAGTAAACAGTAAACACTCCTGCTTTCTATTGGCTCAAGGGCATAATCGGGAATATGTGCTCCTGCCCGTATTCTACGGGCATCTCTTTGCTTTTTGCTAGTCTTCGATTCTATCATTTACCGTATCCCTTTTCTGGATACTTACAATTTACCCCCTCCTCTTTATAGCAAAATACTAAATTTTACGTACTTCTAAACTAATACACATGTCCTTTTTCATGCCAATGTTTTGTGAAAAGGTGAGTTAGTAATAGTTAAACTTAGTATATGCATATTTATGTAGGCGAGTCCTGAAGCAAATTAGTACCATGAGTTCATGGGTTCTAGTAATTAAAAAGTAAAAACAGTCTTTTATACAAAAATACAAAGTAAGATTACGTACGATCCCCTCTGTATCCTGTATAAAAGAGAGTTAACATAAAAACTGGCTCAATTAGTTAACTAGACTCGAGTTTCATGTCATGGTTTGCTTAAGTTCGTTTAACTTATGAATGTACCTAGTTTCTTTGCTTCTTGTAATGTTGTGTTTAAGTGTTTTTAATATTAAACAAACATACACTATCAACATAAACAAATTTATCGTAAACAAACCGAAAACTTGTTTTGCCTAACCTTGCTTGTTCTATTAAAGTTTAACAAAAAAAGTATGGAGAGACAATGTTTGATTGGTTGTTTACCACCCTAACCACAATAGACAGAATAATAATTATGTGATGTGAAACATATATAGTTGTTTCTAGTTATGTAGAAATCAATCTTAGTGTTAGTTTAAAAACAAACCTTTTTAATTTAAGTTTGCATATTAAACATATATTGATTTTTTAAAAACATCCCCTACAATAATTCCAAGGCATTTTGCATCGGGGTAATTTATCATGTATCAGAATGATGTGATTAGGATGTTCTTAAGAAAGATTAAAACATCATCATAAAGAAAACATTTTGATAATTTTACTACAAATTACATAAAAGGTTATCAATGTTTATTCAAATAGCATTTTAATAAAACTATATAAACCATTTAAAATCTAAAAACCTAGAAAAGAAACACTCAATGTAACCAATATGACATCTTTTATATGGTGGTGTGTTTGACACTTCTTACAAAGATAGGGTCTACTTGCAAATCACACAATCTACCCCATCTCTCTCTCTCTCTAGGTTAGTATAATTCTTTTCAATTAAATTCTAATATTTTTTGGGAGGATTGAACTGGTCATTCTTTTGCGGAGAATTGAAATTTCTTTAATCTTTTGTGAGCAGTAGACATAACTAGGTGGTGGGTGCTTTTGAACTGAGATTATACCTGATTACAGCTTGCACTCTCTTTGTGTGTGTCTCTTTGAATCCTTAGCCTTTGTGTGTGATCTGAATCTCCGCTTCACTGTTGCAAAACCATCAAATTTCCCAATTCTTTTTGTCATTTTCTGGTAAAATTCAAGATTGGGTGTACAAGATTACGATCTTTCACTAAAAATCCAATCTTTGTGGGGTTTTTTTTGGGTGGTTTTTTGTTGTATGCAAGTCAAAGTTCATTGCTTTTCTCCTTCAACCATGTGGAGATGAGTGTCTATCCAAGGGTGTGTCACCATCTCCCATATGTTCTTCAGATGGGTCTCGATTATTACATCTGATTTTGGGTTTTGTTTAGAAATTGGGGATTTTGATGATACACACTGGGTTTGATTCTAGGGTTTGTTTTGAAATATGAAATCTGCTGATGGAAAAGGGGTGGGATCTTGGGATGTTATGAAATCAAAGGGTAAGAAGAAGAATAAGCATAAACAATGTGATGATATTGGTTTAGATGGAGGTGGGGATGGGGCTACCACTGGATGTTGGAGCAGGTGGAAACTTATTGGAAGCTGTATTTCTTCAAGATCTAAAGTTGATACTTCAACCAGTGGTATCAGTACTCACTGTGGTAAGTTCAGTTAATGATTAAGCCCTTAAATTTGTTTATGTTTACTTGATGCAAGATTGTTGCTTGAATCTAATTGTTGCTTTTCTAATTGTTTGTTGCATCTTTGTTGGATTTTTTATTGCATTTAAGTTGATTATATTGTTGTTTGTGTAAAACTCCCCTCTAAAGTGGAGTTTGAGGTAATTTATCATTTGCTCTATCAAGAACTCATTTATCATTTGCTCTATCAAGAACTCTTGTATTTGGTTTCTGATAGAATTTAGGTTTTTTCCCTGTTATCTGGGACTTGATTATGGTGATGCTAAATTGAATGATTGATGGAGTTTGCGCATTTAGGGGTGTTTGGATGTGCCTTAAGAAAAGTGAACATATGCCATTAGCTGTTTGAGTTAACAAACAAACAAACAAACCCAGTATATCCCCTCAAGAGCAGGGTCTGGGAGGGTAGGTGTAGGCGAGTCTTTCCTCTATCTTGTTAGGTAGAGAGACCTCTAGCTGTTTGAGTTAGTAATAATCATATTGTTGAATGTTTTGAGTAGTTGGCTAATCTGTTTAAATGCCACCTAATCAATTAGGTGATCAAATAATCTGTTTCATAATCCTTTTGCAAATTGCTAACTCTTGCAAACTATGGTCTGTTTGTGTGTTTGGCATTCTTAATAGAAAGTAAATCAACAAATGGTACAAGCAAAGATCAACCGGCAGTTCAAGTAGTGTCATCAACCACCACAAGTACAGGAGAAAGCAATTCATATACTCAAAAGTTAGAAGATGAGTTAAAAGTGTCTTCCCGCCTTCGGAAATTCGCTTTTAATGATTTAAAAATGGCAACACGAAATTTTAGACCTGAAAGTCTTCTAGGTGAAGGAGGGTTTGGTTGCGTGTTTAAAGGATGGATTGAAGAGAATGGGACTGCACCAGTTAAACCGGGCACAGGGCTCACAGTTGCTGTGAAAACCCTTAATCATGATGGGCTTCAAGGCCATAAAGAGTGGCTGGTTCGACTCTTTACATCATTTCCGTTTTACTTATTTTTGTTTCTATTCTTAGGGGTAGCAAGATGGGCAGGTTGGCTTATGAGTCATGGCGGGTTCTAATAAATCAGGTTACTTTTGGTACTAGCCAAAGCGGGTCAGGTTGGGTTGACCCCAAAACAATTTTTTTTTTTACAAATATGGTTGCATCATTGTAGTATTTCAGTATTGATCTTGTTTTTTGAATACAATCATATCAGTTTCATGCATTAAAAATTCAGTTTGCGTTACTTTTGGCTTGTTTTTTTTAAGCTATTATTTTGATTTCACTGGTTTGGCCCGTTATAGATAAAACATAAGCCAAGTTGACCTGTTTATAAGTAAATTGGTAAAAATTGTGGGCTATCATGTCACTTATTGTTCTGTATAAACAAATGTTATTGGCAGGCAGAAGTTAATTATTTAGGTGATCTCATTCATCCAAATTTGGTTAAGCTGATTGGTTACTGCATTGAAGATGATCAAAGGCTGCTAGCTTATGAGTTCATGCCTCGAGGAAGCTTGGAGAATCACTTGTTTAGAAGTAAGTTGATTGCTCCCGCTTATCGTTATCTTCAATGAACATAAAGTGTTCACGTTTAAGATGGTCAATGTTTAAACTTTAAACTTGGTTATGTTTGATTGATTAATGTTTTAGTGATTAGTGTTTGATTCTAGAAATTTAGATCTTTTTGTTGTATTTTCTTGTCATGTACTTTTTTAATTAATCATAAATAATGAATGTTTGTATGTCATACTCCATTCCACAAAAGTTGCAATCTTTGACACAACACATTATTTTAAAAGGTGTTGTCAATTACCCTTTAATTCGTGCAACATGTCGGTGATCTCTTTAATGATTCTTGATTTTGTAGGATCTTTACCTCTACCATGGTCAATCAGAATGAAAATTGCACTTGGGGCTGCAAAGGGGCTCGCCTTTCTTCACGAAGAAGCAAAAAGACCCGTGATTTATCGTGATTTCAAAACCTCCAACATTTTGTTAGATGCAGTATGCCCAACTCATTAAACATTCGATTTTTCATGAATTTGCTTTAGTTTTCGTCTTGCTGATGTTTCAATTTTCCAGGAATATAACGCGAAGCTTTCTGATTTTGGTCTTGCTAAAGACGCCCCCGAGGGTGATAAAACTCATGTTTCTACTAGAGTCATGGGAACATACGGTTATGCAGCCCCAGAATACGTAATGACAGGTTTGTCTCTTTATCCTTCAAGATTTCGTGTTTCTCTTGTAACAGTTGGATAATTTTTGTTCATTTTATATAATGCAGGGCATCTCACTGCAAAGAGTGATGTATATAGTTTTGGTGTCGTTTTACTTGAAATGCTGACTGGTAGAAGGTCAATGGACAAAACCCGTCCAAACGGTGAACACAATCTTGTTGAATGGGCTAGACCACATTTAGGAGAGAGAAGAAGGTTTTATAAGCTAATTGACCCACGGCTTGAGGGTCATTTCTCTATAAAGGGAGCGCAGAAAGCGGCCCAGCTAGCATCGCGTTGCCTGAGCCGGGACCCAAAAGTCAGACCATTCATGAGTGAAGTTGTTGAATCTTTAAAGCCATTGCCAGCTCTTAAGGACATGGCTAGCTCATCATATTACTTCCAGACCATCCAATCTGAACGCGTCGGGTCAAGCCCAAATGGCCGAAACAGGGTCCAAGCTCAAAACGGGTCACTTTTAAGAAACGGGTCACAGCATCCAAGAAGCCTTTCAATATCAAGTAGCACGCGTGCATCACCATTTCATCAACAGTCGACTCAAAACTCACCAAAACCAATTGAGAAGAATTAAGGATGGTGTGTTTGGCATACGATAATCATCGATATCTTCTCCTAGTACTGTTATTAATTTTTTCAAATTTCCAAGATTTAGTTCTAACTGTCCAAGGCAGTATAAGAAACAACAGAAACAGATGTGGCATTTATGTTGTGATGAATTTAAAAAATGATCATAGGAGTGTAATTTGAAGAGTTGTGAAGTTGATTTAAAAAGAACTAGCAGGTTGGTGGGTTATGTTTATGTGTTACGTCGGTTCAGTTTTGAATAAAATATATCAAAACGTAAATAAAAATTAACATGTAGAAACAATGCCTTAGTAAATTAAAAAACGTTATGTGGTAAAAATTAGCGTCATGGAACACCACAGTGAGCTTAAAATAGAAGTAAAATTTTATTATATTTAACCTACTTGGGTTTTAAATACATTTTATATTAAACTGTATATAAAACTATATTATAATATGATATTTGGAACTTAAGAAAATATTTACCTATTATGTTAGATACTCTGTATTACACGAGTTGAAATAAAATAATTATATAATAGATTATATATATGTATAATCTAATATATATTATAATCAATTATCAAATATATCTAACAAACATATTTAAGTTATAAATAATAGTATAAAGAGAAATTGTATTATTCATAAATATCCATATACATCTTTATATATATTTTTTAAAATTTTAATTTCAATAATGATTAGCTACAAATTAAATTATATTATAAAAAATGTCTTGTTAAATTATTTTTAATAAAACCTTATTTATTTCTAGAAAAAATTATGATTAATATAGTATTAAATTAACATTAATTAAGAAAATTTTTTGAAATCAAAATCTTACCAAAATCTAATTTTGTACATGTGGACAATACCAAGTTAAGCCTAGGTGCAAATAATGTAACTATTAGAAAATAACTAGCCCTGTAAATGAACCGAACGAACACGAACATCAGCATGTTCGTGTTCGTTCATTTAACTTTTACCGAACACGAACATGAACACGAACACATTATCGAATACGTTTTTTTGTTCATGTTTGTTCATTAAGAAAATAAAAATGTTCGTGTTCGTTCATGTTTGTTCGTTAAGAAGCTAAATGAACAGTTCCCGAACATAAACGAACACAAATGAACAATAATAAACGAATATAAATGAACCATAATAAACAAACAAAACTGAACAAAAAAAAACTTAAATGATCATTTTGGAATTTTTAAGTGTATTAGTGGAAATTAAAATCTTACTAAACTTATAGGTTTCTTGTATAACTTAATACACTTACGTTTCAAATGTTAACACATAATACCCTTTTATTAATATATTAATATATATAAATAAACGAACATAAATAAACAAACATAAACGAACGTAAATGAACGAACATAAACGAACGTTCATGAACGTAAATGAACGAGCAAAGCATGTGTTCATGTTTGTTTGTTTAATTAAACGAACACGAATTTTTTGTTCATGTTCGTTCATTTCCTAAATAAACGAACATAAATGAACTTCCCGCCGAACAGTTCATGAACGTTCGGTTCATTTACATGCCTAAAAATAACTATATGACTGATAATTATTTTATTTTATTAATATAGATAAGAAAAACCACAATGTGGGGCAACTAGGGTTTATAAGCACGTGTCAGTATATTCAGAATTGTAAACACTATGTTGTGAAAATAAGTTTTAAAATCACCAAATAAGGGTAAAAAAGTACAAATATATTATTTTTCCTCCTAATTTTAGATAATATTCATAGAGATACGTAGACCAAAATGCTGTTCAAAAAAAAAAAGAAAGAAAAAAGATACGTAGACCAAAATAGACATATTGCGACAATACATTTAGAACTTAAAATGATACACACACATATATATATATGTATATATATATACGTATATATATGTATATATATGTATATATATACGTGTATATATATATGTATATATATGTATATATATGTATATATATATATGTATATAGAGGGAGGTTCCCTTAAAAATTAATTTTTCCCTAAGAATACTAAGAAGTAATCCTAGCCTTCTAATTATCTAATTGAGGGGTAAGATCAAAGTGTAGAAAAAATAAGTAATCAAGGGTAATTTGGGTATTTTATTATATTACCCACAATTGTTGACTTTTTAAAATTCCCCCCTATTTTTTTAAATGCTAATAACTTTTTCATACGACATTATTTTTTTAAATAAATTACACCATAAAATCAAACATTTTTTTCTCTTTAATTTGAGTAAAGTATTACTATAGTTTTTTTTAAAAAAAATCAAATTATGTGAAGTTGTGCTACATTTTTAACGTTTTTGTGTTGCATTTTATAAAACAACACAAAGCTGTGCTGTATTTCATAAAACAGCACAAAGCTGTGCTGTATTTCATAAAACAGCACAAAGCTGTGCTGTATTTCATAAAACAGCACAAAGCTGTGCTGTATTTCATAAAACAGCATAAAGCTGTGCTGTATTTCATAAAACAGCACAAAGCTGTGCTGTATTTCATAAAACAGCACAAAGCTGTGCTGTATTTCATAAAACAGCACAAAGCTGTGCTGTATTTCATAAAACAGCACAAAGCTGTGCTGTATTTCATAAAACAGCACAAAGCTGTGCTGTATTTCATAAAACAGCACAAAGCTGTGCTGTATTTCATAAAACAGCACAAAGCTGTGCTGTATTTCATAAAACAGCACAAAGCTGTGCTGTATTTCATAAAACAGCACAAAGCTGTGCTGTATTTCATAAAACAGCACAAAGCTGTGCTGTATTTCATAAAACAGCACAAAGCTGTGGTGTATTTCATAAAACAGCACAAACCTGTGCTGTATTTCATAAAACAGCACAAACCTGTGCTGTATTTCATAAAACAGCACAAAGCTGTGCTGTATTTCATAAAACAGCACAAAGCTCTAGGTTTTACTTTTTAGAATCGTTAACGAACAAAATCACCGTATCAGTATTGAAGCGAAACAAATCACACAATCACAATCAACCGTACAGAGTCATAGATAGTTAGATGCACAGACCTTGGGCTCTTCATCAATGGAGGATATGAGATCGGAGAGAAGATCGAAGCAGAGGAGAGGATCAGGTAGCTTGTGAGATGCGGAAGCGACTATTGATTCCAATTGTGCGACTAACACTCCGAATCTCGACAGAGGAACGTTTTCTCTGACGTAATTCTTCGCCATTGAAGAGATTCAAGTGCTGCTGCTTCAGTGATGGTTTGACAGATGCAAGATGAACCATGAGAAAGAGAACCCCCAACAAAGCAGGATGTATGGGGTACAAGCGTTAATGAATAATGAATCTCAAGGGCAAGAGGCTATCAGCCCTGAAGATGCATGCTAGGGTTTGGAATAACTCTTGTTGTGTACCAAGAGCTTTGATTTCTGCATATCCATCATGATCAAGTATGATGATATGATGTATTTAATAAAACAGCACATTGCATTCGAATTTGTGCTGCATTTTGATAAAATACAAACGGGACTAATGAGTGTATTTAGGACCATAAAGCCCTTTAACCCTAATTTGAAGAGTGCCACATGTAATCTCCTTATTCCTTCTTAGCCTACTTAGGCAAAACTTATTTTTTATTAGAACCTCTACCTATGTATATATATGTATATATATATGTGTATATATATGTAGGATCAGGATCATTACAGAACCATTTTTTATTTTCAGAACCAAAAGAATCATTGACTTACATAAATGTAAATTATAAACCATTGGTTTACATAGATGTAAGTTATGCCTGGTGATATTTAGTTGTTTTTTATATTTTATTGTTCATGTCTGATATACACATATGTAAAACAGGTCAACTATTACCAGACTTAATATACATTTATGTAAATCAATGGTTCTGTAGTTCTGAAAATAAAAAGTGGTTCTGTAATGATCCTAACCCTATATATGTATATGTGTGTGTATATATATATATATATATATATATATTGATTTGAGGAGGGCAAAATAGTCTTTTCACCCAAATCTCTTAAAGAGATGTACATCTCTTCCTGCATAAGATACAACTCATTCCTCTATTGCGATGCTGGAAGTCTGGAACCATATGTACAATCCGCGATGCTGGAACAAGGTACCATCTCTTGAAAAACGGGGAACAAGGTACCATCACCATCACCTTCCTCCATTGTGATGCTGGAACCATATGCACAATCCGCGCGATGCTGTCCACAGTTGCTTTCGGAGATACAGATACAGCAGCTGCAGACTCCCTTTCGAGAATATCATAGGTAAGCTTTTCTTCCTCAAAACCCTACATAACACGAAAATAGTATGGGTTTTGGCTTCTTTTTCAGGCCTTCTCTACAGGCACAAATGGCGGTCAATTCAAATGGCATTTGGTTCTTCCTCAAAACCCTACATAAACTCACACCATCCGGTTTTTTAGTTGTTTTTCAACCTACTATAACTTCTTGGAGGTAAGATTCTTCTCGCTTGTTCTTCTGTTCACTGTGCAATTTCTAATTGGTAGTCTCTCGATTGATGGTATGGTGTAATCTTTTGATTTATATGTAGAAGTGGACTGGTAGATAGACAACCCGAGCATCTTCTGTCTTTTTTTGTTATTTGTTTAAGAATAATAATAATAATAATTTTGATTTGTTGTTATAGAAAAGAAAAAGAAAAAGATTGAAAAGTGTTGATTTGTGCAGGCATAAGTGGACTGGTAGATACGAAGCGCATCTTTGGGATAATAGCTGTAGAAGGGAGGGTCCGGCGAGGAAAGGACGTCAAGGTACATTTCCTTTTAAAAGAATGTATATGAATTAGTAAAAGCAAATGATCTAGATGCTGCTAATAACACTGGCCTGATCCAAGAAAACCACCATTATCAATATGAACTAATCTTCTCATGTGGGCAAGTCCAGCAAGGTTATATAATATAGTTCTAGGAAGAGCTGTGAGCTGTCTTGTTTCCTTATTTAATTCATGGATATAATTAAATTTTACATTCCTTGCTTTCTGTTGCTAAGAATTGTCCTGCCAGGTTAAGTTTCCATCTCCAATAAACTACTAAGTTTATAAATGGCTGAAGTGTTCATATAAATCAAAAGAAATGTTTCGGGTCATCCCATCCTGGCCCATATTTTCACTTGAACTATTAAAAAAAATTGGAAAAAAAATGTTTCGGGTCATCCCATCCTGGCCCAGCCCAGCCCAGCCCGTTTTGAACTGTTACCCAACCTGCCCGACCCACCCATTGTGCTACCTCTAGATTGATGCATGGTATCACATCACTTATTAACAGTTGTTAAGTGGTAGGGTAAATCAAAACAGTGTAAACTTTTAGTATAAAAGCCTACCAGTTTCTGTCTTTTATATAAAAGAGCTCGAAGGGTAGCATCTGATAATTCAGATCTTTTTGCATCAAGTGTAGAATTAAAGTCATCAAGCATATAATTCACTGCGAGCGATCTATCCTCATTAGCTGGGATCATGCAAGCCCCATTTTCACCATCAACCCTTCCATCTTTACTTTCACTAATGGTTGAATTATTCTTCAAATCCTTCAAATTTGCCTGCAACAAAGCCAAAACTTATGTTACATAAATATATAACTTAAAACTGGTACAGTCAGATATGAGTGCTTCCGTATATTTGTCAAAAAGGACGGATCGTCTTGAGTTTGAACCGAAACACTCCTTGTACAAAAATTCTAATTATTAGTGTGTTAAATATTGTTTATGATCTCTGAATCTTTAAGTAGATGATTTAGGAAGTACACTTTATGCAAGTTTTGACCCATTTGGCCAATTTCCTTTTAAACTAAATTTCTCATTTGTTTTACCTATAAGAGATACATTCATGACTAGAATCGACCTGTTTATAAGTAAATTGGTCAAAATTTCAACCTCTACCCACACCTATGTGATTGTGACTGCTATTATTCAAATTTTTCTATAATTTTGTTTTTATTTCCAACATATAGGCAGGACTTGTAAAAATTATACTGAAAAAACATTACAAAAAGGATATAAAAACGTCATACTAAAAGCATAATTAAGTCTGTTCACCTTGCAGTTGATAGAATTTGTTGGAGCTGACCGTCTCTTATGACGATAAACCTTTAGTGGCTTCTGGCATTTAGTATCTTGATTTCCTTTTTGCAAGCAAATTAGTTGCTTATCATTGCCTAAATTATTATTGCCCCCATTTGATGAATTATTTAGTTCAGCTCTGCAAGATCCATTCATATCCCCCTGCTTCATACTATCACTATTAGAAACGGTGATACTGTTGCCAATAGAATTTTCAATTTCTGTGACTTTTTGGTCAACAGGTCTTCCTATAAATTTAGAAGTGATAACATCATCTGCCACCCTGCTTACAGGTTCCGTAGTAGAACTGCATTGGTTGGAATTATACGCGTTTTTGCTAACGTTGTTGTCATAAGGTTCTTCTTTACTTGTATTACTGGTGTGCACAATTTCAAAGTCCAATTTTGACTTTTCTTGCAAGTTATCGGACACTTTCTTACTTTCACCGCTTTCTTTCTCAATGCATTGGTTGGATTTATACATGTTTTTGCTAACTTTGCTGTCACTTTGCTGTCACTTGTATCAATCTAGAAAATTAATTCTTTATGCACTAGAGCCTTTGCATCAAACGACCCTTTATTCTTACTCTTTTAGTTCATAGGTCATGGTCCAACTGCTATAACATAAAAACTTATCAAATATGTAGATGCCCATCCTACTCCACGGCGGCGTAATCATGGACGTTGTCAACGCCGACCAAGCCCGTGTCGCCGAGGAGGCCGGCGCCTGCGCCGTCATGGCCCTCGAGCGTGTTCCGGCGGACATACGTGCGCAAGGCTATTGTGACCTAGACTTGAAATCATAATTGGAACTTCAACCGATTTCCCCTCCTTCAAATCATAAATGATGGTATACCGTTTGTGTTTTGACACTGGCGGATGATATGAACCATATTAATAAGCATAATTTCAGGATTCCATTTGTGTGTGGGTGTCAGAACTTGGGTGAGGCGTTGCGTAGGGTTCGTGAAGGGGCTGCTATGATTAGGACCAAAGGGAAGCTGAAACTGGTACGTTTTGTTCATGATTATCATGTTTTGATTTGGGTTTTTAACATTCGTGGTGTTTTTGGATTCCTTACGTTTTGTTCTTTTTTCAAATTTATCATTATATTTGCTAAAAACAATTCAAATTTATCGCCTTTGATTACTATGTATCTGTTGGTTTATATCAGCACGACCTTACATTTTAAAACTTGCGCACGCAACTACCCAATACAAGTCGTGAACTTCCAACCTCAAGGTTACTTTGAGCCACTGGAGTCATCATTCTATGCTACACACACAACATGCAATCCATCTATTGTATCCAATTGTTTATTCTTATTTATATTGTGATCATGAGGGAACATATGAAATGTTAGTATCAACCTATATATCAAAATAAGCCCTTGAGCCTTCACCCTCTTTGTGCCAATTAAATATTTCCGGCCCTTTGGTTTTGGGTTGAAGTCTCTTAATTTGTGACTGGGTGGGTGTGCATCCAATTTTCTGTCTAAGAATATCCAAATAAATATATGATTATGTTAGGCTGAATTATACACACAGACACATACATATGTGTATTTGTATTATGTGTTTTTGGTGACCTCAGTATCAGTATTGGGGTTATTAAGTATTAGATCTTGACTGCAGTAGGAGTTGCAGGCTGTTTCTACTATTTTTAACTGTTCTTTAAAGTTTAACCTTTACATATCTTGTCAGTTTCGCTTGTTAACTATTTTTTTGTTTGGTTGCAGTAAGTTTTAAGTGAGGATTCACCATAAAATGGGAGAAGTGGTAACTATTTGCATTCTTTTAGCATTTGTCCATTTTGTTATTTTTTAGTGATACACGGTATCAATCTTGCATCATATGTTTCATGATTGAAGTGTTTTTAATAATCTCATAATGTTTATTGAGCTACAGAATTAACAGACTGTTAAACAAATTTTCTCTTTAACTTGTTCTAGCATGACTACTTATGATGCATTAGATTTTATTCACTTGATGCATTTGAAAATATAGTTGTTCTAACTTCTGGTTATATTTTTGGTTGTACAACAGGATTTTATGCAGGAAGATGATACACATTTAGAGAGCACAAGGGCCAGATGTACATCTTATACTTTTCTTGTTTAGATCAAGTTACTATTTGACTTCAAGAATTAAAGTTGTTTCGTTTTGGCAGTTGCAAGTGTTCTTAAAAGGAATGGGGAACTAACTGAGCGTCTTTCTAGGTATTAACTTTCAGAAGTACTGAATTTTAGTTTTCTAGCATATAATATTTAATCTTTACTTCCAACTTTACACCTATATTGAAATATTATTTGATCATGTAGAACATCAAATTATACTTGTACTTTAAGCGACCTGTATTTTTGTTTCATCGTCATGCACCATAGTGGTAGTTTATGTTTTTTCTAATAAAAATTATTAGGGACTCTGATAAAATGATTTTCGAGCGTCTACAAAGGGAATTTGAAGCTGCACGTGCTTCTCAAACACAAGGTAGGTACCTTATTGTTTTGTTGTCACAAATTAGGTTATTATAATATTATTTCCTTTATTCTCAGAGGTTTGTTTAGACAGCGAGCATTGGAATGATGGGTTGTTAGCAACTATAAGGGAGCGGGTGTGATTTCTTTTTGTTATTTATTTTCTTTAGATATTGATTTTTATAAGAACAACAGAAAAAGCTTTTAAACTCTATACTTTGGGAAATTTTGCATGTCTGTTATGTTTAGCTCCCTTACAATATTTTTATTTTTATATCAGGTTCATATGGAGGCTGAGAGAAAGACGATGATGACTCCTGTGGATGCAAGCATGCCTCCAATGCCTGAATTTCATGACAAGATTACATATAAAGTTGGAACCAAGGTATCTTTTTATTTTCTATTTCTTTCTGCAATGTGGAACCAAGCTATCATTATGTTCTTAATTATTAGACTTTGGTTTAATTACATAGTTTTTCCCTAAATGGCATCTGGAAGCCCCTCTCTCTATATGATAACATCAAGCAGATAATTTGTTGTTTGGAAGGAGCATGCATTTGCATACAATATGATACATATTTTGCTGGTAAATTGTCCGATTCCATTTCTTATGTTGCAAATTTATGTAGCACAATATGTTTATTTTTAAATTTTATGGGGTTTTAGGTGAGCCACGTGAACAATATCATTGTGTTCTTGAAAGCAAGTCATTTCTTGAAAAGATGACTGTCCTTGAACACACTGTTCCTTTCTTTTTGCCATTACGTGAAGCAGAAAACGATCTTTTATCTTCAAATGCAATGGTAATTCTAATAGCATTCCTCAGTTCATGTTGTCTGTATGATTTTGTTTAAATATTGTGCTTTATTTCAGAAATTCATTGATAACATAGGAGACCTATTGCAAGCATATGTTGATAGACGGGAACAGGTGTGTGTTTATAATTTAGCAAGTCTTTAAATATTGGGATGACCAAGATACCCTTCCCTTTATAATGTTGTTTTCCCATGTTATAGGTTCGTCTCATTAAAGACTTATATGGTAACCAGATTGGTGAACTATATCATAGTCTTCCGTATCATATGATTGAATTCTTCACAGAAGATTTTGATTGGTTGGTATTTTCTTGTTATTCATTTATATATTACCAATACAGGATTAATATTAGTGTAACTGATGTTGCTAATTCTTGCAGCAAGATAACAGTGAGTCTTAGATATGCAGATCTGCTGTCTGTACTTCCAACTGGTATAAGTGTAGTGGCATGGTCAATGAGCCATTCAAAAAAGTCCCCAACCAAGGGTAAAAAGGGTAAAGTAGTGTTTGGAAACAATGCGGGTCCCATGCGTTTATTCTACGCAGAAGCTGCATTACGCACCTTGAGTTTGCTAGAAGGTTTATATTCTCTCTCATAAGTAGATAATCAGAGATTTTAGTTATTAATGGATCAGTTTGGTTGTGCTTCATGCCTTCATCTCAAACGGTTGAAACAAATTTAAATGTCTTTTAACTAGCTAATTAATCATATGTTGATTAGTTTGTGACTGATGCCCTTTGGTGGTTGTGGCGTTGCAGCATTTGCTGAGATCGTGTTGAATCTTCCAGAAGCTCTTGAACAGATTGTCCAACCCAAAGATCTTGCTTCAGCTTGACAGAATGTTAGGAAATTATCTTGAAGTTGAAGGTTTAAAGTTCAAACATAAAAAATAGGGTACCTGATCCCCGATGTTTTGAAGCAAGGGTTCCCAAAATTGTTGTAGTTTTGTAAATTTAATATTCGTTTGATTTTAGGAAATTTTAGATGGAAGTGATATATTAGCAGAGCATCATTTGCATTTCGCATGAATTTGTGGTACTATTTTCAGACCAGGCCTATAAAATTTGGATTTGTACGGTTATGACCTATAGAGCTATAGTTGAAATTGTGCAATAGCTAATGATAATAAAATTTGGATTTGTACGGTTATGACCTATGTTGAATGCAATGACTCAAAAAGCAACTTATGGTTGGTAAACATCTGATTATTTGGGTATATACTTTAAGCGACTCTTAGACCATTTGATCCATTATCCAGGTTTGATCTGTTATCAATAATATACAATCAAAATTTTCCCCTTTCATATAAATGGGGTGAAATTGATCAATGTATATACCTGTGTAGAAGTCCCTCAATTATCAAGTCCCCATAATCGCTATCGGTTTTTAAGTGCAGTAATATAAGTTAGTTTTTGGGGACCTCATATTGCAAATTAAATTAATTAATTTTTATAAAAAGATGAAATCTTTACTAACATTTTGTGTAATTTTGCATAAACCAGGTTCATAAGCTTGTGGGGCATGAGTTGATGATTTAAGGGAAGCAAGCTTACTGAAGTGAAGATATCAGATACATAAATCAAGATTGTGTGTTTCTATTTATCTGTACTTTGAAAACCGCACAAGTATTCAGAAAACGAATATCGCATTGTAAAATATCGTCGATGCCGCCGCCGCATCGCGCGGGTTCCTTACTAGTATATATATATATATATATTTGTATATATATGTGTGTATATATATGTATATATATGTGTGTGTGTGTGTGTGTATAGACACACACATATATATACATACATATATATACATATATATATATATACATATATATATGTGTATATATATATGTGTGTGTATATATATATATCTATATCTTCCTACTCTAATAAAAGGATATCTGGAATGACACGTGTCAACACCACAATCACTCTCACCAAAATTTTCCCGCCTCTCTCTCCTATTAAATAATTACCTTAATTACTAATATACTATTTAACACTTTTTGATTTAATAAATTAATAAAAAGATCTATTTATTAATATTATTTCTAAATAAATAATTTTTTATAAAATAATAAATTTATTTAAAGCATAAGACTTTTTTCAAAAATACGAAACATTTAAAATTGGTATTTTTAAAAAGTTATTTTTTTAAAACCAAAAATAATTAAATTTAAGAGTTATAATAAAAAAAATTTAAAAATGACAATTTTATATGGTTTGTTTTAGAATAAAACGTTTATTTTTTTTTCTTTGAAAAAAAATAAAGTTTTAAAAAGTTGATATCATTATTTTATAACTTACAGTCATTTCTAATACATAATTTCAGTGATATTATATCTTAAAATATTATTTTATAATTAATAATTTTATTATATTAATTTTTTATTTATTCAAACCGTGTAACACACGGGTTACTATAGCTAGTATAATAATAAAAGAGTAAGTTAGGGGGACACTTGTCAAATTCCTAGCCCTCCTAAGTTTATTTTTTCCGCATCTCTCTCATCTTAAATAGTTGCCTAAATTAAATATTAAATAATTTTAATTCTTTTTAAGATTAAAAATATTTCTTAATAAATTAAGAAAATATGTCTTTTTATTAATATTATTCCTAGAAAACAAATTTTTATGAAATAAGAGTTTTTCTAAAACATCAAACATTTTTAAAAATATGAAATATCTTAAAATTGATGTTTTTAAAAAGTAAACTTCTTTATAAACTAAAAATAATCAAAATTAACAGTTATAATAAAAAACTATCAAAAATGATATTTTTATACGGTTTGTTTGGAAAAAAATGGTTAAACTTTTTTGGAAATAAAAATAAAAATTATTACTTATAATTATTACTCATATGTAATTTTAATCATATCTTATTTTAAAATATTATTTTATACTTCATAAACTTTCATCATAATTAATATTTTATTTTTAACTAGTGTAATATACGGGTTTACTAAAGTTAGTGTTATATAAATAACAATCAACAACTAATCAATTTTATTTTTTAAACCCGTGTAATACAATTAGTTTATTTATGTTTTGAGTAAATTACGCTTTTCGTCCCTGTGGTTTGGTGGTTATAACAATTTTCATCCAATAGTTTAAAAACGCCCGGTTTAACCACCATGGTTTGAGATTTGTCACAATCAAGTCCAAACCGTTAACTCCATCCAATGTCACCGTTAAATATTTTAATAAAGACGATAATGCCCTTGGATTAAAATTGTTACTCTTAAATTAATCACCATACCATCACACCCCAACCCCACCCCAGCATTATCAGACCACCACCATCACACACACATATATACACACATATATATATACCACCACCACCACCTCCACCATAACACCACCACCACGACCACCACCACTGCCACCACACCACCGCCGCCGCCGCCACCACCGCCACCCCAACACCACCACTATCACCACTGCCACCACAACACCACCCACACCACCACCATAACACCACTGCTACCACACCATCACCACCACCACAACACCACCCTCGTCTCCACCACCACCATAACACCACTGCACCAGCACAACCAACATCACACCATCACCACATACATCGGAACCCTAAAAAAATTAGAAACCCTAACCACAACCCAACCAATTTTGAATCCCAAATTCAAATCTCCATCTTCCAGATTCAAACCCTAAACCTATTCACATTCGTACACCCTCAATCGACGCCCTGATTAAAGGTCCGGTTCGTGATTTTTAGGTGGTGATCTGTGCGATGCTTCTTTGCTTTCTTAGTACTATGATTTTGTTTGCACAATCTGATGTCAAACGAAACCCCAAAAAGTAAGACCAAATGAAAATCAGAGAAGAAATCAACGAAAACTACTGCAAATCCTTTTGATTCCGTCTTTGATTTGTGGCACTCTGTGATTTCTGTATTCTAATATTCGTCTTTGATTTCGTCTGTGATTTCAGATGAAAAAAGTAACCCTAATCTGATTGAAATTGAATGAAGAGTTGCCTTTCCTGTTTACAAAGCGCTGCTATGGTTGGCCAGAAAACCGTCATACTTCGTAACCCTTTACTCCTGCCGATTCCTAAACGATGGAATTAACTATAAGGCGGTTGAAGGCCGAAGGGAGGAAAACGAGAGAGAGAGAATAGAGATAGAGAGAGTGAGTGTGTGTATATATATATATACATATTATTAATATTTTATACATAGATATTGAAGTAACAGTTTAAGTCCAAGGGTATTTTTGTCTTTTTACATACGCTTAACGGAAAAAATGGATGGGGGTTAGTGTCCTGGACTTAATTGTGACCGATTTTAAACCACAGTGGTTAAACCGGGCGTTTTTAAACTATTGGATGAAAATGGTTTTAACCACCAAACCACAGGGACGAAAAGCGTAATTTACTCTTATGTTTTTGTGTTAGTTTAATAATTAACTCTCCACCTCTCGTGTAATACACGGGTAACTAAAGCTAATATATATATATATATATATATATATATATATATATATATATATATATATATATATATGGATAGGATCATTTCACAACTCTTCTTTTTCTTAAGAAATACGAGAACTCATCACAACCTTTGAAACATTTGATCAATGGTTAAAAAACAACAATGGTATAATCGTAATTAAATTAATTGTTAGAGATCATTAATAAAGGAAAAATGATATTTTAGTCGGATCCAAAAATTAAATATGTAACCACCATATTTCATTTCCTAATTAAACTCCATAATTTAAGGAATTGATTTTTAAAATTTTTAACAATTTTCTCACGATGAAATTATCTTGCAAGAATAGATGATCGGAGAGACTAGAAAACTAAAATAGTTGATTACATATGTTGGACTGCACTTGACCGAGTGTTGGGTTTTCCGATTATCTATATATAATACTAAAAGAGTAACTTGGGGGGACACTTGTCACATTCCTAGACCCCCTAAGTTTGTTTTTCCCGCCTCTCTCTCCTCTTAAATATTTATCTAAATTAAAGATTAAATAACTTTAATTCTTTTTAAGTTTAAAAATATTTCTTAATGTCTTTTTATTAATGCTATTTCTAGAAAATAAATTTTTATAAAATAAGAGTTTTTCTAAAACATCAAACATATTCAAAATAGACTTCTGCCTTGTATTTGATGAAACTTGTCGCCTGATGTATAGCTATTAGACTTCTGCCATGTATTTGATGAAACTTGTCGCTTATTTGGTGCATGCTATTTCTATCTCCTTATGTGTTTCCGTGGTATTGTATGATATATATTATGTTGGCTATTGCTATTGTTACCGAGTCGGGGGTCTCTTTGGAAGCGGTCTCTCTATCTCCCAAAATAGAGGAAAGACTTGCCACCATCTACCCCTCCCAGACCCTGCTATTAAACGAGATACACTGGGTATATTTGTTTGTTTGTTATCAAACATTTTCAAAAATATGAAATATCTTAAAATTGATGTTTTTAAAAATTAAACTTCTTTATAAACTACAAATAACTAAACTAGGAGTTATAATAAGAAACTTTTAAAAATGATATTTTTAATACGGTTTGTTTGGAGAAAATGGTTAAATTTTTATAGAAATAAAAATTAAAATTATTACTAATAATTATTACCCATGTGTAATTTTAATCATATTTTATTTTAAAATATCATTTTATACTTCATAAACTTTTATCATAATTAATATTTTATTTTTTAACTCGTGTAATACACGGTTTACTAAAGTTAGTATTATATAAATAACGATCAACAACTAATCAATTTTATTTTTTCAAACTGTGTAATGCATTTATTTTTATTTATATTTTTGTGTTTTTTAATAATTAACTCTCCACCTCCCGTGTAATACACGGTAACTAAAGCCAGTATATATATATATTGTTTTTAAACTGATTATAATGATTAGCATACTAAGAAAATAAATTAATAAAAAACAGAAATAAAATTTTCAAATAATAAAAGCTAAAAAGAAAACCCTTAGTAACTTGTATTTAAAAAAGAGCTCTAAGGACTTTTAAATTACTATTTGTATTCGTTTGGTTACCCTTTTAATATATGTATTGAGCATTTAAAAATTTTCAAGATGATAATCAACCCAAATCAACAAATATCTCATGAACAACAACAGATCCACCGTTACAATAAGACCAAAATCAATGAAATTTTTGCATGGCAGTTAAGTCCTTAACTGGAAAATCAACAACATCAAGTCATCAGCCAAACTTTATTTCTTTGCCAAGATCAAGGTAAACTCTGTGTAGTGTTTCAAGGCTTCAAAGCTAGGGCCAATCCAACCTTGGCACTCTTCTCAATTGCCCTAGTGTCCACTTCTCCTGATATGGTCAACACGGATTTCGGCCGCCATTCATGCTGCAGAAGAGCACTTGCTATGCCAGCATTGTTCACCCGAGCCTTGACCGTGGTCAACGGATCAAGTGAATGCTGCGTCCCGATTGTCAACGAGTTCTCGTTGCTAGAGAACCCGTGGCTCAACTCTGCACCAACTGCTGTGTTGGTCAATGGGCTAACTGTATGGTAGTAGGAAGCAGTTAGGGTGTCTGCTTTATCATTCCTGTAACAATCACATAGTATGTATCAGAGATCATGATGCCAGAAACTAGTTTTAAGTTAACTGCTTGGGTATTTTGTCAACTGCTTACAGAATGAGGGATGCAATAAGGTCAGAAGTTGTGAAGCTCAGGGCTGCATTATATTTAGTGAAATTGCCAGTAGCGGTATCAAAACAAACATCAGTCCCAAGTGCCACTGTGTTGTTTCCGGCAACCCCAGAAAAGTTGACCAAGGGGCTAGCAGTCAAACCGATACTGGTACTGATTCCTGCATACTCGTGCAGGTATTGAAGTTCAACCTGTAACCAACCAAACTTTCTTAAGACTTGATGATTCTCATGTAAAATACACAAGTGTTGAGGGTTTTTTTATAGATACCTTGCCAGATCTCTGATCAGGAACAACAAAACTGAAGATGGTTTTCAGTCCAGGTGCAGGTTCATCAATTGTGATGGTGGTGAATAGCTAGATAATTGTCATATAGTCAGCCGGATAGTTAAAATATAAAAGCAATCAAATATACGAGTGTTACGTACCTTTGAGTTGGTGTCCACTTTCACATCAGTTGTGATGTTTTTGTTGATCAGTTTAGTGCTGACATCTGCCAAAAACAATTCACCTTTCTTGGCTCCTGATGAGGTAATTGCCTGAAATATAGAGGATATTAGAAACACAGGCAGGCAAAATGACAACTATGCTAAAACTACAAGCACGAAAGCAGACGGCAATATCAAAAACTTAAGAAGTTTTCCTACTTCCAAGAATCGATACAACCTCCGGTATTGGTTTATATAATCTGCATCCTTGATTTATTGGTGTCCATTCAAGGGGGAAACCAGTTATAAAAACCATTTACCACTTTCTAGAATAAGCTTTAATTTTTTTTGACTGACAAACAAATACACTCTACTCTACATCTACTTTACTCCTAAAATCACCACACCTTGGTTTCAAAGTACACCAGTAACACCACTACACCATCAGGATATCCCGTTGAGGACGAATAAGCTATAAATGATCACTGCATAAAAACTACAGTGGAAAACCTAAGCAATTGAGTCACTGAGCAGTGTAGTACTGTTGTGTTCACTCTTAAGGATACAACTTTTGGAGATACTTCTCCATGAAACTGTAATTGCCCACCGCAATTGAAGTATTCTATAATGTCCCAGGCATTTTAAACTACAAGCCATTAAAGTTGTAGCCATGCTATAAGCAGTTACTGGATTGTTTACAAACTCCAATGCACAGTTTAAGAGATGAAAAACACAGGAAAAACACTCAAATGTACAAAATCATTACTATCAATTCTAGCTTTGCAAGTTACCATTCAATTTAATAATGATAGACCTAATACTTAGATTCATTTCCCCTTTTTAAAGTTTCTTCTTCCCAAAGAAACGACGACCTATCACATACTAAATCAGAAACAATATCCATACTCCATACGCAAATACTATTCATATAATCATTTGCATATCTATAGGAAGAGAGAGAACTTACAACTCCGTTGGCGGTATAGGTGGTGAGAGTGAACTTATGGTCGCTCTGGTAATCCTTGTACAGAAGATCTGAAATCACCGATTCTATAATCAAGAGATGCAAAATAACACACACAAACTCGTCGCACATACGAAGGCATACGCAAAATCGGAAACAGCATATGACGATGCAAAATCCCCAAACATTTCACAAGTTACAAAAACGAAATCAAATCACAACAGCAGCAACAACAATCAAATACACAAAGAAACCGAATCGAATCACATAGAATACGATGCATATAAACAGATTGATAATCATAATCTATGTGAAACCACAAATGAAAAGGGGCAAAATCGATGAATTACCTCTGGCTTTCTTGCCGATATCGGGATAGAGCCCTGGACCTTTCCCCATATGTGTTCTTGTTTGAGAAACGTTAGAGAGAGAGAGAGAGAGAGAGAGAGAAAGAGATGATGATGATGATGATCGATTGTTTGTGTGGATTTCAAAGACGACGGAGCCGATAAATTGAATCGTAAGGGGTTGTTGCTACCTACGTGTTTTTTTCGGACTTTCTCGACCGTTGATCTTGATCGGTTTAAGAACTTGTTGATTTTCAGCCGTTGATTATCATAAAGTCAAGAAAAAGCTATTTGTATTCGATCATTTTGGTACTTATTGATAGCAAATATATAATATTTTTTAAAAAAATTAATGTTTAACTCAAGTGATTAATATATAATACTCAAACGTAATTAAAAATACATAGGTTTTAGATCTCGTCAATGAGTTTTCTTAATTGTAAATTTACTCTTAATTAAGATGGGGATTGGGGAGTGTGGTTTTGGCAATTAGTTAGATAAGTGACTGATCTAAATAACGTTTATTATTTAAAACAATGTTTTACTTTTGAACTTCAAAATAAAGTGTAATGAAAAAAAACTTTGATTCAAATCTTATAAAATACTAACAATGTTATTACAAAGTATTATTGCATTTTAAAATAATCGTGGATTTAATTATATGTATATTACGAGGTCATTGTTCACTGTATTATCTAATATTTATGCATGTGTGCATTTCTACGAAATAATAATCTTACTTTTTGGACAGATGCTTTTCTCTGGCAAGGTGCCAAACGTATAAGGAATATGCTACCTTCCACTCACCGGGTGGAAAAGAATAAGAGAAGAATATGTCTAGCATGATGTGGAAACTGCAATGTGCACCAAAAGCCCCTAACAATTTAGGAATGATAGTACCATCACTGCCTTTTTGTGCATATCAAAATAATCACCATGTATATATCTAATCTATTTATAATAACTTCAAATAACGAAATCAGATGTGTTAAAAAAACGAAATCCGAAATCTGATCTGAATCTAAATCCGAATAAATTGATCCGAATCATTGTTCGGATCGAATAGTATCTGAATCCAAATCCCTTATTCGGATTACGGGATTTGGAATAACACATTTTTACTCGGGTTATTTGGATAACGATTAATCCGACTAAAAATTCAACTATGTTTCTAGCCCAATATTTGATACTCAACTACTATTATGTTTTCAACTTAATACTAAAAATCTTGACACTTTCTAGTCCTTTAATCCTAAAAATATTATGTTTTAGTTTTGAATTTGTGTTCACATCAAATTTGTATTTTTTACTTTTATATCTTTTATCATGATTTTAAACTTATAAAATGATAAGAATAAAAAATTAGCAAAGAAAAAATAGAAACAAAAAATATGAAAAAATGTTATTTGGTTTACTCGGATTATTTTGAATCCGATCCGAATTGAATTCAGATAGATTCGGATCGTATCAGATTCCAGATAGGGTCACGAAAATTTTCAAATCCGAATAATCTGAAATCCGATCCGATGAACACCACTAATCTGAATAGTGAAGTTCTAGGTCTTTAAAATGTTTGACACTAAAGTTGGATTTTTTATATATACACCATAAATGTAATGGGTTTATTATATATTATTATTATTATATTATTATTATTATTATTATTATTATTATTATTATTATTATTATTATTATTATTTTCATTCTCTCTCTTACACGATATCTAATTTATGTTTTAACTCGTTTTATTTTTTAATAATTTTGTTTTCCTTTAATACTTTACGTTAATTAACTTTTTTTTAAGAAACAGATTGCACGATTCTCTTTAATTTTAGTTTTTTTGTCACGTTGAGATATTTTTTTTTGAAATAGGCTTCTATTGCTATCAAGAAATCTCAATTTTAACTTCCTTACAACAAAAAAACAAGGAAATACAAATCATCAAAGGAGAAAATGAAAAATACAGGACTCGATAATCAAACAATAAAATTCTTGATGTACAAGACCGAAGAACAAGGAATCCAAAACAAATCAGACACCCACAGGTTACATCATTGCGATGAAAAACCTAATGCAAACCACGAGCAAATGATGACTTCATAGTTTAAGAGACAGGATGAGAACGACAATAATCTCTTCATGCTTCGTAACATTGTGCCTTCATATGAATAACACAATAACGTCCAAATGGAAATGACAATCTGATCATGATTCAAAAAGGGTAAATGAAACCTTACATCCACAAGCTTATATATCACTGTTGACATAAACACGGATGTAGTCCAGCTCCATGTAAAAGTCAATCTATTTATATTTACACTCCAAGCCCACATCAACTTAATCTAACATAAATATAACACAATATTAAGTGAATTAGAATTAAAAAAAATTAATACAAATCATGTTTTTGATGTTGAAATGAAAATAACATAAATTTCAACAAAAATCTGCATATTATACAATGCTTTACCGCCTCTTCAAGCGTGAGTAATCATGTTGTGATTTAATCATTCAAATTAAAATGTAACTAGTTTTTTACACGTCGCGCGTTGCGCCGGCATCGTATACAACGTGATAGCTTATAAACTACAATCGATCCGACCTGTTTCAAAATTAAAAAATTATGTCAAAATTAACTCGAACTTATACCATTGAAAGAAAACGTATTATATTTGAACTGACTATTTTTCAAACAAATTTATGTTGAAACGTAGACAAACACAAAATAACATGAAAAAAGCACATGCAGTGGTATCGTATGTGACGTGATAAAGTATATATTTCAATCGTACTTGACTTGTTTCTGAACTAAGTTTACGTCGAACTGTATTTATATTATGAAATGAATATTATTATTTTTGACACAACTCGTTTCGGAATTAAATTTAAATCGAAACGTATATATCGTCGAATGAAACATATTATATTTTACCTGGCACATAAATTTACGTCGAGACATATTTATAGCGTCAAATGAACATATTATATTTGCCCCGACCCGTTTTACCAAACAATAAATAAATACAATAAAGGAAAAAAAAAAAACAAAAACAGTTGTTTATTTACTTTCTAACTTAACATATATATAAAACAAAATTTACGTCGAAACGTATTTATACATTGAATTTTGAACTAAAATTACGTCAAACCGTGTATACTGTCGAATGAAACATATTATATATGACACTGCGCGTAAATTTACGTCGAGACATGTTTATCCGTCCTATGAAATATTATATTTGACTTAACCCCGTTTTTCCAAACAACAAACAAATATAATAAAAGACAAAAATAACTATTCTAAATAAAAATTAAAAAGTCTGATTGTGATCAAAGTTGAATAAACCATAGAATAGGGTTAAAAACAAAATAATGAAAAGTCTTGTTATCAAAATTGAAGAAACTAAATTCTCCTATTCATTTCAATTGATTTTTAAATATATAGGATAATGATGTGTAAAGAAAAATTAGTGGAACTGATAAGAAAATACTCTATCATTCTCAATGAAAAACTTTTATTTGTAGTGAGACTTGTGTGATAAAAATGTAACGGCCAAATAGCTTGGGCCTAAAAAGGGAAAGATGATTTTGAGAGTTTACCGTTTAGTGACTTGTAATCGAGCCGTCAATGAGAGGAGTATGACACGTAACCAGTTCAATTTTCTTTTCTTCGTATCTTTAGGTAAAATAGGGTGGGATAGAGAAATTAAAAACAAGACAAAGGTTAGCATTGTTGGTAATATAAGTTGTAATAAAACAACTTATAAAGTAAGTTTTTAAATGCTAAATTTAGTTAGACGACATATCAAACTTTTATACCTTTTATTATTCATGTTATAAAAAAAATAATTCAATTTGTAAAATTGAGGCAATAAAACACATAGTATATTCCACTAATACCAAATAAGTACGTAATATATTTTTAAAACTGACTGGGTAATATCTGACTGGGTCAGAAGCTGACCCAGTTAGAAGTTCTGACTGGGTATGCGTCTGACTGAAACTTGGTTGTTTGATTCGGTATGCGTCTGACCACCACTTACATACACATACATCTACATACACATCTACATACATATACATCTACATACACATATACATACACATACATCTACATACACATACATCTACATACACATCTACATACACATACATCTACATACACATACATCTACATACACATACATCTACATACACATACATCGATCATCCCCTATCGAACCTCCAAATCGAACCTCCAAATCAATCGCACCATCATCATCGAACCTCCAAATCGAACCTCCAAGTCGATCGAACACCATCATCGAACCTCCAAATCGAACCTCCAGTGGTCGATTGTGGTCGATTAGGGCTCGATTGTGGTCGATTAGGGCTCGATTAGGGGTCGATGGCGGGCAAACTCCAAGTCGATGGCGACGGGGGGAAGGGTGGTGGTGGAACTTCGGGTGCTGCTGCGACGGGGGAAGGGGATGATCGATTTGGAGGTTCGATCGGGGAATGATGGCGATCGGGGAATGATGATGGTTCGATTGCTGCGATGCCGGGAGGTCGCAGCAGCAGCAGCGGTCGATGGCGACGGGGGGAAGGGTGGTGGTGGTGGAACTTTGGGTGTCTGGTCAGAAGAGAAGAAATGGGTCAGAAGGGAATAAATGTGAACTGGGTCAGTCCTCCGGTCCGGGTCAGATGCTCCAGTCAGACGAATCAAACGCACTTTTTTAGAGTATGATACTTTTTTAGAAATCATAAGTTATATTGTTTACAAGATTAGATGCTCGTGTGTTACATGAGTTGAAATGGAAAAATTATATAATAGATTATATATATATGTATATATATATAGAGTTAGGATCATTACAGAATCACTTTTTATTTTCAGAACTACAGAACCATTGATTTACATAAATGTATATTAAGTCTGGTAATACTTGAGATGTTTTACATATGTGTATATCAAATATAAACAATAAACTATATAAAACAACTAAATATCACCAGGTTTAACTTACATCCATGTAAATCAATGGTTTATAATTTACATTTATGTAAATCAATGGTTCTTTTGGTTCTGAAAATAAAAAATGGTTCTGTAATGATCCTGATCCTATATATATAATGTTATATATATTATAGATAACAATCAATGAAAGTATTACATATTACAACATATTTAAGTTATAAACAATTGTATTAAGAGAGAAATGATTTTATTATTTATAATATTCACATGTTTCTTTATATACATTTATAAAAATTTGAGTTTTAACAATGATTAGCTTTAAATTAAATTATATTTTAAAAAACTTAAGTCTTATTAAAGTATTTTTAATGAAACCTTATTTATTTCTAGAAAGAAATTATGACTAATATAATTTCAATTAGCATTAAGGAATTTTTTCAAAGTTAAAATCTTTATAAAAATTATAAACTAAATGTAGTGAGAAGATGTGAAGACTCGTAGGTAGAGACTAGGTGAAGATGATATGGATCTGTTAGAAAATAGTCATATCTCTGCTAGTTAATTTGCTTTATTAGTATAAATGTTTTTTATCTATGTTTCGATTTCCACATCTGATTTACCACACCTTATATCGTTTCCTTTATGTACTTTATCTTGTTAAAGTTATCACCATCTTCACGTCGCAAACTTTAATTTTAATTGTGATATTATCACGAAACCAATAACATATTTTGCATTTCACAAGAAAACAAACCAACACTTTAAAACGTAGCGCACATCTAAAAAAAATCTTATTAATAACCAAATAATTTATGAAAAAGAAAGAAATATTAAACAAAAATCGGCAAAAAGTGGTAAAAAATATTTAACCACTTACTTTACAAGTTATAACAGTTTCCTCTTTGACCATGCTTTAGTCAAATGCATGATGGATAATACGGAGACTAACAATTAACATGCTCCTCTCCCCCAATCTCCCTCTCATCACGGTTCTTCAATCTAACCCTAAATCCTTCATTTCTGCAATTAAAATCTAAAAATCACACACAGTTTCTTCTTCAATTGAACGCTAATGGCTACTGGTAGCAACCGTGAGCCAAAAGAAGGATCCCCATCTTTCTTCAAGGTCATTCGTTACCCATCGGCCCCTCATCTGGTAATCTTCAATCCCTTAATACAGTCCATCTATGTGTACACATGAATCAATCAATTCGCAATTTCGTTTGCAGCCGTTACCCAATGCTTTTGTGAAAACGTATTTGGAGAAAATCCCTAAAAGCCCCACAATCGTTACTGCAACAGGGGGGCATTCATGGCGGTTGAAGTTCGTAAAGATCGGTGAAGAGTACTGTTTCGCTCATGGGTGGGAGAATTTGGCGAAAGATGCTAACTTGTGTAGTAGGGATATTGTTATATTTTGGTTGATTGATCCTTTAACGTTTGTTGTTACGTTTCTTGGTTCCAATGGATGTGAAAAGGATCTACCATCGCACAAAATCAGTTGGGTTCTCTCTGTTTATATGTAACTTATACGAATTCAGTGGATTTGTTAGTAATTGATCAAGATTTCGCAGATGATGATGGTGTTAAGGATGATGGTCAAAACGAGGGTGATAATGTTGGTAAATGCCATGATGATGATGTTGCTGATGATGATGATGGTGGTGGTGGTGATAATGGGGTTATGGCAGAAGAGAATCTTTGTTTTCAGAAGGCCTATTCAAGGAAAACCAACAAATATCACATGGTAATACTTCTAAATTCAAGTGAATAATCCATCAAATCACATAATAATGTTAAAAAGCACATATCTTGTGCTGCCAAATTTGTATCTTTCTGTAAGTTGCATCAATTTAGGTGCCAGTAAAATTCATCACAGCCATAAGATGGTTTTTATTATTATCAGGAATAATTACTAAAACCAGGAAAATTTTGAAACATTAAAAACGAGGAAAATTTTGAAACATTAAAAATGAGGAAAATTCAGGGAGGTTGTTAGGGCTATACGTCTAGTCCTATACGACCCCCTATACAACACACATGGGACTATACGATGTGTATAACAAATTTCGATTCTGACTACGAAGAAAAATTCAGGGTTAGGGCGGATCAGTGCTCTGATTCTACTTATTAGGGCTATACGACCCCCCTATACGACGCGTATGAGGCTATACGACATGTTGTCGTATAGAAATTTGAGGGGTGAATTTATAGTTTTGAGTTGTCTAAATATCCAATCCCTTACTAAAATGAAAAGTTTTGACTGAATTTTTTCTATGATGGACATATAGGGTGGTTCACCTTTTATCCAATGGATTTATCGGTTAAATTAGCCTGCAAGTTGGGACGTCGACTAAACTTTGTCTGTTTAGCCGGCAAGTCTGTATAAAGTCTTTTAATCGATCAAATTTTTTAATTTTCAAAATGAACAAATAAGCCGGTTTAGAATGTATATGTCTAGGTTCTAGGTTGAAACCCAGCAATAGGGTAATATGTCTTTTTGTGAATTTATAATTCATCAGTTGTACATTATGCAATGAAAGTTGTTCAACGCCTTATGCCTCGAGATCATCATCTCATCCATAGGAAAAAAGCCTAGCTTTTATCACTTTCTTTTATGTAAGCACTGTATGTCATTTATATATATGCCATGTGATGTGCATGTATGTATGTATGTATGTATGTAAGCGGTGTATGTTATATATGCCATGTGATGTGCATGTATGTATGTATGTAAGCGCTGTATGTTATATATGTCATGTGTGTGCTTATTAATTAATAATTGAATTCTTTTGCTATGGGTTTTAGTCTTTGCCTGCTAAATTCGTGAAGGCTGCGGGGCTAGAATATCAGGAAAGCATACAGTTAAGGGATTATGATGGTAATGAATGGGATATGGGGATTTTTGCAGAGCGATACGCGAGAACCAAATACAGCTTGTCAAAAGGATGGGCAAGGTTCAGTAGGTATCACAAGTTATCAGATGGTGATGTATGCACATTCACCTTCACAAGAAACAAGGTGTAATGAATCTAACTCAAGTGTTGAGGAGCAAAACACCAATCAAACAAGAAACTGATCCCATGGAGGAGGACAACAGAAACAAGGGAAGGCGCGCTGATAATGGTAGGATTAAAGTCTATTGGTCGCCAAATGAGAAACCTTGTGACCGTGGCGGTCTAGGTGGTGGTTCAAAGGTTATGGTTGAATATGAGTCGGGCTCTGAGATGGAAGCTGTGAAGAGAAAGAGGGGAAGGACGCTGGTGAATAGTTTTGCGGATGTTAAGATTGAAGATGGATCGGATGCAGAGACCGCGGTAGGGGAAAGAGAGAGGGGAACGCCGCCGGTTGTGAAGCCTAGCGGCGGCGGCGGTGGTGTGTTTAGAAGCAAGCATGTTGTTTACTTCTAACTTGAAATTGTGCATGTTTGATGGTGGTTGTAGGTTCAAAACTGTTAGGAGCTTTAGCTATTTTTTTTATATTTTAATTTACTCTTTGACATAACGAATGCTTCAGTCCGGTTAGATAACGAGTCCTAATATGTTCCGACTAATATTGTTCTAGTTAGAATGAGTTGTTATAAAACAAGTATATATATTTGGGAAAAGTTTACGGTATAAAATGATGAATTTGTGCGAAATGTACGAAATAAAAACAACCATTGATTTAAGAAATGAATGGTTTAGGTTAAGAAAGAGATTAAAGGGGTAGATTTGAAAATAACTATAATTATTGACTTTTTTCAAATTATTCTAATCTTTTAAAACGCATAAAATTTTTTTATACAACATTATTTCTTTAAAAAAATTCACCATAAAATCGAGTATTTATTCTCTTTAATTTGAGTATAGTATTGCTATACTTTTTTTTAAAAAAAGATTAATATTTTTATTAAAAAATGTGAATGTGTTGTGCGTATACACGTAATTTAATAAAATGTACTAAAATGAATCCAAATATGATGTTTATTTTTTCTCTAATACTTGCAGTACCAGGTACGCCCTTTGCATTTTTTCTCTAATACATTCATATATCGCAACAAAATTTTGAAAATGTTACATTTAGATTCGGCCAACTACCACATGAATTATGTGAAGACTCCACTACCTTTCAGGGTCTAACGGAATGACGAATCCAACACCTAGATTCATCTTAATACACATAGCTACTGTCGCCATGAAATACGTATCAATACTTTTTATGTGGTACATCTTTATCTTGTAGTTACATGGGAACATATTTTTTGTAACTAAACACAATAATGGTATAAGAAATAGGTTTTTGCTATTCACCCAGGAAAACACGGCTAGTTATTTTTGTGTTCGACTGCATATCTATCTATTACAATAAAATAAAATTTTAAGATGACATTTGCCATAGTTCTAGACTATCTAATTTTAATTTCCCGCTTCTTTATCCTATTTAATAACTACATTAAATACTAATAATATTATTTAATTCTTTTTTAGATTAAAAATTATATTTAAATAAATTAAGACAGAGATGTTTTTATAAATGTAACTTCTAAATAGATAAAATTTTAAGAATAAGAAAATTTTCAAAAGCAACAAACATTTTTAAAAATATGAAATATCTTAAAAAATTTTTTAAATGATTTTTATAAAACAAATAACTAAAATTAGGAGTTATAATGAGAAAATTTTTAATATTAATATTTTTTAAAACGGTTTGCTGGGAACAAAATGTTTATTTAAAAAAAGAAATAAGGGTTTAAAAACAAAAGTTTAAACAATGATATCATTGTTTTATTACTTATATTTTACTCATATGAAATTTCAATTATATTGTTTTATAATTAATAAATTTTTATTACTAATTATTTAATATTTTTTTATTCAACTCGTGTAATACACGAGATACTAACCTATTAATCACTATATATGGATATAACAAATACAAAAAAGTAAAATTATACTATATATAAAATAATAAAACTAGAAAAAAAAACAGAAGTTTGGTTTCCTATTAAATATTAAATATTTAAAATCAAGAGTTAAATATCCTAACAGAAAAACGCCTTCAAGTTTTATAGAATTACACTAAAGCACCTTGGTTATTTCAGATTTCCCAGAGGGTGTGTGGGACCTTATATACGTTTTTGTGGTCACAATCTAGTGTCTAGGACTCTAGTCGACATGGCTGGAAATCTCTTTCCTGATTTGCATAAGTCCAAAAGTTGCAAGATATTTTTAGAAAGCTTATACCTAAAATCAAGCTACTTACGATCTTTTCATATATAAAGATATTTAAAAACGTGTTTTTAAACTATTTTTAACATTGATATCTTTGTCATGTATCACTTCCCTCTACGACCGACATTTCAATTACACAACAATTTTGACAATTTTTATCAAAGTTATATGAATGGGGGCAGCAATTTCTACACTACCAAAACACAATACAGGCTAACCTGGACACAATTTATTTAATAAATAAGTTAACTGTTAAATCAGTTTAAGGGTTTTATAAAGTTATTGTGTAGAATAACATTATGTAAGAACTATTAATGTCTATAGTTTTGATGTTATAACTCTAATATTGCTTGCAAAAGTGAAGTTCATCTTGAAATTTTAATTTATTCTTCAATTGTAACAATTTTATATCTTACTTCTACCTATTCTCTAATATTTTTCATTCACCATCCTTTGATATCAAAGTAAAAATTTAAAAATTAAGGGTTAAATATTCTAAAACGAAAAATACCACTTATAAAAAATTTATTTGAATTGTAGAAAACAATTGTTTAAATATTCTAAAATGAATATTAAATAGTTCCACTCAAGACATAACTTGAACATTATACCATTTTAAGTTTTAAACATGCTGGAACAACAACAATAAATATACAGCTCGTTCGGAATCATCATAGTACTTATTCAACCCACCAACACGAAGTCCTTTGACTTGTTAACTCCATATAACGGACGCTTTTATATCAATCTTAAAAAATGATTGTGAAAAACTAATTTTGTATCATGTGAGCTAATGAGCTGTTTGATAATATTTTTTTAATTATTATATTAAAATACTACATCTAGATCAATTAGAAAATAAAATGTATTTGGTTCATTAAGAAATTACATTTTAATAATTCATGAAGATAATTTTCGGGGAACATAATAAATATTTCAGATACTATTATGACGTAATCATAGAGAAGTTGGAAGCATAAAGCGTAAATAATAGAGTTGAAACAACGTTAACAGGAGCATCACTACCAGCAAAATATCAACTCTCTGCCTCGCGCTCTTCTTCTTCTTCTTCTCTAATGGCAACAGTTCCTCTTGGGGTTCATCTCCACCATTGTTGTCGCTTAGAAAACCCTAAATTCCCCATAGATTCCAAAAATCTAAGCACTCTTCTCTGCGTTACAGTACTATAAGGACTTCTACGCTAAAGAATGGCGCCAAAAGCTGCCATTTCAGACCGAATTATGATTCTAGGGTTCTGAACTCCACCGTCAGAGCTTCGGAGAATAGTTCCGGCTCCGATACAGCTCTCCTTGATGCTGCCGTCTCCGATGACGTCATATTCCGACGGACATTTCCGTTGCAACGCATCCGTAAGGTTCGATCGAATCTAACTTTGTGCATGTGTGGATATATGGTTATGTTTTTGAATTAGCTTAGGGGAAGGCTAAATTGGAGGATGATAGATGAAGCAGTTGAAATGCATTGTAGTATTTGTGTTGTTTAATTGATTAGAAGTAGTTTTAGCAAGTGATGACTTTCAATTGCTGAATATTGAATTTACATTCCGAAAGAAATAAACAAAATTACTATGATCCTGGATGTCAATGAAGGAATCAAAGTTCATATGGACTCGATCGCTAAAGAAATTATTAGTGTGAGAATAAAAGCAAACAATATATTAGCTCAAGGGTGTGACACAGAGCAACAAAATCGCCTTCTTATGTTCCTGAGGAGAAAAGGGTATACAGGGACATGAGATTAACATTTAACACAGTTTTAGTTCAGGGATCAATTTGTAGGTTTTATGTTGGTAATTTGTTTTCTATATATGGGGCCTTGCTCCGTAATCTTTGTTTAGCCCCAAGTTAACAGGGAAAATGCCTATGTTCATTTCCTCTCATAAGTACTATATCAAGTGTTGTAATTGTATTTCTTCTTGTAGACAACTTGTATGTTTAGTTTTGTTGGGGTGCTAATGATTGAGTATCACTTATAGGTGGAAGGAAAGATAATAATCAGATTAGATGGTGGTAAGGATGAGGAAAATTGGCAGCTGACTGTAGGCTGTAACCTTCCAGGAAAATGGGTTCTTCATTGGGGAGTTAATTATGTCAACGACATTGGCAGGTTTTATTGACCATTGCTTCAATACTTTGACAAACTCATAGCAACAATTTTACAGATGCATGTGAATATATGTGTGTATATATGAACTATAAAGAACATAGCTTTGATGTAACGAAAGTTCAATTATGATCTTTATGAAGGGCAAACTTTTTTCTCATCTATTTTGATCTCAAATATCATATATTTTCAAGCATGTTATCCTACGTGATATGGAAATGATACAAGAATCAGCCAACTCATATTTGGACTAACTAGATAAATGCAAGTGGGCTAGAAAAGAACTAATTTTAAAACAGGCTCAACTTTTGCTCTGTTTGGAGTTACGGACCCGTAAGATATTAACTGAATTTTCTCAACAAGCTGGAAGTCTGAACAAACTGCCATAATGTATGCCTGACTCTTGGGGCTAAAATTTCATCTCCTAGAGCTCCGTTTATGTATTTCTAATTTCTCCCCATATTTTCATGATCTGATTTGATTCTACTTGATTGTAAAAACACACGAAATCGTGGGTCCTATAAATTCAAGCGTTTATTTAGTTGTTTTTTTTTCTGTGTAGCCGATTTTAGTGTTCTAAAATTTGACGTGACATGCCAAATTTAGATATTCCATATAATAGGGTCTGATGTATTGGTTTAAGCATTTAGAGATATATTATTTTTTACTTAAAAGTGTCTCTCTGATATTATTTATGGTTCCACTCTGTCACATGGCTCAAGAACAAGTTCAAGTATGATCTTCATTATTTTGATCTCAAATCTTATATGTTGTTTCTTAATGCTTGTAGTGAATGGGATCAACCTCCTGTTGAGATGATACCCTTGGACTCTATTACCATAAAGGTATCTGATTCTTCAATTCTATTATGATCAAAGGAACTTCAATGTCTTTTGGTGAAATACTTAGAATTTCATATCTCATCATTCAGGACTATGCAATTGAGACACCTTTGACAAAATCATCAACGATAGAAAAAGCAGATTCAGTTTACGAAGTGAAAATTGCTGTTAACACTAAAAGTTCAATTGCAGCTATAAATTTTGTATTAAAGGTACCAGTTGAAGTTGCTAACACCTTAAGGATTTTTATTTCTCTTCGAAATTAATTAACTTCTAACGACTTAGGACGAGGAAACTGGATCTTGGTATCAATACAGAGGGAGGGATTTTAAGGTGCCACTTGTCAATTTCTTGGATGATGACAATGCTGTAGGCAATGAACAGGGGTTTGCGGTATGGCCAGGTTGGATTATACTTTTATTTGGTAACCATCATTTTAATTAACTACAAAATAAAACAAGCTGGTTAACAACTCCAATCCTTTAGGGGGTTTTCTAACATGATGATCCAATCAGAAGAGACACATTCTGAAGATGAAAATGAAAGTGGTATCTCTGAAGAATCTGTTAAAAGTTTTTATGAAGAACATCCGATTGTACAAGAAACTGTGGTTGAGAACTCCATGAATGTTTACATACAAAGATGTGCAACAGCTTCCAATTATCTTGTAAATATAGAAACTGATATTTCAAATGATGTTATTGTTCATTGGGGAATCTCAAAGGATGAGAGTAAAAGGTGGGAAATTCCCTCTGGACCTTATCTGGCTAACACATACTTATTTAAAAACAAAGCTTTGCGTACACAATTGCAGCAAAAAGAAGACGGGAATGGCTGCTATGGAGTATTTCCATTACATGAAGAAACTACTGGTTTTCTTTTTGTGTTGAAACTTAATGATAACACATGGATTAATTATATGGGAGATGATTTTTACATACCGATTCCAAAGGAAAATAAACCAGATAGGAAAGTGGATGAAGAAGATACTGCATATACTGATGAGATAATCACTGAAATTAGACATCTGGTAAGTGGAATATCATCTGAAGCGAACCGAAAAACAAAAAGTAAAGAAGCACAGGAAACAATTCTTCAAGAGATAGAAAAGCTAGCTGCAGAAGCTTATGGTATTTTCAGAAGCTCTGTTCAAGCTTTACCTGAGATCACAGAGGAAATTGTGGATGTTGAATCAACAGTAAAGATAAGATCAGCAACTGGTTCAGGCTTTGAAATTTTGTTTCAGGGTTTTAATTGGGAGTCTAATAAATCTGGAAAATGGTATGTGGAATTAGAAGAAAAGGCTGCTGAGTTGGCATCACTAGGGTTCACAATTGTTTGGTTGCCACCACCAACAGAATCCATCTCACCTGAAGGCTACATGCCAAGGGATCTTTATAATTTGAACTCTAGGTACTTATATACATATGCATTAAAATTCATAGGAACAATCTTATAATGTGATGGATTGATAATTGACATGTGTGGATCAGGTATGGTAATGCTGATGAATTAAAATCCGTTGTAAAGAAATTCCATCAAGTTGGTATAAGGGTTTTAGGGGATGCTGTGATAAATCATCGCTGTGCACATTATCAGAATCAAAATGGCATTTGGAACATTTTTGGTGGTTTATTAAACTGGGATGATCGTGCAGTTGTTGGTGATGACCCCCATTTTCAGGTATTGATGTTTAAAGGTTCTCATTTCTTTTGATGATGGCATTGTAGAACATTCTTGAAGTTTCTTTCGGTTTTGTTGTAGGGCCGGGGAAATAAGAGTAGTGGAGATAACTTCCATGCTGCCCCAAACATTGATCATTCACAAGAGTTTGTGAGAAAAGATCTTAGTGAATGGTTATGCTGGCTTAGGTTAGTCTTCTCACCATAATCATACTTTCTTGTTTTGTATGCATTTGTTCCTATTTTAAAAATCTCTTCTTTTCCTTGCAGGAGAGAGATTGGATATGATGGATGGAGGCTAGATTATGTACGAGGATTTTGGGGAGGTTATGTAAAGGAATACATGGAGGCAAGTGAGCCCTATTTTTCTGTTGGGGAGTACTGGGATTCTTTATGTTACACATACGGTGAGATGGATCACAATCAAGATGCGCATCGCCAAAGGATTATCGACTGGATAAATGATGCCCATGGAACTGCTGGAGCCTTTGATGTCACCACCAAAGGAATTCTACATTCTGTAAGCATATTTACAACATGTTTTTTAAATCCTTTATCATATTGTTGTTTTTATATACACATGCATACATACAGGCAATTGAAAGATGTGAATACTGGAGATTATGTGATTCAAAGGGAAAACCTCCAGGTGTTGTTGGATGGTGGCCTTCTCGTGCTGTCACCTTTATTGAAAATCATGACACTGGTTCTACACAGGTATTAAAGATCACCTGCTATGTGTGCGTATACATATCGTATAATTTGGTTAACAGATGTATTACACTTGCCTGTGAAGGGTCATTGGAGATTTCCTGGTGGAAAAGAGATGCAAGGATATGCTTACATCCTTACTCACCCTGGGACGCCATCCGTTTTCTATGATCACATGTTCTCCCACTACAAAACTGAAATTTCCGCGCTCATCTCACTCAGAAAGCGAAACAAGATGCACTGCCGGAGCACAGTAAGTGTGATGAGACATATATAATACATTATTTCATTTATATAAAGCTAAACCAACCAATAATGTCTGTGCGATGGATGTACCATTTTAGATTAAAATCACCAAGGCAGAAAGAGATGTTTATGCAGCCATAATTGATGAAAAGGTGGCAATGAAGATCGGACCAGGTCATTATGAACCTCAAAATGGGTCCCAGAAATGGTCGTTGGCGGTTCAGGGTAACGATTACAAGGTATGGGAAGCATCATAAGCTCGTCATAGTCAACAAATTTTCAGGTATGAACATGGTAAACACAAATGTTGTATACTAAGAGCATTGACTGATAACAATATTATGATATGAATAAAGTTGTATATCATGTGTCCTTTCAAATACTGTATACAAAGAGTAAACTAGTTACCACTTATATATTAATCATTTGGATTGTGATTATAAATGGTTTTGGTTTCGGCATTTGGGTTGCAGTTAGGGGATGCAATCATATCGGTTCTGCTTTACAGAATGGGTTTTTATACTTTAGAACTAAAATGCTTCTTCAATTTATCATATGCAGTAAATGTTGGGTTAATCTTGTTGGGTTTAATAGTCGGGTTTAATAACGGGTCATGTACGGGTCACGGAGTTGAATACGGGCCAGCAAAATATATATTTAGTCACCTGTTTATTATTAGTTTGTTGAGTCAACGTAGTTGTTTAATGGGTTAGTAGTTTTCCATATTTTTAGGAGCAAGGTTTATTTTTTCTATTTAATGTAATATTGATCATGAATGAATAACAAGAGAGAGTTCAAGTAGTAAACTGTGTGTTTTGTGTGCTTGTTTAATTGGGGCCTGAACCAACAGTAAATCCATAAGCCGTAAGTTTAATGAGCTAATGTTTTTGTGTAAACAAATACTACTATATTTTTGATAATACTATCTTTGAATAATCAAAGTATTTTGTAACCGTGACCATTATATGGTATTTAACATTCTATCCTAGTGATCACTATTTTCTAGTCTTTAAAACCTTGTTTCGGGATGAGAAGGCCATAGGATCGTAATCTGAAGACTGAAACTACCATAAAATAATGGTCTAGATCGGGATATTAGCAACTATAAATCTTGCGAAGATCCCAATCTAGACCATAGGATGGTAAATCTCAATCGAGCGATATTAATCGGTTGAATTGGTGAAGAAACTAAAAATAAGCTACACAAAATAAAATATAACACAAACTTGAAAGATATTATGATACTTGACCAGTATCTTCAGTGCACTGGTAAGTGGTAACTTGATTTGTGACATATTACTACGGATCTTACCCAGGGATTATATGTGAAATATTTGGGAACAGATAACCAACAAAATTTCCAAGGTTGCACTAATTAAGTGTATTTTTCTAATAGATTATTGACACCTGACGAGCTTTTTCTGACGGGTTATCAACCATTTCTTTCAAACTATACCGACGGATTTTCCCTTTGTAATTTTCATTTTCATTAAAAAATAAATAATAAAAACAATATCGAAATTTGGAAATTAAAAATCTATGTAAATTCTAGCGAAAGAGTTACAAAACGTAAAATAAAAAAAAAATACAGTAAACAAATTGTCTAATTGCAATGAAGTTGAAAACAATATATTTTTATAAAAACTGTATTAACTAAGAAAAACATCCTCAAAAATATTTATATTTTCACATCATCACCACTTTTCACAGTTATTTTTCTTAGTCAAATTATTTTTTATACTACACTATTTTATAGTGATTTTAGAAAGGCAATTACAAAAAATATGTAAAAGCCAACTCTTGGTATGTTTACAATAAATAAGATTGTACTAGCTTTTTTTTAAATATGAAGTTCAAATTTTATTAATTTATATTGACACTATCAATTAGAATTTGATTGCACCAAATGCACATTTTTCTTTGTTAATGTTCTTAGGGAGGAGGGGGCGTTCGCGGGTACCCTCTCGGGTAGGTGGGTACCCGCCCGGGTACACCACCGCCACCCCTTGCCGCCCTGTGGGTACCAGGCGGGTAATTATGGTTGGTACTAGTCGCCGAGTGTTGCCTGAGGTGTAACGGCTTTATAGATGTTATTTTGACCGTTAATTTAAAAAAAAAATTACCCTATAAATACTCATACACATACATACTATTATTTACATAATGGACCCTCCGATCCAACCGGTTTTTGACAGTAACGCTCTTTCGGAAATATATGATCAAGATACACATTTCCGACTTTGACATGATTTTGTCGAACATCTTTCAAGTTTAGATTTAGCGTGTCTCGATTCGGACGAGGAATAGATTACTTTTAATATTTGTAATGTTTTAGTTTTAATTATGTACTATTTTTATTTTTAATTATGTAATCTTTTATTTTTAATTATGTAATGTTTTATTTTTAATTATATAATTTTTATTTTTTTAATAAAAGTTAATTTTCTTTTAAATTATTTTAATATTAAAATAAAAGTTTCAGGGTAGTTATGAGTTGCATTTCCTACTTTTGAGTATTTTAGGGCAGTTCAGGATGCTTGTGACATGTCAGTGTGTAATTGATGAATTTCAGCATAATACATGGTAGCCCCAAGGCTGCGCCCTCTCCTCTCCTCCCTTATAGTTATTAACTCATGCGCCTAAATATATAGCAAGTATGTCACAACTCACAACTGTTTTATAACATTAATTGTTTCCTTTCTCATGTTAATTAATATAGTTAATATATATTTTTAATCATACATATAGAAGCTAGGACTCCGACATACATTCTGCATCTCTCAATTAATTTGTTGATAACCAAGACCAAAATTATCGACTAAATTAAAGTTTGTCTTCAACATGGTTCTCGCATATCTCTTGGTGCACATTATTTCATCCCTTGGTTAACCGCTAATTACTCAAAGTATATAAACACCATTTTGTTATTTAAAGGATGGAGATCCATCTCCAAGAAGAACCATAATAAGCAAGTCATCTACTTGTTTAGTGAATCAATAAAGAACAAATAAAGTACCTCAATTAGGTACCCAAAATAAAACAATAATGGGGATTCATTCTTATGTTGTGTATTTCACCCTAGCATCTCTTTTTCTCGCTGCAGTTGCACGTCCCAACGATGAAGTCGAATTGTAAGTTTAGTTTCTCGTTTAACGAGTAACTATTATCAAAGCACTGCACGTTGGTGATAATATATTACAACAGTGAAATTGGTCTATAATTTTAACTTGGCGTCGAACAACGAACAATTTATTTATTGTTATTATATAATATATGCAGGTCTCCACCTAAAAACTCCTCAAGGAGGGATCTAAGCGAATGTTCAGCAACCAACGTGATAGACAAATGCTGGAGGTGCAAAGCCGATTGGGCCGACAACCGACAGGCGTTAGCCCAATGCGTCGCTGGCTTCGCTAAGGGAACGACTGGTGGAAGTGGCGGTGACACCTACACGGTCACCTCTGAAGCAGATGATGATGCCGCAAACCCAAAGGAAGGCACCCTCCGGTTCGGTGTGACACAAAACAGACCCTTGTGGATCGTGTTCGAGAAGGATATGGTGATCACATTGACTCAAGAGCTTGTTGTACAGGGGGATAAGACGATTGATGGTCGTGGTGCGAAAGTTGAGATCACTAACGGAGGCCTGACGCTGTATGAAGTGAAGAATGTGATTATCATTGGATTAAGCATCAACAATGTGAAAGAGCTTCCGGGTGGCATGATCAAGAACTCAGACGGTCCAGCGGGACAGCGACAAAAGAGCGATGGGGATGCTATCCAAGTCACGGGTTCCTCCAAGATATGGATCGACCATTGCTCGCTGAGCAATGCGTTTGATGGGCTCATCGATGTCACATTGGGCAGCACTGCGGTCACCATTTCCAACTGCAAATTCACCAAACACTCCAAGGTTATGTTGCTCGGGGCGGATGACGGTCATCACCATGATAAAAACATGCAAGCTACTGTTGCATTCAACATGTTTACCGATGGATGTGACCAAAGAATGCCTAGGTGCCGATTTGGGTTTTTCCAAGTCGTTAACAATAACTATGACGGATGGGGCACGTACGCCATCGGTGGTAGCTCCGCCCCGACTATTCTAAGCCAAGGCAACAGGTTCAAGGCCCCTGATGATGCTGCCAAGAAAAACGTACGTATCCAATAATATATCACTCATATAAAGTAAGTAAGCTCTCTGTCTGACAGCTAAATAAAAGACTGTCAGACACAGAGCATTGCTGCTTTATGTTAGACTTAAAAAACCTTTTTATAATAGATATCTATCTATATACTATGATAAAGCAAGCTGAAGCACTTATATGGTTTTGAAGGTGCTGGTGAGGGCTGATGCACCCGAGTCAGAGTCGATGCAATGGAACTGGCGATCGGAGAAGGACGTGCTCGAAAACGGGGCTATCTTTGTGGCATCGGGGTCGGACCCGCAGCTAACCGCAGAACAACAAGCAGGAATGATTCAAGCCGAGCCGGGAGAATCGGTTCCGCAGCTCACAAGTAGTGCTGGTGTGCTCTCATGCGTCGCTGGATCACCTTGTTAAGCGTCCATTTCTAAAGCTTTCATGATTCGTATTAATTTTCTATATATAATTTTGATATTTTATATGTATTAATTGGTAATGGAGATACATGACCGTTACAGTATTCTATTAACATGTTTGATCGGACTAATATCCAAACATGATGTTTTGTATTCATAACGTTATTGAATTATATATTGATAAACGTGTATATGTTTATCTTTGATGTAAATAAGTTTTCCTTCATGTTTAATATACTACTAAGTTGAATATATTATTACGTGTTTGCTTCAAAGTCTAGATCCTGAAAATAGATGTATTTGCAAGTAAAGAAAATTAACGGCTTTTCATAAAATCTTTTTTATTTTACATGTAGATACATGTCGCGTCAATATCACGTCACACTTCATTCCGCTCGTTCAATTATTAAAACAGATAATTTTACACATCACTTCATTTTTATAACTTTACGTTTATGAAAATATTACATAATAGATAAAAACTAATACTAGACATAAAAGATTACCAACTAAAATTAAGGAGTGATTAAATAAATAATATAATTTAAATTTTCTAAATAAAATACAAAAATTAATATCTTCAATTACTATATAAGTAACGGCTATATTTTAAAAAATCTCATGAGTTGACTACCACCACCATGTATTAACCTCACTTATCATATTAAAATTACTCTTTTTTAAACGACAAAAGTACTTCACTGCTTCGTAGGATGGATTAAGGATGCACTCAAGGTGATAGGCTGCTAGAATGCCAAATTCAGTACCCACTTTGATAGTTGCAAGATGTCTAGTAGGATTACTTCCAATTTTTTGGGAAGGAACTACCCTGATTGCTACTAGATGACATTGTATTGGAAAGGTGATGATATGACTAAGAAATGTAATGTTACCATCTGTTGTCGCGATTCTTCCTCCAACATGATTCGTAATGAGATTTGCCCTAACGGTGTGACCATTTCTCTAGGGAACACGACTAAAATCATGTCCATCATTTCCAACCTTTGCTGATTTTCCTTTGTCGCCTCCGGGCTTGAGGGATAATCTTGATATATATCTTTCAATAGATGCGCCAACTACCCTGATTTCACTGCATCCTCAATCTTTTCTTGTTTATTAATTTGCCACAATTGTTCTGTATTAAGACCCTTATCTCTATGATAGTAACAATACTAAGAATCTTGCTTTGTGTTTTGGTCAGTGGTGTCGATGCACCACTCTATTGTCCTGGATTTTTCGTACTTCTACATGTCCTCAAGTGAAATGTAAGAACACAATAATCATTTTTCAGTTGATTCTTTGCTTACCATATCTGGTATGACAAACTAAATAGAGTTCATAGACAAACGTATTTAGAGATGCAAGTTTTAAACAAAGTTCCAATAATGATACAACACTTGAACACGCCAAGACCAGAGAGGGTAGAAAAATCTAGAAATTGCTCTCATAAGTTTCACTCTTGGAATGAGTCTTGGAGGGTATATGTATAGACCAATCAGCGCTTTAAACAATCGTGAGGGGGTGCACAGTACACCCCAACCATTGTTGCCAATCAGTTCGCAGTCTGTCTTATCGTTGTATTCCAGGCTCGTACACCAGGTTTGCCTCAAAGGTTTTTTGCATGACCATGCCAAAAGTTAACTCTCGGCCGCACGGTCAGGCATGGTTTGTATTTGACTAGAGGTGCTCATGCGATGGGGCGCGCATCCAATATATATGGCCGGTTGGTCTTTGGGGTCACGCATGGTCCTGCCTGGGGTGCACGCGATAGTGCTTCATGGAGCTTTTGTTGAATGATATCGGTTTTTTCGACCGCTAAGTTAACATTTAAACTGATCAAGTATCAATCCAAATGAATTCACCTTAAAAACCATCAAAATTGAGGTTTAATATGCATTGAAATTATGTAAATGATGGCACATCAGTGGCACGTCGTCTGGTGTTTTGGATCTAGGTTATATAATTAACATCATTTCTCTACATGTACATTAAATGAAAAACACATATAGCCTATCATTTAAACTTTCATAAAAGTACAAAAACCTTTTTGAATGTATCATGGTAAAAAAATAATTTCTCAATTTATAATGTACTGCTTAATTTGTTCATGATTTAATAATAAGTTTAATTTGGTTATATATAGGAATTGAAGAGTACTTCGACAAACACTCTCTATCTCTCAATTTACATACTCGTTTGACCCGATCGATCGACCCACCTAAATTGATGAATGTTGCATCCTCCTACCTTGGTCCTCGAGCGCATGTTTCTCTTGGTTATAATTAAACCTCTTATATATTATTGTATAAATTCAATCAAAACATTCTAATACGTACGTATCCAACAACATAACAAACGAACTCAAGTAATTCGTTTAGTTAACAATCACTACTAATTAATCTAGTACCACATTTAGGTACTACTTATTTGTGAAAGTGCAAAAACTCGTTTACACTACCCTCCCCAGACCCTGCTCTTGAGTGGGATATACTGGGTTTGTTTGTTTGTTTATTTGTGAAAGTGGTAGAATATTTGAATCATACAATGGAGTATCATTATTTTGTTCTTTTTTTAACAATCATCTTTGGTTTTATGCTACCATCTCTGTACGGCGAAAATGCAAAAACCATTGCGGACACCGCGGACTACGGGGACAAAAACGCTGGCAATGCTAACGCCGGTGCTGCCATGGAGGCGTATAACCCCGAATTGCTCGAAGCGTGAGTCGCGTGATCCGTTTAATAGTTTCTTCTTTAGCATTTTCACCATCATGTGAGTTTCGTTGTTTGAGTAACACATGAAAGTTAATGTCTATAGGTCTTTACCAGACAAAAATGGGACAAGGAGAGGGCTGAGTGAATGTTCGGCAACGAACCCAATAGACAAGTTTATATGATGCTTTGAAGGTGACACAAAGGAGTTACGCGGAAGAGTCAGAGTGGAAGAACTGGAACTGGAGATCATCAGATAAAGACGTATTCGAAAATGGAGCCTTCTTCACTGCATCGGGGTCGGATCCGCAGCTAACGGCTGAACAACAAGCGGGAATGATTGAAGCGGCACCAGGATCGGAAGTTCCGCAACTCACTAGTAGTGCTGGTGTACTCTCATGTGTCGCAGGACAACCTTGTTAACCCAAACCATACAAATACCTAGTTTTTTATTTGTTTTTGTTCGCCTTGTCGGGCTACATTTTTGCTTTGATTTGTTTTTCATCTTATATCCGAGTTGACAGTTGTAATCATTAAAAGGAAGTTAATAATAAAACCATTATAACCATTTGGAATAGTTGAATTTGTTTTAGCTTTTATTTTATTCTATGATTATTACCTATTAGTTAGCTCATTTGCAACTTTGTTACATAATTAAATAGATGGATATGATATGCTACGCGTTACAATTATGTGAATCCATCTATCTGTTTCTGTTTTGGTGTCATTATTAAATGTACATGCATATTTAAGTGTGATTACTTACTTATTTAAATTTTACATCTAAAATTATTATGTTAATTATTTTATTTTACATTTTAAAATTATTATGTTACTTATTTAAAATTATTATGTCATTATTACTTCGAGCCAGGGGTCTCTTTGGAAGCGGTCTCTCTACCTATCTGGATAGAGGAAAGACTTGCCACCACCTACCCCTCCCAGACCCTGCTCTTGAGTGGGATATACTGGGTTTGTTTGTTTGTTTGTATTTTAATAACTTTTTTTTCATTTATTTCTATTATGTTTTATTGATATATATGTTTTTTAAAAGTGTTTTATTTTCACATTTTAAAGGTTTATCGCTTACTGAAAAATCATATAAAAAACGTGACTTTATTTAAAAATGAAAAATTATTACTAGTTCCTAAACTCTTCGTTTATGTTAAGTATTTCATTTATTCAATATATGATACACAAGTTTCTATCCAAGTCACCACTAAGTTCTTTTGAACTACAAACCTACGATACTTCTAATGTCTAAGAGCATTCACAATCCGTTCCTTAAAATATATGAGTGGTAGTTTTTAAATCATATGAAATGGTTTAAGTGATTGTGAGTGGAGGAAAGAGAAAATGTTACTGTTCATCTGTAAATTTAAGGATTTACTATTCAACATTTATAAATTTTTTAATATTTTTAAAAGTAGTTATGAGTGAAGAATAGAGAAAAGATAATGAAAACGGTATAAAATATATTATTTAATTGAAAAAAGAGTGAATTATTAGTGATTTTTAGTGTAATTATAAAGATGAAAATAAAGAACGGAATGTGAGTGCTCTAAATTACACAACCGTAAACTACTCCCTACCATACTCAAACAAGGTTACTCAAATGAACAGTAAGAAAACGATGAAAGTAATTCATCAAGAATTGAAGATAACAGATTAAGTTTTAGGGGAGATTATCATAGCTTCACAGATTCACTTATTTTAGCAATTAGCAATCTAACAAATTCAGTGAATTGTACCTCAGATTCCTTTCAGGCAAATAGCTTCTTCTCAACCTTCTGTTCTTCAGTTTTTAACCTATTACAATCACAAATCTATCTGATTACCATCTCATTTCTCAAAAGCCTCATAAAAATACAGAGAGTTTGAGTCTAAATAACTTACCAATGGTCACATATGAATCGATAACATTACACCAACTAATCATCACTATTGCTTTGTGAGACATTCTTCAGAATTAGGGCATCGGATCGGATGTCGTAAATTTGGAATCATCTGCCGCCCAGTTAATCAGTTATCGGAATCGTTTTTCAAATTTTGTTAGGACTCTTATTTTGAGCAGCCCACAAAAGCCCAATACTTGTAAAGTTGTTTTAAAAAATGGGGCTTTTAAGTTTTAGAGGGCCCAAGCTCTATGGGCCAAATGATGGCGGGCTTTTTCAATAGCAAAGGTTGTGATTAGGGCCCAAGCTCTATGGGCCAAATTATAGCGGGCTTTTTCTTTTCGGTTTTTTTTAACCGGTTTCGGTTCCAAACCGAACCGGTTTGGTCAATTAAGGTCAAAACCGGTTTGACCTCAAACCGATTCGGGTTATAACTTGGTTTGAAGGGGGATAGTCCCAACCCTATTTCAACCGATTCGGGTCAGTTTTCACTTCTGCTATACGTTCAATAAGCCCATCAATCTCATCCAAGTGGTTACGGTTACTCAACAAAGGGAAGTATCGCAATATTCAAGACACAATAAACATGTTATATTGTTATACAATTTATAGATATCATAAATAAACAAAGGGCTGATCATTTAATTTTGTCAACATAAAAATTCCAAAAAACCTACCCTTTTTCAACACCATCATAAATAATCCCCATTAATCAACTTCTTTAACACCTAAATAGGTCCTTCAAAGGAAACAAGATGCAAGACCTTCATAATTTGCTCTTCAACAACAAAAGCAACATAGTTTTTCGCCATATTATCACGAACAACATCTTTAGCTGTGATTGTTAGATTGTACTTCGTTTCATACCCTTCAAGTATCTCACCTTCGACCAACTTGTGGAACTCCAATCTGGTCTTGTCCCTAAAGTTGTGTTCTCCCACTGCAAACTTCCCAATTTTCACCATTTTTGCGTCGGTCAGATTCTTCAAGGGACTCCATTTACCGATATGTGTCTTGTCACTAAATGTAGGGTATTCGTTGCAGAAAATGGAACCGAGACAGAAGACGAGTATTGTAAGGAGAATTGTTAGATGACTTGAACTCATTTTGTGTGGGTGAAAGAGAAATAACATTGTAAAAATATATATCAGGAAGTTCACATGTGACATGTGATTATTTTGTTTATTTTATTATTATATTTGGATTATACTTTTTTTTTTTACTTTATACATTGAGTTTGAAGTACCGATAGTGGTTTTAATAAGCTATTATCAAAGTTTAATTCAAATAAATACGTGTATATGAGGCTGTAAATAAAAATGATTTGTGTGGAAAAAATATTAGTGCACTTTAATGGGACCTTTATGATGATATTCTTATAGTAAACATATTAAATGCGATTCAAGCCATTCTAAAATCACGTGTTATATGAGTTTTATTATTTATTTTATGAATTTTTCTAGCACATTTAGAATTGACTAATTTTTTACTACATGGTAAAAGATTTCTCCGATAGATTGATAGGCCTTTACGATCGACTGAAATTTGCTAAACAAAACAGTTAAAAAATTTAACAACATATTTGTGATTGAAATCACACCAATGGAAAATTTTAGAAATATCATCTAACTCAGTCGTAAAATAATCATAAATTTACAATAGCTAAATATTGGTCACAAGCGAATCGTAAAATTTGCTTGTTTTATTAATTACAGCAAATCAATAGCAAAAATTTAAAAAAAATAAATAAATAGAAAAAACCTGGTCGCAAATTTGCGACCATTCAAATGTGGTCTTAAATCGATGCCAGAATTTTCATAAGTTGTTTAGACTTCAATCCAAAAATTTTATTAGTTGTTTTAATTTTATCTAAAATAATGTAACTATTGAAGTGAAATTGAAACAACATATGAAACTTTTATAGGTAAATTGATGTTTTTAATTTTTTGCATAAAAATAGTTACTTTAGTCAAATCTTAGAGAGGAAAATTAAAATTAACTTACTTTTTATTTAATTTTGAGTAATAGGGAGAAACAACGGGTTAAACATTTTGTCAACTACAAAAATCTACCCACCAGTAATAACTCCATATTTTCCTTCAATCAAGTAGCTTAACACCTAAATAGGTCCTTTAAAAGATACAAGCACCAAAGAGTTATGATACGGTCTATCAATAACAAGTGTTACATAGTTCCTTAGTGTATCATCATCATATTTTGGCTGCAATGGTCAGCTTGTAATTCATTACACCATCTGATTTGGTCCAATCATCCACCACATTGTCAAAGACTAGCGAACTAATTTGGCATGTGAGTTGTGTGTCGTGACTGCAAATTAGCTTCCAACACTCACCACTTTTGGGTCGTTCAGGTTACGTTCTTGATCGGGGTCCAATCATTGTCAAGTGTTCTTCCACCTAATGCACATAATGGCGTTGAAGAAAATGGAAGCCAAAAAGAAGACGGGTATAGTAAAGATAAGAGTTTGATAACTCCAAACCATTATATGTGTAGGAAAAATATTAAAGTGGAGGCGTTGGGCTGGGTAGTTCTGGAGGGTTTGTATACAAATTTTATAGTAGTACGTTCACATGAATTACCATGATATAATAGATTGTGATAACGAAGTCTATATATATATATAGTGTGTGTGTGTATGTATGTATGTATGTATGTATATGTATGTATATAAAAGATCACATGAAACAAGATGGTGATATAGATCATAAAACATGTGTGATATGATGCTCATCTAAATTCATATGAAGTATGATGGTTAGAGATGACAAAATATAATTTCTGTTGCAATAATTCTGAATTAGTTCACATGTGAAAGAGGTTATTCTAGTTTTCAAAGTTTGGTTTGTATTAATAATTAGTATTTGAGTAAAATAAGGTTGATTTGGTTAGTTTAATTAGATTATTTGATCTCCTATCAAGTCCAATGGAAGTCCTTGTCTATAAGATTCGGTTAGTATAAATGGATTAGTAGGGTTGATATAATTTACGTGGTTGATTTTTCGGGATTTGAAAATTGTTCAACACTTCATGTTTGTGTGTGTTTGATTTTTGGGTCTGATTTTCTAACAATTGTTTAGAGTCGGCTAGGCTGTCACCTTAGGTTCAAAACAAGCAACAAGCAACAAGCAACAAGCAACAAGCAACAAGCAACAAGCAACAAGCAACAAGCAACAAGCAACAAGCAACAAGCAACAAGCAACAAGCAACAAGCAACAAGCAACAAGCAACAAGCAACAAGCAACAAGCAACAAGCAACAAGCAACAAGCAACGTCAAATTGAATTGATCATAATAGCAACAGACTGAACTAGATCATTATCAACAACAACAACAGAAACAAAATGATTTTTGTTTAATCGAACTAAGCAAGCAACTTTTAGCAACTCAACAAGTTTAGCAAGAAAATTAAGTAATCAACAAGTTTAGCAAGTACACAACAAGAAAGAAAGAATGAAAGACAATAAGAGCGAAGGAATAGCAAGGTTTAAATCAAGAAAACGTAGGAAAGCAGTCAAGAACAACAAGAAACACCAAGTTAGCAAGTAACAAAGTAGCACTAAAACAAGAAACAAGAAAGCAAGAACAAGAAGCAAGTAGCAAGAACCAAAATCAAGACCCATGCGAAGCATCATATTCATCAAGAAGGCAAATTAAGTGGTATGGACAAGACGTGTACGTGTGGTGAAAACGACAACAGGTTTGATTGAGAAAAAAGCAAAGAAAATCAAGAGGCGCGCTGGTGTGAACCAAAAACCAATCACAACTTGTAATCACAAAATTCTTAAACAAGAAGACAAATTCCTAAGCAAGCTCAACACGTGAATATTTTTATATCAAAACCCAAATATATCAGCCAATAATCTACATATATAAAATTATTTCTGGAAACATTTGGGGGCATATATAAATTATGGGCCTAAGCTAGAGTTTTAGCTGCTTTAAGCTTGAATAACCCATGAACGCATTAGTCTAGAGATGCACGAATCAGTTGGGGCCAACAACCAACAAACGGGTCGGTTGTGAAATTAATGTGTCTTGATTAAGCTTGGTTCTGGATCATATCGGTTCCAAAAATGATCAGTTTCAACTTTCAAGCTGGTAATGTTTAAACAAAATATCTTTTTAAAATAGAATTATCTAAAAAGTAAATACATAAAATATACAGCATAACTATAAGTATTAATACATTAATTTACTTATATGATTTCAATGTGAACCGACATTCCGAAAAGCTGGTTAAGTAATGTGTTTCATTATTTACTAATTAATCTCTTCAGTTTCAACGAATGTAAGGTTCCAGGGTAGGTGGTGTGGTTAAGGTGGGTCCGGTGAAGATTGGCATAAGATGATGATAGTGGTTCTCTTCAGAATTGAACTTGTTAAATGTATATGTATGGACACTCCCGTTTCCATTCATAATTAATATAATTTATCATATTTGGTCTACGTAACTTTCATGTCGGATATATATATACCTAAATTTGTTTCTTAAATTATTGCAGTAATAATTCTTACAAAAAAATTATGACACGTGCTAAACGGTGCTTTATTTTGCATACATATGAATTTTTCTCTATAGTATAGTAGACCAATAATCTCATCATTCAAAATCATTAATTTGTTACGAGAGTGTTTACATTTTGAATAGCGAGGAGTACTATATTGTAGAGACGAGCAAATGGCGTCAAATATCGAAACCGAACTGGTACGAGTACCGAAATTTCCGTACGTATTATTTTCGGTACCCACTTTTTGATGTTTTCGGGACCGGTACTTATGGTTCGGTACGGTACCGATATTTTACCAATTTTTATCTTCAAATACCGTACCGAGCATTTTCGGTACCGGTATCAAATTTTGGTGATTTTCGGGATCGGTACCCAATTGGATTCAAGCAAAGTAATGCTTTTTCTATATGTTTCTTAGTATATCATCAAAGAAATGAATAAATACATAAAAATGAAAATAAAATAGTCATTTAATAAGTTTAAATTTAATAAAATGAATAAATACTTAATATATCTTTTAGGAAAGTGAAATGTGTAACTAGTTTTTTTGACTTGAGAAAATATATAATTGATGATCTTAATAAGAATAAATATATAAATATCTTAATGTAAAGGGGCAAATCACTACAAGAAAATCTGGCAATAGCGGCGACTCCATTAGCGGCGACAGGTCCATTAGCGGCGACACCATTAGCGGCGACACCAATAGCGGCGACCTGTCGCCGCTATTGATTAGGAATCCATTTCCACTTTTTTCAATCAGATCTGGCCGTTGATCGTGCAATAGATCTAACGGTTGGGGATTGATCGTACTTAACCAATAGCGGCGACACTATTAGCGGCGACATGTCGCCGCTATTGGTTAAAAATATACAGCCCACGATCGACTTCCCTCCACATTTCCCCCTTTCCCTCCATCCACATCGACTTCTCTCTCGATTGCCGCCTGCCACCACCCGAGCACCACCCACCGGCCATCACCCGAGCACCACCCACCGGCCATCACCCGAGCACCACCCACCGGTTACCACCGCAACCCCCATTCCCCCTTTCCCTCCTCCTCTCGCCGGCACCGCAACCCCCCACCACCCTTTCTCTCTCGATCGCCGACTGCCTACCCCCTTTCTCTCTCGATCGCCGCCTGCCACCACCCGAGCACCACCGAACACCACTTCTCACCACCTGCCACCACTGCAATCCCCCACCACCGCTGCTGCAACCCACCACCACCACCACCACCACTGCTGCTGCAACCGACCACCGCCACTGCCGCTGCAACCGAAGACCACCGCTGCTGCAACCGAAGACCACCGCCACTGCTGTGTTAAAAGTATGTATTTTTTAGTATGTATTTTTTAGGTATGAATTTTTGATTTAGTATTTTTTTTAGTTGTGTTAAAACATTATTTAGGTAGAATTTTTGATTTAGTTGTGTTATTATATGAATTATTTAGGTTGTGCTACTTGTGTGAATCTTTAATTTAGCTATACAAGTTATTTGTTAAATTATTTGTTTATTATGTTTAGTAATTAGATAAGTAATGCTTAATAATAACAAGTAATGTTTATACAAGTTATACAAGTTAGTTTAGGTGCTTTGTTGGTTGAAAATTATTATGTTAATAATGCTTAATAATTAGGTTATTTAGGTTATGATAGTTGTGTAACAAGTTGTGTTATTTGTAAGTAATGTATCGGTGGAAAATTGGTTGAAAATTATTTAGTAATTAAGTGTTAATTTAAATGAAACTTGTTTAATAGATTTGTGTTAGATTGAGTTAAATTTTTATAGTAATGAACAACAATAAGAAAATCACTAAAAAAATCAAACGAAACGTGACATTTTTTAAAACAATTGCAATAATGTTTCAATTTGTTTAAACATTGTCACATTTCATTTAATTTTTATAGTAATTGCTTATTGTTTTACATTATGAGCGTTTACGTTTCGTGACTTCATTCTAATCATCACGAGCTTAGAAATACCCGCCCGAAATTGATTTAGTAATTAATTTCGGGTTGTCCCCGTTTTGGGACTGCTTTTTGAATATTTTATCTCATTTAGGATATGAATGTGTATTACATATTGTTTGTTTAAGAAAAATTTGGTCATTTTCTCTTTGCTCCTCGGGTATATATTTCTATATACTTGGGAGCTAAGAGGAAATGCTGCCGAATTTTTCTTAAACAAACAATTATGTAATACATGTTCATATATGAGATAAAGTATTCAAAAAGTGGGTATAGCAGCCTACCCTTTGGAATTCTCAATCTACTGTCCTACTTTTTGTTTGATAAATAATGTATCGGTGGAAAATGATTTATTAGTTGTGTTATTTGATAAATAATGTTGGATATAATGATATAAACTTAACTTAGTTTATTTAGCCTTTTATGTAACTTATGACTTATGGTTTTCTGATGATTTTTCCCTTCTCTTTATGTATATGATAAACAATTATGTAATACATGTTAAACAAACAATAATGTTGGATATAATGATATAAACTTAACTTGGATATAATTATTAGGTTTTACTTGTATGAATTATGCTATAATATTAGTAATTTGGTATGAATTGTATGAATTATGTTAATTGTATGTTTGTTATTGTTTATATTAGTAGGTTTTAGGGTTTCGGTAAGATTCATTCTGATAATCACGAGCTTAGTAATTCCTTTTTGTTCGAGTTTTGTGGATAATTTTTCATCCACTTAAATCCTAATATATTTTGCAGTTCCATAATCATGCCTATCGATAAAAGTTGGCTTCTTAATCCGAATCGTAGATCACCTGAGTATCAACAAGGACTTAGCTCTTTTATAGATATGTGCGAAAAACTTGTGGACAGTTATGGCCAGATTCGATGTCCATGTATGAAATGTCAAAATACGGTATTATTAGGATGGGTTAAAATGAAATATCATTTAGAAATATGGGGCATGTGCCGGTCGTACAAGGATTGGATCTATCACGGTGAAAGTTTAATTCCTGAAGTTGTAGTTGTGGAAAACGTTGCGCCAACAAACGAAATGGCTGACGTTATCGAAGACGTTATGGAGGAGAGTAGCGGTCTCCATGATGATTTTGAGAACTTGTTAGAAGAAGTTCAATCAGAATTATATCCGGGTTGTGCTAAGTTTTCTTCACTTGATTTTTTAGCAAAGCTTATGCATATCAAGGTGAAGAATAAATGGACTAATAGCTCATTTGATGAGCTTCTTGAGTTGTTACAATCTTCACATCCTGAGGGTAATAAAATCCCATCTTCTCATTATGTAGCAAAAAGGACATTAAAAAAGATTGGTTTAGGATATGAGTCGATACATGTGTGCAAATATGATTGTGCTCTTTTCTGGGGAGAAAACCTTTTGTTAGAAAAATGTCCCGTTTGTAATGAGAGTAGGTGGGTTGATACAAATACAAAGGGCAAGAAGTTACCTCACAAGGTGTTACGATGGTTTCCTTTAACCCCGAGACTACGACGATTGTATTCTTCAAGGCACACGGCAAAAGATATGATTTGGCATAGTACCGGACGATCAGAAGAGGGTACGATGCGACATCCTGTTGATGGTACCTCATGGAAAGATTTTGACATAAAGTACCCGACCTTCTCAAGGGAACCGCGAAACGTTCGCCTAGGGCTTGCAGCCGACGGTTTTAATCCATTTGGTAACATGAGTTCGGCTCATAGCACGTGGCCGGTTGTACTCACCACATACAATCTGCCTCCATGGTTATGCATGAAAGAGTCATCATTTATGTTGTCATTGTTGATTCCTGGTCCTAAATCACCGGGGAAAGACATGGATGTGTTTCTTAGGCCGTTGGTGGATGAGCTTAAGCAGTTGTAGGTGTCAGGCGTACGTACTAAAGACGCGGCGACAAACACGTTCTTTACAATGAAAGCGGCGTTGTTATGGACTATAAACGACTTTCCAGCTCGTAGTAGTTTATCTGGTTGGAGCGGGCAGGGTTACAAAGCATGCCCGACATGTAACGAAGACACTCCTTCTATGCGTGTTACAAATAAAGTTGTATATGTTGGTCATCGGCGATTCTTAGATGCTAACCATGAGTGGAGAACAAGTTTAGAATTTAACGGAGAACCCGAGATCAGAGCCCCTCCGAAACAGTTTAATGATACAGACATAGAAGCACAAATTAGTCGTCTACGCCATCGTTTGCCGGGTAAACATCCCGATTTTGGAGGTGTAAAATCAAAGCGGGAGGAGTTTGAGTTGAACTGGTCGAAACGAAGCATATTTTTTGAACTTGAGTATTGGTCTTTTCTGCAGCTAAAACATAACCTAGATGTGATGCATATCGAAAAAAATGTGTGTGATAGTTTGTTGGGTACTCTTCTAATGAATGAAAAGAGCAAAGATACGCTAAATGCACGTGTTGACCTGAAAAATCTAAATATTCGAAGTAGGCAGTGGTTGGAGAAAAAGAATGGCAAGTGGTATAGTCCACATCCAAATACTCATTGAAGATCAGTGATCGAAAGTTATTTTGTGAGTTTATAAAGGATGTTAAATTGCCTGATGGGTTCGGATCTAATATCAGGAAGAGAGTGGTAGATAACAATATTAATATTACTGGGTTGAAATCTCATGACTGTCATATTCTCATGCAGCGTTTAATACCGATTGGGGTTAGATGCTTTTTGACCAAAGATACTTATACACCAATAGTTGATCTTTGTACGTTTTTTAAGCAACTCTGCTCAAGAACACTATTGGTCGAGGATATGAAGAAAGCTAAGGATGCCATTCTTATAATATTGTGCAAGTTAGAGTTGATCTATCCTCCGGCGTTTTTTGACATTATGGTTCATTTAGTTTTGCATTTACCTGATGAAGCGATTCGTGGTGGTCCTGTATGTATGAGATGGATGTATCCGTTTGAAAGATATATGAAAAAACTAAAAAATTATGTCAGAAACAAAGCAAGGCCGGAAGGTTGTATAGCTGAAGGTTATGTTGCTGAAGAAGCTCTATCATTTTGTTCGAGATACCTTCGAGATGTTGAGACTCAGTTTAATCGCCCTGACAGAAACGAGGATGTCATTATCCAAAAAAGAAACGTGTATGCATTTGAGTCTAAATGTCGTCCGGCTAGTGCAACAAAGATGAAATACCTTTCTCCAAGTGAAAAGCTTAAGTTAGAATGGTTTGTGCTCGATAGCTGTCAAGAAGTCAGAGATTATATGAAGTAAAGTTTCCTATCTTTAACTTTGCATCATTAATTAAATATATTTCATTGTCACTTATTGTATATTTTTATCAATATTGTAGTGAATTTAAATCTGTATGTCCACATGAGGATATTAAAATCAAATTTCCATCATGGTTCCTCGAGAAGGTAATCTATATCTAACACGTGTTACTATATATTTGTTAGGTATTCCATATATTGACTAACACGTGTTAGTCAATATTTTCTTAGGTTTATTCGATGAAAATACAAAATTCTCCAAAATTTCATTCAGAGTTGTATGCTCTTTCAATGGGTGCGGATGTAAATGCCTATAGTTATACTGCTTGCATAGTCAACGGTGTTAGGTTTATGGTAGTTGATCGTGACGCGCAACGCACAACGCAAAACTCCGGTGTTTTAGTGGAGGGAGAGAATGGTGAGAAATATTATGGGCAACTTGAGGAGATTATTGAATTACATTATGCAAATGGGTATTCAACTGTCCTATTTCGTTGCAAATGGTTTGATACTCGAAGGGGCATTTCATACGACAATAATATCATTAGTATCAACACAGAACGTGAATGGGACAAAGACGATCAACTCATATTTGCCTCTCAAGCTAAACAAGTGTTCTACATCCGAGAACCTTCTCGAAGAAATCAAAACAATAATCACCGGTGGGTCGTCGAGAATGTTAATCATCGAAAAATTTGGGATCGCCCTACAATCAATGATGGTGTCATGGAGAACATTCAAAATGTTGACAATGACTTGACAGAAGATCTTGACGTTGTTCACAACCACTCTTCATCTAATAGCATACTTTTCATTGACTTCACACAATACTTTCATAACATACCTACTCATGTCACCGAAGACGAGACTCCAAGTGAAGTTAATCCGCCAACTGTTACCGCTGAAGAGGTGTTTGAAGACGAGGATGATTATGATGAGGACGATTCTGATTATGACACCGAAGAGTCTGACGAAGATACTGAAGTATATGAGGGTGACTCTGATTGAAACATTTGTTAGGATTTGTATATGTATTTATTTATTTAAACCTTTGTTTGTATTTCATGTTGTACTACAAAACTTTCTTCTTATTTTAACATTATGTTCTAATCTTATATTTCAAGACATGTTTTCATTGTGGATTGTTCTCGTATACCTTATGGCTGATGTGATGAGTCACGGAGGTGATGGCGCGGGGGATCCACCACTTCCTCCATTTGACACTCATGGGAGTCACGCGTTAGACGGTAATGGTTATTATAATTAATTTATATACTATGTTTATTCAATTATTATTAATATATGATGCAATCAATGATTTTTTAATCTGATTACAGGCACGCCTTCTCGTAAAACAAGAGGCAAGGCGAAAAATAAGAAATTGCAGCAAGAGCTAGCTAAAAAGGGAGGACCTTTATCTCTACCCTTTGATAGAGCTGCCACGTATACCCCCGTTGGCGAACTTAATGATATGTTTGTTCGCGAGGTGGGGATATACATGGAAGCTAATTTACCTTTTAATGTTCGTTCGTATGAAAATCTTTCCGATGCTCAGAAGAATGCTTTGGAAGAGCATATGGCGATAAAATTTTATAAGTTATATGTTTGTTATTCATTTTTACATAAATAACTTTTATTTTGTTGAACTTAAATGTAGCGACGCTTTGACTTTGATGAGATATTGCGAGATCGTGAGCGCGCACAGATAGAGGGTGGAATCCGTGCGGTGTTTCTCAAACGATTTAGAGATCGAAAAAATGTGGCAAAAAAACATTTTGATCGGGTTGGAGGCTACGATAATGTAGAACAAGCAAGGGTCAATCCTCCAACAGGAATGAATCATGATAATTGGAACAAAACCGTTGACTATTTTATGAGTGACGCATATAGGAATGTGTCAAGTTCAAACAAATCAAATCGTCAACAACAATATACAAACCGTGGGGGGACTGCTTCATATAGTAGTTATTGTTATAAGCAGGTAATGATTTAAATTATATATTTGTGTATTATATATTAGCATTTTTTAATATATAACATACTTTTTAAAACAGAATAAAAGCAGACTTGAAACGTTCCATGATGCTCATACTGGTAAAGATGGGACATTTGATAGCGAGGTAGCAGAGCAACAATATGTAAGTATTTCTTAAAAGTATAATTTTTAAATATATATTTATGTATGTATAAATATGTTAATATATTTTTGTTAATTAATACAGAACCAATTAAAGGAAAGGTTTGATGAGCTAAGTCAAACCCAAAATCAAGAAAGTGGATCATCAACGCTGAATGAAGTCGATATCTTTGAGTCGGTGTTGGGACAACGGCGTGGACATATTCGGGGGATTGGGCGTAAACCATTTTCATCTGCTGGGACGAGTTCTTTTGTTCATGATCATGAACAAACTCCTCAGTCGTTTACACAGGTAAGTGCATCATAGTTGGATGTGTTAAGTTCATCATAGTTCACTTAGGTTTATTATGACTTTTTATCCCTAAAATAGACTTTAATTATCTAAGTTTAGCTTAAACGGTCAAAATGGGTGAAAACAACATGATTTGAGTTAAAACGGGTAAAAATGAGTTAAACTTGGATGTGTTAAGTTCATCATAGTTCATTTTGGTTTTTTATGACTTTTTATTGCTAAAATAGACTTTAATTATCTAAGTTTAGCTTAAACGGGTCAAAATGGGTGAAAACAACATGATTTGAGTTAAAACGGGTCAAAATGAGTTAAACTTGGATGTGTTAAGTTCATCATAGTTCATTTTGGTTTATTATGACTTTTTATCCCTAAAATAGACTTTAATTATCTAAGTTTAGCTTAAACGTGTCAAAATGGGTGAAAACAACATGATTTGAGTTAAAACGGGTCAAAATGAGTTAAACTTGGATGTGTTAAGTTCATCATAGTTCACTTAGGTTTATTATGACTTTTTATCCCTAAAATAGACTTTAATTATCTAAGTTTAGCTTAAACGGGTCAAAATGGGTGAAAACAACATGATTTGAGTTAAAACGGGTCAAAATGAGTTAAACTTGGATGTGTTAAATTCATCATAGTTCACTTAGGTTTATTATGACTTTTTATCCCTAAAATAGACTTTAATTATCTAAGTTTAGCTTAAACGGGTCAAAATGGGTGAAAACAACATGATTTGAGTTAAAACGGGTCAAAATGAGTTAAACTTGGATGTGTTAAGTTCATCATAGTTCATTTTGGTTTTTTATGACTTTTTATTGCTAAAATAGACTTTAATTATCTAAGTTTAGCTTAAACGGTCAAAATGGGTGAAAACAACATGATTTGAGTTAAAACGGGTCAAAATGAGTTAAACTTGGATGTGTTAAGTTCATCATAGTTCATTTTGGTTTATTATGACTTTTTATCCCTAAAATAGACTTTAATTATCTAAGTTTAGCTTAAACGGGTCAAAATGGGTGAAAACAACATGATTTGAGTTAAAACGGGTCAATATGAGTTAAACTTGGATGTGTTAAGTTGATCATAGTTCATTTTGGTTTTTTATGACTTTTTATTGCTAAAATAGACTTAATTATCTAAGTTTAGCTTAAACGGGTCAAAATGGGTGAAAACAACAAGATTTGAGTAAAAACGGGTCAAAATGAGTTAAACTTGGATGTGTTAAGTTCATCATAGTTGTTTTAGGTTATTATGACTTGGATGTGTTAAGTTCATCATAAGTGTGTTTGTTTAACATCATTAATTGACACTTCATATACTTAGCCAAGATATAAATGTATATTTTGTTTTTGTAGGAGCAAATTTCAAGTCTATTTCAAAACGCGCAATTTATGTCACAAATGACGCAATTAATTGCTTCGCAAAAGGCTCCAAATCAAGTCGAAGAAGAGGATTCAGACGAGGGGGATGAATAGCATGCTTGGATGATTGGATGATATTGTGTAGTGTAATTAAACATGACTTAATTATCTATATGTATGATTGGATGATATTTTGTACGTAATCTAGATTGTAGTTTATGTATAATTTTATGATATTGTGTAGTGTAATCTAGATTTGATAAACATAGGTTTATTTTGGCTGGAAAACAGGATTTCCAAAAAAAAAAAAAACAAAAAAATTAAAAAAAGACTATTAGCGGCGACATATGTCGCCGCTAATAGTCGAAAAATACCATTAGGTGGCGACAATTATTAGCGGCGATTTTTTGGTCAATAGCGGCGACACTTTTAGCGGCGACTTATTAGCGGCGACTTTTTGGTCAATAGCGACGAACTTTTAGTGGCGACTTATTAGCGGCGACTAGTCGCCGCTAATAGTAATGTTACCATCTGTTGTCGCGATTCTTCCTCCAACATGATTCGTAATGAGATTTGCCCTAACGGTGTGACCATTTCTCTAGGGAACACGACTAAAATCATGTCCATCATTTCCAACCTTTGCTGATTTTCCTTTGTCGCCTCCGGGCTTGAGGGATAATCTTGATATATATCTTTCAATAGATGCGCCAACTACCCTGATTTCACTGCATCCTCGATCTTTTCTTGTTTATTAATTTGCCACAATTGTTCTGTGTTAAGACCCTTATCTCTATGATAGTAACAATACTAAGAATCTTGCTTTGTGTTTTGGTCAGTGGTGTCGATGCACCATTCTATTGTCCTGGATTTTCGGTACTTCTACATGTCCTCAAGTGAAATGTAAGCACACAATAATCATTTTTTAGTTGATTCGTTGCTTACCATATCTGGTATGACAAACTAAATAAAGTTCATAGACAAACGTATTTAGAGAAGCAAGTTTTAAACAAAGTTCCAATAATGATAGAACACTTGCACACGCCAAGACCGGATAGGGTAAAAAAATCTAGAAATTGCTCTCATAAGTTGCACTCTTGGAATGAGTCTTGGAGGGTCTATGTATAGACCAATCAGCGCTTTAAACAATCGTGAGGGGGTGCACAGTACACCCCAACCATTGTTGCCAATCAGTTCGCAGTCTGTCTTATCGTTGTATTCCAGGCTCGTACACCAGGTTTGCCTCAAAGGTTTTTTGCATGACCATGCCAAAAGTTAACTCTCGGCCGCATGGTCAGGCATGGTTTGTATTTGACTAGAGGTGCTCATGCGATGGGGCGCGCATCCAATATATATGGCGGGTTGGTCTTTGGGGTCACGCATGGTCCTGCCTGGGGTGCACGCGATAGTGCTTCATGCAGCTTTTGTTGAATGATATCGGTTTTTTCGACCGCTAAGTTAACATTTAAACTGATCAAGTATCAATCCAAATGAATTCACCTTAAAAACCATCAAAATTGAGGTTTAATATGCATTGAAATTATGTAAATGATGGCACATCAGTGGCACGTCGTCTGGTGTTTTGGATCTAGGTTATATAATTAACATCATTTCTCTACATGTACATTAAATGAAAAACACATATAGCCTATCATTTAAACTTTCATAAAAGTACAAAAACCTTTTTGAATGTGTCATGGTAAAAAATTAATTTCTCAATTTATAATGTACTGCTTAATTTGTTCATGATTTAATAATAAGTTTAATTTGGTTATATATAGGAATTGAAGAGTACTTCGACAAACACTCTCTATCTCTCAATTTACATACTCGTTTGACCCGATCGATCGACCCACCTAAATTGATGAATATTGCATCCTCCTACCTTGGTCCTCGAGCGCATGTTTCTCTTGGTTATAACTAAACCTCTTACATATTATTGTATAAATTCAATCAAAACATTCTAATACGTACGTATCCAACAACAACATAACAAACGAACTCAAGTAATTCGTTTAGTTAACAATCACTACTAATTAATCTAGTACCACATTTAGGTACTACTTATTTGTGAAAGTGGTAGAATATTTGAATCATACAATGGAGTATCATTATTTTGTTCTTTTTTTAACAATCATCTTTGGTTTTATGCTACCATCTCTGTACGGCGAAAATGCAAAAACCATTGCGGACACCGCGGACTACGGGGACAAAAACGCTGGCAATGCTAACGCCGGTGCTGCCATGGAGGCGTATAACCCCGAGTTGCTCGAAGCGTGAGTCGCGTGATCCGTTTAATAGTTTCTTCTTTAGCATTTTCACCATCATGTGAGTTTCGTTGTTTGAGTAACACATGAAAGTTAATGTCTATAGGTCTTTACCAGACAAAAATGGGACAAGGAGAGGGCTGAGTGAATGTTCGGCAACGAACCCGATAGACAAGTGTTGGAGGTGCAAAGCCGATTGGGCGGACAACCGACAAGCACTCGCGCAATGTGTGATGGGCTTTGGTAAGGGCACGACTGGTGGTGCGGCTGGTGAGATCTACAAGGTCACCGACCCTTCGGATGAGGATGGGGCGAGTCCGAAGGAGGGGACGTTGAGATATGGCGCGAGCCAAACGAAGCCTTTGTGGATCATTTTTGAGAAAGATATGGTGATCAATTTGAAACACACACTTGTGATCACTAGTGACAAGACTATTGATGGTAGAGGTGCAAAAGTTGAGATTGCTAATGGTGGAGGTTTCACCATTCAAGAAGTCAACAATGTGATTATTCATGGGCTCAACATTCATGATGTTAGAATAACAGATGGTTTTGCTGCAAGATCAGCTTGTGATGGTGATGCTCTAACTATTAAAACCGCTACGAAGATATGGATCGACCATTGCACGTTTAGTAAAGGTCCCGATGGCCTCCTAGATGTCACCTTGGGTAGCACGGCCGTGACCATATCTAACTGTAGATTCCACGATCATGACAAGGTAAGAAATGATAATATTATTTTATACACACCTTGGTACCGCTAAGTCACAGTATAAGTATATCTGTTTTACTGATCTTACTTTGGAAGCAATAAATAGGTTATTTTGCTTGGGGCGGATGATGCTCACGCGGAAGATAAAAGTATGCAAGTCACGGTGGCATACAACAAGTTTGAAGACACTTGTACACAAAGAATGCCTAGATGTCGATTCGGGTTTTTTCAAGTTGTTAACAACGACTACAACAAATGGAAAATGTATGCTATCGGTGGTAGCTCGAATCCTACTATTCTTAGCCAAGGCAACCGATTTGTGGCTTCCGATGACCGTAATACCAAACAGGTGTGTACATACGAACAAATTTTTCTTTGGGAACTAGGTAATATTACCATGTATATATGCATAGTGTTTAACATAAACTGAAATTTGTTTAATATCGCGATGATCCACTATTGCCAATAACGGAAGTAAACAGTGTTCGAGTTGATGGTTCAATCAAGAATTTTGTAATGTTGTGCCACACAGGTGACATTAGATATTGACAATAGCAGATCACCTGACACCGCTATTTGCAATAATAGATAAACATGATTCGCTATTGACAATAGCTGATCACCTAGATTTAAAACAACTTTAAATTTATGCTTAGAAACAATATGTACTTATGTTTATATGATGTCAATACGTACTTATATTTATATGATGCTTTGAAGGTGACACAAAGGAGTTACGCGGAAGAGTCAGAGTGGAAGAACTGGAACTGGAGATCATCAGATAAAGACGTATTCGAAAATGGAGCCTTCTTCACTGCATCGGGGTCGGATCCGCAGCTAACGGCTGAACAACAAGCGGGAATGATTGAAGCGGCACCAGGATCGGAAGTTCCGCAACTCACTAGTAGTGCTGGTGTACTCTCATGTGTCGCAGGACAACCTTGTTAACCCAAACCATACATATACCTAGTTTTTTATTTGTTTTTTGTTCGCCTTGTCGAGCTACATTTTTGCTTTGATTTGTTTTTCATCTTATATCCGAGTTGACACTTGTAATCATTAAAAGGAAGTTAATAATAAAACCATAATAACCAACAAGGTTACTCAAATGAACAGTAAGGGAACGTGAGTGCTCTAAATTACACAACCGTAAACTACTCCCTACCATACTCAAACAAGGTTACTCAAATGAACAGTAAGAAAACGATGAAAGTAATTCATCAAGAATTGAAGATAACAGATTAAGTTTTAGGGGAGATTATCATAGATTCACAGATTCACTTATTTTAGCAATTAGCAATCTAACAAATTCAGTGAATTGTACCTCAGATTCCTTTCAGGCAAATAGCTTCTTCTCAACCTTCTGTTCTTCAGTTTTTAACCTATTATAATCACAAATCTATCTGATTACCATCTCATTTCTCAAAAGCCTCATAAAAATACAGAGAGTTTGAGTCTAAATAACTTACCAATGGTCACATATGAATCGATAACATTACACCAACTAATCATCACTATTGCTTTGTGAGACATTCTTCAGAATTAGGGCATCGGGATGTCGTAAATTTGGAATCATCTGCCGCCCAGTTAATCAGTTATCGGAATCGTTTTTCAAATTTTGTTAGGACTCTTATTTTGAGCAGCCCACAAAAGCCCAATACTTGTAAAGTTGTTTTAAAAAATGGGGCTTTTAAGTTTTAGAGGGCCCAAGCTCTACGGGCCAAATGATGGCGGGCTTTTTCAATAGCAAAGGTTGTGATTAGGGCCCAAGCTCTATCGGCCAAATTATAGCGGGCTTTTTCTTTTCGGTTTTTTTTAACCGTTTCGGTTCCAAACCGAACCGGTTTGGTCAATTAAGGTCAAAACCGGTTTGGCCTCAAACCGATTCGGGTTATAACTTGGTTTGAAGGGGGATAGTCCCAACCCTATTTCAACCGATTCGGGTCAGTTTTCACTTCTGCTATACGTTCAATAAGCCCATCAATCTCATCCAAGTGGTTAGGGTTACTCAACAAAGGGAAGTATCGCAATATTCAAGACATAATAAACATGTTATATTGTTATACAATTTATAGATATCATAAATAAACAAAGGGCTCATCATTTAATTTTGTCAACATAAAAATTCCAAAAAACCTACCCTTTTTCAACACCATCATAAATAATCCCCATTAATCAACTTCTTTAACACCTAAATAGGTCCTTCAAAGGAAACAAGATACAAGACCTTCATAATTTGCTCTTCAACAACAAAAGCAACATAGTTTTTCGCCATATTATCACGAACATCTTTAGCTGTGATTGTTAGACTGTACTTCGTTTCATACCCTTCAAGTATCTCACCTTCGACCAACTTGTGGAACTCCAATCTGGTCTTGTCCCTAAAGTTGTGTTCTCCCACTGCAAACTTCCCAATTTTCACCATTTTTGCGTCGGTTAGATTCTTCAAGGGACTCCATTTACCGATATGTGTCTTGTCACTAAATGTAGGGTATTCGTTGCAGAAAATGGAACCGAGACAGAAGACGAGTATTGTAAGGATTGTTAGATGACTTGAACTCATTTTGTGTGGGTGAAAGAGAAATAACATTGTAAAAATATATAACAGGAAGTTCACATGTGACATGTGATTATTTTGTTTATTTTATTATTATATTTGGATTATACTTTTTTTTTTTACTTTATACATTGAGTTTGAAGTACCGATAGTGGTTTTAATAAGCTATTATCAAATTTTAATTCAAATAAATACGTGTATATGAGGCTGTAAATAAAAATGATTTGTGTGGAAAAAATATTAGTGCACTTTAATGGGACCTTTATGATGATATTCTTATAGTAAACATATTAAATGCGATTCAAGCCATTCTAAAATCACGTGTTATATGAGTTTTATTATTCAGTTTATGAATTTTCTAGCACATTTAGAATTGACTAATTTTTTACTACATGGTAAAAGATTTCACCGATAGATTGATAGGCCTTTACGATCGACTGAAATTTGCTAAACAAAACAGTTAAAAAATTTAACAACATATTTGTGATTGAAATCACACCAATGGAAAATTTTAGAAATATCATCTAACTTAGTCTAAAATAATCATAAATTTACAATAGCTAAATATTGGTCACAAGCGAATCGTAAAATTTGCTTGTTTTATTAATTACAGCAAACCAATAGCAAAAATTTAAAAAAAAAATAAATAAAAAAACCTGGTCGCAAATTTGCGACCATTCAAATGTGGTCTTAAATCGATGCCAGAATTTTCATAAGTTGTTTAGACTTCAATTCAAAAATTTTATTAGTTGTTTTAATTTTATCTAAAATAATGTAACTATTGAAGTGAAATCGAAACAACATATGAAACTTTTATAGGTAAATTGATGTTTTTAATTTTTTGCATAAAAATAGTTACTTTAGTCAAATCTTAGAGAGGAAAATTAAAATTAACTTACTTTTTATTTAATTTTGAGTAATAGGGAGAAACAACGGGTTAAACATTTTGTCAACTACAAAAATCTACCCACCAGTAATAACTCCATATTTTCCTTCAATCAAGTAGCTTAACACCTAAATAGGTCCTTTAAAAGATACAAGCACCAAAGAGTTATGATACGGTCTATCAATAACAAGTGTTACATAGTTCCTTAGTGTATCATCATCATATTTTGGCTGCAATGGTCAGCTTGTAATTCATTACACCATCTGATTTGGTCCAATCATCCACCACATTGTCAAAGACTAGCGAACTAATTTGGCATGTGAGTTGTGTGTCGTGACTGCAAATTAGCTTCCAACACTCACCACTTTTGGGTCGTTCAGGTTACGTTCTTGATCGGGGTCCAATCATTGTCAAGTGTTCTTCCACCTAATGCACATAATGGCGTTGAAGAAAATGGAAGCCAAAAAGAAGACGGGTATAGTAAAGATAAGAGTTTGATAACTCCAAACCATTATATGTGTAGGAAAAATATTAAAGTGGAGGCGTTGGGCTGGGTAGTTCTGGAGGGTTTGTATACAAATTTTATAGTAGTACGTTCACATGAATTACCATGATATAATAGATTGTGATAACGAAGTCTATATATATATATAGTGTGTGTGTGTATGTATGTATGTATGTATGTATATGTATGTATATAAAAGATCACATGAAACAAGATGGTGATATAGATCATAAAACATGTGTGATATGATGCTCATCTAAATTCATATGAAGTATGATGGTTAGAGATGACAAAATATAATTTCTGTTGCAATAATTCTGAATTAGTTCACATGTGAAAGAGGTTATTCTAGTTTTCAAAGTTTGGTTTGTATTAATAATTAGTATTTGAGTAAAATAAGGTTGATTTGGTTAGTTTAATTAGATTATTTGATCTCCTATCAAGTCCAATGGAAGTCCTTGTCTATAAGATTCGGTTAGTATAAATGGATTAGTAGGGTTGATATAATTTACGTGGTTGATTTTTCGGGATTTGAAAATTGTTCAACACTTCATGTTTGTGTGTGTTTGATTTTTGGGTCTGATTTTCTAACAATTGTTTAGAGTCGGCTAGGCTGTCACCTTAGGTTCAAACAAGCAACAAGCAACAAGCAACAAGCAACAAGCAACAAGCAACAAGCAACAAGCAACAAGCAACAAGCAACAAGCAACAAGCAACAAGCAACAAGCAACAAGCAACAAGCAACAAGCAACAAGCAACAAGCAACAAGCAACAAGCAACAAGCAACAAGCAACGTCAAATTGAATTGATCATAATAGCAACAGACTGAACTAGATCATTATCAACAACAACAACAGAAACAAAATGATTTTTGTTTAATCGAACTAAGCAAGCAACTTTTAGCAACTCAACAAGTTTAGCAAGAAAATTAAGTAATCAACAAGTTTAGCAAGTACACAACAAGAAAGAAAGAATGAAAGACAATAAGAGCGAAGGAATAGCAAGGTTTAAATCAAGAAAACGTAGGAAAGCAGTCAAGAACAACAAGAAACACCAAGTTAGCAAGTAACAAAGTAGCACTAAAACAAGAAACAAGAAAGCAAGAACAAGAAGCAAGTAGCAAGAACCAAAATCAAGACCCATGCGAAGCATCATATTCATCAAGAAGGCAAATTAAGTGGTATGGACAAGACGTGTACGTGTGGTGAAAACGACAACAGGTTTGATTGAGAAAAAAGCAAAGAAAATCAAGAGGCGCGCTGGTGTGAACCAAAAACCAATCACAACTTGTAATCACAAAATTCTTAAACAAGAAGACAAATTCCTAAGCAAGCTCAACACGTGAATATTTTTATATCAAAACCCAAATATATCAGCCAATAATCTACATATATAAAATTATTTCTGGAAACATTTGGGGGCATATATAAATTATGGGCCTAAGCTAGAGTTTTAGCTGCTTTAAGCTTGAATAACCCATGAACGCATTAGTCTAGAGATGCACGAATCAGTTGGGGCCAACAACCAACAAACGGGTCGGTTGTGAAATTAATGTGTCTTGATTAAGCTTGGTTCTGGATCATATCGGTTCCAAAAATGATCAGTTTCAACTTTCAAGCTGGTAATGTTTAAACAAAAATATCTTTTTAAAATAGAATTATCTAAAAAGTAAATACATAAATATACAGCATAACTATAAGTATTAATACATTAATTTACTTATATGATTTCAATGTGAACCGACATTCCGAAAAGCTGGTTAAGTAATGTGTTTCATTATTTACTAATTAATCTCTTCAGTTTCAACGAATGTAAGGTTCCAGGGTAGGTGGTGTGGTTAAGGTGGGTCCGGTGAAGATTGGCATAAGATGATGATAGTGGTTCTCTTCAGAATTGAACTTGTTAAATGTATATGTATGGACACTCCCGTTTCCATTCATAATTAATATAATTTATCATATTTGGTCTACGTAACTTTCATGTCGGATATATATATACCTAAATTTTGTTTCTTAAATTATTGCAGTAATAATTCTTACAAAAAAATTATGACACGTGCTAAACGGTGCTTTATTTTGCATACATATGAATTTTTCTCTATAGTATAGTAGACCAATAATCTCATCATTCAAAATCATTAATTTGTTACGAGAGTGTTTACATTTTGAATAGCGAGGAGTACTATATTGTAGAGACGAGCAAATGGCGTCAAATATCGAAACCGAACTGGTACGAGTACCGAAATTTCCGTACGTATTATTTTCGGTACCCACTTTTTGATGTTTTCGGGACCGGTACTTATGGTTCGGTACGGTACCGATATTTTACCAATTTTTATCTTCAAATACCGTACCGAGCATTTTCGGTACCGGTATCAAATTTTGGTGATTTTCGGGATCGGTACCCAATTGGATTCAAGCAAAGTAATGCTTTTTCTATATGTTTCTTAGTATATCATCAAAGAAATGAATAAATACATAAAAATGAAAATAAAATAGTCATTTAATAAGTTTAAATTTAATAAAATGAATAAATACTTAATATATCTTTTAGGAAAGTGAAATGTGTAACTAGTTTTTTTGACTTGAGAAAATATATAATTGATGATCTTAATAAGAATAAATATATAAATATCTTAATGTAAAGGGGCAAATCACTACAAGAAAATCTGGCAATAGCGGCGACTCCATTAGCGGCGACAGGTCCATTAGCGGCGACACCATTAGCGGCGACACCAATAGCGGCGACCTGTCGCCGCTATTGATTAGGAATCCATTTCCACTTTTTTCAATCAGATCTGGCCGTTGATCGTGCAATAGATCTAACGGTTGGGGATTGATCGTACTTAACCAATAGCGGCGACACTATTAGCGGCGACATGTCGCCGCTATTGGTTAAAAATATACAGCCCACGATCGACTTCCCTCCACATTTCCCCCTTTCCCTCCATCCACATCGACTTCTCTCTCGATTGCCGCCTGCCACCACCCGAGCACCACCCACCGGCCATCACCCGAGCACCACCCACCGGCCATCACCCGAGCACCACCCACCGGTTACCACCGCAACCCCCATTCCCCCTTTCCCTCCTCCTCTCGCCGGCACCGCAACCCCCCACCACCCTTTCTCTCTCGATCGCCGACTGCCTACCCCCTTTCTCTCTCGATCGCCGCCTGCCACCACCCGAGCACCACCGAACACCACTTCTCACCACCTGCCACCACTGCAATCCCCCACCACCGCTGCTGCAACCCACCACCACCACCACCACCACTGCTGCTGCAACCGACCACCGCCACTGCCGCTGCAACCGAAGACCACCGCTGCTGCAACCGAAGACCACCGCCACTGCTGTGTTAAAAGTATGTATTTTTTAGTATGTATTTTTTAGGTATGAATTTTTGATTTAGTATGTATTTTTTTTAGTTGTGTTAAAACATTATTTAGGTAGAATTTTTGATTTAGTTGTGTTATTATATGAATTATTTAGGTTGTGCTACTTGTGTGAATCTTTAATTTAGCTATACAAGTTATTTGTTAAATTATTTGTTTATTATGTTTAGTAATTAGATAAGTAATGCTTAATAATAACAAGTAATGTTTATACAAGTTATACAAGTTAGTTTAGGTGCTTTGTTGGTTGAAAATTATTATGTTAATAATGCTTAATAATTAGGTTATTTAGGTTATGATAGTTGTGTAACAAGTTGTGTTATTTGTAAGTAATGTATCGGTGGAAAATTGGTTGAAAATTATTTAGTAATTAAGTGTTAATTTAAATGAAACTTGTTTAATAGATTTGTGTTAGATTGAGTTAAATTTTTATAGTAATGAACAACAATAAGAAAATCACTAAAAAAATCAAACGAAACGTGACATTTTTTAAAACAATTGCAATAATGTTTCAATTTGTTTAAACATTGTCACATTTCATTTAATTTTTATAGTAATTGCTTATTGTTTTACATTATGAGCGTTTACGTTTCGTGACTTCATTCTAATCATCACGAGCTTAGAAATACCCGCCCGAAATTGATTTAGTAATTAATTTCGGGTTGTCCCCGTTTTGGGACTGCTTTTTGAATATTTTATCTCATTTAGGATATGAATGTGTATTACATATTGTTTGTTTAAGAAAAATTTGGTCATTTTCTCTTTGCTCCTCGGGTATATATTTCTATATACTTGGGAGCTAAGAGGAAATGCTGCCGAATTTTTCTTAAACAAACAATTATGTAATACATGTTCATATATGAGATAAAGTATTCAAAAAGTGGGTATAGCAGCCTACCCTTTGGAATTCTCAATCTACTGTCCTACTTTTTGTTTGATAAATAATGTATCGGTGGAAAATGATTTATTAGTTGTGTTATTTGATAAATAATGTTGGATATAATGATATAAACTTAACTTAGTTTATTTAGCCTTTTATGTAACTTATGACTTATGGTTTTCTGATGATTTTTCCCTTCTCTTTATGTATATGATAAACAATTATGTAATACATGTTAAACAAACAATAATGTTGGATATAATGATATAAACTTAACTTGGATATAATTATTAGGTTTTACTTGTATGAATTATGCTATAATATTAGTAATTTGGTATGAATTGTATGAATTATGTTAATTGTATGTTTGTTATTGTTTATATTAGTAGGTTTTAGGGTTTCGGTAAGATTCATTCTGATAATCACGAGCTTAGTAATTCCTTTTTGTTCGAGTTTTGTGGATAATTTTTCATCCACTTAAATCCTAATATATTTTGCAGTTCCATAATCATGCCTATCGATAAAAGTTGGCTTCTTAATCCGAATCGTAGATCACCTGAGTATCAACAAGGACTTAGCTCTTTTATAGATATGTGCGAAAAACTTGTGGACAGTTATGGCCAGATTCGATGTCCATGTATGAAATGTCAAAATACGGTATTATTAGGATGGGTTAAAATGAAATATCATTTAGAAATATGGGGCATGTGCCGGTCGTACAAGGATTGGATCTATCACGGTGAAAGTTTAATTCCTGAAGTTGTAGTTGTGGAAAACGTTGCGCCAACAAACGAAATGGCTGACGTTATCGAAGACGTTATGGAGGAGAGTAGCGGTCTCCATGATGATTTTGAGAACTTGTTAGAAGAAGTTCAATCAGAATTATATCCGGGTTGTGCTAAGTTTTCTTCACTTGATTTTTTAGCAAAGCTTATGCATATCAAGGTGAAGAATAAATGGACTAATAGCTCATTTGATGAGCTTCTTGAGTTGTTACAATCTTCACATCCTGAGGGTAATAAAATCCCATCTTCTCATTATGTAGCAAAAAGGACATTAAAAAAGATTGGTTTAGGATATGAGTCGATACATGTGTGCAAATATGATTGTGCTCTTTTCTGGGGAGAAAACCTTTTGTTAGAAAAATGTCCCGTTTGTAATGAGAGTAGGTGGGTTGATACAAATACAAAGGGCAAGAAGTTACCTCACAAGGTGTTACGATGGTTTCCTTTAACCCCGAGACTACGACGATTGTATTCTTCAAGGCACACGGCAAAAGATATGATTTGGCATAGTACCGGACGATCAGAAGAGGGTACGATGCGACATCCTGTTGATGGTACCTCATGGAAAGATTTTGACATAAAGTACCCGACCTTCTCAAGGGAACCGCGAAACGTTCGCCTAGGGCTTGCAGCCGACGGTTTTAATCCATTTGGTAACATGAGTTCGGCTCATAGCACGTGGCCGGTTGTACTCACCACATACAATCTGCCTCCATGGTTATGCATGAAAGAGTCATCATTTATGTTGTCATTGTTGATTCCTGGTCCTAAATCACCGGGGAAAGACATGGATGTGTTTCTTAGGCCGTTGGTGGATGAGCTTAAGCAGTTGTAGGTGTCAGGCGTACGTACTAAAGACGCGGCGACAAACACGTTCTTTACAATGAAAGCGGCGTTGTTATGGACTATAAACGACTTTCCAGCTCGTAGTAGTTTATCTGGTTGGAGCGGGCAGGGTTACAAAGCATGCCCGACATGTAACGAAGACACTCCTTCTATGCGTGTTACAAATAAAGTTGTATATGTTGGTCATCGGCGATTCTTAGATGCTAACCATGAGTGGAGAACAAGTTTAGAATTTAACGGAGAACCCGAGATCAGAGCCCCTCCGAAACAGTTTAATGATACAGACATAGAAGCACAAATTAGTCGTCTACGCCATCGTTTGCCGGGTAAACATCCCGATTTTGGAGGTGTAAAATCAAAGCGGGAGGAGTTTGAGTTGAACTGGTCGAAACGAAGCATATTTTTTGAACTTGAGTATTGGTCTTTTCTGCAGCTAAAACATAACCTAGATGTGATGCATATCGAAAAAAATGTGTGTGATAGTTTGTTGGGTACTCTTCTAATGAATGAAAAGAGCAAAGATACGCTAAATGCACGTGTTGACCTGAAAAATCTAAATATTCGAAGTAGGCAGTGGTTGGAGAAAAAGAATGGCAAGTGGTATAGTCCACATCCAAATACTCATTGAAGATCAGTGATCGAAAGTTATTTTGTGAGTTTATAAAGGATGTTAAATTGCCTGATGGGTTCGGATCTAATATCAGGAAGAGAGTGGTAGATAACAATATTAATATTACTGGGTTGAAATCTCATGACTGTCATATTCTCATGCAGCGTTTAATACCGATTGGGGTTAGATGCTTTTTGACCAAAGATACTTATACACCAATAGTTGATCTTTGTACGTTTTTTAAGCAACTCTGCTCAAGAACACTATTGGTCGAGGATATGAAGAAAGCTAAGGATGCCATTCTTATAATATTGTGCAAGTTAGAGTTGATCTATCCTCCGGCGTTTTTTGACATTATGGTTCATTTAGTTTTGCATTTACCTGATGAAGCGATTCGTGGTGGTCCTGTATGTATGAGATGGATGTATCCGTTTGAAAGATATATGAAAAAACTAAAAAATTATGTCAGAAACAAAGCAAGGCCGGAAGGTTGTATAGCTGAAGGTTATGTTGCTGAAGAAGCTCTATCATTTTGTTCGAGATACCTTCGAGATGTTGAGACTCAGTTTAATCGCCCTGACAGAAACGAGGATGTCATTATCCAAAAAAGAAACGTGTATGCATTTGAGTCTAAATGTCGTCCGGCTAGTGCAACAAAGATGAAATACCTTTCTCCAAGTGAAAAGCTTAAGTTAGAATGGTTTGTGCTCGATAGCTGTCAAGAAGTCAGAGATTATATGAAGTAAAGTTTCCTATCTTTAACTTTGCATCATTAATTAAATATATTTCATTGTCACTTATTGTATATTTTTATCAATATTGTAGTGAATTTAAATCTGTATGTCCACATGAGGATATTAAAATCAAATTTCCATCATGGTTCCTCGAGAAGGTAATCTATATCTAACACGTGTTACTATATATTTGTTAGGTATTCCATATATTGACTAACACGTGTTAGTCAATATTTTCTTAGGTTTATTCGATGAAAATACAAAATTCTCCAAAATTTCATTCAGAGTTGTATGCTCTTTCAATGGGTGCGGATGTAAATGCCTATAGTTATACTGCTTGCATAGTCAACGGTGTTAGGTTTATGGTAGTTGATCGTGACGCGCAACGCACAACGCAAAACTCCGGTGTTTTAGTGGAGGGAGAGAATGGTGAGAAATATTATGGGCAACTTGAGGAGATTATTGAATTACATTATGCAAATGGGTATTCAACTGTCCTATTTCGTTGCAAATGGTTTGATACTCGAAGGGGCATTTCATACGACAATAATATCATTAGTATCAACACAGAACGTGAATGGGACAAAGACGATCAACTCATATTTGCCTCTCAAGCTAAACAAGTGTTCTACATCCGAGAACCTTCTCGAAGAAATCAAAACAATAATCACCGGTGGGTCGTCGAGAATGTTAATCATCGAAAAATTTGGGATCGCCCTACAATCAATGATGGTGTCATGGAGAACATTCAAAATGTTGACAATGACTTGACAGAAGATCTTGACGTTGTTCACAACCACTCTTCATCTAATAGCATACTTTTCATTGACTTCACACAATACTTTCATAACATACCTACTCATGTCACCGAAGACGAGACTCCAAGTGAAGTTAATCCGCCAACTGTTACCGCTGAAGAGGTGTTTGAAGACGAGGATGATTATGATGAGGACGATTCTGATTATGACACCGAAGAGTCTGACGAAGATACTGAAGTATATGAGGGTGACTCTGATTGAAACATTTGTTAGGATTTGTATATGTATTTATTTATTTAAACCTTTGTTTGTATTTCATGTTGTACTACAAAACTTTCTTCTTATTTTAACATTATGTTCTAATCTTATATTTCAAGACATGTTTTCATTGTGGATTGTTCTCGTATACCTTATGGCTGATGTGATGAGTCACGGAGGTGATGGCGCGGGGGATCCACCACTTCCTCCATTTGACACTCATGGGAGTCACGCGTTAGACGGTAATGGTTATTATAATTAATTTATATACTATGTTTATTCAATTATTATTAATATATGATGCAATCAATGATTTTTTAATCTGATTACAGGCACGCCTTCTCGTAAAACAAGAGGCAAGGCGAAAAATAAGAAATTGCAGCAAGAGCTAGCTAAAAAGGGAGGACCTTTATCTCTACCCTTTGATAGAGCTGCCACGTATACCCCCGTTGGCGAACTTAATGATATGTTTGTTCGCGAGGTGGGGATATACATGGAAGCTAATTTACCTTTTAATGTTCGTTCGTATGAAAATCTTTCCGATGCTCAGAAGAATGCTTTGGAAGAGCATATGGCGATAAAATTTTATAAGTTATATGTTTGTTATTCATTTTTACATAAATAACTTTTATTTTGTTGAACTTAAATGTAGCGACGCTTTGACTTTGATGAGATATTGCGAGATCGTGAGCGCGCACAGATAGAGGGTGGAATCCGTGCGGTGTTTCTCAAACGATTTAGAGATCGAAAAAATGTGGCAAAAAAACATTTTGATCGGGTTGGAGGCTACGATAATGTAGAACAAGCAAGGGTCAATCCTCCAACAGGAATGAATCATGATAATTGGAACAAAACCGTTGACTATTTTATGAGTGACGCATATAGGAATGTGTCAAGTTCAAACAAATCAAATCGTCAACAACAAATATATACAAACCGTGGGGGGACTGCTTCATATAGTAGTTATTGTTATAAGCAGGTAATGATTTAAATTTATATATTTGTGTATTATATATTAGCATTTTTTAATATATAACATACTTTTTAAAAACAGAATAAAAGCAGACTTGAAACGTTCCATGATGCTCATACTGGTAAAGATGGGACATTTGATAGCGAGGTAGCAGAGCAACAATATGTAAGTATTTCTTAAAAGTATAATTTTTAAATATATATTTATGTATGTATAAATATGTTAATATATTTTTGTTAATTAATACAGAACCAATTAAAGGAAAGGTTTGATGAGCTAAGTCAAACCCAAAATCAAGAAAGTGGATCATCAACGCTGAATGAAGTCGATATCTTTGAGTCGGTGTTGGGACAACGGCGTGGACATATTCGGGGGATTGGGCGTAAACCATTTTCATCTGCTGGGACGAGTTCTTTTGTTCATGATCATGAACAAACTCCTCAGTCGTTTACACAGGTAAGTGCATCATAGTTGGATGTGTTAAGTTCATCATAGTTCACTTAGGTTTATTATGACTTTTTATCCCTAAAATAGACTTTAATTATCTAAGTTTAGCTTAAACGGGTCAAAATGGGTGAAAACAACATGATTTGAGTTAAAACGGGTAAAAATGAGTTAAACTTGGATGTGTTAAGTTCATCATAGTTCATTTTGGTTTTTTATGACTTTTTATTGCTAAAATAGACTTTAATTATCTAAGTTTAGCTTAAACGGGTCAAAATGGGTGAAAACAACATGATTTGAGTTAAAACGGGTCAAAATGAGTTAAACTTGGATGTGTTAAGTTCATCATAGTTCATTTTGGTTTATTATGACTTTTTATCCCTAAAATAGACTTTAATTATCTAAGTTTAGCTTAAACGTGTCAAAATGGGTGAAAACAACATGATTTGAGTTAAAACGGGTCAAAATGAGTTAAACTTGGATGTGTTAAGTTCATCATAGTTCACTTAGGTTTATTATGACTTTTTATCCCTAAAATAGACTTTAATTATCTAAGTTTAGCTTAAACGGGTCAAAATGGGTGAAAACAACATGATTTGAGTTAAAACGGGTCAAAATGAGTTAAACTTGGATGTGTTAAATTCATCATAGTTCACTTAGGTTTATTATGACTTTTTATCCCTAAAATAGACTTTAATTATCTAAGTTTAGCTTAAACGGGTCAAAATGGGTGAAAACAACATGATTTGAGTTAAAACGGGTCAAAATGAGTTAAACTTGGATGTGTTAAGTTCATCATAGTTCATTTTGGTTTTTTATGACTTTTTATTGCTAAAATAGACTTTAATTATCTAAGTTTAGCTTAAACGGGTCAAAATGGGTGAAAACAACATGATTTGAGTTAAAACGGGTCAAAATGAGTTAAACTTGGATGTGTTAAGTTCATCATAGTTCATTTTGGTTTATTATGACTTTTTATCCCTAAAATAGACTTTAATTATCTAAGTTTAGCTTAAACGGGTCAAAATGGGTGAAAACAACATGATTTGAGTTAAAACGGGTCAATATGAGTTAAACTTGGATGTGTTAAGTTGATCATAGTTCATTTTGGTTTTTTATGACTTTTTATTGCTAAAATAGACTTAATTATCTAAGTTTAGCTTAAACGGGTCAAAATGGGTGAAAACAACAAGATTTGAGTAAAAACGGGTCAAAATGAGTTAAACTTGGATGTGTTAAGTTCATCATAGTTGTTTTAGGTTATTATGACTTGGATGTGTTAAGTTCATCATAAGTGTGTTTGTTTAACATCATTAATTGACACTTCATATACTTAGCCAAGATATAAATGTATATTTTGTTTTTGTAGGAGCAAATTTCAAGTCTATTTCAAAACGCGCAATTTATGTCACAAATGACGCAATTAATTGCTTCGCAAAAGGCTCCAAATCAAGTCGAAGAAGAGGATTCAGACGAGGGGGATGAATAGCATGCTTGGATGATTGGATGATATTGTGTAGTGTAATTAAACATGACTTAATTATCTATATGTATGATTGGATGATATTTTGTACGTAATCTAGATTGTAGTTTATGTATAATTTTATGATATTGTGTAGTGTAATCTAGATTTGATAAACATAGGTTTATTTTGGCTGGAAAACAGGATTTCCAAAAAAAAAAAAACAAAAAAAATTAAAAAAAGACTATTAGCGGCGACATATGTCGCCGCTAATAGTCGAAAAATACCATTAGGTGGCGACAATTATTAGCGGCGATTTTTTGGTCAATAGCGGCGACACTTTTAGCGGCGACTTATTAGCGGCGACTTTTTGGTCAATAGCGACGAACTTTTAGTGGCGACTTATTAGCGGCGACTAGTCGCCGCTAATAGTAATGTTACCATCTGTTGTCGCGATTCTTCCTCCAACATGATTCGTAATGAGATTTGCCCTAACGGTGTGACCATTTCTCTAGGGAACACGACTAAAATCATGTCCATCATTTCCAACCTTTGCTGATTTTCCTTTGTCGCCTCCGGGCTTGAGGGATAATCTTGATATATATCTTTCAATAGATGCGCCAACTACCCTGATTTCACTGCATCCTCGATCTTTTCTTGTTTATTAATTTGCCACAATTGTTCTGTGTTAAGACCCTTATCTCTATGATAGTAACAATACTAAGAATCTTGCTTTGTGTTTTGGTCAGTGGTGTCGATGCACCATTCTATTGTCCTGGATTTTCGGTACTTCTACATGTCCTCAAGTGAAATGTAAGCACACAATAATCATTTTTTAGTTGATTCGTTGCTTACCATATCTGGTATGACAAACTAAATAAAGTTCATAGACAAACGTATTTAGAGAAGCAAGTTTTAAACAAAGTTCCAATAATGATAGAACACTTGCACACGCCAAGACCGGATAGGGTAAAAAAATCTAGAAATTGCTCTCATAAGTTGCACTCTTGGAATGAGTCTTGGAGGGTCTATGTATAGACCAATCAGCGCTTTAAACAATCGTGAGGGGGTGCACAGTACACCCCAACCATTGTTGCCAATCAGTTCGCAGTCTGTCTTATCGTTGTATTCCAGGCTCGTACACCAGGTTTGCCTCAAAGGTTTTTTGCATGACCATGCCAAAAGTTAACTCTCGGCCGCATGGTCAGGCATGGTTTGTATTTGACTAGAGGTGCTCATGCGATGGGGCGCGCATCCAATATATATGGCGGGTTGGTCTTTGGGGTCACGCATGGTCCTGCCTGGGGTGCACGCGATAGTGCTTCATGCAGCTTTTGTTGAATGATATCGGTTTTTTCGACCGCTAAGTTAACATTTAAACTGATCAAGTATCAATCCAAATGAATTCACCTTAAAAACCATCAAAATTGAGGTTTAATATGCATTGAAATTATGTAAATGATGGCACATCAGTGGCACGTCGTCTGGTGTTTTGGATCTAGGTTATATAATTAACATCATTTCTCTACATGTACATTAAATGAAAAACACATATAGCCTATCATTTAAACTTTCATAAAAGTACAAAAACCTTTTTGAATGTGTCATGGTAAAAAATTAATTTCTCAATTTATAATGTACTGCTTAATTTGTTCATGATTTAATAATAAGTTTAATTTGGTTATATATAGGAATTGAAGAGTACTTCGACAAACACTCTCTATCTCTCAATTTACATACTCGTTTGACCCGATCGATCGACCCACCTAAATTGATGAATATTGCATCCTCCTACCTTGGTCCTCGAGCGCATGTTTCTCTTGGTTATAACTAAACCTCTTACATATTATTGTATAAATTCAATCAAAACATTCTAATACGTACGTATCCAACAACAACATAACAAACGAACTCAAGTAATTCGTTTAGTTAACAATCACTACTAATTAATCTAGTACCACATTTAGGTACTACTTATTTGTGAAAGTGGTAGAATATTTGAATCATACAATGGAGTATCATTATTTTGTTCTTTTTTAACAATCATCTTTGGTTTTATGCTACCATCTCTGTACGGCGAAAATGCAAAAACCATTGCGGACACCGCGGACTACGGGGACAAAAACGCTGGCAATGCTAACGCCGGTGCTGCCATGGAGGCGTATAACCCCGAGTTGCTCGAAGCGTGAGTCGCGTGATCCGTTTAATAGTTTCTTCTTTAGCATTTTCACCATCATGTGAGTTTCGTTGTTTGAGTAACACATGAAAGTTAATGTCTATAGGTCTTTACCAGACAAAAATGGGACAAGGAGAGGGCTGAGTGAATGTTCGGCAACGAACCCGATAGACAAGTGTTGGAGGTGCAAAGCCGATTGGGCGGACAACCGACAAGCACTCGCGCAATGTGTGATGGGCTTTGGTAAGGGCACGACTGGTGGTGCGGCTGGTGAGATCTACAAGGTCACCGACCCTTCGGATGAGGATGGGGCGAGTCCGAAGGAGGGGACGTTGAGATATGGCGCGAGCCAAACGAAGCCTTTGTGGATCATTTTTGAGAAAGATATGGTGATCAATTTGAAACACACACTTGTGATCACTAGTGACAAGACTATTGATGGTAGAGGTGCAAAAGTTGAGATTGCTAATGGTGGAGGTTTCACCATTCAAGAAGTCAACAATGTGATTATTCATGGGCTCAACATTCATGATGTTAGAATAACAGATGGTTTTGCTGCAAGATCAGCTTGTGATGGTGATGCTCTAACTATTAAAACCGCTACGAAGATATGGATCGACCATTGCACGTTTAGTAAAGGTCCCGATGGCCTCCTAGATGTCACCTTGGGTAGCACGGCCGTGACCATATCTAACTGTAGATTCCACGATCATGACAAGGTAAGAAATGATAATATTATTTTATACACACCTTGGTACCGCTAAGTCACAGTATAAGTATATCTGTTTTACTGATCTTACTTTGGAAGCAATAAATAGGTTATTTTGCTTGGGGCGGATGATGCTCACGCGGAAGATAAAAGTATGCAAGTCACGGTGGCATACAACAAGTTTGAAGACACTTGTACACAAAGAATGCCTAGATGTCGATTCGGGTTTTTTCAAGTTGTTAACAACGACTACAACAAATGGAAAATGTATGCTATCGGTGGTAGCTCGAATCCTACTATTCTTAGCCAAGGCAACCGATTTGTGGCTTCCGATGACCGTAATACCAAACAGGTGTGTACATACGAACAAATTTTTCTTTGGGAACTAGGTAATATTACCATGTATATATGCATAGTGTTTAACATAAACTGAAATTTGTTTAATATCGCGATGATCCACTATTGCCAATAACGGAAGTAAACAGTGTTCGAGTTGATGGTTCAATCAAGAATTTTGTAATGTTGTGCCACACAGGTGACATTAGATATTGACAATAGCAGATCACCTGACACCGCTATTTGCAATAATAGATAAACATGATTCGCTATTGACAATAGCTGATCACCTAGATTTAAAACAACTTTAAATTTATGCTTAGAAACAATATGTACTTATGTTTATATGATGTCAATACGTACTTATATTTATATGATGCTTTGAAGGTGACACAAAGGAGTTACGCGGAAGAGTCAGAGTGGAAGAACTGGAACTGGAGATCATCAGATAAAGACGTATTCGAAAATGGAGCCTTCTTCACTGCATCGGGGTCGGATCCGCAGCTAACGGCTGAACAACAAGCGGGAATGATTGAAGCGGCACCAGGATCGGAAGTTCCGCAACTCACTAGTAGTGCTGGTGTACTCTCATGTGTCGCAGGACAACCTTGTTAACCCAAACCATACATATACCTAGTTTTTTATTTGTTTTTTGTTCGCCTTGTCGAGCTACATTTTTGCTTTGATTTGTTTTTCATCTTATATCCGAGTTGACACTTGTAATCATTAAAAGGAAGTTAATAATAAAACCATAATAACCAACAAGGTTACTCAAATGAACAGTAAGGGAACGTGAGTGCTCTAAATTACACAACCGTAAACTACTCCCTACCATACTCAAACAAGGTTACTCAAATGAACAGTAAGAAAACGATGAAAGTAATTCATCAAGAATTGAAGATAACAGATTAAGTTTTAGGGGAGATTATCATAGATTCACAGATTCACTTATTTTAGCAATTAGCAATCTAACAAATTCAGTGAATTGTACCTCAGATTCCTTTCAGGCAAATAGCTTCTTCTCAACCTTCTGTTCTTCAGTTTTTAACCTATTATAATCACAAATCTATCTGATTACCATCTCATTTCTCAAAAGCCTCATAAAAATACAGAGAGTTTGAGTCTAAATAACTTACCAATGGTCACATATGAATCGATAACATTACACCAACTAATCATCACTATTGCTTTGTGAGACATTCTTCAGAATTAGGGCATCGGGATGTCGTAAATTTGGAATCATCTGCCGCCCAGTTAATCAGTTATCGGAATCGTTTTTCAAATTTTGTTAGGACTCTTATTTTGAGCAGCCCACAAAAGCCCAATACTTGTAAAGTTGTTTTAAAAAATGGGGCTTTTAAGTTTTAGAGGGCCCAAGCTCTACGGGCCAAATGATGGCGGGCTTTTTCAATAGCAAAGGTTGTGATTAGGGCCCAAGCTCTATCGGCCAAATTATAGCGGGCTTTTTCTTTTCGGTTTTTTTTAACCGGTTTCGGTTCCAAACCGAACCGGTTTGGTCAATTAAGGTCAAAACCGGTTTGGCCTCAAACCGATTCGGGTTATAACTTGGTTTGAAGGGGGATAGTCCCAACCCTATTTCAACCGATTCGGGTCAGTTTTCACTTCTGCTATACGTTCAATAAGCCCATCAATCTCATCCAAGTGGTTAGGGTTACTCAACAAAGGGAAGTATCGCAATATTCAAGACATAATAAACATGTTATATTGTTATACAATTTATAGATATCATAAATAAACAAAGGGCTCATCATTTAATTTTGTCAACATAAAAATTCCAAAAAACCTACCCTTTTTCAACACCATCATAAATAATCCCCATTAATCAACTTCTTTAACACCTAAATAGGTCCTTCAAAGGAAACAAGATACAAGACCTTCATAATTTGCTCTTCAACAACAAAAGCAACATAGTTTTTCGCCATATTATCACGAACATCTTTAGCTGTGATTGTTAGACTGTACTTCGTTTCATACCCTTCAAGTATCTCACCTTCGACCAACTTGTGGAACTCCAATCTGGTCTTGTCCCTAAAGTTGTGTTCTCCCACTGCAAACTTCCCAATTTTCACCATTTTTGCGTCGGTTAGATTCTTCAAGGGACTCCATTTACCGATATGTGTCTTGTCACTAAATGTAGGGTATTCGTTGCAGAAAATGGAACCGAGACAGAAGACGAGTATTGTAAGGATTGTTAGATGACTTGAACTCATTTTGTGTGGGTGAAAGAGAAATAACATTGTAAAAATATATAACAGGAAGTTCACATGTGACATGTGATTATTTTGTTTATTTTATTATTATATTTGGATTATACTTTTTTTTTTTACTTTATACATTGAGTTTGAAGTACCGATAGTGGTTTTAATAAGCTATTATCAAATTTTAATTCAAATAAATACGTGTATATGAGGCTGTAAATAAAAATGATTTGTGTGGAAAAAATATTAGTGCACTTTAATGGGACCTTTATGATGATATTCTTATAGTAAACATATTAAATGCGATTCAAGCCATTCTAAAATCACGTGTTATATGAGTTTTATTATTCAGTTTATGAATTTTTCTAGCACATTTAGAATTGACTAATTTTTTACTACATGGTAAAAGATTTCACCGATAGATTGATAGGCCTTTACGATCGACTGAAATTTGCTAAACAAAACAGTTAAAAAATTTAACAACATATTTGTGATTGAAATCACACCAATGGAAAATTTTAGAAATATCATCTAACTTAGTCATAAAATAATCATAAATTTACAATAGCTAAATATTGGTCACAAGCGAATCGTAAAATTTGCTTGTTTTATTAATTACAGCAAACCAATAGCAAAAATTTAAAAAAAAAATAAATAAAAAAAACCTGGTCGCAAATTTGCGACCATTCAAATGTGGTCTTAAATCGATGCCAGAATTTTCATAAGTTGTTTAGACTTCAATTCAAAAATTTTATTAGTTGTTTTAATTTTATCTAAAATAATGTAACTATTGAAGTGAAATCGAAACAACATATGAAACTTTTATAGGTAAATTGATGTTTTTAATTTTTTGCATAAAAATAGTTACTTTAGTCAAATCTTAGAGAGGAAAATTAAAATTAACTTACTTTTTATTTAATTTTGAGTAATAGGGAGAAACAACGGGTTAAACATTTTGTCAACTACAAAAATCTACCCACCAGTAATAACTCCATATTTTCCTTCAATCAAGTAGCTTAACACCTAAATAGGTCCTTTAAAAGATACAAGCACCAAAGAGTTATGATACGGTCTATCAATAACAAGTGTTACATAGTTCCTTAGTGTATCATCATCATATTTTGGCTGCAATGGTCAGCTTGTAATTCATTACACCATCTGATTTGGTCCAATCATCCACCACATTGTCAAAGACTAGCGAACTAATTTGGCATGTGAGTTGTGTGTCGTGACTGCAAATTAGCTTCCAACACTCACCACTTTTGGGTCGTTCAGGTTACGTTCTTGATCGGGGTCCAATCATTGTCAAGTGTTCTTCCACCTAATGCACATAATGGCGTTGAAGAAAATGGAAGCCAAAAAGAAGACGGGTATAGTAAAGATAAGAGTTTGATAACTCCAAACCATTATATGTGTAGGAAAAATATTAAAGTGGAGGCGTTGGGCTGGGTAGTTCTGGAGGGTTTGTATACAAATTTTATAGTAGTACGTTCACATGAATTACCATGATATAATAGATTGTGATAACGAAGTCTATATATATATATATAGTGTGTGTGTGTATGTATGTATGTATGTATGTATATGTATGTATATAAAAGATCACATGAAACAAGATGGTGATATAGATCATAAAACATGTGTGATATGATGCTCATCTAAATTCATATGAAGTATGATGGTTAGAGATGACAAAATATAATTTCTGTTGCAATAATTCTGAATTAGTTCACATGTGAAAGAGGTTATTCTAGTTTTCAAAGTTTGGTTTGTATTAATAATTAGTATTTGAGTAAAATAAGGTTGATTTGGTTAGTTTAATTAGATTATTTGATCTCCTATCAAGTCCAATGGAAGTCCTTGTCTATAAGATTCGGTTAGTATAAATGGATTAGTAGGGTTGATATAATTTACGTGGTTGATTTTTCGGGATTTGAAAATTGTTCAACACTTCATGTTTGTGTGTGTTTGATTTTTGGGTCTGATTTTCTAACAATTGTTTAGAGTCGGCTAGGCTGTCACCTTAGGTTCAAAACAAGCAACAAGCAACAAGCAACAAGCAACAAGCAACAAGCAACAAGCAACAAGCAACAAGCAACAAGCAACAAGCAACAAGCAACAAGCAACAAGCAACAAGCAACAAGCAACAAGCAACAAGCAACAAGCAACAAGCAACAAGCAACAAGCAACAAGCAACGTCAAATTGAATTGATCATAATAGCAACAGACTGAACTAGATCATTATCAACAACAACAACAGAAACAAAATGATTTTTGTTTAATCGAACTAAGCAAGCAACTTTTAGCAACTCAACAAGTTTAGCAAGAAAATTAAGTAATCAACAAGTTTAGCAAGTACACAACAAGAAAGAAAGAATGAAAGACAATAAGAGCGAAGGAATAGCAAGGTTTAAATCAAGAAAACGTAGGAAAGCAGTCAAGAACAACAAGAAACACCAAGTTAGCAAGTAACAAAGTAGCACTAAAACAAGAAACAAGAAAGCAAGAACAAGAAGCAAGTAGCAAGAACCAAAATCAAGACCCATGCGAAGCATCATATTCATCAAGAAGGCAAATTAAGTGGTATGGACAAGACGTGTACGTGTGGTGAAAACGACAACAGGTTTGATTGAGAAAAAAGCAAAGAAAATCAAGAGGCGCGCTGGTGTGAACCAAAAACCAATCACAACTTGTAATCACAAAATTCTTAAACAAGAAGACAAATTCCTAAGCAAGCTCAACACGTGAATATTTTTATATCAAAACCCAAATATATCAGCCAATAATCTACATATATAAAATTATTTCTGGAAACATTTGGGGGCATATATAAATTATGGGCCTAAGCTAGAGTTTTAGCTGCTTTAAGCTTGAATAACCCATGAACGCATTAGTCTAGAGATGCACGAATCAGTTGGGGCCAACAACCAACAAACGGGTCGGTTGTGAAATTAATGTGTCTTGATTAAGCTTGGTTCTGGATCATATCGGTTCCAAAAATGATCAGTTTCAACTTTCAAGCTGGTAATGTTTAAACAAAAATATCTTTTTAAAATAGAATTATCTAAAAAGTAAATACATAAAATATACAGCATAACTATAAGTATTAATACATTAATTTACTTATATGATTTCAATGTGAACCGACATTCCGAAAAGCTGGTTAAGTAATGTGTTTCATTATTTACTAATTAATCTCTTCAGTTTCAACGAATGTAAGGTTCCAGGGTAGGTGGTGTGGTTAAGGTGGGTCCGGTGAAGATTGGCATAAGATGATGATAGTGGTTCTCTTCAGAATTGAACTTGTTAAATGTATATGTATGGACACTCCCGTTTCCATTCATAATTAATATAATTTATCATATTTGGTCTACGTAACTTTCATGTCGGATATATATATACCTAAATTTTGTTTCTTAAATTATTGCAGTAATAATTCTTACAAAAAAATTATGACACGTGCTAAACGGTGCTTTATTTTGCATACATATGAATTTTTCTCTATAGTATAGTAGACCAATAATCTCATCATTCAAAATCATTAATTTGTTACGAGAGTGTTTACATTTTGAATAGCGAGGAGTACTATATTGTAGAGACGAGCAAATGGCGTCAAATATCGAAACCGAACTGGTACGAGTACCGAAATTTCCGTACGTATTATTTTCGGTACCCACTTTTTGATGTTTTCGGGACCGGTACTTATGGTTCGGTACGGTACCGATATTTTACCAATTTTTATCTTCAAATACCGTACCGAGCATTTTCGGTACCGGTATCAAATTTTGGTGATTTTCGGGATCGGTACCCAATTGGATTCAAGCAAAGTAATGCTTTTTCTATATGTTTCTTAGTATATCATCAAAGAAATGAATAAATACATAAAAATGAAAATAAAATAGTCATTTAATAAGTTTAAATTTAATAAAATGAATAAATACTTAATATATCTTTTAGGAAAGTGAAATGTGTAACTAGTTTTTTTGACTTGAGAAAATATATAATTGATGATCTTAATAAGAATAAATATATAAATATCTTAATGTAAAGGGGCAAATCACTACAAGAAAATCTGGCAATAGCGGCGACTCCATTAGCGGCGACAGGTCCATTAGCGGCGACACCATTAGCGGCGACACCAATAGCGGCGACCTGTCGCCGCTATTGATTAGGAATCCATTTCCACTTTTTTCAATCAGATCTGGCCGTTGATCGTGCAATAGATCTAACGGTTGGGGATTGATCGTACTTAACCAATAGCGGCGACACTATTAGCGGCGACATGTCGCCGCTATTGGTTAAAAATATACAGCCCACGATCGACTTCCCTCCACATTTCCCCCTTTCCCTCCATCCACATCGACTTCTCTCTCGATTGCCGCCTGCCACCACCCGAGCACCACCCACCGGCCATCACCCGAGCACCACCCACCGGCCATCACCCGAGCACCACCCACCGGTTACCACCGCAACCCCCATTCCCCCTTTCCCTCCTCCTCTCGCCGGCACCGCAACCCCCCACCACCCTTTCTCTCTCGATCGCCGACTGCCTACCCCCTTTCTCTCTCGATCGCCGCCTGCCACCACCCGAGCACCACCGAACACCACTTCTCACCACCTGCCACCACTGCAATCCCCCACCACCGCTGCTGCAACCCACCACCACCACCACCACCACTGCTGCTGCAACCGACCACCGCCACTGCCGCTGCAACCGAAGACCACCGCTGCTGCAACCGAAGACCACCGCCACTGCTGTGTTAAAAGTATGTATTTTTTAGTATGTATTTTTTAGGTATGAATTTTTGATTTAGTATGTATTTTTTTTAGTTGTGTTAAAACATTATTTAGGTAGAATTTTTGATTTAGTTGTGTTATTATATGAATTATTTAGGTTGTGCTACTTGTGTGAATCTTTAATTTAGCTATACAAGTTATTTGTTAAATTATTTGTTTATTATGTTTAGTAATTAGATAAGTAATGCTTAATAATAACAAGTAATGTTTATACAAGTTATACAAGTTAGTTTAGGTGCTTTGTTGGTTGAAAATTATTATGTTAATAATGCTTAATAATTAGGTTATTTAGGTTATGATAGTTGTGTAACAAGTTGTGTTATTTGTAAGTAATGTATCGGTGGAAAATTGGTTGAAAATTATTTAGTAATTAAGTGTTAATTTAAATGAAACTTGTTTAATAGATTTGTGTTAGATTGAGTTAAATTTTTATAGTAATGAACAACAATAAGAAAATCACTAAAAAAATCAAACGAAACGTGACATTTTTTAAAACAATTGCAATAATGTTTCAATTTGTTTAAACATTGTCACATTTCATTTAATTTTTATAGTAATTGCTTATTGTTTTACATTATGAGCGTTTACGTTTCGTGACTTCATTCTAATCATCACGAGCTTAGAAATACCCGCCCGAAATTGATTTAGTAATTAATTTCGGGTTGTCCCCGTTTTGGGACTGCTTTTTGAATATTTTATCTCATTTAGGATATGAATGTGTATTACATATTGTTTGTTTAAGAAAAATTTGGTCATTTTCTCTTTGCTCCTCGGGTATATATTTCTATATACTTGGGAGCTAAGAGGAAATGCTGCCGAATTTTTCTTAAACAAACAATTATGTAATACATGTTCATATATGAGATAAAGTATTCAAAAAGTGGGTATAGCAGCCTACCCTTTGGAATTCTCAATCTACTGTCCTACTTTTTGTTTGATAAATAATGTATCGGTGGAAAATGATTTATTAGTTGTGTTATTTGATAAATAATGTTGGATATAATGATATAAACTTAACTTAGTTTATTTAGCCTTTTATGTAACTTATGACTTATGGTTTTCTGATGATTTTTCCCTTCTCTTTATGTATATGATAAACAATTATGTAATACATGTTAAACAAACAATAATGTTGGATATAATGATATAAACTTAACTTGGATATAATTATTAGGTTTTACTTGTATGAATTATGCTATAATATTAGTAATTTGGTATGAATTGTATGAATTATGTTAATTGTATGTTTGTTATTGTTTATATTAGTAGGTTTTAGGGTTTCGGTAAGATTCATTCTGATAATCACGAGCTTAGTAATTCCTTTTTGTTCGAGTTTTGTGGATAATTTTTCATCCACTTAAATCCTAATATATTTTGCAGTTCCATAATCATGCCTATCGATAAAAGTTGGCTTCTTAATCCGAATCGTAGATCACCTGAGTATCAACAAGGACTTAGCTCTTTTATAGATATGTGCGAAAAACTTGTGGACAGTTATGGCCAGATTCGATGTCCATGTATGAAATGTCAAAATACGGTATTATTAGGATGGGTTAAAATGAAATATCATTTAGAAATATGGGGCATGTGCCGGTCGTACAAGGATTGGATCTATCACGGTGAAAGTTTAATTCCTGAAGTTGTAGTTGTGGAAAACGTTGCGCCAACAAACGAAATGGCTGACGTTATCGAAGACGTTATGGAGGAGAGTAGCGGTCTCCATGATGATTTTGAGAACTTGTTAGAAGAAGTTCAATCAGAATTATATCCGGGTTGTGCTAAGTTTTCTTCACTTGATTTTTTAGCAAAGCTTATGCATATCAAGGTGAAGAATAAATGGACTAATAGCTCATTTGATGAGCTTCTTGAGTTGTTACAATCTTCACATCCTGAGGGTAATAAAATCCCATCTTCTCATTATGTAGCAAAAAGGACATTAAAAAAGATTGGTTTAGGATATGAGTCGATACATGTGTGCAAATATGATTGTGCTCTTTTCTGGGGAGAAAACCTTTTGTTAGAAAAATGTCCCGTTTGTAATGAGAGTAGGTGGGTTGATACAAATACAAAGGGCAAGAAGTTACCTCACAAGGTGTTACGATGGTTTCCTTTAACCCCGAGACTACGACGATTGTATTCTTCAAGGCACACGGCAAAAGATATGATTTGGCATAGTACCGGACGATCAGAAGAGGGTACGATGCGACATCCTGTTGATGGTACCTCATGGAAAGATTTTGACATAAAGTACCCGACCTTCTCAAGGGAACCGCGAAACGTTCGCCTAGGGCTTGCAGCCGACGGTTTTAATCCATTTGGTAACATGAGTTCGGCTCATAGCACGTGGCCGGTTGTACTCACCACATACAATCTGCCTCCATGGTTATGCATGAAAGAGTCATCATTTATGTTGTCATTGTTGATTCCTGGTCCTAAATCACCGGGGAAAGACATGGATGTGTTTCTTAGGCCGTTGGTGGATGAGCTTAAGCAGTTGTAGGTGTCAGGCGTACGTACTAAAGACGCGGCGACAAACACGTTCTTTACAATGAAAGCGGCGTTGTTATGGACTATAAACGACTTTCCAGCTCGTAGTAGTTTATCTGGTTGGAGCGGGCAGGGTTACAAAGCATGCCCGACATGTAACGAAGACACTCCTTCTATGCGTGTTACAAATAAAGTTGTATATGTTGGTCATCGGCGATTCTTAGATGCTAACCATGAGTGGAGAACAAGTTTAGAATTTAACGGAGAACCCGAGATCAGAGCCCCTCCGAAACAGTTTAATGATACAGACATAGAAGCACAAATTAGTCGTCTACGCCATCGTTTGCCGGGTAAACATCCCGATTTTGGAGGTGTAAAATCAAAGCGGGAGGAGTTTGAGTTGAACTGGTCGAAACGAAGCATATTTTTTGAACTTGAGTATTGGTCTTTTCTGCAGCTAAAACATAACCTAGATGTGATGCATATCGAAAAAAATGTGTGTGATAGTTTGTTGGGTACTCTTCTAATGAATGAAAAGAGCAAAGATACGCTAAATGCACGTGTTGACCTGAAAAATCTAAATATTCGAAGTAGGCAGTGGTTGGAGAAAAAGAATGGCAAGTGGTATAGTCCACATCCAAAATACTCATTGAAGATCAGTGATCGAAAGTTATTTTGTGAGTTTATAAAGGATGTTAAATTGCCTGATGGGTTCGGATCTAATATCAGGAAGAGAGTGGTAGATAACAATATTAATATTACTGGGTTGAAATCTCATGACTGTCATATTCTCATGCAGCGTTTAATACCGATTGGGGTTAGATGCTTTTTGACCAAAGATACTTATACACCAATAGTTGATCTTTGTACGTTTTTTAAGCAACTCTGCTCAAGAACACTATTGGTCGAGGATATGAAGAAAGCTAAGGATGCCATTCTTATAATATTGTGCAAGTTAGAGTTGATCTATCCTCCGGCGTTTTTTGACATTATGGTTCATTTAGTTTTGCATTTACCTGATGAAGCGATTCGTGGTGGTCCTGTATGTATGAGATGGATGTATCCGTTTGAAAGATATATGAAAAAACTAAAAAATTATGTCAGAAACAAAGCAAGGCCGGAAGGTTGTATAGCTGAAGGTTATGTTGCTGAAGAAGCTCTATCATTTTGTTCGAGATACCTTCGAGATGTTGAGACTCAGTTTAATCGCCCTGACAGAAACGAGGATGTCATTATCCAAAAAAGAAACGTGTATGCATTTGAGTCTAAATGTCGTCCGGCTAGTGCAACAAAGATGAAATACCTTTCTCCAAGTGAAAAGCTTAAGTTAGAATGGTTTGTGCTCGATAGCTGTCAAGAAGTCAGAGATTATATGAAGTAAAGTTTCCTATCTTTAACTTTGCATCATTAATTAAATATATTTCATTGTCACTTATTGTATATTTTTATCAATATTGTAGTGAATTTAAATCTGTATGTCCACATGAGGATATTAAAATCAAATTTCCATCATGGTTCCTCGAGAAGGTAATCTATATCTAACACGTGTTACTATATATTTGTTAGGTATTCCATATATTGACTAACACGTGTTAGTCAATATTTTCTTAGGTTTATTCGATGAAAATACAAAATTCTCCAAAATTTCATTCAGAGTTGTATGCTCTTTCAATGGGTGCGGATGTAAATGCCTATAGTTATACTGCTTGCATAGTCAACGGTGTTAGGTTTATGGTAGTTGATCGTGACGCGCAACGCACAACGCAAAACTCCGGTGTTTTAGTGGAGGGAGAGAATGGTGAGAAATATTATGGGCAACTTGAGGAGATTATTGAATTACATTATGCAAATGGGTATTCAACTGTCCTATTTCGTTGCAAATGGTTTGATACTCGAAGGGGCATTTCATACGACAATAATATCATTAGTATCAACACAGAACGTGAATGGGACAAAGACGATCAACTCATATTTGCCTCTCAAGCTAAACAAGTGTTCTACATCCGAGAACCTTCTCGAAGAAATCAAAACAATAATCACCGGTGGGTCGTCGAGAATGTTAATCATCGAAAAATTTGGGATCGCCCTACAATCAATGATGGTGTCATGGAGAACATTCAAAATGTTGACAATGACTTGACAGAAGATCTTGACGTTGTTCACAACCACTCTTCATCTAATAGCATACTTTTCATTGACTTCACACAATACTTTCATAACATACCTACTCATGTCACCGAAGACGAGACTCCAAGTGAAGTTAATCCGCCAACTGTTACCGCTGAAGAGGTGTTTGAAGACGAGGATGATTATGATGAGGACGATTCTGATTATGACACCGAAGAGTCTGACGAAGATACTGAAGTATATGAGGGTGACTCTGATTGAAACATTTGTTAGGATTTGTATATGTATTTATTTATTTAAACCTTTGTTTGTATTTCATGTTGTACTACAAAACTTTCTTCTTATTTTAACATTATGTTCTAATCTTATATTTCAAGACATGTTTTCATTGTGGATTGTTCTCGTATACCTTATGGCTGATGTGATGAGTCACGGAGGTGATGGCGCGGGGGATCCACCACTTCCTCCATTTGACACTCATGGGAGTCACGCGTTAGACGGTAATGGTTATTATAATTAATTTATATACTATGTTTATTCAATTATTATTAATATATGATGCAATCAATGATTTTTTAATCTGATTACAGGCACGCCTTCTCGTAAAACAAGAGGCAAGGCGAAAAATAAGAAATTGCAGCAAGAGCTAGCTAAAAAGGGAGGACCTTTATCTCTACCCTTTGATAGAGCTGCCACGTATACCCCCGTTGGCGAACTTAATGATATGTTTGTTCGCGAGGTGGGGATATACATGGAAGCTAATTTACCTTTTAATGTTCGTTCGTATGAAAATCTTTCCGATGCTCAGAAGAATGCTTTGGAAGAGCATATGGCGATAAAATTTTATAAGTTATATGTTTGTTATTCATTTTTACATAAATAACTTTTATTTTGTTGAACTTAAATGTAGCGACGCTTTGACTTTGATGAGATATTGCGAGATCGTGAGCGCGCACAGATAGAGGGTGGAATCCGTGCGGTGTTTCTCAAACGATTTAGAGATCGAAAAAATGTGGCAAAAAAACATTTTGATCGGGTTGGAGGCTACGATAATGTAGAACAAGCAAGGGTCAATCCTCCAACAGGAATGAATCATGATAATTGGAACAAAACCGTTGACTATTTTATGAGTGACGCATATAGGAATGTGTCAAGTTCAAACAAATCAAATCGTCAACAACAAATATATACAAACCGTGGGGGGACTGCTTCATATAGTAGTTATTGTTATAAGCAGGTAATGATTTAAATTTATATATTTGTGTATTATATATTAGCATTTTTTAATATATAACATACTTTTTAAAAACAGAATAAAAGCAGACTTGAAACGTTCCATGATGCTCATACTGGTAAAGATGGGACATTTGATAGCGAGGTAGCAGAGCAACAATATGTAAGTATTTCTTAAAAGTATAATTTTTAAATATATATTTATGTATGTATAAATATGTTAATATATTTTTGTTAATTAATACAGAACCAATTAAAGGAAAGGTTTGATGAGCTAAGTCAAACCCAAAATCAAGAAAGTGGATCATCAACGCTGAATGAAGTCGATATCTTTGAGTCGGTGTTGGGACAACGGCGTGGACATATTCGGGGGATTGGGCGTAAACCATTTTCATCTGCTGGGACGAGTTCTTTTGTTCATGATCATGAACAAACTCCTCAGTCGTTTACACAGGTAAGTGCATCATAGTTGGATGTGTTAAGTTCATCATAGTTCACTTAGGTTTATTATGACTTTTTATCCCTAAAATAGACTTTAATTATCTAAGTTTAGCTTAAACGGGTCAAAATGGGTGAAAACAACATGATTTGAGTTAAAACGGGTAAAAATGAGTTAAACTTGGATGTGTTAAGTTCATCATAGTTCATTTTGGTTTTTTATGACTTTTTATTGCTAAAATAGACTTTAATTATCTAAGTTTAGCTTAAACGGGTCAAAATGGGTGAAAACAACATGATTTGAGTTAAAACGGGTCAAAATGAGTTAAACTTGGATGTGTTAAGTTCATCATAGTTCATTTTGGTTTATTATGACTTTTTATCCCTAAAATAGACTTTAATTATCTAAGTTTAGCTTAAACGTGTCAAAATGGGTGAAAACAACATGATTTGAGTTAAAACGGGTCAAAATGAGTTAAACTTGGATGTGTTAAGTTCATCATAGTTCACTTAGGTTTATTATGACTTTTTATCCCTAAAATAGACTTTAATTATCTAAGTTTAGCTTAAACGGGTCAAAATGGGTGAAAACAACATGATTTGAGTTAAAACGGGTCAAAATGAGTTAAACTTGGATGTGTTAAATTCATCATAGTTCACTTAGGTTTATTATGACTTTTTATCCCTAAAATAGACTTTAATTATCTAAGTTTAGCTTAAACGGGTCAAAATGGGTGAAAACAACATGATTTGAGTTAAAACGGGTCAAAATGAGTTAAACTTGGATGTGTTAAGTTCATCATAGTTCATTTTGGTTTTTTATGACTTTTTATTGCTAAAATAGACTTTAATTATCTAAGTTTAGCTTAAACGGGTCAAAATGGGTGAAAACAACATGATTTGAGTTAAAACGGGTCAAAATGAGTTAAACTTGGATGTGTTAAGTTCATCATAGTTCATTTTGGTTTATTATGACTTTTTATCCCTAAAATAGACTTTAATTATCTAAGTTTAGCTTAAACGGGTCAAAATGGGTGAAAACAACATGATTTGAGTTAAAACGGGTCAATATGAGTTAAACTTGGATGTGTTAAGTTGATCATAGTTCATTTTGGTTTTTTATGACTTTTTATTGCTAAAATAGACTTAATTATCTAAGTTTAGCTTAAACGGGTCAAAATGGGTGAAAACAACAAGATTTGAGTAAAAACGGGTCAAAATGAGTTAAACTTGGATGTGTTAAGTTCATCATAGTTGTTTTAGGTTATTATGACTTGGATGTGTTAAGTTCATCATAAGTGTGTTTGTTTAACATCATTAATTGACACTTCATATACTTAGCCAAGATATAAATGTATATTTTGTTTTTGTAGGAGCAAATTTCAAGTCTATTTCAAAACGCGCAATTTATGTCACAAATGACGCAATTAATTGCTTCGCAAAAGGCTCCAAATCAAGTCGAAGAAGAGGATTCAGACGAGGGGGATGAATAGCATGCTTGGATGATTGGATGATATTGTGTAGTGTAATTAAACATGACTTAATTATCTATATGTATGATTGGATGATATTTTGTACGTAATCTAGATTGTAGTTTATGTATAATTTTATGATATTGTGTAGTGTAATCTAGATTTGATAAACATAGGTTTATTTTGGCTGGAAAACAGGATTTCCAAAAAAAAAAAAAACAAAAAAAATTAAAAAAAGACTATTAGCGGCGACATATGTCGCCGCTAATAGTCGAAAAATACCATTAGGTGGCGACAATTATTAGCGGCGATTTTTTGGTCAATAGCGGCGACACTTTTAGCGGCGACTTATTAGCGGCGACTTTTTGGTCAATAGCGACGAACTTTTAGTGGCGACTTATTAGCGGCGACTAGTCGCCGCTAATAGTAATGTTACCATCTGTTGTCGCGATTCTTCCTCCAACATGATTCGTAATGAGATTTGCCCTAACGGTGTGACCATTTCTCTAGGGAACACGACTAAAATCATGTCCATCATTTCCAACCTTTGCTGATTTTCCTTTGTCGCCTCCGGGCTTGAGGGATAATCTTGATATATATCTTTCAATAGATGCGCCAACTACCCTGATTTCACTGCATCCTCGATCTTTTCTTGTTTATTAATTTGCCACAATTGTTCTGTGTTAAGACCCTTATCTCTATGATAGTAACAATACTAAGAATCTTGCTTTGTGTTTTGGTCAGTGGTGTCGATGCACCATTCTATTGTCCTGGATTTTCGGTACTTCTACATGTCCTCAAGTGAAATGTAAGCACACAATAATCATTTTTTAGTTGATTCGTTGCTTACCATATCTGGTATGACAAACTAAATAAAGTTCATAGACAAACGTATTTAGAGAAGCAAGTTTTAAACAAAGTTCCAATAATGATAGAACACTTGCACACGCCAAGACCGGATAGGGTAAAAAAATCTAGAAATTGCTCTCATAAGTTGCACTCTTGGAATGAGTCTTGGAGGGTCTATGTATAGACCAATCAGCGCTTTAAACAATCGTGAGGGGGTGCACAGTACACCCCAACCATTGTTGCCAATCAGTTCGCAGTCTGTCTTATCGTTGTATTCCAGGCTCGTACACCAGGTTTGCCTCAAAGGTTTTTTGCATGACCATGCCAAAAGTTAACTCTCGGCCGCATGGTCAGGCATGGTTTGTATTTGACTAGAGGTGCTCATGCGATGGGGCGCGCATCCAATATATATGGCGGGTTGGTCTTTGGGGTCACGCATGGTCCTGCCTGGGGTGCACGCGATAGTGCTTCATGCAGCTTTTGTTGAATGATATCGGTTTTTTCGACCGCTAAGTTAACATTTAAACTGATCAAGTATCAATCCAAATGAATTCACCTTAAAAACCATCAAAATTGAGGTTTAATATGCATTGAAATTATGTAAATGATGGCACATCAGTGGCACGTCGTCTGGTGTTTTGGATCTAGGTTATATAATTAACATCATTTCTCTACATGTACATTAAATGAAAAACACATATAGCCTATCATTTAAACTTTCATAAAAGTACAAAAACCTTTTTGAATGTGTCATGGTAAAAAATTAATTTCTCAATTTATAATGTACTGCTTAATTTGTTCATGATTTAATAATAAGTTTAATTTGGTTATATATAGGAATTGAAGAGTACTTCGACAAACACTCTCTATCTCTCAATTTACATACTCGTTTGACCCGATCGATCGACCCACCTAAATTGATGAATATTGCATCCTCCTACCTTGGTCCTCGAGCGCATGTTTCTCTTGGTTATAACTAAACCTCTTACATATTATTGTATAAATTCAATCAAAACATTCTAATACGTACGTATCCAACAACAACATAACAAACGAACTCAAGTAATTCGTTTAGTTAACAATCACTACTAATTAATCTAGTACCACATTTAGGTACTACTTATTTGTGAAAGTGGTAGAATATTTGAATCATACAATGGAGTATCATTATTTTGTTCTTTTTTTAACAATCATCTTTGGTTTTATGCTACCATCTCTGTACGGCGAAAATGCAAAAACCATTGCGGACACCGCGGACTACGGGGACAAAAACGCTGGCAATGCTAACGCCGGTGCTGCCATGGAGGCGTATAACCCCGAGTTGCTCGAAGCGTGAGTCGCGTGATCCGTTTAATAGTTTCTTCTTTAGCATTTTCACCATCATGTGAGTTTCGTTGTTTGAGTAACACATGAAAGTTAATGTCTATAGGTCTTTACCAGACAAAAATGGGACAAGGAGAGGGCTGAGTGAATGTTCGGCAACGAACCCGATAGACAAGTGTTGGAGGTGCAAAGCCGATTGGGCGGACAACCGACAAGCACTCGCGCAATGTGTGATGGGCTTTGGTAAGGGCACGACTGGTGGTGCGGCTGGTGAGATCTACAAGGTCACCGACCCTTCGGATGAGGATGGGGCGAGTCCGAAGGAGGGGACGTTGAGATATGGCGCGAGCCAAACGAAGCCTTTGTGGATCATTTTTGAGAAAGATATGGTGATCAATTTGAAACACACACTTGTGATCACTAGTGACAAGACTATTGATGGTAGAGGTGCAAAAGTTGAGATTGCTAATGGTGGAGGTTTCACCATTCAAGAAGTCAACAATGTGATTATTCATGGGCTCAACATTCATGATGTTAGAATAACAGATGGTTTTGCTGCAAGATCAGCTTGTGATGGTGATGCTCTAACTATTAAAACCGCTACGAAGATATGGATCGACCATTGCACGTTTAGTAAAGGTCCCGATGGCCTCCTAGATGTCACCTTGGGTAGCACGGCCGTGACCATATCTAACTGTAGATTCCACGATCATGACAAGGTAAGAAATGATAATATTATTTTATACACACCTTGGTACCGCTAAGTCACAGTATAAGTATATCTGTTTTACTGATCTTACTTTGGAAGCAATAAATAGGTTATTTTGCTTGGGGCGGATGATGCTCACGCGGAAGATAAAAGTATGCAAGTCACGGTGGCATACAACAAGTTTGAAGACACTTGTACACAAAGAATGCCTAGATGTCGATTCGGGTTTTTTCAAGTTGTTAACAACGACTACAACAAATGGAAAATGTATGCTATCGGTGGTAGCTCGAATCCTACTATTCTTAGCCAAGGCAACCGATTTGTGGCTTCCGATGACCGTAATACCAAACAGGTGTGTACATACGAACAAATTTTTCTTTGGGAACTAGGTAATATTACCATGTATATATGCATAGTGTTTAACATAAACTGAAATTTGTTTAATATCGCGATGATCCACTATTGCCAATAACGGAAGTAAACAGTGTTCGAGTTGATGGTTCAATCAAGAATTTTGTAATGTTGTGCCACACAGGTGACATTAGATATTGACAATAGCAGATCACCTGACACCGCTATTTGCAATAATAGATAAACATGATTCGCTATTGACAATAGCTGATCACCTAGATTTAAAACAACTTTAAATTTATGCTTAGAAACAATATGTACTTATGTTTATATGATGTCAATACGTACTTATATTTATATGATGCTTTGAAGGTGACACAAAGGAGTTACGCGGAAGAGTCAGAGTGGAAGAACTGGAACTGGAGATCATCAGATAAAGACGTATTCGAAAATGGAGCCTTCTTCACTGCATCGGGGTCGGATCCGCAGCTAACGGCTGAACAACAAGCGGGAATGATTGAAGCGGCACCAGGATCGGAAGTTCCGCAACTCACTAGTAGTGCTGGTGTACTCTCATGTGTCGCAGGACAACCTTGTTAACCCAAACCATACATATACCTAGTTTTTTATTTGTTTTTTGTTCGCCTTGTCGAGCTACATTTTTGCTTTGATTTGTTTTTCATCTTATATCCGAGTTGACACTTGTAATCATTAAAAGGAAGTTAATAATAAAACCATAATAACCAACAAGGTTACTCAAATGAACAGTAAGGGAACGTGAGTGCTCTAAATTACACAACCGTAAACTACTCCCTACCATACTCAAACAAGGTTACTCAAATGAACAGTAAGAAAACGATGAAAGTAATTCATCAAGAATTGAAGATAACAGATTAAGTTTTAGGGGAGATTATCATAGATTCACAGATTCACTTATTTTAGCAATTAGCAATCTAACAAATTCAGTGAATTGTACCTCAGATTCCTTTCAGGCAAATAGCTTCTTCTCAACCTTCTGTTCTTCAGTTTTTAACCTATTATAATCACAAATCTATCTGATTACCATCTCATTTCTCAAAAGCCTCATAAAAATACAGAGAGTTTGAGTCTAAATAACTTACCAATGGTCACATATGAATCGATAACATTACACCAACTAATCATCACTATTGCTTTGTGAGACATTCTTCAGAATTAGGGCATCGGGATGTCGTAAATTTGGAATCATCTGCCGCCCAGTTAATCAGTTATCGGAATCGTTTTTCAAATTTTGTTAGGACTCTTATTTTGAGCAGCCCACAAAAGCCCAATACTTGTAAAGTTGTTTTAAAAAATGGGGCTTTTAAGTTTTAGAGGGCCCAAGCTCTACGGGCCAAATGATGGCGGGCTTTTTCAATAGCAAAGGTTGTGATTAGGGCCCAAGCTCTATCGGCCAAATTATAGCGGGCTTTTTCTTTTCGGTTTTTTTTAACCGGTTTCGGTTCCAAACCGAACCGGTTTGGTCAATTAAGGTCAAAACCGGTTTGGCCTCAAACCGATTCGGGTTATAACTTGGTTTGAAGGGGGATAGTCCCAACCCTATTTCAACCGATTCGGGTCAGTTTTCACTTCTGCTATACGTTCAATAAGCCCATCAATCTCATCCAAGTGGTTAGGGTTACTCAACAAAGGGAAGTATCGCAATATTCAAGACATAATAAACATGTTATATTGTTATACAATTTATAGATATCATAAATAAACAAAGGGCTCATCATTTAATTTTGTCAACATAAAAATTCCAAAAAACCTACCCTTTTTCAACACCATCATAAATAATCCCCATTAATCAACTTCTTTAACACCTAAATAGGTCCTTCAAAGGAAACAAGATACAAGACCTTCATAATTTGCTCTTCAACAACAAAAGCAACATAGTTTTTCGCCATATTATCACGAACATCTTTAGCTGTGATTGTTAGACTGTACTTCGTTTCATACCCTTCAAGTATCTCACCTTCGACCAACTTGTGGAACTCCAATCTGGTCTTGTCCCTAAAGTTGTGTTCTCCCACTGCAAACTTCCCAATTTTCACCATTTTTGCGTCGGTTAGATTCTTCAAGGGACTCCATTTACCGATATGTGTCTTGTCACTAAATGTAGGGTATTCGTTGCAGAAAATGGAACCGAGACAGAAGACGAGTATTGTAAGGATTGTTAGATGACTTGAACTCATTTTGTGTGGGTGAAAGAGAAATAACATTGTAAAAATATATAACAGGAAGTTCACATGTGACATGTGATTATTTTGTTTATTTTATTATTATATTTGGATTATACTTTTTTTTTTTACTTTATACATTGAGTTTGAAGTACCGATAGTGGTTTTAATAAGCTATTATCAAATTTTAATTCAAATAAATACGTGTATATGAGGCTGTAAATAAAAATGATTTGTGTGGAAAAAATATTAGTGCACTTTAATGGGACCTTTATGATGATATTCTTATAGTAAACATATTAAATGCGATTCAAGCCATTCTAAAATCACGTGTTATATGAGTTTTATTATTCAGTTTATGAATTTTTCTAGCACATTTAGAATTGACTAATTTTTTACTACATGGTAAAAGATTTCACCGATAGATTGATAGGCCTTTACGATCGACTGAAATTTGCTAAACAAAACAGTTAAAAAATTTAACAACATATTTGTGATTGAAATCACACCAATGGAAAATTTTAGAAATATCATCTAACTTAGTCATAAAATAATCATAAATTTACAATAGCTAAATATTGGTCACAAGCGAATCGTAAAATTTGCTTGTTTTATTAATTACAGCAAACCAATAGCAAAAATTTAAAAAAAAAATAAATAAAAAAACCTGGTCGCAAATTTGCGACCATTCAAATGTGGTCTTAAATCGATGCCAGAATTTTCATAAGTTGTTTAGACTTCAATTCAAAAATTTTATTAGTTGTTTTAATTTTATCTAAAATAATGTAACTATTGAAGTGAAATCGAAACAACATATGAAACTTTTATAGGTAAATTGATGTTTTTAATTTTTTGCATAAAAATAGTTACTTTAGTCAAATCTTAGAGAGGAAAATTAAAATTAACTTACTTTTTATTTAATTTTGAGTAATAGGGAGAAACAACGGGTTAAACATTTTGTCAACTACAAAAATCTACCCACCAGTAATAACTCCATATTTTCCTTCAATCAAGTAGCTTAACACCTAAATAGGTCCTTTAAAAGATACAAGCACCAAAGAGTTATGATACGGTCTATCAATAACAAGTGTTACATAGTTCCTTAGTGTATCATCATCATATTTTGGCTGCAATGGTCAGCTTGTAATTCATTACACCATCTGATTTGGTCCAATCATCCACCACATTGTCAAAGACTAGCGAACTAATTTGGCATGTGAGTTGTGTGTCGTGACTGCAAATTAGCTTCCAACACTCACCACTTTTGGGTCGTTCAGGTTACGTTCTTGATCGGGGTCCAATCATTGTCAAGTGTTCTTCCACCTAATGCACATAATGGCGTTGAAGAAAATGGAAGCCAAAAAGAAGACGGGTATAGTAAAGATAAGAGTTTGATAACTCCAAACCATTATATGTGTAGGAAAAATATTAAAGTGGAGGCGTTGGGCTGGGTAGTTCTGGAGGGTTTGTATACAAATTTTATAGTAGTACGTTCACATGAATTACCATGATATAATAGATTGTGATAACGAAGTCTATATATATATATAGTGTGTGTGTGTATGTATGTATGTATGTATGTATATGTATGTATATAAAAGATCACATGAAACAAGATGGTGATATAGATCATAAAACATGTGTGATATGATGCTCATCTAAATTCATATGAAGTATGATGGTTAGAGATGACAAAATATAATTTCTGTTGCAATAATTCTGAATTAGTTCACATGTGAAAGAGGTTATTCTAGTTTTCAAAGTTTGGTTTGTATTAATAATTAGTATTTGAGTAAAATAAGGTTGATTTGGTTAGTTTAATTAGATTATTTGATCTCCTATCAAGTCCAATGGAAGTCCTTGTCTATAAGATTCGGTTAGTATAAATGGATTAGTAGGGTTGATATAATTTACGTGGTTGATTTTTCGGGATTTGAAAATTGTTCAACACTTCATGTTTGTGTGTGTTTGATTTTTGGGTCTGATTTTCTAACAATTGTTTAGAGTCGGCTAGGCTGTCACCTTAGGTTCAAAACAAGCAACAAGCAACAAGCAACAAGCAACAAGCAACAAGCAACAAGCAACAAGCAACAAGCAACAAGCAACAAGCAACAAGCAACAAGCAACAAGCAACAAGCAACAAGCAACAAGCAACAAGCAACGTCAAATTGAATTGATCATAACAGCAACAGACTGAACTAGATCATCATCAACAACAACAACAGAAACAAATGATTTTTGTTTAATCGAACTAAGCAAGCAACTTTTAGCAACTCAACAAGTTTAGCAAGAAAATTAAGTAATCAACAAGTTTAGCAAGTACACAACAAGAAAGAAAGAATGAAAGACAATAAGAGCGAAGGAATAGCAAGGTTTAAATCAAGAAAACGTAGGAAAGCAGTCAAGAACAACAAGAAACACCAAGTTAGCAAGTAACAAAGTAGCACTAAAACAAGAAACAAGAAAGCAAGAACAAGAAGCAAGTACTAGCAAGAACCAAAATCAAGACCCATGCGAAGCATCATATTCATCAAGAAGGCAAATTAAGTGGTATGGACAAGACGTGTACGTGTGGTGAAAACGACAACAGGTTTGATTGAGAAAAAAACAAAGAAAATCAAGAGGCTGGTGTGAACCAAAAACCAATCACAACTTGTAATCACAAAATTCTTAAACAAGAAGACAAATTCCTAAGCAAGCCCAACACGTGAATATTTTTATATCAAAACCCAAATATATCAGCCAATAATCTACATATATAAAATTATTTCTGGAAACATTTGGGGGCATATATAAATTATGGGCCTAAGCTAGAGTTTTAGCTGCTTTAAGCTTGAATAACCCATGAACGCATTAGTCTAGAGATGCACGAATCAGTTGGGGCCAACAACCAACAAACGGGTCGGTTGTGAAATTAATGTGTCTTGATTAAGCTTGGTTCTGGATCATATCGGTTCCAAAAATGATCAGTTTCAACTTTCAAGCTGGTAATGTTTAAACAAAAATATCTTTTTAAAATAGAATTATCTAAAAAGTAAATACATAAAATATACAGCATAACTATAAGTATTAATACATTAATTTACTTATATGATTTCAATGTGAACCGACATTCCGAAAAGCTGGTTAAGTAATGTGTTTCATTATTTACTAATTAATCTCTTCAGTTTCAACGAATGTAAGGTTCCAGGGTAGGTGGTGTGGTTAAGGTGGGTCCGGTGAAGATTGGCATAAGAAGATGATAGTGGTTCTCTTCAGAACTGAACTTGTTAAATGTATATGTATGGACACTCCCGTTTCCATTCATAATTAATATAATTTATGATATTTGGTCTACGTAACTTTCATGTCGGATATATATATACCTAAATTTTGTTTCTTAAATTATTGCAGTAATAATTCTTACAAAAAAATTATAACACGTGCTAAACGGTGCTTTATTTTGCATACATATGAATTTTTCTCTATAGTATAGTAGACCAATAATCTCATCATTCAAAATCATTAATTTGTTACGAGAGTGTTTACATTTTGAATAGCGAGGAGTACTATATTGTAGAGACGAGCAAATGGCGTCAAATACCGAAACCGAACTGGTACAAGTACCGAAATTTCCGTACGTATTATTTTCGGTACCCACTTTTTGATGCTTTCGGGACCGGTACTTATGGTTCGGTACGGTACAGATATTTTACCAATTTTTATCTTCAAATACCGTACCGAGTATTTTCGATACCGGTATCAAATTTTGGTGATTTTCGGGATCGGTACCCAATTGGATTCAAGCAAAGTAATGCTTTTTCTATATGTTTCTTAGTATATCATCAAAGAAATGAATAAATACGTAAAAATGAAAATAAAATAGTCATTTAATAAGTTTAAATTTAATAAAATGAATAAATACTTAATATATCTTTTAGGAAAGTGAAATGTGTAACTAGTTTTTTTGACTTGAGAAAATATATAATTGATGATCTTAATAAGAATAAATATATAAATATCTTAATGTAAAGGGGCAAATATAGATTAATCGAATCGTGTGTGCGTCAACTAACAAGTATTCATGTCGTGTTTAATTCTTTTTTGTGTATCTGACATGATTTTTCAAGTTTATGTTTGGTTATGCTTGTGTCAATTTTTTGGGTTTGTGTCTAGTTGAACTGTCAGCCCATGAGCCACACGACACATTACAACTCTAAGTTCATACATGTGCACACCTGAAAAAAGTAGTTTATATTAAACGATATTATTAGGGTTATTAGTATGAGTCTACGGATCCATTTAGGTTTCTAGGGTTATATTGTAAACTCTATATAATGTAACTTAACCTATCAATAATAATCAATTAAGTCTTTTACCATCTTACATGGTATCAGAGCCTTAGTGTTTTGGTTGTCTTCTTCTCCACTGCACCACCTTCGTCTTCTGCTTTGTTTTTTTATCTATTTTGTAGTTTATGTTTAATAAAACTTCGTTATCAGTTGAGGATTCAAACCTATTACCCAATATATTGGTTCATTCACATCCATTCTCTTTGTTTGTTTCTGGATTATGGCTCCCAATTTTCAGCGGTCACTATGCTTTCTTTGTTCTTTTATTTTTTTTTCATTTATCGGTGTTTTAGCCGCATCAAGGACCACGGTCCATGGCCACCGATCTTAAACTACGGTTTGATTAAATATTTCTATTCTTTTTAGATCTACGAATCTTATCTCCTGATCTACGGATCCAAGAGACCGCCACCTGACCACGGTAACCGGTCTTGCCTTTTTTTAATTTATATTTTGTCATCTATTGATCTACGGATTCAAGAGAGTGCCGCTTGCTAGCCTTGAGACATCGCCAACGACTACGGTCGTCAGGCCTCGACTTATTATTATAAGCATCAAGAACCATGAAGTATCAAGCAAGCTATGGGTAGCACAATTAACCAAAATATGAATGATAACATCAAGCACATTATTGTTTGTTAGTAATTGTTTGGATAGTCAAGTCGATCGAAACATGTTTATCTTATTATTATTGTTTTATGTTTTTTTTCTTTCCTAGTCATAACGTCAGGTTACTTCCGCTAGGGGTGTAAACGAGCCGAGCCGAGCCCGAGCTCGCTAAGGCTCGAGCTCGGCTCGTTTTGGTTTTAGGAAGCTCGAGCTCGAGCTCGGCTCGTTTATAGTTTTATTTATAAAGCTCGAGCTCGACTCGTTAGCTAATTTTCAAGCTCGAGCTCGGCTCGAGCTCGACTAGTTTATTGTTAAATTATTAAATTAATATTTTTTATAATTATTTTTATAATTATTTATAAGCATACTTTTTATATATAACACAATATATATTATTTAACTATTTTTTATCACAATAATATATTTAATAATATAATTTATGTAAATATGTATTTATATATATTTAATATGTAAGTAAAAAATACATATATACAAAAAGCTCGTTTAGGCTCGCGAGCCAGCTCGAGCTCGATATCCTGAAGCTCGAGCTCGAGCTCGTTTAGTAAACGAGCAATAATTTGAGCTCGAGCTCGGGCTCGAGCTCGTTTAAGCTCAACTCGATTCGAGCTTTTTCGAGCCGATCCCGAGTAGCTTGCGAGCCGGCTTGGCTCGTTTACACCCCTAACTTCCGCTACGACTGCGGGACAGTATTAGACGATATTATTAGGGTTATTAGTATGAGCCCACAAGTTAGATTTTAAGGTTTGAATTATATTCTCTATATTATAACCAAAGTTTTTAATAATATTCAATGAGTCTTTTACATCTTACAGTTTAAAGAAAATTGAAATTTGTCATTTAAATGTATTTTTATGAGAGTATCATATTGAAACCCTAAGATCTAGAATTTATGTTTATTTGTTTTTAAGAGTTACTTTGCTATTTTAATGTGAAACCTATTTTGAACGATTAGATTTGTTGTACTGGAATTTGAAAATCGAATAACCCAAGATCGTTTGATTTTATTAAACTAGCAAATGTCTAGGCGGTAGTTTGTCTATTTTATTCTTCAAAATATTAGAATTTCAAATCTATACAGGAAATAAACTTTAGTGAATCTTTTCATATGACGACTTAACTTTTATGTTACCAATTAGAATATTTTATGGATAAACATATTATTGTGTACATTTAACCAAATAGGCTATGGGCCAAAGTTTCAAACCAGCTAAGATGATGTAAGATGTTATGGTCTAAAATATCATTAGATCTTGATTATAAAGGTCAAACGACATGTAGAAGGCATGATGACATTTATTCATTCAATATTTTTTATACTTAATAATTAATAAAACCATATTGTTAGGTCAAGATGTATATTAAATTGGTTTGTTGTTTAAGTGAGATTTAATTCATTGACCTAGTCGATCATTATTAAAATAACCTGACAACTACGTAGTGTAATACAACTACAAACTATTCATTTATTTAAATACATAATCTATCCATTAAGTAAATAAATCACTATTCTTGAACTTGTGTTTTAAATATATTAGTAAAGTAATGGTAATTCTACATTCTCTACTACTAAAAACACAACATGATGAATAGTGAATCCTGATGAATAGTGAATCCATGAATAGTAAGAAATGGTAGTTTGGTAATTCAGAATTTCAACACCATTGAACCAACACCGTATATATGCATTTGTGAAACTTCTTGAGAACCTATGGTGTCGGTGGCGGTGGAGGCGGTGACCGCCGATGGCGCGAGTCGGGTGGGTGCTCACGGTCGCCGGTTGAGCCGACTTTTTGTCGGTTTGCCCTCTCATCGAGATGGTAGCGTTCACGCGGCCGCCCGCTGTTCTCCGCCAGGGTTCAGACTACCAGGCCGTTGGCCTCTCTTCGACTTTGGTTCTAGGGCTCTAGTGGTGGCTGCCGTTTTGTAAGGGGTGATGGTCGGCCGACGGTGGTGTGGGTCATCTGTTTTTTTTTCCAAACCCTAGGCTACTCGCTGCCTCCATTGCTACCGGAGATGCCTACGGTAAGCGATGCTTTGTTTTCCAAACCCTAGGTGGCGATGGTCGGTCGACGGTGGTGTAGGTGCCGCCGATGCCGCCATTGTTGCCGGAGCGGTCATCTCTGCTCTGTTTTCTCAAACCCTACCCAATGATAGTTGGCCGACTAATGCCGTCGATTCTCGATCTCGCTGTCGTTGTTGTAATTGCTATTTCTCTAACCACTCCTGATGCCATGCATGTACAATAGTTATCGCCCTGTAGGTGACAATATTTTGATTCTTCATGTAGGGTTTTTGTTTTTTGATTCTTGCAGACCTCTGATGTTTGATGTTGATTTGGGTTTTTCATGTGTTCACGAATCTGCCTGATATTGGTGGCTTCGATCCGGTGGATCACACATTGTTGCTTTATTTTAGGTTGTTTGTTAGTTGTGATGATCTAACCAAATACATGTTGTTGTCCTGGCATGGCAACCATTGGTAGATGGTCTGCAGCTAGAGGCGGTGACCAGGTTTGAGCCTATGATATGTTTGTCGCTGTGCTATTTCGTGTTGGCTTCAATTTGTGGGGTTGCGCATTATTGGTTATGTCGAGAGGTTCATTGGTAATGATGATCCAACCAAAAACATGTTGTTGTCCTGGCGTGGCAACCATGTGTAGATGGTTTGCAGCCTGAGACCGTGCGTGGGTCTGAGCCAAAGGAGTATTATATCGTCCGCTTATATGAACCTACATGTTTAAGCTATGATGAATTCGAGGGAAAAAATCGTTGTCTTGGCGTGGCAACCACGTTGGTTTGCAGCCACAACGAGAAGCCGGATCTGAGCCAAGGGTTTGAACTAGGGTTGTACTGGTGATTATCGACTTTAAATTACTCGCGCAACGCGCGAAGTTGAATTCAACTAGTTTCCTTTAAAGAGAATAAACATTAATTAAAGTCTTATTCTATGTAAGAGTAGGTTTTATTTGACTTTAGTGTCTCTTAGATTACTACTAACTTCTAGGTTTACTTGTCTACCCATGCCGTTATATTTTTTATGAATAATATTATAAATTACTTGGTATTATAATTGATTTTTTTAACATACAAGCAGTTGCATTTGCTAGGAAAAAAAGAAAGCAAAGTTACAACTAGGTATTGGCATATAACTTCGATTATAATGATTTAAAACATCAATGATTGATTTGTTAAGTTATATAGGTATTCCCGAAATTGAAATATTGGCAAATATAACTGCGTATACTTATTTTAAGTCAATTTGCCATATAAGTACGTATACACATTAATTATTAATTAAGGTCAACTAAAATTCCAGTTGACTTTGTATAATTGTATTGAGAATACATGTGAAGTTAGTAATACTGCTTAAGTTTTTTGTAGTACAAGGACAGAATAATGGCAGTAAGTTTTGTATTTGAGGTGATTAACGGCTATAGTTAATATGATTCTTTTTTTTTATACTTTTTATGTCATAATCAAATACGTAAACTAAACTTGCAAAAACCAAACCATATCATGAATAGCTATTAAACATTCATGATACATTTATCACCGTAATTAACTAAACTAAAATTGCTTACATAGTATATATTAGATACATCAGACTTCATTACTTCAACCTAATAAGTTTTCCATTTCAAATATGTTTCACTACTTCAATCACTTAAATTGTCATTTCAATTCATTCTTTAAAATATGAATCAAATTTAAGAACTCACTTTTCATTTCGTGTATTTAGAAGCTCACTATATTCACTCCTTATACATACATAACATACATACATACATACATACATACATACATACATACATACATACATACATACATACATACATACATACATACATACATACATACATACATACATACATACATACATACATACATACATACATACATACATACATACATACATACATACATACACACATACATACACACATACATACATACATACATACATACATACATACATACATACATACATACATACATACATACATACATACATACATACGTACGTACGTACGTACGTACACGTACGTACGTACGTACGTACATACATACATACATACATACATACATACATACATACATACATACATACATTTACGTATAAGTTTTATAAATGATTGTGAGTAAAAGAAATAAATAATAATAATAATAAAATATTATTTTAATTATATAGAGAGACATGATATGAGGAATGAGATGTGAAATTTTAATAAATGAATAAATATTTGAATATATGTGAGGTTTATCTATAATACTATAGAAAAATATAAAGAACCAGATATATAAGTGCTCTAATATAGTTATTTATGAGATATATAATAAAGACGTTATAGGTTTGTGTTTCCTTTGATAGAGCTTCTTAACACGCCATAATACGTGTAATATGTAACTCAAATTTACGAGAAATTGACACAAAAAGTAGTAAATTTGATATGAGATTTGGAAAATATAAATAGGCTGTAATGTAACTTTCATGTCGTACAACCTATAGGTGGGTGAATACCCCTTAGAAGTGTATTTAAGAGGGAGCCTCTCTTTGGATATTACTTATTAGTAAGGAGCCAAAATAGGACGATGTTTCTTTCATGTCCGGTTACTGTAATTTGTGACAATTCGTTCGTCATCTTGGATGTAATGTTTTTTTTTGGCGTACTTTGCACACATGCATCATCACTAGCAGTCTTTATGTGGGTCAGTTTATGACTGTCATGGTTGCTTTTGATGTTAAAATTCATGTTTATTATTATATATAGTTTAATATATAATACAGCAATTAAAATATGTTTTGTAGTTAATTGAAGTCTGTCAAAAACAAGATCTACTAATCTCTAGAACACTTTAAACCACAACCTCTCGAATCAATACAAGACAAAGGGTGTATGAACACCAACACAAACAACTCAGTAATCGAAGAACAAGAAAGAGATCAGTTCATTAACACAATGAAACTGATCAACAAGAAACTGATTACCAAGAACAAACTATTTCAACCATAGATGAAACCCTAACGAATATTCGAGAGAGAGAAAGCTCAGGCGTGAGAGAGTTTTAAGATATTATCTCATCTTAAACTCTCTCACCCTCTCCTTATATATAAGACCCCGTCCAACGGGTCTAAACAAAAATCCGAGAGCAGCCCACAAGCAACACAAGCCCAAACATCCAAAAGCCCAGCAATAATTCCAAGCAGCCCAAACATCCGAAGCCAACAATACTTCATAAATAAACCAAACCAACATTAACAAATATCCAACCAATAATAACAAAGTATAAAAATGATAGAGATGAAATTAACCCCCTTTTAACACCCCCTCAGCTCTATCATGTAAACGGGCTGAAGAGGGAAAGCTTATCACATAAGAAGCCATGAGTTTTAACCAACAACCCTTTGGTAAAAATGTCAACCAACTGTACATCTGTTTTAACAGAAATAGTTTCAATAACTCCTGATGTAATCTTCTCACGCAAGAAGAACAAATCCATTTCAAAGTGTTTGGTCCTTTCATAAAATACTGGATTTGCAGAAATCGAAATAGCAGCGGAATTATCATAATGAACAGGAATAGGGAGAGATAAACGAACTCCCAATTCCGTAAGAAGATTGTTGATCCATATGGCCTCACAAACAGCAGAACACATGGATCTATATTCAGCTTTGGCTGAAGACCGAGATACCGTATTCTGTTTTTTGCTTTTCCAGGAAACAAGAGAGTTTCCAAGAAATATGCAAAACCTAGTAACAGACCATCGAGAATCAAGACATTTTCCCCAATCACTGTCAGCATAAACTGCCAGCTCAAACTTTGAGCTTTTTGAAATCAAAATGCCTCTACCAGGAGTACCTTTAAGGTACCTTAAGAGACGAATAGCAATTCTCAAATGCCCTTCTAAAGGCTTATGCATAAACTGACTCAGATAGTGTACAGCATAAGCAATATCAGGACGAGTATGTGATAAGTAAATGAGTTTGCCAATCAGCTGTTGATAGCCAGTAATATTAGGCAAGGGATCAGAATGATCCCCACATTCTCGAGATAGAACATGGTTTTGCTCAATCGGAGTGGAAACTGGTTTGCAACCAGCCATGCCAAACTTCGAGAGAAGTTCTAAACAATATTTTCGCTGATTTAGACAAAGACCACCATCACATTGTAACACTTCAATGCCAAGAAAGTATTTCAACAAACCTAAATCTTTGATCAAAAACTTATCTTGAAGCATTGTTTTTACTTTACTTATCTCAGACAAACAGTTACTAGTTAGTAAAATATCATCCACATAGACCAACAAAATTAGAAACACAATCCCATGTTTCAAAATAAACAGAGAATGATCACAGTGACTTTGAACAAAACCATATGCAGTCAACTGACGTGAGGTCGAAGTCTCAATCAAATTTAAAGCCAAATACTACTAATTAGCTAGCGGTAAGTGGGTTATCGAACACAGGGAGTTTGTGGAATATGTGTTTATTTTATAGTCTTGTAAATTAACTACAATTATCCTAAAGTGCAAAAATCAAATATCAAAAATTGGATTGTTTTGGTTTAAGAACTAATAGTAACTAAATATATTGCAAATCACAACGTACTTTTGTAACAGATTAAGAACAAGTGATCACCTTAGATTTCAGGTTTTAATCCACACTTATGTTTATGCTTACTAGAAATGTAACATCTCGTATTTCACGGCACGTTAATAATAATAATAATAATAATAATAATAATAATAATAATAATAATAATAATAATAATAATAATAATAATAATAAAAACAATAATAATAATAATAACGCCAATAATAATAATAATAATAATAATAATAATAATAATAATAATATTTCTATTAATAATTTAAAAAAAATGGAATTAAAAGTCCAGGGGTGTTTTGTTAACTTTGAAACCACACAATAAGCGTTTTAACATAAAATAACAAAAGATTGAAAGATCGGGGACCAATTATGTAATTTTTGTAAACTTTCAAAACACACCCAACCCCACCCCCCTTTCCCTTCACTGTGTACCCGATTTGCTTTCACCATTGTCGGCCGAGAATTCGCACAAAAGTAGCCACTACGAACTTTAATAATTAAATTAACATCGCACTAACACACTTTAGATCATTTATAACATTTCTTTGGATTCAATTTTATTGAAAACAATCAAAAACCAACTCCATTCGAATACCCCTCGACCGCAACCTGCAACACTATCAAAATCCCGTCTCCGATCAATTTTAATCGCATTTGATAAGGGGCTTTCGATCAGGATCATCATTCGAAGCTTCCCTCAAGTTTAATTTGATTATAATCAATGTTTGAGCACACATCGATCCACTCCAAAGCCGCGATCTATTCTTGTTGGGTTCAACACCAAATCGACATCATAAGGGTAAATTCTACACACTCACATACTCGATTTCTCATGGGGAATAAAAGCCCCATGATTTCAGAAGCATTCCATATCGAATTGAACTTCAATTTAGATCCACCCGATCTAGGGTTCATAGTGGAATTGGGGAAATTGGGTTAAGCCAGCTTATAAACAATTAAAACCAGATTTTAGCCGCAGCTGCGGCCTTGGTTTACCGGTTACTGCTCCACCCTTTCAACCAGGAGGTCCCGGGTTCGAACCCGGGCACCTACACTATTTTTTTAAAATGCTTTTTAAGCCTTCAAAAATTACAGAAAATTTACTAAAAATTATAAAAATCATTTTTATAAACATGTGTATTTTTAAATCAATAAATTACCTTCTGTAATATTTTTTTAATAATTATAGAAAATTTTAGAAAAATATAAAAATGGATTTCTTTTGCAAACTTTAAATATTTTTAGATGCCATATTAATTTCTGTAAAACTATTTAATAAAATATTTAAATATATTAATAAATAGTTTGGATAAATATTATAATTAGTTTATTTTTATAAAAATAAACTTTAAAAAGTTGAAATCACTACTTTAATATCATTACGTCAATTATGAAATCTTATTTACATTTTAAGAATTTAATCATTTTATAAGAATTTAATTTCTTAAAAATTATTATAAAATGGATTAATAAAGTTTTTCTTTATTGTATAAAAGATATATATATATATATATATATAATCTTGATAACTAATTTTATAAAATCCCCAAATTCCACCTAAAACCCTAGTTCCCGTTTAAAACGTTAAAACTTAATATAATTAAACTTAAATCTCGTCGACATATATATATTCTTAGGTATCTCGTGAAGGTTTACATTGGAATGTCGCTTATTATCTTTATTAATCGTCATTCATATACTTAATTACCATGTAAGTATTTCTATACCCATTTTTTCTTATTTTCACACTTTGGGGTGAAACATGTTACTTATTAATCATTGCACTTGTAAACGTTTGAATTCTTGTAAACTTATGGCAATTTACTTGTGAGTTGTGGTTAGTTGAACTTTTGTGGTTACCATGTTATGGCATTATATGTACAATCATTAACTATTGCTAGCCCAGCGAAGTCATAGATCTATGGGTAAGACAAGCCTGCTTGGTTGATCCAAGTACACTTAGCTGATCGTATATACTTTTAACGTTAATAGATTATTAACGTCGTTTGATACTTGTAAAACATTGTCAAGGTTTGATTGTTGCATTGTTCATAACATCCCTAATCACTTTATTCACTAACTTATAACTTGAATTGCCATCTTTTATATACTTATGTAATCAAAACTATAGAATGCTCACCAACAATATGTTGACCTTTTATTTTTAACATGTTTCAGGCAATAGCGTTATGTGGCTGTGAACAATCGTAACTCTCACGCCTCGACGATTCCGCCGTCAAGGTTGGGGTGTGACAGATTGGTATCAGAGTCCATAACTATAGGGATCTAGGTTATAAGAAATGGTGACCTAGACTATAGCTTATGCATGCGCCTTATAGTATTTTTATCTTGTAAATACATGGTTTGCATGTTACATAATGCTGTGCCTTCTTATGTGCAATTTGATGCCTTAGCATAGGATTGCCTAAACTTAGTTACTTGTCTCCCTAAACTTATCTTTGACTCTCCCCGAACATAAAACCTCTCAATCTTATTCTCGACGACACGTGGAATCATATACTATTACTTATGATCTGGATCCTTAGACTCTATGTCTAATCTATATCAATCTCATCAAGGTTTTGATTTCATGAACCAAAGAAATTTATGTGATACATAGACACCTGTATTCTGGATTTCCTGGCAAAAGGCCTTAGGGCTAAGGCAAGTGTATTCGTATAAATCTCATTGTGAGACCCGTTACGCTACCTGGGGATTTCTGGGATGAGTGATAAACTATGGTCAAAATACACAAATCTTGGCAAATAAGTCAATTTACCTTGACGTGTCAACGATTCCAAATGGTAATGCGTTACCAAATGGAACCATCCTTTTTGTATCTTAAAAATCCTTGAATCCTTGAACTGGTATATCACTAAAGTTTTAATATTTTCTCATTCTTAACCTAAATAATGTTCTTGTTAATATTGAACTCATCCTACATTTCAACTCTTACGCTCAACGTGTAACATGTAACGGTATTGAACTCAGCATTTCATGTAACTATCTTCTTGTTTTGACCAACGTGAACCTGGATTTCAATATACCCAAAGATATTGAGAATCTAAACCGTATGGTCTTTAAAACTTTAAACCGTCACTTATGATTCTTAAATCCTTTTAAGGAGGTGACCCATAACTGAGAACATCCAAAAACTGTAGGTGAAATTCCTACATCTCGGGATACTTTGTCTAGGCAAAGTGTAAATGGTGATCTGATTCAATCATTGAATCCGTTACTTGACTCGAAACCCTTGTGATAATTGATCACTTAAAAGTACGCGTGTCTTCAAATAAGTTATGGCTGACCTCATATCTTGAGAAGTCCATGTATTCCTTCGATTGTGAATCGAATGTTCACATCTCATTGTGATGTCGAATCATTTTATCCTTGATTTCATCTTCCTGACTTGAACCATCCAAGATTTAAACACAATCATAACAAATCCTGTTACCTCGAACTTTGATCTTAAATTTTGTAAGCATGATTTTCCTTTTGGTTACATTGATGTAACTTGAAATTTTCTGAATTTCTAAGTGATATTCTTTTCTCTTCATTGTTGAGTTGAACCTTAAATTGTCTGCACCGTGAGAGATACAAGAGTTTGTAAGTCAGTCTATGACTAAGAACACTCGTACCTCCTAAACAATTCTAACTCATCAAAACAGGGGTGATTCCCTTACTTTGATGATTCTCTATTCGTTTCGATAAGTGGTTTCCAATTGTGTGTTTTATGAAATTTCATCCTCTGGACTAGGGTGATTTCCTTATCATGAGAATTGACTTCAATTATTTTCATTGGAACATACATTTCATAAATGACATGATCTCACCAAAATAGGAATGAAATCCGTACTTTGGTGACAAATGTCAAACCTCGATTGTTTTCTTGTGATAATGAAGCCAAGGCGTAAATTCCATACCTTGATGATAATTTCAATTTTCATGAATGGCATTGCCTCAAATGGAACGATCTCATCAAAGTATGAGTGAATTCTGGATTTTGATGAAGAAGTTCATTCGGTTATATTTTGTTTTTGTAGAACTTCATCATTAAGATATGAGTGATTTCCCTTACCTTAATGGTAAGTTACCTTGTTGTATTTCTGTGAATCCTCAACAATTGGTTTGGATCGAACTTTTTGATTGGTAAGTTAATGGTCATATCTTGGGAATACACCATCAAGTTAGGAGTGAAAACCACACCTTGATGACTACTCTCATTTCTTGATCTTCAACTTATCATGGCTGTAATCAAGTGACGAGAAGCATATAGTAACTTGAAGGGGGAATCAATGTTGGTGATTCGACCTATCAAGCCAAAGCATGATCTCTGAACTTGAAAGGAGACCCGATCGTTTTAGGTTGATTTTGATTCTCAGTTTAGAGCATTTAAATTCTGAAATCGATTTCTTTCCCTCTATCTTCATGTATGACTCGATCTAGCTACATCGAACCATTGTTCCTTATTTATCAACTCTCATTTAGAGATATCATCAACATCTGATTACGTGATGGTAGTCTTCCTAAACAATCTTTTGTCAAATAAAGATATTATCAACTTGTGATTATGTCTCTCTAGTCATACGAATGTTCTCGACTGTACTTACGAGTTTGATGAATTACGTATGCAATCTGCATTTGAAAATTTGTTACCTTGTAAAACATGGTTACAAACACCTTTCTTATTGACTGTGTCATTTCTTGAATCGCTTTTGAATCTTTACCCTTGAAAACCATTGAAGTTCTATCATGGTGTTGAACAACAAGACTCGTTATTATCCTCATTGCGATGTGGATATAATGGTTCATAAACCTTCGTAATTTGTAGTCATGGGTTTGGCATAAAGGAAAAGACGTAACTTGGTATGTGTCCAAGTGTCTTACCTTTACATACGACAAAACCGTGATCCCGTGAATCTCCTGTTTAACTTTCCTCATCACTGAATGCCTCTCATCTTAGAGGTCATGAAGACAATTGGTGCATTATAGACCGATTGGCTAAAAAATTCAATTCGACCCATTATCTCACAACGTTGAGAAATTGATCTGTATCTGTTTCAAATATTCGTATACCATGGTATGACGTTAAAACATCAATCGTTATTTTAAACGATTGATTCATTCTCTGTTTTTAATAATATTCTTAACCATCATCGTGAACTCATTCCAAGATCTTCGCATAGAGTATTATTCTTAGACCGATGGTTGGTCAAAGGAGTAATGCATATTCACAAGATATGTGTTAAGATAGTTTCATATGGTGACGTTTGGGATTCTTAATTCCGACGGTTAGCCTTTCTTATCATTGTTGGTCTTTTAATCAAAGAGGAAACATTGGAATAAGTAAATTGTCATAACATCTCTCAAAACGTCTCGTATTTCACTGGAAGAGTCAAGTTGGCATATATTATGTCAAGAGACTTGAAGGATTCCCTAAAGTGAAACATCTCATCCATAATCAAACGTTTATCACTGTCCGTTCGTACACTTATCCATTTAAACCTTCTTATTCGTTTAAGTTTCATTCTTAATTTCGGAACGAAATTCATTAAAGTAGGGGAGACGTTAACATCTTGTATTTTTGCAATAATTAACGATCAATCCTAATCAACACGAAAGCTTATAATGTTAGTTAGAAGTCACACACTTTAGACTCTCTTTTTACCTCTAATGGCTCTGCCATTGCACATAAAGTAAACACTAAAGCGGTCAGCTTAACCGATGATGAATTTTCTTCTTTTGATACCTTATCGAAACCTGAAAGTTCTTCAGAATGTACCTCAGGAAATGAAAACACAAACTGTATCAAGAAAGAAAAAGAGAATCACTATGATCTATCTGTGGCTTCATGCTCACCTTCTGATTCACTTGAGAACGTGAGGATCAAATGTAGTCCAAGCGTCCTCATCTTGTCGTCTCAGCCTCCTCGCAAACAAATTTCGGGACGAAATTTCCTAAAGTAGGGGAGACTGTAACATCTCGTATTTCACGGCACGTTAATAATAATAATAATAATAATAATAATAAAAACAATAATAATAATAATAATAACGCCAATAATAATAATAATAATAATAATAATAATAATAATAATAATAATAATAATAATAATAATAAATTTCTATTAATAATTTAAAAAAATGGAATTAAAAGTCCAGGGGTGTTTTGTTAACTTTGAAACCACACAATAAGCGTTTTTACATAAAATAACAAAAGATTGAAAGATCGGGGACCAATTATGTAATTTTTGTAAACTTTCAAAACACACCCAACCCCACCCCCTTTCCCTTCGCTGTGTACCCGATTTGCTTTCACCATTGTCGGCCGAGAATTCGCACAAAAGTAGCCACTACGAACTTTAATAATCAAATTAACATCGCACTAACACACTTTAGATCGTTTATAACATTCCTTTGGACAATTTCATTGAAAACAATCAAAAACCAACTCCATTCGAATACCCCTCGACCGCGACCTGCAACACTATCAAAATCCCGTCTCCGATCAATTTTAATCGCATTTGATAAGGGGCTTTCGATCAGGATCATCATTCGAAGCTTCCCTCAAGTTTAATTTGATTATAATCAATGTTTGAGCACCCATCGATCCACTCCAAAGCCGCGATCTATTCTTGTTGGATTCAACACCAAATCGACATCATAAGGGTAAATTCTACACACTCACATACTCGATTTTTCATGGGTAACAAAAGCCCCATGATTTCAGAAACATTCCATATCGAATTGAACTTCAATTTGGATCCACCCGATCTAGGATTCATAGTGGAATTGGGGAAATTGGGTTAAGCCAGCTTATAAACAATTAAACCAGATTTTAACCGCGGCTGCGGCCTTGGTTTACCGGTACTGCTCCACCCTTTCAACCAGGAGGTCCCGGGTTCGAACCCGGGCACCTACACTATTTTTTAAAATGCTTTTTAAGCCTTCAAAAATTACAGAAAATTTACTAAAATTATAAAAATCATTTTTATAAACATGTGTATTTTTAAATCAATAAATTACCTTCTGTAATATTTTTTTAATAATTATAGAAAATTTTAGAAAAATATAAAAATGGATTTCTTTTGCAAACTTTAAATATTTTTAGATGCCATATTAATTTCTGTAAAACTATTTATAAAATATTTAAATATTTTAATAAATAGTTTGGATAAATATTATAATTAGTTTATTTTTATAAAAATAAACTTTAAAAAGTTGAAATCACTAGGTTAATATCATTACGTCAATTATGAAATCTTATTTACATTTTAAGAATTTAATCATTTTATAAGAATTTAATTTCTTAAAATTATTATAAAATGGATTAATAAAGTTTTTCTTTATTGTATAAAAGATATATATATATATATATAATCTTGATAACTAATTTTATAAAAACCCCAAATTCCACCTAAAACCCTAGTTCCCGTTTAAAACGTTAAAACTTAATATAATTAAACTTAAATCTCGTCGATATATATATTCTTAGGTATCTCGTGAAGGTTTACATTGGAATGTCGCTTATTATCTTTATTAATCGTCATTCATATACTTAATTACCATGTGAGTATTTCTATACCCCTTTTTTCTTATTTTCACATTTTGGGGTGAAACATGTTACTTATTAATCATTGCACTTGTAAACGTTTGAATTCTTGTATACTTATGGCAATTTACTTGTGAGTTGTGGTTAGTTGAACTTTTGTGGTTACCATGTTATGGCATTATATGTACAATCATTAACTATTGCTAGCCCAGCGAAGTCATAGATCTATGGGTAAGACAAGCCTGCTTGGTTGATCCAAGTACACTTAGCTGATCGTATATACTTTTAACGTTAATAGATTATTAACGTCGTTTGATACTTGTAAAACATTGTCAAGGTTTGATTGTTGCATTGTTCATAACATCCCTAATCACTTTATTCACTAACTTATAACTTGAATTGCCATCTTTTATATACTTATGTAATCAAAACTATAGAATGCTCACCAACAATATGTTGACCTTTTATTTTTAACATGTTTCAGGCAATAGCGTTATGTGGCTGTGAACAATCGTAACTCTCACGCCTCGACGATTCCGCCGTCAAGGTTGGGGTGTGACAAGAAAGAACCACATAGACATGGTTCGTGTTTGAATAGTTGTTTGTGATGAAAGAGAACTAAGTACTCGGATTGTAAAATGCGAGGTTGTTACTTGATGATCAATTGACAATTATCCAACCTTAATCCCTCCCATGATATCTCGATTGCCCATGGCACCAAGAACGTATGCTTTGGGTTAACATCAAACAACAATCAACAACTTACAAACAAATATCCAAACACCATAATAACTCAAACAAACATTCAAAGTTATCATTCTAGAAATTCAAGCACAAACATAGTGTTTCAAAGCAAACCTTACATCTAGGATGATCACCACAAGTTTAGCCAAGCATGACTTGATCCATCATCACCATACACCAATTAATGTTCATATGAATCAAAAACACAAATCAAATGTTTAGAATGTTTGTAATGAAGCAAGAACAGCTAATTTCGCCTCTTTTCTGGAAAGGAATCGTCAGATCCAGATTATGAGCAAAAGGCACCACTCAAACCATTTTAATATGGCAAATTGCACTTTTTCGTCACTTCTACCGTAACTTACGGTAGCCACCGTAAGTTACGGTAGCCACAAAAGTGCTACGGTGGTTTTCTTCTGTGTTACGGTGGGAGATTCAGGATTTCAGGTCCACCATAACTTACGGTGGCTGCCATAAGTTACGGTGGAGCCACCATAACTTACGGTGGCTACCATAAGTTACGGTGGAGCCCTGAATGTTTTGTTTCTTCTCTTTTTCTTTCTATGCATGTCCACTCCGTTCCATGCTAAGCACCGTTTTATCCATTTTAGCTCCCAAACATACCTGAAACATAAGCAACTGTAGTTATCTAATTCAAGGGAAAATCAATGGATAATCGACCGATTTTTATCAATTTTACATGCTTTAAGGGTTGTCCTATGGGCCACCCATCATCAACACACTAACAAGTTTCTTATTCCACATACGTGGGGCTTGTTTTAGACCATATAAGGATTTAAGTAACTTACAAACTTTAGTTTCTGTTTTTAAGAAATAACCCTCAGGAAGTGTCATATAAACTTCCTCATGTAATTCTCCATATAAAAAGCATTGTTAATATCAAGTTGAAAAACAAACCAATTTTGGTTAACAGCAAGACTAAGCACACATCGAACAGTTACCATTTTCATAACAGGAGAAAATGTTTCATCAAAGTCCACCCCTTCTTTCTGAGAATAGCCCTTAGCAACTAACCTTACTTTATATCTTTCTATTTCTCCCGAAGCCTTATACTTAACCTTATATACCCACTTACACCCAATGGGCTTCCTTCCATTAGGAAGATCTACTAATTCCCAGGTGTTATTTCTATGTAAGGCTTCCGTTTCTAAATTCATGGCCTCAACCCACTTAGGAATTAGAGCAGCTTCTTTATAGGACTTTGGTTCAGTATTTTTATGTAAGTTGGAAATAAGCACCAATTTTCATCAGAAAGATGTGAGTAGTTTAGATATTTTTCAATTCCATACTTGACATTATTAGTCATTATAAAATTATTAAACCGAGAAGGAAGAACAACATCTCTAGTTGACCTTCGAAGACCAGCAGGATTCACACTTGGTGTTCTTGTTCCCTCAGAATTTGTATGATCCCTAATGGGAGATGGATCAGGGATGACCCCTTCATCCTCTACCCTGCCAGTGGGAGCTGCAGAGCCACTGGGCAGCTGTTGCTCAGCTGCACTATCAGTAGCTTCAATGCTGCTACTACCAGGCTGCAGAGACCCATGAAGGGACCCTGTCTCACGTCTCACTTCATCACAGGGAGATTGGTCATCTGTGTTATCATAAAGATCAAAAAAAATCTGAATGGTCAAATGACCATGAGGATCAGATATAGAATCATGTGTCAGACCTTTTTGTTTAAAGGGAAAGATTGATTCATAACATTTGACATCACGAGAAAAAATAAACTGTTTATTCTCCAAATCTCACAACTTATATCCTTTTTTATTTGGGGAATATCCCACAAAGATGCATTTTAAAGCATGCTTACCAAATTTATCTGAATTTTTCAAGTTTGCACAAAAACACAGACAACCAAGGCACGAAGGTGAGAAAAAGTAGGTTCAAAATGATGAAGTAGTTCGAAAGGGGTTTTTCTAAGCAAAACAGAAGATGGGGTCCTGTTGATCAAATAGGCAGCTGTCAGAACACACTCACTCCAAAGATAAAGGGAAGACCCCCTTGAAACAAGAGGGATCTGGCCATATTTAGTAAATGTCGGTGCTTTCTCTCAACTATTCCATTTTGTTGAGGAGTGTAAGCACATGTGGTTTGATGCACAATTCCATGTTCACTTGTAAAATTATGCATTTGATTATTGACAAATTCAGTGCCGTTGTCACTTCGGAAAACTTTTACAGATTGATTAAACTGATTCTTAAAAAGATTAAAGAAATATTTTATGTTTTCAAACACTTCATTTTTATGTTTCATTAAGAACACCCATACGGCCCGTGAAAAATCATCAACAATAGTTAAAAAATACTTAAATCCTTCTCTACTGGTAACACGATAGGGACCCCAAACATCTAAATGAACAAGTTGACCCAAATGAGAAGTTTTATGATCACTTAAAGGGAAAGGTTCCCTGTGTTGTTTAGCTAAGTGACATGTTTCACAAACTTCAGTTTCAGGAACATGATTTACACTTAGTTTATGTTTTAGGACCTTTAGGACCTGAGTTGAAGGATGACCAAGCCTAGAATGCCACAAATTGGACTGTGTAAGACTATTAAAACACACGTTTTCACGCACAGATGGACACCCACAAAAGTACAAACCATCAAGGTGATTACCATCACCAGGCAGTTCTTTGTGTGTGAATCCTGAATATAACAAGCATGTTTATCAAATAAAACTCTAAGGTTACACTCCCTAGCCAACTTGTATACAGACATAAGATTTATACAGTAGTCAGGGACATAAAACACATCATACAGTGTGACCTTGTCACTTAATTTCACATTTCCAATTTTAGACACCAAGGCACTAGTGCCATTAGGATGATTAACCTTAATGTTATATTCAGCAACATCCACGGGATTTATTAAACAATCATCAGTTTTAACCATGTGTTGGTTGGCACCAGAGTCAATGATCCAGCCAAAATTTTTTGAAAAACTGTTTTCAGAGGAATTGAAACAGACAAGTTTAAAAGAACTAGAACAGAATATATTAGCACAGTCACCTGCAATATTTGATCCTTGACTAGAATCACAGTTCTTTTCATTTAGTAGACTTAGAAGTCTAGAAATCTGATCAGATGTAAGAGAATTAGACACACAGGTAGATGTTTCAGGTTTAGGATTAAGTGTGCTACTGTTACTTCGAGACCCTTTTGTTCTAGAACTAGAAGGATAGCCAATCAATTCATAGCATCTTTCAATTGCGTGACCAATTTTGTTACAGTGAGTGCATTTCAAATTGCTGTTAGGTCCTCTTTAAAACCTTTTTTTATTATCATTGTCAAAACTGGTTTTATCAAATGTTTTATTTGATTTGACATTGAAACCAACAGATGGAGTTTTAGTAGAGGACACAGAGTTCCTATGAGACTCTTCCCTAGACACAAGTGCAAAGGCTTCCTTCACAGTTGGAAGTGGATCTCTAAGTAAAAAATTTGATCTAATAGATTGGTATGTGCTATCAAGACCCATGAGGAACTGCATTAGTTTAATAAGATGATTAAAGTCATTGAAACCTTTTGATGCTTCGCAAGAACAAGAAGGTAACTGGATTATTTGATCAAATTATTTTCACAAAGAATTAAGTTTATGATAGTATTCAGAAACAGTAGTTCCATCTTGTGTTAGAGAATTGATTTTTTGATACATACCAAAGACCACTGACCCATCAATTTTGTCATAAGTTTCCTTAAGTTCTTTTCAAACATTAGAGGCAAGTTTTGAAAAACCTGACCTAGATATAATTCTTCTGACACAGATTTTAAGATCCAAGTAATAACCACAACATTACATCGATCCCACTGCCTTCCAAGAACCTCATCACTAGTAGATCTTTTTAAAGTTCCATCAATAAAACCAATTTTGTTTTTTACTTCTAGTGCAAGCATCATAGAATTAGCCCAGACCGTATAGTTATCAGTGCCCTTTAGTTTAATACTAGTGATGGTAAGGTTGCTAGTACCACTAGCATGAAGGTACAGTGGGTTACTAGAATCAAGCATACTAACCAACGTATCAGAAACAACATCATCTTTTGAAGTCATGGTAAACACTCAATAGTTATACAATCAAGAAGATAACCAGATAGTAATCAATCAAATAAGCAACAATTCTCAGCACTCAAGCATAAAACAAACAAACACTAAGTCTTAACGAGTTAACGAAGCCTGACCAGTGTCAAGATTCTTCCCAGTTCAAGTGGTCCGACATATCTTAATCAGGGAGTTAACTCGTAAGATGAAGCAATCAATAAAAGAAATCAAAGAATAAGAGAGATAGGAAAGATCTCACAGCGGTGCGAATCAAGGAAGAAACACGTCCGAACCCTTTGATTGGGGGTACGAACAAAAAAAGACTCTAGGGTTTTTATGACCCCTAGAACATCGCCTTCACTCACCACAGAATTTGACAAACCCTAGATTAGGGTTACTGCAAATCATTCGACGAGCAACCAAGTACCCTTGATCTTCAACAGCCTTCAATCGAAATCGACCAAGAACCGTATAAATCCCTTTTTTGGTTTTCAACCGCGCTTGAACGAATGGGTAAATAACCCTAGGTTTGCGAATCACGCAGAAGACTCAATAGAACAAATCAAAGATATGCGAGCTCAACCGAGCTCTGATACCATGTCAAAAACAAGATCTACTAATCTCTAGAACACTTTAAACCACAACCTCTCGAATCAATACAAGACAAAGGGTGTATGAACACCAACACAAACAACTCAGTAATCGAAAAACAAGAAAGAGATCAGTTCATTAACACATGAAACTGATCAACAAGAAACTGATTACCAAGAACAAACTGTTTCAACCATAGATGAAACCCTAACGAATATTCGAGAGAGAGAAAGCTCAGGCGTGAGAGAGTTTTAAGATATTATCTCATCTTAAACTCTCTCACCCTCTCCTTATATATAAGACCCCGTCCAACGGGTCTAAACAAAAAGCCGAGAGCAGCCCACAAGCAACGCAAGCCCAAACATCCAAAAGCCCAGCAACAATTCCAAGCAGCCTAAAATCCGAAGCCAACAATACTTCACAATAAACCAACCAACATTAACAAATATCCAACCAATAATAACAAAGTATAAAATGATAGAGATGAAATGAACCCCCTTTTAACAAAGTCCGTAATTAAAAAGGTAATTAATAAAGTAAACATGAAACAAACAAACAAACCCAGTATATCCCACTCAAGAGCAGGGTCTGGGAGGGGTAGGTGGTGGCAAGTCTTTCCTCTATCCAATAGGTAGAGAGACCGCTTCCAAGGAGACCCCTGGCTCGCTACAAAAGCTATAACGCTAGCGAATCAACATATATTCAAACGTACGATATATGATATATGGTATATGGTACAGCACACATCATACAACAAACATTAAAATATCACCAAAAGGAAGTATAAAATGAACAAGCATGCATCAGGAAAGCAACAAGTTTCCCCTTAAAGGTCCAAGCGTACTACATACACATCAGGCCCGTAACAAGTAAACAAGGTCCTTTCCTAGCTACAGAAACCACTAAAAGTCCTTAATTTTAATTCTACGTCTCCACTCACTCCTATCCTCGATCATGTGCTCAGAGAGGTGCAAGTGTTCCATATCTCGCCTAATTCTCTCTTCCCAAGTCAACCTAGGTCGTCCTCTACTCTTCCTACCCTCTATGATGATGTTCTCCACTGCTCTGACCGGTGCTGCCATTGGTCTCCTCTTGACATGTCCATACCATCTTAATCTTCCCTCTCGTATTTTATCTGCAATAGAGGCCACTTCTAACTTCTGTCGAAACACTTCGTTTCTTATCCGATCCAGTCTTGTATGGCCACACATCCGCCTTAGCATTCGCATTTCCGCAACCTCTATTTGTTTTTCATGCGATTTCTTTATGGCCCAACAGTCTGTTCCATATAGCATAGCTGGCGTACCGCCACTCTGTATAGTTTTCCCTTAAGTTTTGCTGGAAACCTCTTATCACATAGGATCCCTGACGCTGCTCTCCACTTGCACCATCCTGCTTGGACACGGTGAGCTACATCGCTGTGTATCTCTCCGTCCTCCTGCAGGTACAAGCCTAGGTATTTGAACCTAGATGTCCGTGGGACCGGCATGCCCTGGATACTGATTTGAGTGTCCTCTTCGTCGTCGCCACCAAAGTTACAATGCATGTATTCCGTCTTAGAGCGGCTTATCGTTAATCCTCTGCTCTCTAACGCTGCTCTCCACTGCTCTAGCTTGTCGTTAAGCATCATTTTAGATTCTGATATTAAGACAATATCATCCGCGAAGAGCATGCACCACGGGACTGACTGTTGTATTGACTTAGTCATCTCATCCAACACTAGTGCGAAGAGAAATGGGCTCAATGCCGATCCTTGGTGGAGTCCCACTTCCACTAAGAATGAGTCTGTGTCTCCTACCGGTGCTCGCACACATGTTTTTGCCCCGTCATACATATCCTTATTAATTTGATATACCTCTCTGGTACCCCTCTATGTCGTAGACTTTCCCAAATTAGTTGTCTCGGTACACTGTCATAGGCCTTTTCTAGGTCGATGAATACCATATGGAGGTTCCTTTTCTTTTCTCTATATTTCTCCATTATCCGTCTTATGACGTGTATGGCTTCTGTTTAGAGCGTCCTGGCATAAATCCAAATTGGTTTATTGCTATCTGGGTTTCCCGTCTAATTCTCGTGTCAATAACTCTTTCCTATAGTTTCATCGTGTGACTCAGTAGCTTTATTCCCCTGTAGTTTTCGCATCCTTGGATATCTCCTTTTTTCTTATATATGGGGACTATGACACTGGTTCTCCACTGGTCTGGCATCTTCCCTGTCTTAAAGATTATGTTAAATAGATCTGTTAGCCATTGGAGACCCTCATCACCCAGGCATTTCCACACCTCAATCGGTATGTTGTCTGGCCCCACCGCTTTAGCCCTTCCCATTTTCTTCATAGCTCTTTTAACTTCATCAACTGTGATGCTTCTACAATAGCATTGGTTTTGTTGCATTGTTTGGGTTGTTCTATCTATCTCAGTTTGTTGATTTGGATCCTTATGTTAAATAGGTTATCGAAGTAAGTTTTCCATCGCACCTTGATATCTTTCTCGTTCACCAAAACCTTTCCATCCGCAGCCTTTATGAACTTGACCATTCTTAGGTCCTGTCTTCTTCTTTCTCTTGCCTTGACTATCTTAAACATGCCATGCTCTCCTTCTTTCGTCTCTAATCGCTTATACATCATTTCATATGCCGTGTTCTTTGCCTCTGACACCGATTTTTTCGCTTGTCTCTTAGCCTCCTTGTACTTTTGTTTTAGCGCTGCGTGTTCTTCCTCACTGTTACATCGTATGAGCTCTCTAGAACTTTGTTGTTTGATACGTATTTTCTCCTATACAATTTCGTTCCACCACCATGATTCCTGATGACCAGCTGTCCTTTTTGTTGTAACTCCAAGCGTTTCTTTAGCTGCTTGTATGAGCCTAGTTGCCATAACCTCCCACTTTTGGTTTGCGTCTTCCTGTGGCCCCGTTTGGTTCATGACTTTATCTCTAAAAATGGTAATCTTTTCATCTTTGAGCTGACCCCATCTAATCTTGGGTGTAATTCTCCTGTTCCGTTGGGCAATTGGCCTCTTGACGCGTATATCCGCCACCAACATATGGTGTTGCGTCACAACCGTCTCTCCGGGATTGCTTTACAGTCTTTCCACGAGCTATGATGTTCTCTCCTCGTCAATAAATAATCTATCTGCGTGTGTCTCCCGCCGCTGCTAAACGTGATTAGTTGCGAGTCTCTTTTCTTAAAGAACGAATTTATGATGCCTAAGTCATGCGCTACTGCAAATTCTAGGAGCTCCCTACCGCCGTCATTCCTAGGACCATACCCGTATCCTCCATGCACCAGTTGGAAATGCTCATTATCCCTTCCGATATGTCTATTAAAATCTCCTCCTATGTATAACTTTTCTTCTCTAGGTATGTCAGCTATAACGTGGTCTAAACTCTCCCAGAACGTTTTTCTTTCCGTTTCCCCTAGTCCAACATGCGGTGCATACGTACTAACTACCGTCACTACCTCATCTCCTATTACTATTCTTAACAACATAATTCTATCATTGTATCTTCTCACCTCAACTACATTATCTTGGAGTTCCTTAGCAACTAGAAAACCTACTCCGTTTTTAGCTCCATCAGACCCTGAATACCATAGTTTATAACTATTGCACTCTTTTGCTCTCCCACCTCGCCATCTAGTCTCCTGCAGGCATGCTATGTGGACCCTATGTTTCTTCAGCACATTAATTAACTCTAGTAACTTACTAGTTAAGGTTCCTACATTCCACGATGCCACTCTTAATCTACAAACCTTGTTCCCTGTCTTCGCACCTCTCCTCACCGAACATGATCTCGGGGCAGCATAATGGCTCCTACTATCTATTATACCAGACAGAGTCTACTAAAACCACCAAGAAATAAAACACGGACAACACAGCAAAAACAACAAATCGCAAGCAAGTAGGATTCACACAGAAATAGAGGATGACTCTCCCTGTTAAAAGCAGATGCTGGTACCCCTAACCCAGCCAAGCAGTCTAAACGAGAAGATAAAAATAAGCAAGACTAAAAGCAAATATGGGGAGCAGAGATGAAAGCAGAGATGAAAAGATCTCACCAAAAGTACACCCAGGTTAAGGTTCTTCGATTAGGCCCCGATGACCAGTTTGTGGAGGCTGCTGCTGTGGTGGTGGGGCGATGGGATTGGGCGTTACAATTATTAAAAACTTGCGCGTTACAATTATTAAAAACTTGGGGGAATTACATATAAATATGTAAATTTCAAAAACTGCTTGTCAAATTGTATTACAATTATTAAAAACTTGGGGGAATTACATATACTTTTTCTTTTGATTTCTAAAATTACATCTCTTTTTAAAAGATAAGTTTTGAACGTGTGATGTGTAATTTCTTTTAAACATAATTTGATAAAATATGTACTTTTATATAGAAGAGAATATATAAAATTATTCAAAAAAAAAAGATTTGATTTTAACAGCCACAAACATGTTTATTCATTATTTGGTTTATACCTGTCCAAGTATTATATAATGAATGAAAGCAACTTTCATTACGTACATTTGACTTAAGAACTTTGTTATGCAATTATAATATTAAAGACCTCTTGTATACAATTAGATTAGATAATGGTTGGTTGATCTCGTTTAAGTGGTGAGATTGAATTAAGGATTACTATACCATAAGTAATTAAATAAATTATCGTTTAGTTTCCGAATTCTATTTTAATTTATGATTAATCTTCCTCTCTTAACTTTCTTTCATTCCTAATCTAAATTTTGACCGTCATTTAGATCATTCTACATATTATCGAAGGCTAGAAATCAATACATTTTATTTTTTATTATTTAATTAATCTTATTTGAATTCACAAACACACATACATAATTTCGTGTGTTTGTGTCCATTGTTGTTAAAATAATCATCTTTATACAAAACGTAGAAAGACTTTAGAACGCAACATGCATGTTTCCCAAGTGAGATAAAAAAATGTATAACAATAATTCTTAAAGTTTCAAGACATCTTTGTAGTGATTATTAAACTAGTTAAAACCGAGTTTGCTAGCTAAAAGTAATGGAATGTTATTGTTCCTAAAAATTGTGATCGTTTTTTGAAACATTACTCTAAAACTGGTTGCTTCTTCTTTCTTCTAATCTCACGGTATGAGCCTAAAGCTCTGATACTAAATATAAGATATTAAAATCCTTCTTGGATGGGACAACATGAATAAACACACCAAAAACCCAAGTTTTAGCAACTTTTGTTTCTAATTTCTTGATATGAGAGGAACAATTTACAGCGAAAAAAAAACCCCTTTTAAACATAAATACCTACTGATCCATACACGTAAATAAATCCTGAAAACTAGTAACTACAACCCATGATCTAACCCACTACTAATAACAATAAAACATAAAATAAACATGTCAACTTAATAAACTAACTTCTGACCCGTTTGACCCATATGACCCGTGACGGCCATAACAACATGTCTCTCGTATCCAGATGCAGCTTACCCATGCAATGCCCGACACCCGGATTTGGTTGTAGCAACAATTTGAAATACCAAATTAACATTAAGTACATCGACATTACATGATCTTAAAAAGCTGGAAAATTAAAGAAGAAATCAAAACTGGAATTTGTGATGCTTTTTACAGATCGAGTTTGAGAAACCACATCCGTAGATGTCAAAGTTTTGCTGATCATTTCTTTTTAATAGACGTAAAATGCTCTAAGGTTGTAGATTCAGACTTACAACTTCTCTGTTATATAATGACGAATGTCAACTTCATGTATAGATAAATACATTTAAACTAGGATTTAATCAAGTAATAAAATTATAATGAATGTTGTACTTATTATATTTATATGCTTTTAACAAACCTCATTAAAAAAAATTAATTCACATGTTTGAAGCAACATGCATGTACGAGTCTACGAAAAAGAAATAAATTATACTAAGTTTTTGGTCAAACTGAGTTGCCGATCTATTATAAGTAATGCAAGAGCTCAAGTTTCATGGAAGCAAGCGTGAACATGGAGAAACCTATGTTCAGTTTTTTTATGTTGAAGAAGAACCAAAAATCAAGAATATCATTGATCACTTTCATGATGATCAAACCTTAGGATCAAGAACCTCACCACAGGTACAATTTTCAGACTAGTTTGCTCTCAGTTTTCCTGTTTTGATCATTCAGATATACATGTTTCATAGCTGCGATCCGTTTGCTCATGAATTTGGAATGTTATCGCGGTTCTGTTGACCTTATCTTGCATGTTTGTTAAGCAGGAAATGAAGAGTATTGACAAGAAAGATGTTGATTCTTCTTTGTCTATAGGAAAAGATCTAACAAAAGATTACAAGCAGGTACATATGTATAAATTTATTTACATATATGTTCAATACATGTGAGCATCTATAGAAAATTAACAAGTAGAACATACGCTTTCATTTATATACTTTGAAACATATGCAGTCTCACAGTCTGCATGAGTATGATTAGGCTCGAAGAGCTAGCTTTTATGCGCCTTTGGTCTTTCAGGCTTCCGGTACTTAAAAACTATTTGTGTGTTCATAATCATGTTCTTCAGGATGTTTTGGTTTCATCAGCTAAAGCTGAGATGGGTCAAGTTAGAGAAGAGAACCAAAAGTTGAAACATAGATTATCTACAGTTTTGAAGGATTATGAATCATTGCAAGTGCACTTTAGCGACTTTTTCCAACAACAAGAAGGTACTAAAAGTGCAGAAAAACTGGCTCGTGATCAGGAAGGTGATGGAAGTGAACTCATTTCTCTAAGCCTTGGAACAGTTTCAAGTTGTAAAGATAAGAGTGATGGTGCAAAGAAGGTGAATTGCTTTAGCAAAAGCAAACAAGATGGTGATGATAATGAAGATGATGATCAAGAACTCAAACTAGGGTTGGGCTGCGAATTTAACCCGACTCCAATTAAAGTTGACTTTAATAAGATTCAGAAATATGAAAGAACACAGACCTTGGAACTACCGGTTCATGGTTTGAAAACTGAGAGAAGTGATGATAATGCGCTTTTTGATCAGATTCCTTTGAAGAAAGCTAGGGTTTCTGTAAAAGTTGTATGTGACGCCCATACGGTAATATTTTTTCAAGAAATTCAGATCTATGTGAAATGTGTTGTTAGATTGTAGGATACTTTAATCAAGGATGCAGTTCTCGAATAAATTAATGTTTATGGAAATGATTCTTGTTATTATAAGAGTGTAGAATGATGCTGACTTTTTATGAATTATAACAATACAGATGAATGATGGATGCCAATGGCGGAAATATGGACAGAAAATAGCGAAAGGAAATCCATGTCCTCGAGCATATTACCGATGCACGCTGTCACCATCTTGCCCGGTCAGAAAACATGTAAGTTTTTCTTCCTGCTGGCTGCTTTTCTTGAAAAAACATGTTCAAATAACTCATATGATACTGACTTGATTTGGTCTTACAGAATGCAAATTTGACCCGTTACTTATAAATGGGTCGGTTTAGTTATATATAATCTTTAACACGTCAAACAAGTTGAATGAAAGTTTACTTCTAATATAACACCATATAGATCATACATATTCAAATTAAAGATGAGAATTATTAAGTAATGTACTTTACTATAATAAGGCATGATTTTTTTTTCTTGACATTTGACCTGCTACCAGGGAGTATGACCATCTAGCCACCTCTACTCTTACATCACAAGTTATTGAATTTCAACCTTTTCAATTCACCACAAGAAACTAAAGCCATCTTGTGTGTTGACCAAAAGCTATAGATTAAAGTATCAAATAATAGTCCCTGTAACTTTAAATCTATATGATATATTCTAACAATTTGAGGTGATTATTTAGGTGCAAAGATGCGCCGAAGACAGGTCTGTCCTGATTACTACCTATGAAGGAACTCATAACCACCCACTTTCAGTATCAGCAACCGCAATGGCTTCCACCACTTCAGCCGCCGCCTCAATGTTAAAATCCACCTCATCAACCTCACAACCAGGTGTCATCACCACTGCTACCGCCATTACCGCCACTACCTCCACAACCACCTTCTCAAGCCATGGTACGGGTTACAGTTCAAGAGCACTTCAATACCCATTTTACCTACCCAAAACCACAATATCTACCTATCAATCACACCCAACCATCACCCTTGATCTCACATCAAATCCTCATTTTAACAGATCAAACTCATCAAACTTTATGATGAATCCAAGATTTTCTTCTTCCACATGCCTTAACTTTTCTTCACCATCATCATCATCATCTTTTTGTTCATCCCTTGAATCCAACTACAAGAACACTATTCCCTTTTCATACCATGATAATTTCAAGAATAATTCTAGTTCTATTTCCCAACAGCATTCAACAGACACAATTGCAGCTGCAACAAAAGCTCTAACCTCAAGTCCATCTTTCCGGTCAGCATTGGCAGCTTCAATTACTTCATTTGTCAGAAATGTCGGAAGCGAGACCAAGATATGAAAAAAACTTGGCATTTTCATTGTGATTTTGAAGTGAACACATGCAGTTTTGTTTCCACTGCTTTTACTTTCTCTTGTTTTTCATGTATATCTATAGTAAATATATCCCATAATAATCCTATCATGATATACATGGGCTAAATCAATGTGAAATATTACAGGATTTTCAAAGTTCACAGATCCTAACCTTATTCAGATGATAGGACTAAACTTATTCACAAGACAATGAATGAACTCTTCAGGAAGATAAATGAGATTAAAACTGACCTTCAAATCAAAAAATAACGTCTTCATCTTTCATCTGAGTGCCAGCTAAGAAAGGTGCCCCTTTCTTTGAAGAAACCTCATAGGCAACATTAGAGTTTTTAGCAGCTTCTTGTTGCTTTTCAATCTCTCTCTTTTTGTAACCTTGTATCTTCTTTAATCGAAAAAAATCCTCCCTTTCAAGCTCATCCAACTCGCCTTTAATATAAATCACAGTGTTCTCCAATCTTGGCTTCACAACATTCTCCAACGCATTGACCCTACGATTTGTGGTCTTGATAGCAACATCAAGGGTCAGAAATGAAGTTTGGAGAGATGCAAGATCCACAAGAACCTCAACGGCTTTCAAATAAGCAAGACGACAACCCTGTACCTGTTGCCCTCCTCTCGCCAGTCCAGTGAGATCATTCTTTGTCATCTCACCTTCTGAAAAATACTCGAATTTTGGCAGTTTAACGCCTGCAACATTCTCTTGACGGGACCGGACTCTAACAGATGCACTTTGGACATTTTCTAGAACAATATGCTTTATGTTTTCACCTGCAACATACTTGGCTTCTGTTAGTGCAAATGAAGAAGATTTCATAACTGTTCCCATTGATTCTTTAGTGGAGACAATTTTCTTGAGGATTTGACGGAATTGCACAGTCAGTGCATCGCTTTTCTTTTTTAAAAGAGCATGACCTCTTGTGGCACCAGTAAGGCGACTTTTCACGACTGCAAGCATTGTAACTGTTGGAACAACGTTCAAACGCTGGCTTTGGCCTGCCATCTTTCCCAAATAACTAAACCTGACATTAATAATAGCAACTTTGAGGATAACACATGATATTGTGAGAGTTCAAAACCAATCGTAAGCAGCATTTTTAAGCATGTCATAGGTACTCAAGTTGTGCTAGATACTTGAGAATTTTCACTAGATATGACGAAAAATGCGTACTTTATGTCTAGCTTTCTTCCTCCTTATGAATTAAGAATTCAGGATAACAATAAAAAAAATATCATAAATTTCCTACAAATAAGCATAAAATACATTACAAACAACTGCAACAATGCACATAAGCTGCATTGTTCTATATAATGAAAATGTAATTGTGTTGTGTTTTTCTCTTCGAATTCACCTTCACAACTATCAATTATATATCACGTATAAAACAAATTACTAGTAGTACTGTGATCTTTATGTGGCTACACTGTTAATTGCAATTATCCACACTAAAATGACTTTCAAGACACAATGAAAACAATGGTATGTACAATTATCTAACAATATAACACGCATTATACAAGCGAAATCAAAATGCTGCGATTTGATCTCAGAATTCAATACTGGATGTTTGAGAGTGCAACGTATAAAGGGAAATAATAAACTTAAATCACTGCAACTAAACTACTCATTCAATAAAGATCTCAATCCATTAGATCATTAGCAATTTCATTAATAATCATATTCAGATAACAATGTTGGAATATATCGAGTTATAGATTCGAGTATATACGAACATCAGGACCCAAAGAAAACCTCAAGAAACAGAGCACGAACCTAAAGATACGATAATCCGCAAATGTACGATGTGTTCTTGAATGATTCTCTTCCCAAAATTTGAAACCCTTTTTGGATCATACGATCATCGTAGTGGGTGACACAATCAAACGTTGTATGTTCTGAGATTGTAGAAATAGAAAGAATAGTTTTTGAAACTATATGTTTCACCGTATTTGTTATTCAAGATGCACTTTTATCAATCTAAAGGACTGCAATGTGAAAGAAAGATAACCTTAAGGGGAAAAAGTTAAACATTTTATTCTTTTTACCAATTCTTCGCCACATTTTCATCAGCGATTCCCGCCACTTCATACACCAATTACACGTGGCAGATGAAGAAAACCACCAACGAACCTACATGATTTCTTCATCCTTTGTTTCAGATCATCATCATCTTCTTCTTCGTTGTGTGTTTCAGATCCTACTAATTAGCCCGCAGAGAAGACGAGGTAACAATATTTTCATTTACGAATTATTAATATTATGAATCGTTCACGAATCGTTCACGAAATCGGTTAATCGGTACGAACTCGGTTCAAATTTAGTAATCAATTGCATGTTTCATGAGAAGATCTGGTGTTAGTACGATCCTTACCTTCAAAAATATGGAAATTAACAACGATTAATGATGATTTTGCCTAGTATTTTGTGGTGATTAGATGAATAGGGGCTAGGGCAGTTAATTATGAAATTGATTTTTGGTTTGTGTGATTGTGTTAGATATTAGATTGAACGTATAGTGAGAGGCAATCATGACAGATGCAAAAACAGAAGCAAAAGCAAAAGTGCGAGAAAGATTAGATGTTTCAGACTATGATGCCTACTTTGAGTTTGTTCAAAGCAGGAAGAAATTGTCTCCTTCATTGCAGGAGAAATTGACTGCTGCTTTCTCAAAGATCCCAGTTTCTTCTTTTCCTCAAGTGCCCAGAGGCAAAGGTGAATTAGTGCTAACATTATGTTTACATATCAATAGCAGTTGAATTCTTTGTTTTTACATTACTTGTTATATAGTTTTGAGCCTGTATTATGGAGCTCGTATTACAAACATTCCAAAATACAAATTCATAGCTGTTGATATTACAATTATTGTTGGTGAAACTGCCCAACTGATTGTTGTTTTAATGAGAGCTAACAACTTTAGAAACCTAATTGGCAAGGGAGGAAGCATTTCAAACTTGAGTGCACAGTCCTTTTCATTATAATGTGTACCTCTTTCATGTGCCATACATCAGTGTTTACATTGAAACCAAGTCTAAATCTTTGATTGAAGGACTAATAGCAAGAATTCAAATATTTACTATCAGAATGACTTTCATTTACTGTTGAACAATATTCTAGCCATGGGTTACATAGGTTGTAGTAAGTGAACTACGTTATTTTTCTCTTTGTAGTGATTGAGATTCAAGCAGACACCATAATTTCCGATGCTGTTAAGATTCTCTCAGAATCCAATATATTATCAGCACCAGTTAAAAGTCCGGATGCCACAGACAACACAGACTGGAAAGAAAGATACCTAGGAATCCTAGATTACTCCACCATAGTTTTGTGGGTGTTGGAAACTGCAGATTTGGCTGCTGCTGCCTTAACTACCACATCAGCAACAGCTGCAGGCATAGGTGCTGGAGCTGCAAGCACTCTTGGAGCTATTGCATTAGGTGCTACAGGTCCAATTGCTGCAGGCGCACTAGCCGTTGCTGCAACCGGTGCAGCCATTGCTGGAGGTGTAGCTGCTGAAAAAGGAATGGGAAAAGACGCTCCTACTGCAGCCGATGTATTGGGGGAGGATTTTTACAAAATTATCCTTCATGAAGAGCCTTTCAAGTCTACCCAGGTGAGTTTACCTTATAAAAATTCTTTTTTTGTTCACTGCAATATAAAAGTGGTTGTCCATGTTTATTTCAGGTGAAATCCATCGTGAAAAGTTACCGTTGGGCCCCTTATATTCCAGTCTCAACAGAAAGTTCTATGCTGAGTGTGCTATTGCTACTTTCAAAATATCGGTTGAGAAATGTGCCTGTTATAGAACCTGGTAATCCCATGATTAAAAACTTTATAACTCAGTCTGCAGTTGTTCAGGGTCTTGAACAATGCAAAGGAAGAGACTGGTTTGATTCCATCTCTGTGCATCCTATAACTGAGTTGGGCCTTCCATTCATTTCCAACGATAAGGTCAGAGTTCTCATTTTAGCTTTTAACCTTAGTTTTATTGTTAACCAAGCGTTTATTTCATCTCCTTGAATTTTCTCATGGCCAGGTTATTAGCAGTCAAAGCAATGAACTAATTCTTGAAGCTTTCAAGAAAATGAAAGATAACCAAATTGGAGGTCTCCCAGTTGTCGAAGGCCCCACAAAGAAGATTGTTGGCAACTTGAGCATAAGAGATATCAGATTTTTGTTACTCAAGCAGAAGCTTTTCACCAACTTCAGGTATGGTGTATACCGACCCATTTCTTGTTGTCATCCATCTCGTCATAAGTTTTCTACAGCGGTGGCGATTGAGACACTTATAGGTAAATGAATCATTTTGAGTTGTATTTCGTCTCAAATGGGGAAATTGATGTTTCAGATAGCAAAAAGTGAAAATGTTGGAGAGATTTCATTCATATTGAATCAAATTGACTAATTACTGACCAAGAATAAAGGCCTAATATAGGAGGTGAAAACCCATTAATATGTGGAATTTGCAACAAACTCAAGCCGATGTTACAGTTTTCCATAGGTTTTATTTGAAATCATCTGCGAACTGCTGCGTGGTAGGAACATACTAGAGAAACTTTAGTTCTATTCAACACTTGCATAGGCAAATTATGGAGTTTTCATTTAATACATCAGTGCGGGTTAGGGTACTATACTAAAAGACTACCCGGTACCGTAACCCGCCCATTTTCCACCTTTACTTTCATAGAGGACCCCAGTAGTCGGCAATTCAAACTTATTCTACTAGGAAATGCTCAACTCCCACCTATTTGAGTAAGTCCAGCTGAGCTATTCAGTTTCTATACCATCTTTATGATCATTATTCTTGTGGTTACAGGAAGCTGACAGTAAAAGATTTCATGAACACCATCGCTACAACATCAGAGGACAACAAGAAAGTCATTTCACCAATAACATGCAAACTCGGAGCAACCCTTGGGGAGGTCATAAGCACTCTGTCTTCAAAAAGTGTTCATAGGATATATGTTGTGGGTGAGGCTAATGATGTCATCGGCATCATTACACTCAGAGATGTGATTTCTTGCTTCATAACTGAACCTCCAAATTACATAATGGAGGTCCATGGATGTACGGTCAAAGAACTTCTAAGCAAGGAGAAGAGTAGGAACTCAGGTTAGTTAGGTGGTATGTAATCGACACTCGCAACATGTTTATCATGACTGATTTACTTAATCAAAACCAGGTTTTTGCCTTCCATTTAAATCACATGTTTCATAGATATATCAACACAAATTATTTAAATAATGTATAAACATCTTTCTTTTATTAATATATTTCAACTAGCTAGTCTTATATAATGCAGAAGGTAAAGAGAGAGTTTCCAGGAGTCCAAGGATGAAATTTCCCCAACCCAACTTTATACCCATGGCCAACATATATGCATCCATAACTTGCAGATACTCCGCCATACATGGTGGCTCCAGTGTTATATGACCACAAAACACTCCCGGTTCTGGCATCCATCGCATACAGTGGACCATTAGCAGCCACTGATCCTGCAAACACCACACCCCTAGTCACCGTCGCTGGTCCTTTTGCCGCATTGTTGCTTGGGTCAGCTGTGGTCCACAGAATTTGACCAGTGTTTGCATCTAAGGCCACCCAACCACCTGCAGTTGTGGTTTGGTTAGAAGGTGCAAGTCTGAATGGCAAATGAGCACCATTGGCTATGTTGGTGTAGACCCTCCTTCCATCAGTGGCTGCACCCCATATCCCTCCTCCCTCGTTGCTCCCCGGTCCCGCAAGCTACATGAAAAAGAAAAAAACTTGAATTAAAAGCATCGTTTTAGCAACAAATTCGTGGTCGCAAAGGTTAACTTTAAGGCTATTATATTTACTTTGAACCAAACAATTTCACAATTGTCACGATCTAGTGCCCATGCAAAGCCACTCTTCTGTACAGCCACTACAATATCACGCAACCTTCTGTTTGATGTGATTGTGAGCAACATTGGTGCCTCTCCAAAGTCGGCATCAACATTAGGACCTGGTGGACAATCAGGATTATTCGGAACCAAACGCACGAAATAGAAAATATCATAACCACCAAGCTGCTGAGACCAAACAACTTGTCCTGAATTTATATCGAAAACGATTATGGAATTAAACCGAACATCGGATCCGGTACACCGATCGGGTTTAGTGGGCTTTGTAGTTTGGTTATTTTGCTTCTCTTGACATTCTGTAACCTCTGGTGGTGCAGTGTAGAGGTTCCCGGTGGCAGCATATACGAATCCCCTTGAAACATCGATGGCGGGGCTGCTGCCCCATATGGAGGCACCTGAATATCCGCCAAGCCGACCGCCATTGTCTGGGACGGTGTATGTCTGCCATTGAATAGCTCCTGATCTAGTGTCTAGTTTCACTAAACACTCCTATATAAAATCCCCTACAAAATATTGAAAAGAAAATCACCCTGCAAATTTGAATAATTTAAAAAACGGCGCAAATAGCGAGTCACAACCGGAGTGGTTCTTGAAACAGATACATTCACGGACACTCCAGTTCCGGGCAATCCGGTCAGTTGACCTATATTCTGTTGCCAAATAAGAGCACCATGAAGGCACTCACTGCATACAAGAACCCGTTCCACAAAGGAAAGTAAACAACTCCACCAGCGACAGCAGGCGTCGCTGATATGTCTCTTCCCGTGAAGAACTTCCACCTTAGCTTGAGTTTGTGCACCGTCGATGGGTTGATCAGATATTCATCGGTAGCGAATCTCTGGTTACTTATATCCCATCCATGATTCACCCACTGTACAAAACAACACAAAGTTAATCTTATGAACATTATATATAAACACGACGGAAAAGATAACGTCTTAAAGTTTACATCTGTAGCCGCGTAATGCACTAGTATAAACAGCCAGATTGGGATAACGACGCTGATAAGATTTCCATATGTCGGCATGGTAGCTATGTTTTCATGAATTATTTAGTTGGTTGTAGTATATATTCGTTAGATCATTGATGTCGAAGAACTAAAGGTTACATAATTGAGTCATGAGATCGATGTTGATCATGACAAGCAACATACTATTTGTCTATTTGTGCATCGAGGTCAAGTTTATAACGTGTGCTTGATCTATTTGGTCTATGTATTTTGCTTTTGCTTGCAATTATCCGTGAAAAGAAACATTATACTTGCAAGAAAAAGAGACATCTTTGAGAACTTGAGTATGAATCTTTTATTGCTTTTTATAAAAAGCAAATATCGTCATTTTTAAATCTACATTAATGTTTACAACAACACTAACCGGCCACTTAAGCAGAATAACAGATACACATTTACTAACGTCTTAATACCAATAAGCTACAAATCATTTGGTTACCACCGTCTACTTTTTCTCTAACATGAAACCATCTGCAAGGATGGAAGAGCTAGCCTCCTCGGCGTGATTTTCTTCGAGTTTGATTGGTGGATTTGGTGTAATCATGAGTTCACGATTTTAGTTTCTAAGGTTTTGACATTGGTTTAGGCTTTTGCAATCATAGATTGACCAGGCTTTGACGTGGAGGATTTGATGATCGCTCAAGCTTTATAAGCGGTTTCTAGGATATATATGTTGTTGTTCCTCCGTTTCTTTTCTTTGTTTAGAGATCTGAGTTGTGTTTTGTTGTTGATTTCTATTCTAGGTGTTATCGTGATACAGTAACAGTCATCTCATCGTGATACAGTGTTTCATCAATCTAACGGTCCTTTAGTTGTTGTGTTTGTGAGTTCTGTGACGCGTTGTTTTGGTTTGCAAATCATTTCCGCTGCAGTGACGATGAGTTTCTATATATTGACTACATGTTTGAGTTTCTTTGATGCGATCATGAGTAAGAAACTTCAGGAATAGTATTGTTTTTGTGTTTGACTCGATAACTAGACATAGACCAAATGATGAGGCTCGAGTATTACGTATGATTTTTTTTGTTTATAATTAATATAATTCATGATTCCCGCTGCAACACGCAAGTGGGAATCCATCTAGTTAAAATGAATAGAGATTGAGAAGGATGTAGTCCATGATGCTTGATTATGTACTTCTTTTGACTTTTTAGTGCTTTGTTTTTCTTGGATTTATATGGATAAATTACAACTAAATAACGTAAGGTATACGTGTTATATATATATGTTCAAGTCCCCATGGCTAATATCGGCCCGTTGTAAGAAATAACCGATTACACCAAGTGATCAACTAACACAAATACTCCAACGCTTCATTTTCTGTATAATACACTAGTTAGATGCCATTATATATTCATATTCATGCAATACATTTACCTTTTAATATTAACTGATTCATAAAACTTAAACCTCATGCTAGATATTGTGGATGTTCGACTCATTTGAAAGGCATAATATTGTAAATAGTGAAGAATTGAGATTTTTAACGCCGGTAAATTAGGAAATCAAATGTGTTATAATTGGGTGAATAGTAAAGAACATGGATGTAATTTTTAAACATAGAACCAAATCAAAAACCTTAACTTATCATACTGTCATAGGACTAATCGTGTGTAACTCACTTGGATTATTATTAACAATAATATATAAAAAATAGATGTCTTTGGGTCGTGGCCCATTTTCATTTTGGACTTTTGGAGTGGAACTATTCCAAAGGGAGGTCTACATCGCAATTAAATTGAATTAGTTTTTATGATGTCATGACCGACGAAAATGAATTGGATAAAAGTCAGTTGATCTTCTATTGTGATAATTATGTAAAAGTCAACTATGTCTACGTATACGGTATATCGGTTATATGTGTTGAAAACCTTCTGGTAATATTATAAATAGAAATATCAAAATTATAATGTAATTTTTTTATTTTCTTTTACTTATTTTCTTTTACAACAAAGAATCATACATTCTTTCTTTCTTTCCTACTAATTTATCTCATGAAACAAACGATTACAAAACAAACGAGTCAATACATACTCATTTTCATATGTATGGCAATAATAATATTCTTTTAAAACTTGCACAAACATATATTTACTAAAAAAGATTGAAGTTAAAATCGTAATTTTCGTCACTGAGTTTCGTTTTGTTTTGTCGTTTGCATCCAAAATAGTTTGTTTTTTCTCTTTTGGATCCCTAACTTTTTAAAAGTTGATATTTTTTATCAATTTCCATTAACTTAGTTATTTGTGCTCGTTAAGTTAGGGTCATTTAAGTCATTATAAAAATCATTTAATTTAAGTTTTTATTTTTGTAATGACTTAAATGTCACTAACTTAACAAACATAATTAACCAGTTAACAAAAATAGACGATAATGATAACTTTTAAAAAGTTAGGGACCCAAGATAGAAACGAAAACTTTTTTGGATGGAAACGAGAAAACATATAAATTTTCAGAGACGAAAATGACAATTAACTCAAAAGAATTATAATATCAAACAGATTTGACATATTAGTTTGTGTAACCCAACCAGACCTAATATAAACCAAAAAATTCAAATATCAAATTGAGGTATACTAGAGGGCCGGAAAACCCGACCCAAAGAAAACTTTCAAAAGGATATTAAAATCATAAAGGAACAAGATTATGCAAGTCGCATGGAATTTTAAAAGATGATAGGGAATAAGATTATGCAAGTCATACGTATTAAATATCATTATAAAACAATTAGAATTTGAGCATATACTTCGTAACTATAACAGCATAATACCCTAATACTTTACTATTAAAACCGAATCCAGCCTGCAATTTTATTAAATAACCCCGTATATTTAAATTTAATTATTTAAATATAGAAATAGAAATTGATTAGCGTCGTACATGAACATTGTACCCATCACGGAGCTTGCTGTACTTTTTGTCAACTACTATTTATACCTTTTAAATACGATACTAATATTTCATACAGTAACCAGCTACAAAATGGAAAGTAGTAATGGCATGAGTTTTGCCTTAGTTCATAATTTTAATATATCTATGAAAACATCAGTGTTTACTTATAATTAACTACGCTAGCATGTTTTTAGTGTTTTGTGAGGATATCTATCTTAAAATTGGACTAAAATTGTGTTTATATAAGCAACAAACCAATACCTCGTCTCATGAATGAGTGGAGAAGTTTGAGAGGTTATTCGGTTGACATGATTTGATACTAAAGGAGTATGGCCCCTCTAAACCGTCGTCTCCTCTGTATCAAATTTTGACATGATTTGACACTCTTCATGTTCCCCTCAAATTTATACCACTCAACCAAGGAAATGGACTTTTTTACGCTTCCGTCCATTGTGAAATAAAAATAATAATTATAAAGCTATTTAGTAATAAATAAAAAATATAATTAAATATAAGATTAATATTAATAAATAATAAATAAAAGATCCATTACTACAAAGTCTAAAAGTGAAAATATTTTATTTGGACAACTCATTTTTCATTATAATAGCCTCTCCGTTGTCAGTGTAGTGTAGGGGGAGGAGGACATAGTGTTTTGCGCCCTCCCCGTTGTCACAATGGAAGAACTTTAGTTGTGATAGTGTCTGCATCCAATATCCTTATTTGTTGAAGTCAAAATTTATATTAGTATCAAATGAGTCTGCGCTTGATACATTACTACTAATGAAGTTTATCACATTTTCTAATCTAATTACCAAAATTGTATTTTTTTTTTTTATATATATATTTCTTTTTCCTACATGCCATGAGAAGGCATCAATTTGACCAATATAATCTATATGGTTGTTTCCTTTTTGGAAGGGGGGATGAGATATGCCTCGTATGGTAATAGGCCTATTGTATTACACACAAGTGATCCCTCATGAATCTATCCCATAAAGAACCCATAGGTAGTTGGTAGTCGTCTTTAAAACAACATAGTGATGGTTAAATGATGGATCACGAAATCAAAAGATGAAAGGTTAAATCCTGTTATTTAGAGGTTGTAATATATTAATCATAAATTTAGGATATGTTGTTTAAAAGAGGTAGTAGGTACTCACGTAAATTGTGTTTCTCTAAACCATTAAACACTACTAAAATGATAGCCCTAATTGTGTTCTCTATAAACATTAAATCTAATGTAATTTCATCTAATATAGTTTTTTTTTACAAAAGTTTGCTTTAGGCCAATGCAATATATCTTTTTGAGGTATAATGTAATTTTATTTAAGATTTAATATAAACAATAACACAATTAAATCCTGTTATTTAGAGCCCTATTTATATTCATTTTATTTTATAACGTATAATAGTAATAATAATAATGATAATAATAACAATAACAAATAATTCGTATGTGTAAGGGAAAATAATCAAAAGAAAAATCACCAAATTATAGAACTAAATTTTATCCAACCAAAAAGTTTATCCGTTCAAATGTCAAAACTTCATTTAATAAGAATAAGTGTATATATGACTTCCATTTGTCTTTATCACCAAACCTATTTCCTAAATAAACAAGGTATATTTTGTTGGATGATGATACAAAATATATAATAATAATGATATGATATTAGACGTTCTTGTTACGCCTCATACATGTCTAAACACATACTAACAACACAAAATCAATTTTAAATAACGAATCACAAATTTATGTAAAAAGCTGTAAAAAACAATGAAAATTATCGTTTGATTATATATAAACTTCATTTAATAAGAATAAGTGTATATATGACTTCCATTTGTCTTTATCACCAAACCTATTTCCTAAAGAAACAAGGTATATTTTGTTGGATGATGATACAAAATATATAATAATAATGATATGATATTAGACGTTCTTGTTACGCCTCATACATGTCTAAACACATACTAACAACACAAAATCAATTTTAAATAACGAATCACAAATTTATGTAAAAAGCTGTAAAAAACAATGAAAATTATCGTTTGATTATATATATAGGGGAGGGTTCCTAAAAAACCTCTATTTATAAGAAAACCAAGAAAACCATTTTTAAACCATTGATCAAAATTGATCAATGGTTGATATTAATCAATGACAAATTTATAAATATTTAATGGATAGTTACTTTAATTAAACTAGTTGGGAACCATATCGCGCGTTGCACGATTTCATGTTTTTTTATATAAACTGCGAAGGCGTGGCTGTTAATTACATTCAAAAGTGTATATAGAGTGGTTATTGATTACATTCAAAATATGTCAAGGTTTAAAATCTGCTGTCTTCACGCCAACTTTCCACTGATAACAAAAGATTTTCTTGGGTAGAATTGATCAGCCAATATGACGCGCGTTGCGCGTTATAAAGAATGGAGGCTCAGAACCTTGTCATCATAGCCGCAAGCTAACACTTTTATCAAACGATGAGTCAAAGACAAGAGCCAACATAATAAGAACAACCATCATAAAAACTAATGGCCGGTGTCAACTAAAGTGCAACGATCAATAGTAACCGTCCATAGTCCACCTCAAAGCTCAAACACGTTATTACATGTCATCATAGCAAGCAATGTCCAATGATAATTGTAGCACTCGATGCCTTATGTATAAGAGCACAAATGTTAGAAGCTCAGAAGTGGGTGTTCGTTACGGCTGCAAACATCAGGTTTACCTCGCCGTAACAACAAACATAACCTTATACTTCATCATCATCACCTGTAGAGCATCCAAGGTTAACCACTAAACATGCAATTGACAACGAACAACATGCATAGGGTCTCAGATGAGCCAACCTCATCATCATTAACAACAACATTTCAAACCAGAAAAGCCTCAAAAACCCTAACACTACAGCATACACAGGTGAGAAAAACAGTAAATCAAAATCGTGGATGTGAAATTCAAAAACACCAAACCAATACCTCTGTCGATCTGTAGCGTGGACACCACCAAAAGCGATCGGTGATGGCCACCGGCGACGTCCTACGATTACAAAATAGATAACCGTAGCCATTGTAACATCCCAGGGAAATCGCAATGTGATATTGTCCGCTTTGGCCGAAGCCTCACGGGTTTAAAACGCGTCACATTGGGGAAGGTATCCAGCCCCTTATAAAGAAGCTTTCGTTCGCCTCCCCAACCGATGTGGGATGAGTAATAGCCCTCCCCTATGGGAGTATTTGCAGGCATGTGTCCATCCACCCACCGAAGTGAGACCAGCGTCCTCGCTGGCACATCGGCCCGGCCCTGGCTCTGATACCAACTGTAACATCCCAGGGAAATCGCAATGTGATATTGTCCGCTTTGGCCGAAGCCTCACGGGTTTAAAACGCGTCACATTGGGGAAGGTATCCAGCCCCTTATAAAGAAGCTTTCGTTCGCCTCCTCAACCGATGTGGGATGAGTAATAGCCCTCCCCTATGGGAGTATTTGCAGGCATGTGTCCATCCACCCACCGAAGTGAGACCAGCGTCCTCGCTGGCACATCGGCCCGGCCCTGGCTCTGATACCAACTGTAACATCCCAGGGAAATCGCAATGTGATATTGTCCGCTTTGGCCGAAGCCTCACGGGTTTAAAACGCGTCACATTGGGGAAGGTATCCAGCCCCTTATAAAGAAGCTTTCGTTCGCCTCCTCAACCGATGTGGGATGAGTAATAGCCCTCCCCTATGGGAGTATTTGCAGGCATGTGTCCATCCACCCACCGAAGTGAGACCAGCGTCCTCGCTGGCACATCGGCCCGGCCCTGGCTCTGATACCAACTGTAACATCCCAGGGAAATCGCAATGTGATATTGTCCGCTTTGGCTGAAGCCTCACGGGTTTAAAACGCGTCACATTGGGGAAGGTATCCAGCCCCTTATAAAGAAGCTTTCGTTCGCCTCCTCAACCGATGTGGGATGAGTAATAGCCCTCCCCTATGGGAGTATTTGCAGGCATGTGTCCATCCACCCACCGAAGTGAGACCAGCGTCCTCGCTGGCACATCGGCCCGGCCCTGGCTCTGATACCAACTGTAACATCCCAGGGAAATCGCAATGTGATATTGTCCGCTTTGGCCGAAGCCTCACGGGTTTAAAACGCGTCACATTGGGGAAGGTATCCAGCCCCTTATAAAGAAGCTTTCGTTCGCCTCCTCAACCGATGTGGGATGAGTAATAGCCCTCCCCTATGGGAGTATTTGCAGGCATGTGTCCATCCACCCACCGAAGTGAGACCAGCGTCCTCGCTGGCACATCGGCCCGGCCCTGGCTCTGATACCAACTGTAACATCCCAGGGAAATCGCAATGTGATATTGTCCGCTTTGGCCGAAGCCTCACGGGTTTAAAACGCGTCACATTGGGGAAGGTATCCAGCCCCTTATAAAGAAGCTTTCGTTCGCCTCCTCAACCGATGTGGGATGAGTAATAGCCCTCCCCTATGGGAGTATTTGCAGGCATGTGTCCATCCACCCACCGAAGTGAGACCAGCGTCCTCGCTGGCACATCGGCCCGGCCCTGGCTCTGATACCAACTGTAACATCCCAGGGAAATCGCAATGTGATATTGTCCGCTTTGGCCGAAGCCTCACGGGTTTAAAACGCGTCACATTGGGGAAGGTATCCAGCCCCTTATAAAGAAGCTTTCGTTCGCCTCCCCAACCGATGTGGGATGAGTAATAGCCCTCCCCTATGGGAGTATTTGCAGGCATGTGTCCATCCACCCACCGAAGTGAGACCAGCGTCCTCGCTGGCACATCGGCCCGGCCCTGGCTCTGATACCAACTGTAACATCCCAGGGAAATCGCAATGTGATATTGTCCGCTTTGGCCGAAGCCTCACGGGTTTAAAACGCGTCACATTGGGGAAGGTATCCAGCCCCTTATAAAGAAGCTTTCGTTCGCCTCCTCAACCGATGTGGGATGAGTAATAGCCCTCCCCTATGGGAGTATTTACAGGCATGTGTCCATCCACCCACCGAAGTGAGACCAGCGTCCTCGCTGGCACATCGGCCCGGCCCTGGCTCTGATACCAACTGTAACATCCCAGGGAAATCGCAATGTGATATTGTCCGCTTTGGCCGAAGCCTCACGGGTTTAAAACGCGTCACATTGGGGAAGGTATCCAGCCCCTTATAAAGAAGCTTTCGTTCGCCTCCTCAACCGATGTGGGATGAGTAATAGCCCTCCCCTATGGGAGTATTTGCAGGCATGTGTCCATCCACCCACCGAAGTGAGACCAGCGTCCTCGCTGGCACATCGGCCCGGCCCTGGCTCTGATACCAACTGTAACATCCCAGGGAAATCGCAATGTGATATTGTCCGCTTTAGTGTTTACTTTATGTGCAATGACAGAGCCATTAGAGGTAAAAAGAGAGTCTAAAGTGTGTGGCTCCTAGTTATCATTATAAGCTTTTACGTTGATTAACAATGAACGTAATACAAGATGTTACCGTCTCCCTACTTTAAAGAATTTCATTTCGAAATTTAGAATGAACTTAAATGAGCAAAAGAGTTAAAATGAAAGATAAGTGTTCAAACTAACAGTGATTGACGTTTAATTACAGATGAAACGCTTCACTTGATGGAATCTTACAAGATTCTTGGCATAATGCATGCCAATTTGAACCCTATCAGTGAAATGTGAGACGTTTGGGATTCTTAAATTCCGACGGTTAACCTTGCTTACCATTGTTGGTCTTTTATTGATATCTAAACATCACCTTACCATGAAATTATATTCTGGAAGTTGTGATTTATAATTATAATATACGATGGTAACTCGGCATCGCTTTCCAACATTTCATCTCAAAACGTCTCACATTTCACTGATAGGGTTCAAATTGGCATGCATTATGCCAAGAATCTTGTAAGATTCCATCAAGTGAAGCGTTTCATCTGTAATTAAACGTCAATCACTGTTAGTTTGAACACTTATCTTTCATTTTAACTCTTTTGCTCATTTAAGTTCATTCTAAATTTCGAAATGAAATTCTTTAAAGTAGGGGAGACGGTAACATCTTGTATTACGTTCATTGTTAATCAACGTAAAAGCTTATAATGATAACTAGGAGCCACACACTTTAGACTCTCTTTTTACCTCTAATGGCTCTGTCATTGCACATAAAGTAAACACTAAAGCGGACAATATCACATTGCGATTTCCCTGGGATGTTACAGTTGGTATCAGAGCCAGGGCCAGGCCGATGTGCCAGCGAGGACGCTGGTCTCACTTCGGTGGGTGGATGGACACATGCCTGCAAATACTCCCATAGGGGAGGGCTATTACTCATCCCACATCGGTTGAGGAGGCGAACGAAAGCTTCTTTATAAGGGGCTGGATACCTTCCCCAATGTGACGCGTTTTAAACCCGTGAGGCTTCGGCCAAAGCGGACAATATCACATTGCGATTTCCCTGGAATGTTACAGCCATAAATGGGAGGCCACCACCGTTCATGATGACCAACCCAAACAATACAACAGAGGGCCGCCCATAACCGAAATAACCATAACTCTTCGTCGATTGCGAAGCTGCCGCCACCGTTTCAAAACAAAGCAGATCTTAACCGACGAAGGGCATCAGTGCGACAATCGAGCATATCGGCGGCAACTCCATAGCAACCACGGCCATAGGCGCAATCATCACTGAACCAACCCCAAAGCCCCCGCCGGTTGCGAAACCACCGCCACCATCACAAAACCAACCAGATCTCAACCGAGAAAGGGCGGCGGTCATGCAGGCAACCACATCGGCGCCACCGCCATGGCAAACACGACCATAAGCCTAGGCTAGAAAAAAGCCTTGCCTAGTCGGTGCTCGACCTCCGGTCGGCCCACGGGCGCCCCCCGAAATCACCCGTCGTGCACCATCCAGTTATCACTGAGACGGAAAGCAGGCGGCGGCCACCGGAGGAAGGCATGCGCCGGTCGTCGGCTGGAGGTGGCGGCAGTCGGCGTAGTTCTGCCCCCTCTCGGTCGCAGTGGCCTATATATAGACAAACAGGGGAGACAGATAGAGGCACAAATGCAAAAAACCAAACTCTCTGTGGCCAAATCGAAAACATTCAAAATCCACTATTCATCAAAATCCACTATTCATCATAGTTGCTTTTTTCATAGTATAGAATGCTTAAAGGGTGTTTTAGGTAGATTATAATTTTTATATTTCTGAAAATAACTAAAATCCCTTAAATCTCTCTCTCTCTCTCTCTCTTTATCTTTAAAATCAAACACAATATTAGTTTAATTTAAAATCAAATTAATTTATTCAAATATCATTCTAAAATATTTTAGAAGAACAAAAGTTTTTTTTCAGCAGATCTATATTATATACATACATGCTTACATATACGTAAACATGTTCACATATATATTCAAAATATATTTGTTCCCTACAACATGTTTACCTATATGTAAACAAGCATAAAAGAAACAAAAAACATGACAATTGCTATTACATTAAAATGATGAAACTTATGTTTATGCATCACTCACTAAAGTGATATACAAATCAGAAAATTTAAATAAATTACTATAAGAATCGATAATCATCTAAAAACAGTATAAAAAACTATAACTATAACACACAACTAGTATATAACAATATTTTAAGCTTAAAAATTGCACATACGTAGACATGGTTCCATATATGTAATTTGATTACATATACGTAACAATCATCTTCATATTAATCAAAAATTGTCTTCATCTCCATTTTCTTAAATAACCAACGGCGAATTGATGCATCATATGTAACATGCTTACGTATATGTAAACATAACCAAATTAGCAAATAGCAAACAAAGAAAAAACAATATGCACACTATTACGTTAAAATGGTGAAACTTACGTATGTAAGTAATCAGAAAACAAATAAAGAAGACATGTTGATTAAACTTACGTATATGTAAACACCCTTGCGTGATCAGATCCTCATACATAGACGTGGTTACGTATATGTAACTTGATTTGTAATTATTAGGGTTATTGTAACTTGATAAGTTACATATACGTAACAATAAAAAGTACCCTAGAATCTATAAAAAATTACAGTTACGATATGCAGCCATATGTTAACCTAGTTACGTATATGTAACTCGTGAAGATGAGGACGAACAAAAAACTAAAATGTAATATAACAAAAAACACATATCTTTATCTTCTTCTTTTTGTTCATCGAGTTTGTAATCATTTTCATCATGATACATATCTTCATCTCATATTCGCGTTCATCATCGTCTTCATATTGTTCATCGAGTTTATAATTATCTTCATCATGAATCATATCTTCATCTCATATTCGTAATCATCTTCATCTTAAATCATTATCTTCATATCGGTTCATCATCTTCATCTTCATCTTGGTGTATCATCTTCATCTTCATCTTCATTCATCATCTTCAAAATAGGAAAAACCTAAGGATTGTTTTTTCTGATGGAGATTGCCTGAATCACGGTGCAATTAAAATAATAAGATGACACAATAGTTAAAACAAAATGATGAGTAAATTAAGGAATTAAACTGATTACCAAAAATAAGGAGGTGGAGATTTTACATTGATACCCTTTAAATTAAAATATAAATAACTTATTTATTAATTATATGATTGGTTGAATGTAGTTTTCTTGGTTTTTTTAAAAGTTAGTGGTTTTCTTAGGATCCTTCCCCTATATATATATATATATATATATATATATTATATATATATAGAATGACATTCAATTGAGAACCATAAATCTGTAAATAACCAGAAATAACCACTTTAACTCTTATACTATTTATTAAATAAATATATCAAAATGTTTGTAATTTTACTACTTTTAAGATAAATTTTAAAAATCACGATATTTATAGTCTTTTGACAATGTGCATCAATGCACACACATTGTATCGCATATATGAACATTTTAAAGTTTTTCTAAAAAATTAAGGAGAGAGGTGTTAAAATGAAAGAAAAGATTAAAAAATAAAATCAAACCATCATCTTTTAGTATTACCAATTTTATCGAGGTGATATGTCCATTGCTTATGTGGTTTTTAGTAGTTCTTTACATATTTATTGTTCTCAATAGAATACTTCCCTATATATATATATATATATATATATATATATGTATATATATATAGGATTAGGTTCATATAAAAACTCTAATAAATTGTGAGAACCCTTTAACCATGATAGACCAATCACATTACGACACATCAGCAAGATCAAAGAGCATCTTATGGGGTTATTTTAGTCATTTCACCACCCCTTCATTTAATGCATAGATTTTTTTTTCGATTGTGTATGTACTATGTACCTTACATTATCTATTTTCAAGACAAGCTTTTGTACCTCATCATGTACTTTCTCACCAACTCACTTTTCACTTCATATTTTAATTTATATTTGCTATCTTCACAATTTTATATCTTTAAACACTTCTTCATCTTCATCAGAAAGTGGTTTCCCGACTTCTTTTAAATTGTGTATTTTCAAAAGAATTCACCTCATTCATGGGTGGCGGTGATGTGCACTGTGCTACCCCTTTACAAGTTGTGGATGTTGTAGATGAAGGTTTGTGTGAGGATGTTGTAGAGAAGTCTCCCGTGAGGATGATGTTGTTGATGGAAACTCTTCTTTTTGATATATTAGTTATGATCATCATGGTTAGTTTTCTCATAATTGTAGTATATTATTTTTCTTCTCTAATTTCCCTACAATTTAAACGTTATAATGGTTTTTTTATTTAACTGTTTTCTTTTTGTTATTGTAGTTAGTCAACTGTTTTTTAATACTATAATCTTTATTAAGCTTAACACAACCTGTAACAACAGGTTAGACAGTCCAAATTCACCTTCTTTTTAAAACGTAAACAAACAAACAAACAAACCCAGTATATCCCGCTCAAGAGCAGGGTCTGGGAGGGGTAGGTGTAGGTAAGTCTTTCCTCTAACCAACTTATATTCTGGTTTAAACTATGTTTCTCACCCAAGAAGACACACTTTTACATTTAACATTTCATATTTAACCAAGTTTTATTGTTTTCTTAGTTTCTGTTCTTTACATTTTTTTTGTAATTTTCATGTAATTTTTCCTTTTTTAAAATGTCTTACTAACCTTTTCACACACTTAGATAATATGTAACAAGATGGTTACACTATGTTACAATGTACTAAGATATTACAAAATGGTTACACTATGTTACACTGTAGTAAGATATTTCAAAGACCTTTTAAAAGTTGTATATTTTTTTCTTACATAAGGTTGTGACAAGAAGGAAAGTTTTTAGTAAGATGTGAATCAGCATTCTTTATTATGTGTCACAAGAAGTCACTGTAGTAAGATATTCACAGACCTTTTAAAAGTTAGATAACCATTTTTTTATTTCTTACTTTCTGTTCTTTTACATTTTTTGTAATTTTCATGTACTTTTTCCTTTTTTTAATTTGTTACTAACCCTTTCACACACTTAGATAACATATAGCAAGATGGTTACACTCTGTTACATTGTACTAAGATATTACACGATGGTTACAATATGTTACACTGTAGTAACATATTCATAGACCCTTTAAAAGTTGTATATTTTAAGATGTAAGTCAACAAACTTTACTTTTTGTCACAGGAAGTCACTATAGTAAGATATTCCAGACTCCAAATGGCAGTAAGTATTGAGTTCCTGAGGTTTCCGTTGACCAAAAGCCTTTTATTGGTGCTGTTTTTACTTCATAGCAGCAGGTGTTGAACATGTACCAGCGCCATGCTGAATCATCTGGGTTTGTTGTACGTGTGGGAGGGTTTAAGAGATGGAATGGTATCATTACTTATTGTACATTGTTATGTAACAAATGGGAGGGTCTTAATATTAGCATATCATGTACTTCAAATAGCCATTACCACATCAATCGTTCTATTATAATATGGTTTAGTAATTAAGTTTAATACATTGTAGTAATTATAAGGACGCCATTGTAAGCTAATATAATCTGATGTAAAACATAGAAATTAAGTGTAATCTGATGTGAATTTTTGTAATGTTAACAATTTTATGTAAGTAATTGTAATTTAAATGTTATTTTACCTATTTACATGCATGCCCCGATGTAGCTTACAGTATGAAAAATGTATTGTAATTGTATTTTAAATTCCTACACAAATATGTCATCGTGTAAGTTTATGTAGTTAGCTGTAGTTTGTTATTTTTTTTTTTCTTTGTTTTTGTTAATGTTTATAATTTTATTATTGATGATTAATTTTACTTACTGTTATGAATATGTTATTATAATCAATGTCTGATGTCACCCCCGACCGACGGCGGAATCATCGGAGCGGACGAGGGAATGATTGATTGTTCATAACTCATGATTGTCTAATTGTGTGAATAATATTAAAATCAGATTACAGGATAACATGAATTTAACAGATACAAATACAACAGTTAAAGTCACAAATCATAATTGTCTTTTGTTTTGACTAAGTCCAGGTCTTATATGATCAAGTAGAAGTCCACTAGCTTGCTTAACCTGAAATCATGTGAGAAAATAAAGTCAGCTAACGAATTAGCTGGTGAGTAATCATAGTTTTGAGTATACATATAGATTGATTGATTGATTGAGAATAATTCAATTCACAAGGTAACATTAAGACTTATATTGCAATAGTAAAGCATATAGATAAACCGACACAATAACAACCCCTTGACTTGACACTTGCATATAATAGACTCCACACATACACCATAGATTAACTCCTGCCTCTAGCACAATCACCACTCGACTATTCATATGGGGTGGGTTATCCAAACCAGTAGATCTACATTGTTGCCAGGATTGATTGATTGATTGAATTAAGGTTTTACTGTCGTCCAGTTTATCACAGTATGTTCACATAATTGCAAGTAATAACATAACCTGTCTTGAATTGAATTTAGAATGAAATAACAATAGAATATCATGGTTGAATATATTGTATCACATGATTTCCCCCAAATAGGAAATGATATAAAAAGGGGATATGAATACTCACTTGATTGATGAGATTAGAATCTGGATGTGATAGATTAGACACCAACGATTTCCTTACGATTAACCTAAGGAACGGTGTCTCGAATTAGAATAATAATGATTTGGGAATGTATTAGGATTTCCATTGGGTCTTTAATTTATTTAGTTTGAATATCTTGAAATACGTAAAATGAATTTATTGATAGTATTTATGTTTAGAATTTAATAAAATAATTGCATCAATACTCGTAATTGTTTGGTTTATTATTAAAATGTGGAAAAATAAATAATTAATTTTATTAATCAATTATATGATAATTAATTAAAATATTTAATTATTTAAATGACAAAAAAATGAAATTGTTATTTGGAATGATTTAAATATAAAACTTTTGTATTTAATTATGATTTAAGCAATAATAAATATTACTTAAATAAATTAAAAGTAATTTAGTGTTGAATAATAATTTAAATAAATTAAATTATTAAAAGTCCACTTTCGTATAAATAATTTTTGTATTATTTGTAATTTTATTTATTAAAACATTTAATAAAAATGGATAAAATGTTAAAATAAATTTCAGAAAAATAGTTAAGTTGTTTTAAAAAAATTTAATGTTTATAAAAACATTTTATAATTTTTGGGTATTTTTCTGGAATTTTAAAAGCTTAAATAAAGGGTTTAAAAAAATATTGAGGTGGCCCGGGGTCGAACCCGGGACCTCAGGTTGGTCTTGGGGCTCAGGAACCAGTGGGCTAAAGCCTAATCCGCGAACGGAATCAGGTTTAATTCCTTTTAAACACAGTTTCTGTTAAACCCCCAAATTGACTATGAACCCTAGATCGAACCCGAATGAAATTGGGGTTCAATTCAATATCGATTGTGACTGGAATCATGGGGCTTTTGTTCCTCATGATCAATCGATTGTGTGTGTGTGTTTAATTTCATATATGGCATTGATTTGGAGATTACCCTAAAGAAGAACAAGTCGCGGTCAATGTACCAATCGAATGATGCTCAAACAATGATTGTAATCGAATTAAACTTGAGGGTATCTTCCACTGATGATGGGGATTAAAAGCACTATGGTAATTTCAATTAAAATGATCGGAGATGGGTTTTCTATATAGTTGCAGGTCGCGGCAATAGGGGTAATCGATTGTGGAGTTTGAGCTTGTTTTATGTGTAATTTGAGACTGAGTCTGATTGATAATATATATAGGATCGTTTAGGTAGGCTCAATTCGATTATTATTGATTTGTTAGTGCGATTTGAGAGGTGTAAAGTTGCCGACAGTTTTGGGTGCGATCGGGAAGAGGAGAGTGGTTGAATCCAGTCCAATTGTACCCACATGGGTTCGAATCTCCCATGTGGAGCTGTCGGGGTATTTAATTTGGTTGAAATGGAGTGGTTTTGGGGGATTGGGGGTCGCCGGAGAAGTGGCCGGAATGTGGCCGGAGGTCGACGGGGATGGGCGACGGTGGTGAGTGATTTTTAAAAAAAATTACACTTTGGCCCCTTGTGGTTTATGAGGTTTGTTATTTCATGTTTTAAAGTTAGATTTTTAAGTTTCAAAAATCACCATTTAGCCCCTGGACTTTACCATTATAATTATTGTTATTATTATTATTATTATTATTATTATTATTTTGATTATTATTATTATTATAATTATTATTATAAGTGTTGTAATTATCAACATTCTAACAAAAATTAATATGTATATTTATATATTTTTACTGAAATACGCGATGTTACAGTCTCCCCTGCTTTAGGAAATTTCGTCCCGAAATTTGTTCACGAGGAGGCTGAAACGAAAAGATGCGGGTACTTGGATTTCATTTGGTCCTCATGTTCCCAGGTGAATTCTGAGCCACGTTTAGATTTCCAGCGGACTTTGACAATAGGTATCCGACTGCGTTTGTTTTGTTTGACTTCCCGATCCATAATCTCCACAGGTTTCTCAATAAAGTGCATAGATTCATAAATCTGAACTTCATCGAGTGGAATGTGAAGATTTTCGTCGGCAAGACATTTCTTGAGATTTGAAACATGAAACGTCGGATGTATATTGCTGAGCTCTTGGGGTAGTCCAAGCTTGTAGGCTACTTTCCCAATTCGCTCGTGTACTTTGAATAGACTCGTGTAACGAGGTGCTAGTTTCCCTTTCTTTCCACAGCGAATCACTCCCTTCCAAGGTGATACCTTAAGAAGTACGAGATCACCGACATTGTATTCCATGGGCTTACGTCTTTTATCAGCATAATGCTTTTGACGATTTCTAGCAGCGACCAAGTTATCACGGATCTTATGAATTTTGTCGGTTGTTTCTTGTATCAATTCCAGACCAGTAATTTGTGATTCACCAACTTCAGTCCATACAAGGCCTCAAATGGTGCCATCTGGATGCTAGTTTGGTAACTGTTATTGTAAAAGAATTCAATCAACGGAAGATGGGAATCCCACGATCCACTGAAATCAATGACACAATCCCGAAGCATATCCCCGAGGGTTTGTATCGTTCTTTCAGTCTGACCGTCGGTTTGCGGATGATAGGCCGTGCTAAGATTCAGTTGAGTTTTGAGAGCTGATTGGAAACGTTTCCAGAAACGAGAGATGAAGCGACCATCGCGATCAGAGATAATATCTTTGCTTGACAAAAGATTGTTTAGGAAGACTACCATCACGTAATCAGGTTTTGATGATAACTCACAATGAAAGTCAATAGATAAGGAATTAATGGTTTGATGTAGTTAGATCGAGTCAAAACATGAGAATAAAAGAAATCGATTTAAGAATTTAAATGTTCCAAGCTTAGAATCAAAATTACTTAAAACGATCAGGTCTCTGTTCAAGTTCAGAGATCATTCTTTGGCTTGATAGGTCGAAACACTAACATTATTTCACCCTTCAAGTTAATACATGCGTCTCGTCACTTGATTACAACCATGGTAAGTTGGAGATCAAGAAATGAGAATAGTCATCAAGGTATGGTTTTCACCCCTAACTTGATGGTGTACTTTCAAGGTATGACCACTAGCTTACCAATCCAAAAAGTTTGATCTGAGGATCTACAGAAATAAGACGAGATAACTCACCATTAAGGTAAGGGAAATCACTCCTATCTTAACGATGAATTTTTTTACAAAAAACAAAATATAACAAGATGAACTTCTTCATCAAAATCCAGAATTCACTCCTACTTTGATGAGGTCGTTTCATTTGAAAAAATACAATCCATAAAAATGATATTATCATCAAGGTATGAAATTTACGTCTATCTTGATGATTGAATTTCATAATAACAAGAAAACAATTGAAGATTGACATTTGTCACCAAAGTACGGGTTTCAATCCTATTTTGGTGAGATCATGTCATTTGTGAAATGCAAGTTCCAAAGTGAATAATTGAAGTTAGTCCTCGAGATAAGGAAATCACCCTAATCCAGAGGATAAAATTTCATAAAACACGTCATTGGAAAACCATTTATTGAAATGAATAAAGAATCATCATCAAAGTAAGGGAATCACCCCTGTTTTGATGAGTTAGAATCATTTAGGAGATACGAGTGTTTTTAGTCATAGGTTGACTTGCAAACTCTTGCATCTCCCACGGTGCAAACAGTTCAAAGTTAGACTTAACAACGAAAGGAAAAATATCTCAATTAGAAATTTAGAAATTTTCAAATTACATCAATGTAACAAAAGGAAATCACGATTACAAATCTTGAATTAAATCAGGAAGACGAAATCAAGGACAAGAATTATTCAACACCACATCATTAGTGGCTTGAGCTTGTTGAGCATTAATGTTGAAAACACGTCCTTGAGCCGTAGGAACTAGGCTGACAAGTTGAGGGCATCGATTGCGAAAATGGTTCGGATCACCACATTGATAGCATGCACGACCCTGGGTATTTGCAGGAAGATGTCGGTGAACTGGTGCATTGGTCGGAGCTTTAGCAGCACTCCTGCACACGTTGAATGTATGACCCAAACGACCACAGTTTGTGCATTGACGACACTGAATGTTAGCGGGATGGTGATAATTGCAAATGTTACACAGTGGATGGGGTCCAGCGTATGGCTTTCTCATCAGCGATTGGTTGTTTACCGCTTGTTGATGTGTTGGAGGGACTTGAGTAATTGGCACAGCAGGGGTAATTACAACAAAGTTTTGAGATTGATCCTTCCTCTTCTTGTTCCTGGAAGGCTCGGGTTGGTCGGTTTTGACGGTTTCGTTAGGAAGTTTGTCGGCATTCTTCTTCGATCCTTTCCTGGTTAAGGAACCAGCTTTCACATGATTATCGGTTAACTGTGCAGCCAGCCTGATAGCATCTTCTAGTGTGGAAGGATTCCTTCCTAGCACCGTATCCTGAATCTGCATGGGTAGACCACCAATGTATTTCTCGATGGCTCGGGAGGTAGGGGTAGCAAGATGCGGTACCAAAAGGCTCAGTTCGTGGAATCGGTTAGTGTATGCGAGGTTCTCGCCACTGTCTTGGGTTAATTCCCAGAACTCAGCTTCCAGTTTCCGGACTTCGTTTCTTGGGCAGAACTCTTTAGTCATGAGCTCCTTAACTTCAGCCCATGTTAAGGCTAGAGCAGCATCAGTTCCACGGGTTCGTTTCTCTCCGTTCCACCAAGTAAGTGCGCGTTTCTGAAGAACACTTGTGGCATACCGGACTTTTAGATTTTCAGGGCATTCGCTATTTAGGAAAGTGTTCTCGATGCTTTCGAACCATTGTAGTAATCCGGTAGCTCCTTCAGTTCCACTGAACTTAGTGGGGTTGCAAGAACTGAATTGTTTGTAAGTACAAGTTTGAGGAGGGTTTGGTGCAGTTTGGTTTTGAACAATATTGTTTCCTTGGTTCAAATGGGTAAGTAGAGTTGGGATGACCGCAGTAACTTCACGTGCTACAATAGCAGAAATCTTACGGCCAGAGTTTCTAGATCGTGAACGGATTCGACGAGAAGACATTCTGAAATATCATTGAGATAGTTTATGAGAATTGGGTAATACGAGCTATACAACATGAAAACGAGGATCGAGAATTTGGCATAATAACAATGATATGTTCCGAGTGTAATCGTTTGATTCGTAAATCAAAGCGAGTACGTTGACTAATCAAAGTGTTATGTCTAACACAACCTTATTGAAGACATGCGTACCTATAAGCAGATACTCATCCCAAGGGTTCCCAGGTAAGGTAATCAAGTTGTATGAATACCTTGCCTAGACAGAACACCTTAAGATACAGGTATCCCACTCTTCCAGCATTGCATGTTCTCGGTCATGTGACACAGACTTTGACGAGATTTGAAAACCATGAATAACAATCGAGTTTTGGAGTTTGAAATCACTTGAATTAGGCACACAATGCCTTAGAATATGAGTTAAGATTCGTGTGTATATTGATAGATTCAAAGTATAAGAATAATCACATAAGGCAGATAATCACATAATCAAGTATAAACACGTAAGGCACATAAAAATCCTATCTAAGCATGTAAAATACATGAGAGGACTCATGTGTAAGGGTACTTAGTTATAGTCTAGGTCATTCCATTTCTAATAACCTAATTCCCTATAACCATGGCTCTGATACCAATCTGTCACACCCCGACCGACGGCGGAATCATCGGAGCGGACGAGGGAATGATTGATTGTTCATAACTCATGATTGTCTAATTGTGTGAATAATATTAAAATTAGATTACAGGATAACATGAATTTAACAGATACAAATACAACAGTTAAAGTCACAAATCATAATTGTCTTTTGTTTGACTAAGTCCAGGTCTTATATGATCAAGTAGAAGTCCACTAGTGTAACACCCGGACCCCCAAAGAGTCCGTTTAAGTTAAAATAAACATGCGGAATTTGGACCCAGAAAATTTCATTAACATTTAACTCCCAAAATATGTGTTTCGTGTCAACCGACACTCAAAAATGAAGTTTAACAATCCATTTACATAAACACGTGATAAGGAGTTTCAAAATAATGTTAACGCGTTAATTCTACAAAAGAAACGCGTATGCAAGTCCCGTTCGATCCTTGTATGCCCTATCGATCACTTTAGCCTTCCGGTCCCGTAACACCTGAAAACACACGTTTAGACATCCATTAGTTCATAGGAACTAAGTAAGTACATTCCAACATTCATTTTAGGGTCTTTATGGGGGTTTAAACGGACTCGGAACGCGTTAAAACGATAATCGACAAAATCTGGGGAAACGATAAAACAACAAAAGAAGCTCAGAGGCAACATTATGCCTGGGACGTAACTTACGTCCTAAAGGACGTAGCTTACGTCCTTAACCCTTCTCCCCTGATTTGTGGACGTAAGACAGTAGCTCAGGGCGTACCCAGGTGGATAGGACGTAGCTTACGTCCTTATGGACGTAAGCTACGGTAGACCTGCAGCAAAATCATTATTTTTGACCCGTTAAGGGTCGTTTCGCGTTCCCGAGCCACCCCTGTCGATCCCGATTGTTCCATACACCCGGAAATAACATATTTTATCATATACGTGATTCCCATGGAGTTTCAACGAGTCTAACCCGACTCTTGGCAATATACCAAAATTTTTTCTATTTTTTTGGTATTTAATTCCTTAATTAACCCATTTATGGTTCGTTTGTTCTTTAGAGCTTCCGACCGTCCCGACAACCATGGAACCGGTCTATTATAACATGTTACATATGTTTGGTGAGTTCTTAGACCCAACCCATCCCATTTGCCTATCATAACGCAAATTTTCCTTTTCATACCGAATTTGCTCCTTATAGGGTCAAATCCCATTTTAATGAGCGGTTTGCCATTCTTTCGCGAACGACCGCTTTCCTTGGCGTTACCCAACGTCCGCACACGTTGCAAATTGTAGGGATAACCCTTTACCCTAGTGTTCACACACGATGTGAATCACTTTAATCCGGGTTTGTCCTTTCTTCCCATTTCCATGGGACGGTCACGCACATCATGACTCGTTCTGTTCCACAACCATGTGGTATAACACTAAAGTGTTATTTTCCCTTATGTTCACGCACGTCATGAATCATTTGTCATAGAAGCTCACATACGGTGCAAGTCAACTATTTATCCTTTTTAAACGTGGTTTTCATTTTGTTTGAGCTTATGAGCACATGGTCACACACATTGTGACTCATGCCTTTACTTTGTTATGCTCAATTTAAAGAATGTCTTACCTTGAGTCCGGAAGGTTTAAGTGGTCAATCAAACGTGTTCCTTGCCGGTTCCCTTGGATCCGCTTGCCACACCACTTCCTATTACCATTTTAAGGACCCATTTAACACATAACATTCATTTAATCACACATATGGTCCATTTGACCATTTATCACATTTAACCTACAATCTAGGCTTCCACATTGCACATTTCTTGCAATTAAGTAGTTCATTCATGTTTTTCATCTAATTTGAGCATTTCATTAAACACCTTATGTGCATAACTTAACATATTGGTTATTTACTAGCTTTTAAACATCATCCAGCTAATTTTACACCTAAATCACATATCACACATGTGATTCATCAATTTCAACCAAATGTTATGCACATAATCACATTTCTACAAGAATGAACATGGATTCTACAACTAGCAACTAGTTTACATGAAGAATCCTTAGTTTAACCTTCTAGTAACTAAACCCATTTCCATGGTTCATGTAAATCTTCAATTAAGGAGCAATTACACATCTAGTTACCATAATACACACATACACATGATCATCTAGCACTATAACACTAGGGTTTCATGTTTAAACCACCAATTTCTACACCCACCATGTGGGTGACGATTTTTACCCCTCAAGAACATCAAATAACACTTACTTGTAGCTCTTGATAAGATGAAGAATGATTTCTAGGGTTCAATTTCGGATCTTGCACTTGAATCACCAACAATTTGAGCAATGAGATGACCAAAATTCTTCTTCTCCTCTTCTCTTGTGTGTGTAAACGTGAATGAGGGAAATGCTCACCAAATGTATGGCAAGCCATACATATTCATGTTTAGGTTTCATCAATTGGCAAGATCCACCCCTCTAGTATCATTTTTCATTTTTCCACCACTATTAACTAACTAGCAAACTTTCTAGTTAAGTCTTAAATATTTAACCTTTAACATATTTTACAATATTAGGTTTTAACACATGATACATTAATTGTATTTTAATTACATAATACGAAATTCGGGTCGTTACAAGTCTCCCCCTCTAAAGAGAGTTTCGTCCCCGAAACTATGCATACTAATCAAATAGATGAGGATAAAACTTCCTCATTTCATCTTCCGATTCCCAAGTGGCATCGGATCCCTTACGATTCTTCCATTGCACCTTCACCTGATTGAGTGTCTTGTTTCTCAGTTGCTTGACCTTTCTATCCAAGATAGCCACCGGCTTCTCGATATAGTTCAATCTGTCCTCAACTTCTAAATCCTCGTACGGGACATAGGCCGACTCGTCAGCCAAACACTTCCTCAAGTAAGATACATGGAACGTGTTGTGAATTCCTTGAAGCTCTTCCGGCAATTCCAACCGGTACGCAACTTTACCCACACGTGCGATGATTTTAAATGGCCCGATAAACCTCGGACTCAACTTTCCCCGCTTCCGGAATCGTATAATACCCTTCCATGGGGAAACCTTTAACAAAACCAAATCGCCCACCTCAAACTCGATGGGTCGTCTACGCTTATCCGCGTAAGCTTTCTGACGGTCTTGCGTCGCCTTCATGCGAGCACGGATTTGCTTAATCTTTTCATCCGTATTCATTATCGTATCGTGGCCCGCGAGTTCCCGCGGACCAATTTCTCCCCAACAAATGGGAGTTCGGCATTTTCTTCCATATAAAGCTTCATACGGAGGCATCTCGATGGTGGAGTGGTAGCTATTATTATAAGAAAATTCCGCCAAAGGCAAATACTCATCCCAACTACCCCCAAAGTCAAGAACACACGCTCGTAGCATATCTTCTAATGTTTGAATGGTTCTTTCACTTTGTCCGTCGGTTTGGGGATGGTATGACGTGCTTAGCAATAGCTTTGTCCCCATCTCCGCTTGAAATTTCCTCCAAAACTTGGAAGTAAACCGTGTGTCTCTATCGGACACAATCGACACGGGCACCCCGTGTCGTGACACTATTTCGTTCACGTAAACCTCCGCCATTTTCTCCGAATTGTAAGTCTCACGAATAGGAAGGAAATGAGCGCTCTTGGTCAATCGATCGACAACAACCCATATCGCATCGTACCCTTTCTTCGTTCTTGGAAGTTTAGTAATCAAATCCATTGTTAACTTTTCCCATTTCCATTCCGGAATATCCAACGGTTGCAATTCACCATGAGGTTTTTGATGTTCCGCCTTCACTTGTAAACAAGTTAAGCATTTCTCCACGTATTTGACAATATCGCGTTTCATGCCCGGCCACCAATAGTTATCCCGAAGGTCTCTATACATCTTAGTCGCTCCCGGGTGAATTGAATACTTGGATTTATGGGCTTCATCCAATAGATCATTCTTCAAGGTACAAGTAGGTGGTATCCAAACCCGACCCCATCTTGTTTTCAATCCCTGACTATCATCTTCCAAGTTTTGAGTTTGACCTTTGATTCGATTTTTCTTCAAATTTTCTTCCTTTAGCGCTTCCGTTTGTGCTTCCTTGATTCGTTCAACCACTTCGGATATAACTGTTATCTTCATTGCGGTTATTTTGATAGGAGTATGATCCTCCTTTCGACTCAAGGCGTCAGCCACGACATTGGCCTTTCCCGGATGATATAGGATTTCACAATCATAATCCTTTAGCAATTCCATCCACCGCCTTTGTCTCATGTTTAACTCCTTTTGCGTAAAGAAGTACTTTAAACTCTTATGGTCCGTGTAAATCGTACACTTTACACCATATAGATAATGCCTCCAAATCTTTAACGCGAACACCACCGCGGCTAGTTCAAGGTCATGGGTTGGGTAGTTCCTTTCATGCACTTTCAGTTGTCTCGAGGCATAAGCAATCACCTTGCCCCTTTGCATTAGAACACAACCCAAACCGGAGTAGGAAGCATCCGAGTATACCACAAAATCGTCGGTTCCCTCGGGTAAAGACAAAACCGGAGCTTGAGTCAATTTCGACTTTAACTCTTGAAAGGCTTTCTCTTGCTCTTCACCCCATAGGAACTTCACCTCTTTCTTGGTAAGCTTGGTTAAAGGAGAAGCAATCTTAGCAAAGTCTTGAATGAATCTCCGATAATATCCGGCTAACCCAAGAAAGCTTCTAATCTCTGTGGGAGTCTTGGGTGGACTCCATTTGGTCACCGCGTGAATCTTTGTGGGGTCTACGTGTATACCCTCCGAGTTTACCACATGACCCAAGAATTGTACCTCTCGCAACCAAAAGGCACACTTGGAGAATTTTGCGAACAATTTCTCCCGACGAAGCGTTTCGAGAACTTCACGCAAGTGACAAGCATGATCACCTTCATTTTTAGAATAAATAAGGATATCATCTATGAATACAATGACAGATCGGTCTAACATGGGTCGGCACACCCTATTCATCAAATCCATGAATGTCGCCGGGGCGTTTGTCAACCCGAAAGACATCACAAGGAACTCATAATGCCCGTATCTAGTACGAAATGCCGTCTTGGGGATGTCTTCTTCCCTTACCTTCAACTGATGATAACCCGACCGTAAGTCGATTTTCGAAAACCACGATGCACCTTGCAACTGATCGAATAGGTCATCAATCCTAGGCAATGGGTAACGGTTCTTAACCGTCACCTGGTTCAACTCTCTATAGTCGATACACATCCGAAGACTTCCATCTTTCTTTTTCACGAAAAGAACCGGTGCTCCCCATGGCGAAGTACTCGGACGTATGAACCCCTTGTCTAAAAGATCTTGCAATTGTGTCATTAACTCTTGGAGCTCCGATGGCGCCAAACGATAAGGAGCCTTTGCTATGGGTTTAGCTCTCGGGGTTAGGTCGATTCGAAACTCGACCTCCCGTTCCGGTGGGACTCCCGGCAAATCCTCCGGAAAGACATCCGGAAAATCCCGAACAACCGGAATATCTTCCAACACTTGAACTTTCGTTTCCGTGTCTATTACATAGGCTAAGAACGATTGTCCTCCATGGCTCATGTATTTCATTGCTTTGACCAAAGAACATAAAGCCACGCCACCGCGTTTTGCACCTTGGATTATTACCTCATAACCACTCGGAGATATCAATTGGATGCACTTGCGATTGCAAATTATATTGGCGTGGTACATGGAAAGCCAATCCATACCGATTACTACATCAAACTCCCCGAGTGTCATGGGTATTAAGTCGACCGAATAATCCTCACCTTCGATGGTAAGTATGCAATTTCGATAAACGTTGAACACTAAGAACGTTTTGAATCCGCTACCTCAATCTCTAAAGGACTAGGTAAGTTGTCTAACACCATGGAAAAATGACTCGCAAATTTAACCGAAACAAACGATCTATTAGCACCCGAGTCAAATAGCACATAAGCAGGTAGTGAGTTGACAAGAAAGGTACCCGTCACAACGTCGGCTATAGATTTGGCTTCTTCAGCCGTAATCAAGAAAGTTCTCGCCTTAGCTTTTCCTCCATCACCCTTTTTCCCCGAACCTTGAGCAACCAAGGATTGACTTGTACCATCCTTCTTTAGTTCCGGACATTCGCTCTTTTTGTGGCCCGGTTTGTAACAGTTGTAGCACACACTTAACGGGCTTGTGCATTGAGATGTCGAATGACTCGACTTTCCACACTTGAAGCAATTTTTAGATTCGTATCTACAAACTCCCCCATGCTTCTTTTTACAAATCTTGCAATGTTTGGAGTCTTTGTCATTCCCAGACTTGTTTGATGAAGATGAAACCTTGGCTTTCTTAGACGAACCCGTCTCCGTTTCAGCCGCACGCTTCTCCCCACGATCAATTTGCCTTTTCAATTCCGCTTCTCGATCCCTAGCACAATCGATAAGCTCTGCTAGAGTTTCACATTTGGACGGTGTAAGAAACTCTCGATACTTGGCACTCAACATGCCATAGTAGTGATTAATCCACATCCTTTCATCCTGGAGCAACTGTGGGCAAAACTTGGCTTTGTCGTAGAAGATGGTCGTGATGGTATCAATACTTTCATCTTTTTGTCGTAACTGTAGGAATTCTTCTGCTATTCTGTTGATAGCGGCTTGTGGGCAAAACCGCTTTGTGAACAACTTCTTAAATTCTTCCCAAGTCATACTTTTGATACCTTCCCGCCCCTTCTCATCCCGTTGCAATTCCCACCAGTCTTTAGCTCGCTCCCGGAGTTGGCTTGCAGCAAACCTCACTTCATCAGATTCTTCACAGTGTGAGGTTTCAAAGGCACTTTCCATATCTTTGATCCACCTTTGACTAAGTAGTGGATCGACCTCACCCTTGAACGTTGTAGGGTTGCATGCAACGAACTCCTTATAGGTCACTTTCTTTGTTGGCCTTTAGGTTTCTTTGTCAGCCTTCAGAGCCACAAACTCTTGTTGAATGAGATCCCGTAGATCTTTGCGTACATCCTCGATGTAGCCCGGCAATAAAGCCTCAAAAGCCTTGCCAACTTCCTCCTTGACCATTTCCCGTGTTGCATCATCGGGATGGGTCTCGTGATTCTCTATATTGATCACGTGATCGTTACCAGCCATGACTTAAGACTGTGACAATTAAACTTTACGTTAGTACCATGTACGTAATCTATAGCATATACACCGATGCTTATGATTCTACTATCACTAGGGCCTAACCTTATTCACACAATACCCATTTCCATCCTTAAGTTTAAAACAACATCCCTAAGAATCCATTCGCATGCCTTTGATTGTTGTTAGACTGGCCAGGCCTAGCAACAAGCTCACCACACGGATGCCTTCTTAGTTCCTTTATTCCAAACTTAAGTCAAGAAGCTAGGTTCAATCAATTCATATGGTACATATCATACATATATCATACATGTGTCAAGTTTGTTACGTTTATAAACGGCACACTAACCTTGTACCTTTAGGCTCGGTGATCGACTTCTTGGATCGAACGTTTGCATTTCTCATATCTAGAGCTCAAAAGTTTGAGTCCAAGTGTTCGCGACGCACTTGAATCTCTCAAACCGTTGGCTCTGATACCAACTTGTAACACCCGGACCCCCAAAGAGTCCGTTTAAGTTAAAATAAACATGCGGAATTTGGACCCAGAAAATTTCATTAACATTTAACTCCCAAAATATGTGTTTCGTGTCAACCGACACTCAAAATGAAGTTTAACAATCCATTTACATAAACACGTGATAAGGAGTTTCAAAATAATGTTAACGCGTTAATTCTACAAAAGAAACGCGTATGCAAGTCCCGTTCGATCCTTGTATGCCCTATCGATCACTTTAGCCTTCCGGTCCCGTAACACCTGAAAACACACGTTTAGACATCCATTAGTTCATAGGAACTAAGTAAGTACATTCCAACATTCATTTTAGGGTCTTTACGGGGGTTTAAACGGACTCGGAACGCGTTAAAACGATAATCGACAAAATCTGGGGAAACGATAAGACAACAAAAGAAGCTCAGAGGCAACATTATGCCTGGGACGTAACTTACGTCCTAAAGGACGTAGCTTACGTCCTTAACCCTTCTCCCCTGATTTGTGGACGTAAGACAGTAGCTCAGGGCGTACCCAGGTGGATAGGACGTAGCTTACGTCCTTATGGACGTAAGCTACGGTAGACCTGCAGCAAAATCATTATTTTTGACCCGTTAAGGGTCGTTTCGCGTTCCCGAGCCACCCCTGTCGATCCCGATTGTTCCATACACCCGGAAATAACATATTTTATCATATACGTGATTCCCATGGAGTTTCAACGAGTCTAACCCGACTCTTGGCAATATACCAAAATTTTTTCTATTTTTTTGGTATTTAATTCCTTAATTAACCCATTTATGGTTCGTTTGTTCTTTAGAGCTTCCGACCGTCTTGACAACCATGGAACCGGTCTATTATAACATGTTACATATGTTTGGTGAGTTCTTAGACCCAACCCATCCCATTTGCCTATCATAACGCAAATTTTCCTTTTCATACCGAATTTGCTCCTTATAGGGTCAAATCCCATTTTAATGAGCGGTTTGCCATTCTTTCACGAACGACCGCTTTCCTTGGCGTTACCCAACGTCCGCACACGTTGCAAATCGTAGGGATAACCCTTTACCCTAGTGTTCACACACGATGTGAATCACTTTAATCCGGGTTTGTCCTTTCTTCCCATTTCCATGGGACGGTCACGCACATCATGACTCGTTCTGTTCCACAACCATGTGGTATAACACTAAAGTGTTATTTTCCCTTATGTTCACGCACGTCGTGAATCATTTATCATAGAAGCTCACATACGGTGCAAGTCAACTATTTATCCTTTTTAAACGTGGTTTTCATTTTGTTTGAGCTTATGAGCACATGGTCACACACATTGTGACTCATGCCTTTACTTTGTTATGCTCAATTTAAAGAATGTCTTACCTTGAGTCCGGAAGGTTTAAGTGGTCAATCAAACGTGTTCCTTGCCGGTTCCCTTGGATCCGCTTGCCACACCACTTCCTATTACCATTTTAAGGACCCATTTAACACATAACATTCATTTAATCACACATATGGTCCATTTGACCATTTATCATATTTAACCTACAATCTAGGCTTCCACATTGCACATTTCTTGCAATTAAGTAGTTCATTCATGTTTTTCATCTAATTTGAGCATTTCATCAAACACCTTATGTGCATAACTTAACATATTGGTTATTTACTAGCTTTTAAACATCATCCAGCTAATTTTACACCTAAATCACATATCACACATGTGATTCATCAATTTCAACCAAATGTTATGCACATAATCACATTTCTACAAGAATGAACATGGATTTTACAACTAGCAACTAGTTTACATGAAGAATCCTTAGTTTAACCTTCTAGTAACTAAACCCATTTCCATGGTTCATGTAAATCTTCAATTAAGGAGCAATTACACATCTAGTTACCATAATACACACATACACATGATCATCTAGCACTATAACACTAGGGTTTCATGTTTAAACCACCAATTTCTACACCCACCATGTGGGTGACGATTTTTACCCCTCAAGAACATCAAATAACACTTACTTGTAGCTCTTGATAAGATGAAGAATGATTTCTAGGGTTCAATTTCGGATCTTGCACTTGAATCACCAACAATTTGAGCAATGAGATGACCAAAATTCTTCTTCTCCTCTTCTCTTGTGTGTGTAAACGTGAATGAGGGAAATGCTCACCAAATGTATGGCAAGCCATACTTATTCATGTTTAGGTTTCATCAATTGGCAAGATCCACCCCTCTAGTATCATTTTTCATTTTTCCACCACTATTAACTAACTAGCAAACTTTCTAGTTAAGTCTTAAATATTTAACCTTTAACATATTTTACAATATTAGGTTTTAACACATGATACATTAATTGTATTTTAATTACATAATACGAAATTCGGGTCGTTACAACTAGCTTGCTTAACCTGAAATCATGTGAGAAAATAAAGTCAGCTAACGAATTAGCTGGTGAGTAATCATAGTTTTGAGTATACATATAGATTGATTGATTGATTGAGAATAATTCAATTCACAAGGTAACATTAAGACTTATATTGCAATAGTAAAGCATATAGATAAACCGACACAATAACAACCCCTTGACTTGACACTTGCATATAATAGACTCCACACATACACCATAGATTAACTCCTGCCTCTGGCACAATCACCACTCGACTATTCATATGGGGTGGGTTATCCAAACCAGTAGATCTACATTGTTGCCAGGATTGATTGATTGATTGAATTAGGGTTTTACTGTCGTCCAGTTTATCACAGTATGTTCACATAATTGCAAGTAATAACATAACTTGTCTTGAATTGAATTTAGAATGAAATAACAATAGAATATCATGGTTGAATATATTGTATCACATGATTTCCCCCAAATAGGAAATGATATAAAAAGGGGATATGAATACTCACTTGATTGATGAGATTAGAATCTGGATGTGATAGATTAGACACCAACGATTTCCTTACGATTAACCTAAGGAACGGTGTCTCGAATTAGAATAATAATGATTTGGGAATGTATTAGGATTTCCATTGGGTCTTTAATTTATTTAGTTTGAATATCTTGAAATACGTAAAATGAATTTATTGATAGTATTTATGTTTAGAATTTAATAAAAATAATTGCATCAATACTCGTAATTGTTTGGTTTATTATTAAAATGTGGAAAAATAAATAATTAATTTTATTAATCAATTATATGATAATTAATTAAAATATTTAATTATTTAAATGACAAAAAAATGAAATTGTTATTTGGAATGATTTAAATATAAAACTTTTGTATTTAATTATGATTTAAGCAATAATAAATATTACTTAAATAAATTAAAAGTAATTTAGTGTTGAATAATAATTTAAATAAATTAAATTATTAAAAGTCCACTTTCGTATAAATAATTTTTGTATTATTTGTAATTTTATTTATTAAAACATTTAATAAAAATGGATAAAATGTTAAAATAAATTTCAGAAAAATAGTTAAGTTGTTTTAAAAAAATTTAATGTTTATAAAAACATTTTTATAATTTTTGGGTATTTTTCTGGAATTTTAAAAGCTTAAATAAAGGGTTTAAAAAAATATTGAGGTGGCCCGGGGTCGAACCCGGGACCTCAGGTTGGTCTTGGGGCTCAGGAACCAGTGGGCTAAAGCCTAATCCGCGAACGGAATCAGGTTTAATTCCTTTTAAACATAGTTTCTGTTAAACCCCCAAATTGACTATGAACCTAGATCGAACCCGAATGAAATTGGGGTTCAATTCAATATCGATTGTGACTGGAATCATGGGGCTTTTGTTCCTCATGATCAATCGAGTGTGTGTGTGTGTTTAATTTCATATATGGCATTGATTTGGAGATTACCCTGAAGAAGAACAAGTCGCGGTCAATGTACCAATCGAATGATGCTCAAACAATGATTGTAATCGAATTAAACTTGAGGGTATCTTCCACTGATGATGGGGATTAAAAGCACTATGGTAATTTCAATTAAAATGATCGGAGATGGGTTTTCTATATAGTTGCAGGTCGCGGCAATAGGGGTAATCGATTGTGGAGTTTGAGCTTGTTTTATGTGTAATTTGAGACTGAGTCTGATTGATAATATATATAGGATCGTTTAGGTAGGCTCAATTCGATTATTATTGATTTGTTAGTGCGATTTGAGAGGTGTAAAGTTGCCGACAGTTTTGGGTGCGATCGGGAAGAGGAGAGTGGTTGAATCCAGTCCAATTGTACCCACATGGGTTCGAATCTCCCATGTGGAGCTGTCGGGGTATTTAATTTGGTTGAAATGGAGTGGTTTTGGGGGATTGGGGGTCGCCGGAGAAGTGGCCGGAATGTGGCCGGAGGTCGACGGGGATGGGCGACGGTGGTGAGTGATTTTTAAAAAAAATTACACTTTGGCCCCTTGTGGTTTATGAGGTTTGTTATTTCATGTTTTAAAGTTAGATTTTAAGTTTCAAAAATCACCATTTAGCCCCTGGACTTTACCATTATAATTATTTTTATTATTATTATTATTATTATTATTATTATTTGATTATTATTATTATTATAATTATTATTATAAGTGTTGTAATTATCAACATTCTAACAAAAATTAATATGTATATTTATATATTTTTACTGAAATACGCGATGTTACATCTGATTCTTCTATTATGTGTATGGCCTTGTTTATACTACCATCAATCGTTCCATTATAATCTGGTTTAGTAATTAAGTTTAATACACTATAGTAATTGTAATTAGGCCATGTGTAAGCTGATGTATTGTGATGTAATCTGATATAAAACATAGAAATTAAGTGTAATCTGAAGCTAATTTTGTAATGTTATTGCTTTTTATGTAAGTAAATGTAATTTAAATATTATTTTACCTATTTATATGTATGCTCTGATGTAATTTACCTTATGAAAAAAGTATTTTAATTTTCTTTTAACTTCCTACACGAATATGTCATCATTTAAGTTTATGTAGTTAGTTGTAGTTGTATTTGGTTTTTTCTTCTTTGTTTTTTTTAATGTTTATAATTTTATTATTGTTTTTTTCTTTATTTGTGTTAATGTTTATAACTTCCTACACGAATATTGTGCAACATATGTAACAAGTATACGCACCATGATTCTAGGAACTGCACAAAGAAGGCTAAGGCCTGTCCTGCCGACCTTCCCTAATAGTTTGGTCAGTTTAGTTTTTTTTTGGTACCACTTTTGGGTGGGTAACATGTCTGCACTAATGGTTTGTTTGTTTTGGTTACCACTTTTTAGTAGGTAACGTATTGTCAGACGACTTTTTATTTTTAAGCATACTACATTAAGTTACACAACTATGTGTAAGTATTAAAACCTTACATACACTTACACCAGCCTGAATCTCACAATATTTAACTAATTTACATCTATCCACACATTTTTTAACAATAGTTTAGTTATTTTTTTTGTTAGATTAAACGTGCATTCAAATAATGTCAATCATCTAATCCATCTTTTTTCCCATCAACTTACATTAAAATAAGGAATAATTTTTTGTTAGATTAAGTGTGCATTCGAATAATGTCAATTATCTAATCCATCAACTTACATCAGCTTACATTAAAATAATCATATTTTATATTATCTATGCATAATCGTATGTATAAAAACATAAATCATCCTTAGGTAATTTGAATATCATTAATATTAAAATATAAATCATTCTTTTTGTAATGTGTAAATTTTATTATCATAGATGAAGTTTTCAATATGAATTACAAAATAGTAACGAAAATTTTTATATTTAGTTACGCCAGTATTTTTATGTGTTAAAACCTTATATCCATCTACAACAGTTTGAACCCCACAGTATTTAACAAATTTGCATATATCCATACTTTTTTCTTGGATCGGTCAACCTTTTATTTGAATTACACTAATGTAACTCACATGTTTACATTTTTAGTTACACTAGTATGCACAAAAAAAAACTGCTTCAACTTATGCTTCAACTTACAGTGATCTGAAATTTATAATGTTTAGATGTTTTCTCTAATTTTTTATATTTTATCTAACTATTTGTAAACACCCGCGTCTAAATATTACTTAAAAGCCTTTAAAAGCAAACAAGGGATGTTTGTACTTTCTCAGTTTTGCTCATACAAATTTAACATTGATTGAAAAAAAACATTATTTTTTTAAATCAAAACTTCACAGTCGGACATAATTCGATTTACTGTACTAAATTAAATCTATGTCTTCTTCTATCAAACAAAATTAACTTTATTGCAATAAGTATCCGTTTTTCAAAGAAGACTGGTGCCTAAATCATTAGTCTAACGTCTTATTCTACATAATAAACCCAAATAAAAACTCCTTATTCGCATATTTTTAGATAACAAATTGGGTTCTAGGGCACAACTACGACGACTATTTTACCAAGTCCTACTAATCTGCTAACAGAAGATGAAATTAATGGAGATTATAGAAAGCAAATACAAATTATCTAACATTTTCAATAACTGCAAGACATTCTAATGTCGCTAGTTTTTATTACTTATTTTTAAGGTTTTCTCTTCGTACTTACCGATTTTGACATTCTTTCATCGTCTTCAACATTACACGCCTTTCGGGCAAACTTACACTTATGCTTCTAGCCTTCTTCAACTCTTCGCTTCTTTAAAGAACAGGAGTTTGAAAATAACAAAACCCAAAACAATTTTTGTTGAAAAAAAGGAACTTTAATTTCAAATGTTTTTAAAAAAGAAAGATGAAGATTATTTTTAGAAAAGCTATGTGGAGTTTGATTGATGTGATTGTTGCTTTTTGGAAGAAGCATAAGGTACGTGCTTTTTTTCTTTCAATACGAATTTACTATAATACCCTTAAAGAATCATTGTTGTTGGTCTTAGAATAATATTATATTATAAAATATTCTTGGCTTTAGATCATAAAGTAATCCACAAATCAATGGTCCAGATTTAGTTAAAGGGTTTTTATAAATAATAAGGGTTCTCAATAGAACTTCACCCTATATATATATATGTATATATATATATATATATATAGAGAGAGAGAGGGAGGGAGGTTCCACTAAAAATATATTTTACCTAAGAAGGCTAAGAAATGATCTTAGCCTTTCATTTTTAATCAATTGCTAAGATTATAATGTTGTAAATAAAAAGGTGGAAGGACATTTTGGGTATGTAACCATTTTTGTTGACTTTTTTGAGTTTCCCCTAAATTTTTTAAACGTTTATAGCTTTTTCATGCTAGATTATTTTTTAAAACAAATTTCATCATAAAATCAAACATTTTTTTCTTTTTAAATTGAGTATAGTATTGCTATATTTTTTTTACAAAAAAAAACAAATTATGTGAATTTATGCTGCATTCTAACGTTTTTGTGCTGCATTCTAACGCTTTTGTGTTGTTTTTTATAAAACAGCACAAAATTGTGTTGCATTTAATAAAACAAAATAAAATTATGCTGCATTTCATAAAAAACACAAAATTGTGCTGCATTTCATAAAACAACACAAAAATATGCTGCATTTCATAAAACAACACAAAATTATACTGCATTTCATAAAACAGCATAAAATTATGCTGCATTTCATAAAACAGCACAAAAATGTGTTGCATTTCATAAAACAACATAAAATTGTGATGCATTTCATAAAACAGTACAAAATTATGCTGTATTTCATAAAACAACATAAAATTGTGCTGTATTTCATAAAACAGCACAAAATTGTGTTGTATTCATAAAAACAGCTCAGTGTGTGTTGTTTTGCGTCGAACAACACAGTTTTATGTTGTATTTCATCAAAACAACACAATTTTGTGTTGTATTTCATAAAAACATCATAGTTTTGTGCTGTTTTACGTCAAACAGCACAGTTTTGTGCTGTTTTGTCAAATAGCACAGTTTTGTGCGGTTTTATATAACACGTTCTATGTTGTTTTACGTCAAAACAACAAAGTCTCATGTGTTGTTTTTGTGGTGTATTATGTCAAAATATCAAACAAAATAGAAATAACATTTTTTTTTGCTATTTTAATTTTCACTATTTGCGTTAATATAACACGTTTCGTGTTGTTTAGCGTTAGAACAACAATCTATATATTGTTTTGTGTTTGAACAGTCACTATGTCAACTAAGTGTGATAAAACGAATGACATTTGAGTATCATTGATCATTGATATCATCCCCCGTCATTATTCATTATCTCCAATTACCACTATCAATGACTAACTAACCATTGTCTTAAAACACTACCGATTAATACGCACCGCTCAAGTTAACATCTCTAATCACTGATTATTTGTTGCATGTAATTATGAAGTTTAAGACAACGAGAGACATTCAGGCTTTAGTTGTATTTTGAGGTTAATTTAATAGGATTTGTGGGTGAACAAAGTGTGTAAAAGAAATGTGCTACATTTTTAAAAGGAGAAAATGAATTAGATTAAATGATTAATAGATCAAAATACCCTTTAACCTTATTTTCTAGTTTTGTCACATATCACCACCTTATTTCTTCTTAGTTATCTTAGACAAAATATATTTTTTAGTGTAATCTCTCTCTATATATTAATCCGAAAATATATTGATAATCTACAATTCATAAAATTGTAAATGTGTTGTTAGGCGGTCGCCATATGGACATAGAACACAAGTAACAGGTGAACTAATCATGACAATGTGAGTTATGAACGACGTCGTTTTGCCAAAGAATGAAATTTTGTCGTTTGGACTTGACTTCATTGTCCTTCATCCCAATCTATTTATCCCCTTCATTTTTTTATTTTATATGATCAATATTTATCTTTTGATATGTGTAAAAAACAAATTGTTTTGAATCATGGTGTGTGCATAACAAATTTATTAAGCAGATGCACATACTAACGATGAGTTTTAAATAATAGAGCGTCAGGTTGTTATACAAATTTTTTTTAACATCATAACAATATAAAGCGCTTATTTTTTTTGAAAGGTATGATATGTGGATATAATTTCGTTTCATATATGTCTATAACAAAGAAACACGTATATATAGTTGCAAACAATATGTGTATGACTATCAATAATCTTTAAATCAACTGATTAAGATGATGTATCAATACATATAAATATGAGAGATATGGGTTCAAGTCTCATTGTAAGTAAAAATGTCTTGAGTTGAGCCTGATGATTTTTTCAGTTGTGAATTTTCTTCTGAGGGGGTTGGGGTGCGGTCACAACTGAAAAGCGGATAGTTGTGAGCTTTCTCTATTAAGATAATACACATTCTTCGAAATAATATCGTATTTATCATTAAAAAAACTATCTGATGATTACACGCTTTCAGTTATATAATTACGTAACTCCATAATAAATGCTAATTTTATGTTTTTTATCAAAATAATTTATTTAAAAAGATTTGTTTTAAAAAAAAATATATATTAATACTGTACTTGAATTAAAAATAATAAAACCTTGAGTTGAAAGTAATGATACGACTAGCTTTGAAACAAAAAGAAATCAACAAAGGTTAGTTTCTTTTCTACTTTTAAGTAGTTGTAAATTGAAATTATCTATACTTTAAAAAGCATAATGAGAATGACTTAATCATCTGGTACAATTTTTTGATGCATGGTTTGTTACAGTAAAAAAGTAATTTTGTTAAACTTTAGGGCTAATATTTAACTTTTCATTTTATTATTTTCCAATATATAAATATTTTCATATTATAATTAAATTTAAATAAACTATTTTTATAACTTTAAAAATATAATCTATTATAAAATTTCAAATACTTATTTTTACCAACATATTGGTATAGATTTTACGCGAAACCGATTTGGGCTTAATATAATATTTTTAAATTTTTTTTCACGACGACTGTCTTGCTCCAATGCACGGGTTTTTTACGATTTCGTTTTTTATATAGTTTCAAATGCATTCAACAACGTCTTTGTTTTGATTCTCTTACATCCACTGCGCGAATTTACAACAACGTTTTGACTTGACTTTTTTACAGTTTTAGGCCCCCGCCACAACGCGAAGGCTTAATACTAGTTCATTGTTATTTTGACTTTATCGCTATCTAAATTTTAATATTATTAAATAGTAAAACCTACACTCTACAGGATAAATCATTTTGTACGTAATCTTGATTTCTATATATTATCATGTAAATGCATTTAAGTGTTACATTACAAAGTCTTGTTTACAATTATTCCACCGAGGAGGTGGGCCCTATCGATAATTATGTATGTGGACATGATGTCACAAGCCAAAAGACAAATAGCGACCCCTATAAGCTTGACTTAAAACACATCCCAACAAAATGTGTGTGTGGTCATTAGTTTATATGTAAAAATAACCACGCCTATATAGTTGACTGTAAGACATCTTGACAAAATATATGTGTGTTAGTCCACAAGTTTATATATAAATAGTAACCCATAAGCTTGACTCTAAGGCATCCCAACAAACAAACTTCAAGAAATCATGGCATCCTATACAAAAAGTGTCTCACTTTTCATCATACTTGTGGCACTTTTATGCACCAAAGGTTTGTCACAATGTGAAGATGAAACCAACAACCCTTGTAACAACAAATCCAAAGCTTTACCATTAAAGATCATCGGTATCGCGGCTATCCTAGTCACCAGCATCATCGGTGTATGTTTACCGCTAATCACTCGATCCATTCCCGCCCTTAGCCCCGACCGTAGTCTTTTTGTCATAGTTAAAGCGTTCGCTTCGGGCATCATTTTGGCAACTGGGTTCATGCATGTTTTGCCTGATTCTTTTGACATGTTGAGATCGAGTTGCTTGAGTGATAACCCGTGGCACAAGTTCCCGTTCACGGGCTTTGTGGCTATGTTATCGGCTATTTTCACGCTCATGGTCGACTCCATGGCTACAAGCGTGTATACAAGTAAGAACAACACTATATCAGCCGAAGCCGGTGAGCCAAGAGACCGGGAGATGGCCGTGACGGGGTCCAGTGGTGGTGGCATGCACTTCCATGGACACAGTCACGGGCAAAATGGTGCGATAGGGCAAGAACTTCTTCGTTATCGCGTCGTAGCCATGGTTAGACTTAGTTTTTTTTTTTTAAATCTTGTAGCATATTATTATTATTATTCTTTTGAATCAAGAAATAACAAGATTTGTGAAAATTGATTATGATCAGGTGCTTGAACTTGGAATAGTGGTTCACTCGGTAGTGATCGGACTCGGGGTCGGGGCGTCAAATGATGTATGCACCATTAAGCCACTTGTTGCAGCACTTTGTTTCCATCAAATGTTTGAAGGCATGGGCCTTGGTGGTTGCATTCTTCAGGTATCATTATAAACTTTACATTTTGTATATTATAACAGTAACTTTTGACGATCATTTCAGAACACTAACACTAAATAAATAAAAACTGACAGGCTGAATTGAAGACGTTGAAGAAAACTCTAATGGTTTTCTTCTTCTCAATAACGACTCCATTTGGGATCGCTCTTGGGATCGCGTTGTCAAAGACGTACAAAGAGAATAGTCCGAGCGCATTGATCACAGTGGGGCTACTCAACGCTTCATCGGCTGGGCTACTTATCTACATGGCGTTGGTTGATCTTCTTGCAGCTGATTTCATGGGCTCCAAGCTTCAAGGGAGCATAAAGCTTCAGGTTAAGTCTTATATCGCGGTTTTGCTTGGCGCGGGTGGGATGTCTCTCATGGCAAAATGGGCGTAGAGTTTTCGTCCTTAGGACCCGATCGAAGGTAATTCATGGAATTGTGCTGTTTAGTTGATCGTAAAGGATAAATAAGCTTTGGTAGTTTGATTCTGCAATTGTTGTGACTGTTGTTTTTGCTTTCACAAAGGGTGTTTGAAGTCGTCTTAATTACAATTAACTACCATACATGTATTTTCAAATCATGTCTAAAAAGTATTGTATGATCTAGGTCGGACCCAAAGAACTTTTTCTCCGGGGTTGGGTTTTCTGGTTCTCAAATAGCCATGCATATTTCAACTTGATGTTAGATTATGTTTATATTTGTTGTTTTACTAGTCTTCATCGATCTCTTGAAAAATATACATGGTATCATTAATCGAAACCTTCTTATAATGTTTTTTTTCAATGGAACAAATAAAAGTATCGTTCACTATATTCTTTTAAAAACATTATTAGAAAAAATTAGAAAATGTTAATGGACTAACGAAACAAGAGCTGAGTTTTTAGTTAAATAGATGGGCTTAAAAATTTAATACAAAATAAACCATTAGTGATTATATTCGAGATGGTCTTTTTAAACCCCAAGCGAGCTACTAATTTAGTTTTAGTGGGTAAACATTAAATTAGGTGCAGGGTAGTAAATTTTTTCATAGAGGTCGGTGTAAAAAAAGGACCGGGTCAATCGAAAACCGTAAATACACGCTACACATAGAAAAAAATATTTGTGGGGTCAGTTGACCCCTTTACTCCCTTATTAAATCCGCCTCTATGTCTAATCATGTATCAAACTTGTTTTTTTTAATATGTAATTTTACAAGTTTAAATAAATAAAAGCGATGAATGTAAATAAAAAAAAGGAACATTCACAACTACATAAGCCTCGTGGGAAAGATTCATTAACACCATAATATACACATAACACATGAACACTACTTGTTAAAACATTTGTTTGTTTATCATCTTACTTGACTAGTACTTTGCCTTGGCGTCGTCAACGGAGATCCCAAGGGTGTTGACCGCCGTTGCCGATGTCCCACCGGTGATCTAGGAACCGTACGATGATCTTTCAAATCATTTTTGGCGGCTTGAAGCTCTTCTAGATTGGCTAAAACTTCAGACATTCGCGGTCTGCTTTTCGGTTCTATGTTAAGACATTGTGCAGCAAGTGTAGCTGCAGCAAAGGCGACTTTCTGAGGATACTGCCCTTCCAATCTAGTGTCCATAATCCTAAACAACTTTCTTTTGTCTCCTAAATACGGTTTTGTCCATTCAACAAGATCCTGTTCGATACCAATTTTGTCCTTATCAAGAGCACGACGACCCGAAAGTAGTTCTAGCAAAACAACGCCGAAGCTGTATACATCACTCTTTGCAGTCAACCGACCTGTTTGTCAGAACAGTGTGTTTATATGCTTTCATAATCATGTTAAAAACATATTTTGATGTAACAAGAGTTAAGGATAAGGACCTGTTGCGATGTACTCCGGGGCTGCATAACCTTGTGTACCCATTACTTGAGTCGACACATGGGTCCTGTCACCCGTGGGCCCTGCTTTCGCTAAACCAAAATCAGATAATTTTGCATTGAAATCCTGTGCCATCAAAACAAAATAAGTGTCATTATCGTACATACGTAAACCGAATCGTTCTAATTAACACAACCAAACACCACCTTGAAGGCCCAACGATCTCCAAACGAACAAAAGCGTAGCAAAAAGCAGGTTGAAAAGGATGAAGAACAAAAACTATTTGATCACAAACATTGTTGATCGACACTTTTATTAAAGAAAACTAAAATATTTTACCCCTTAAACATCAACCAAACAGCCCTATTTATACTAAACAAAACAAATCCTACTATGACTCATACTCCTACCTTCTAGGAATTAAAACAACTTGATAAACATCAAACTAAATAACTAGATAACATACTAATTAAATAATAAATAAAAGACTCTTGATAAAACTCAAACTTCACCCGTATAGGATCTGACTTTGACTTTTTTATGTGAATTAACAAAGATTAATTCCAACAATCACCCCTTAATCTTTGTTTTTTCACAATAATGCTGGTCTTTCCTCATATTGAACAAGATGAGTTATATCTTTCTTATCATCCTCTTTATCCTTCCACTTGATACACTCATATGCAAAGTGACCAAATTCACCACATTCAAAACACCTAAATTCGCTCTTATCTCTATTTCCTCGACCTCTTCCACATCATTTTTCTCCTCTACCAAAGCCTCTTCCTTGACCCCTACCACGGCTTTGATTACCATCATATCGTCCTTTTTCATGATTCCAACTTTCTAAATCTCCAACCTTTTGATTACTTGAACTTGCTAGTAGAAGTTTACTTTGATCATTCTCTTCTAGTTCATCGTGACTCTTGAGGCGTTCTTCATAAGCTTTTATTCTTCCCACTGCTTCCTCAGAAGACATATCTTCAAGTTCTGAGTATTGCTCCATAGATGCCACGATAGGTAGGAACTTCTTTGGAACCGAGTTGAGCAACTTACGTACAATCACTTCATCTTCAAGGCTCGAACCAAGGCTTTTAAACTTAGCCGCTATGCCAGTTAACTTACTTGAAAAATCATCCACCTTTTCACTTTCTTTCATCTTTAACATCTCCTCGCTCCTTAGGGTTTGTAAGCGAGCTTTCTGCACTCTCTCTGCTCCTAGATGTCGAACCCTAATTGATTCCCAAACATCCTTTGCATCCTTATGTTTTGAAACCTGAAGTAGAACATCCTCAGGCAACGTTTGAAAAATAAAAGCTCTAGCCATCAGATTCTTTCTACTTTCAATTGCCGCCCCTGTTACTGGATCAATCGCCTCCCATAACCCATACGCTTGCAAAATTGATTCCACCATGATTGACCAACTTGTATAATTGGTGGATGTCAATTTAGGACACTGCAATGGAATGTTGCCTTGCTCTCTTGCCGGTATAATTGGTTGGTCTGCCATTCTTTTCTTGTTTGCCTACTTCTCTTCAAAACTTGCTTTCTTTTTTTCCTTGATTTTCTTCCTTTCTTTCCCTCCTACTTTCTTTCTTCGACCTGTTTTTTTCTTTCTCGTTCTGTTTTTCTATCTTTATTCTTTCTCTTACTTTCTTCTTTTCTTCTTTATCTTTCTTTCTTCCTGCTTTCTTTTTTTCTTTCTTTCTTTCTTTCACTTCCTTCTTTCTTCCTTCTTTCTTCCTTCTTTCTTCCTTCTTTCTTCTTTCTTTCACTTCCTTCTTTCTTCTTTCTTTCACTTCCTTCTTTCTTCTTTCTTTCTTTTACTTTCTTCTTTCTTCCTTTTTCTTCTTTCTTTCTTTCTTTCTTACTTAGTTTCACATGGATTCAAGGATTTGAATCCAACTTTCTTCTTCCTGCTTCTGTGTTTAAACAGAAAGCATTTTGTTTTCTTCTTGTCGTTGTTCTCGGCCAGAACAGAACACAAACAACCTTTCTTTTGCTGCTTTCGCACCCAGATCAAGAGCTTGGTATAGCTCTGATACCAATTGAAGGCCCAACGATCTCCAAACGAACAAAAGCGTAGCAAAAAGCAGGTTGAAAAGGATGAAGAACAAAAACTATTTGATCACAAACATTGTTGATCGACACTTTTATTAAAGAAAACTAAAATATTTTACCCCTTAAACATCAACCAAACAACCCTATTTATACTAAACAAAACAAATCCTACTATGACTCATACTCCTACCTTCTAGGAATTAAAACAACTTGATAAACATCAAACTAAATAACTAGATAACATACTAATTAAATAATAAATAAAAGACTCTTAATAAAACTCAAACTTCACCCGTATAGGATCTGACTTTGACTTTTTTTATGAGAATTAACAAAGATTAATTCCAACACACTTATGCTATTACATGTGCTACTGTTGATTTTTAGCAGCAACAAAACAAACAAACAAACAAACCCAGTATATCCCACTCAAGAGTAGGGTCTGGGGATTTTTAGCAGCAACAGGCAACACTAAATGCAATTTAAGTGTTTAACATAAGCTGTTTTTTACAACATACCGAGTCAAGAAGGATGTTTGAAGCCTTGAAATCGCGATATATGATTTGGTCTTTTGCATCATGAAGGAAAGCTAGGCCTCTTGCAGCTCCTATTGCTACTTTGAGTCTTGTTGCCCATGGAAGTGGTTGAGGACCCCCTGTAAACCCAAACAAAATGTGTTGAATCGCGGGATTAAGCTACAACAAACAAAATTACATAACAAAATAAAGACTCATATGATCAAACAGCTAGAATCTTACTTCTAAAAAGATGATTTTCCAAGCTTCCTTTAGGCAAACAAAATTACATAACAAAATAAAGACTCATATGATCAAACAGCTAGAATCTTACTTCTAAAAAGATGATTTTCCAAGCTTCCTTTAGGCATGTATTCATAAACCAAAAGCCTATTATCACCCTCTGAGCAGTAACCAATAAGCTTCACCAAATTCGGATGATGTAGCTGACCAAGATATGTTACCTCTGTCTGCAAAACAACAATCAATCAGCAACCATTTGGGAATGAAAAGATTAGTTTTTTAGAACGTCCAACTCACGCAGCCAATTGCCCAAATGAAAAGATTACTTGTTTTAGGACGTCTAACTCACACACCCGTTAAACCTACACCTAGATATACACCAACCAGAACATAAAGAAACATCTTTGCTACACACAATGATACTGCTATACTACAAGTGCGATTGAAAATATTCATACCAGCCATTCCTTGTGGCCTTGAAAGCCCTCAGTTTTAAGCTTTTTGACAGCAATGATGGTTCCGGATCCGGGTTTCGAAGCCAAATGGGTAGCTTCATCAATCCAGCCTTTGAACACATACCCGAATCCGCCTTCACCAAGAAGACTATCGGGTCGGAAGTTTCTTGTAGCATTCTTCAACTCCATGAAGGAGAAAGGTTTCACATTGGGTGATGATAATATCTCTCCTTCGGATCTTGGTGTATATATACTATCAATACTGCTGCTTCCACCACTGTAAGATGAAATCGTCGTGCTTGAAGGACCAGAAGACGAACTCATTTTACTCTCGACTTTCAACATCCCTGTTTATTCATTCATATACGAGCTGTTGTTATATGATAATAATAATTACAAAATCGAAAGATCTCATTCCCCCTAAAATTCAGTTCGTTAAAATCAAAATTGGGGGAAAATCAACCCAATTCAAGATCTCTAATCATGAACTACAATTCCATGAATCATGAAGTATAATGCATGAATTTGAATGGAATCAAGAAAGTTTACCAGAGGATCGGGAGGTGATTGTGGTGTCTACTTTAGCGGATGAAGAATTCAAACAGTTGCCCATGTTGATTGAGAAGATGAAGTGCAAATTGGGAGTTGATTAACGAAAGGAAACATAGGAGGAGGGGATAAATAGGTAAAGAAGAAGAGAGATTTGTGTTGTGTTGATATATGGGGGCAAAAAGGGGGTGCTAATCAATAATCAAAGTGAACAAAAGGAAATCTGAAGGAAGAGTCGTGGTGATGATGATGATGATGATGATGATGATGGTAGACCAGCGCACTTGCTCTGAGAAATGTACTTTGTTTTCAGTTGACTCAGTACAATGCCACCCACGATGGGATATAATTTTTATTTTTACACGTTTACACAACGTTTATTTTTTAACTATTTTTTGTTGTATTGGTGTAGTATATAAAAGGGTCCTAATAAATAGACACCCACTTTTTTAAATCGACACCCCCTATACGCCGCGCGGCCCATACCCGGCGTATAGGGTACGACCATTAATGCGACATTAATGACTGACAACCGACGTCACATCACTTCACCTATACGGGGCGTATAGGTCCATACGCCACGTATAGGTCGGTGTCGATTTAAAAAAGAATATAAGCTATACGCCGCGTATGGTCCCATACGCGGCGTATAGATCCTCGGCATACTATATCTTTCAAATTTTCTATTTTTACACACACTTCAAAAAAAACACTCTCGTATAGCACTATACTACACGTATTGATCTTCGATTTTTCAACATCCAGGTACGTATTATTGTTCATACATCATTATTATGTTAATCGTTCATTGATTTAAACGTTAAAGTAGTGTTTTATGCCCCAAAATGCGTGATTTAAAAACTGGAATAAAGAACTATACGCCGGTACAGCCGGAGACTGTTACCCCTCTGTTCACTGAGGGTATTACTGAGATGGAGGAGGGCACATTGAGAGAGTGGTGGCCTGAGATTGCCGGAGGTCCGTCTCAGAGGACTAAGGGCAGGGTCACCGGCATTCGAGATCCTCTCATCCGTTATCTGCATCGGATGATCGCCACGTCCATCACGGGACGTGGCAAGAGTCGGGAGTGGTGTACCATTCCCGACTTATTTTACTTATACTGTTTGATTACGGGGACCAGGTGTAACCTGGCGAGGTGTTTGGCGGAGTATTTTGCTTCGTATTATCATCGCCAGGAGTGAGGAGCGGTGTACGGCGGCGCGTACATCACGTTGATTGCCCGATCTTTAGGTTATCTTCCTCGGCATCTTGGTGACGTGTCTCCGCCGATCGAGCCGGTGAGATTAGATCGTCGTACGCTATTCGGCATGCGTATTATACGCCAGTTTCCGGTTGGCATACGATTCTCTCTTCGACCCGGGGAGATCTGGCAGCCGGCACCAGTTCAGCAGCTCGGCATTGTCGATCCACTGCAGCAGCACGGGCAGCCGCATGATCAGCCACCACCCGACGAGCAGCCACATGATCAGCCGCCTCCTCAGCCACATCAGCCGCCTCCTCAGCCTCAGATCCCGCGACATATTTATAGAGAGGTGAGGCTGCCTGCACGTGTGGAGACATTGTTGCAGGATATGTCTAGGAGCTTACGGCAGCAGAGTCGACGGCTCGATCGCGTTGAGGATCTGATGGAGTGGCAGGTTCAGTCAGAGATGGCGCGGCGTTCTGGTACTGATCCTCCGCCGTTGCCACCGCCTCGAGATTACCCTGACTCCCCGTAGTTTTGTATTGTATTTTTTATTTTGTTATGTAATTTAAAAACTTTGTAAATATATTATCAGTTTATGTTTATCTTTTATGTTTATTATCAGTTTATGTTTATCTTTGTAAATATATACAGACATACAGACATACATACATACAGACATACAGACATACATACATACATACATACATACATACATACATACATACATACATACATACATACATACATACATACATACATACATACATACATACATACATACATACATACATACATACATACATACATACATACATACATACATACATACAGACATACATACATACATACATACAGACATACAGACATACATACATACAGACATACAGACATACATACAGACATACAGACATACATACATACATACAGACATACAGACATACATACATACATACATACAGACATACATACATACATACATACATACATACATACATACATACATACATACATACATACATACATACATACATACATACACACATACATACATAAATAATTTTAATTCAAATTATATATATATTAAAACTCAAAAAATTAAAAAAAACATATACATATATAAACTATACGCCGCGTATAGACCCATACGCGGCGTATAGCTCCTCCACTACAGTCCTCTTGCGACCACGTACAGTGCTAATGCGACCAATTATTTTGTACTATACGTGGCGTATGGCCCCATACGCCACGTATAGTACAAAATAATTGGTGCTCATGCGACCACTACAGTGCTCTTGCGACCACGTATAGTGCTCATGCGACCAATTATTTTGCACTATACGTGGCTTATGGGTCCATACGCCACGTATAGTACAAAATAATTGGTGGTGTCAGATGTACTTTTTGTACCATGTACGATTACATGGTACATACGCTGCGTATAGGATCCTATACGTGGAAGACGTGGCAAGCCTATACGTAGCGTATAGGCCCATACGCTGCGTATAGGATCCTATACGTGGCGTATGGACCCATACGCCACGTATAAATTATTTCGATATGACATGACCCAAGATTTGTTTTCACCTATATAACAACGATTTCGATAACACTTTCGATATGCTTTCGATTCCTGTAAATCCCAAACGTATTTCTCTCTCAAAATATCACACTTTTTATTCGTTCGGTATGTCGTTTTGGGACGGTAACTATTTGTTTGGTGAATATTCAAATGAATATTCAAATGAATATTCAAATGAATATTCGTTCGTGGTGGATAGTAATCAAGATGATGCGTACGTTCAATCTGCTTACGAGACAGGACTGCCAGATTTAAACCAATCGTATGTTCCCGATGATGAAGTTGAGTTTTGCCGAGAGTCAACTTACGACACGCAACAAAATAATATACTCTCGAGTGATGAAAAACAAACGACAAAAGTATCGTTTGAAACATCTCAAAATTTTTATCTCTCGATGAGCTAGTCTGTTGGGCTGTTAATAGAGGACGTGATAATGGTTACGTTATTATTACACGAAGATCAAAGAAAAAAGAAGGTCAGGTCGTAAAGGTATGGCTTATCTGTGATCGTGCGGGCGAACACAAAAGTAAAGCAACAGTTAGACGATCTGGTAGCAAAAAAATCGGATGTCCTTTTAAATTAGTAGGGATATACGACAACAAACGTCGTTCGTGGAAATTAGAGGTGCGAAGTGACGAACATAACCATGATCCTGCTCAACATATGGAGGGGCATCCTTTTGTAAGAAGGTTTTCTCAAAACGAATACAATTTGGTGGAGCAGCTTACTGATCAGAACATGGAGCCTCGTAGCATCTTATCAGCTATTAAAAAGCAAAATCCTAATAACGCATCAATAACCAGAGACGTATACAACGCTCAATATAAGATAAGAAGTGAAAGAAAAGTCGGTGAAACACCAATGCAAGTCTTAGAAAACCTTTTATCTATTAAAAGGTACGTTTATTACACCCGAGGTTTTTTTTTTCAATAGACTTAATTAAAATGAAGCCTAACTTGTATTTGTATCCTCACTTAACAACATCAATTTTCTTCATTTTTCTATTAAAAGGTATGTTTATTACACCCGAGAAGATCCCGATACTAATGTCGTAGAAGATATATTTTTTTGTCATCCTAAATCATACGACACTTGGCGTGCATTTCCGCACGTGCTGATGATAGACGCTACATATAAAACAAACATGTACAAGCTTCCGTTTGTTCAGATTGTTGGTGTGACCTCCACACACAAGACATTTTGTGTTGCTCATGCGTTTATTAGCAAAGAACGGGAAGATAATTTTGAATGGGTGCTTAATAGATTGAAAGATACGTTAAGCAAGTGTATGGAGCCGCGCGTCATAATAACAGACAGAGATCTCGCTTTAATGAACGCATGTGTTAAAGTGTTTCCGAATGCTTCAAAGTGTTTATGCAGGTGGCATATTGATGAAAATATCGCGAAACACTGTAAAGCAAGTTTTACAAAAGATGACTGGAGAAAGTTTAAATATGCATGGGCACGTTTGTGTGAGTCTCCCACGGCGGAGATTTACGAGTATAACTATAACCTTCTTTACGAACGATTAGTTGAAGCGAATCGAGAAAGTAAGTTTTTATTATATTTTAATTATATTTTAATTATGTTTTATTATATTTTCAATATATAATTTAATTATGTTTTATTATATTTTCAGAGGTATTGTCATATATAAACAGAAACTGGTTAGAGAGTTACAAAGAAATGTTTGTATCAGCCTGGACTAACTTGAACCGCAATTTTGGCCAACGCACAACAAATAGGGTGGAGAGTCAACATGCAAATTTAAAAAGATATCTTAAATCAACAAATAGCTCACTGGATAGACTTGTGGAGTTTGTAGATCAATTGGTGAACGCACAAGAGGTAAATTTAAAAGAAAGCTTTGAGACAAGCAAAATTAAAACCATGAATCATCATAAACTTCCGCTATTTGATTACTTAAGAGGCAAGGTTTCACACATAGCTCTTGATTTATTAGTTGCCGAAAACATTAAATTGCATGTGATGCGCTCTGCAAATGCAACATGTGGTTGTCATCTTTTCACTAGTTGTGGCTTGCCTTGTGCTTGTCGGCTGGAAAAATATGAACATTCTGGTAATAGTCGCTCCATCATTATCATTTTTCTATTAAAGTGACAAATTATGTATTAATTTATACTTTATAATGCAGGCACTAAAATTCCATTAGATGCAATTGACGTATTTTGGACGAAGCTTGATAACATTAAGCCATCATATACGGTGGATGAAAAAGTTGATGTTGAAGAAGAAATGGAACAGGTGAAACAACAAATAATGACACAACCCGCAGCTGTAAAATTTAGTTTGGTGGAAAAAATAAAAAAAATTGTGTATCCATGGAAAATAACAAAAAAGCGCCTGTTGTTCAAACAGATATTCGCGGTCGTCCAACGTTAAAGGTTCAACAACAAAAGTACGACACTCAACAAAGTACGTGCGACATGCCGAGACATAGCTCGTTTATTGCGTCTCACATTTCCGGAAGAACAAGTTCAACTGTAAAGCCCCAGAAGCCTGCCATGCAACGTAGTCGTTCAACGTCATCTAAAGTATCACGGGTACTAATGAGTTTTCTTCGATTGTCGGAGATCACCAATTAAAAATATAAACAGGTTAAAAAATTGGATTCCGTCAATCTTTCATCAGTATATTTCACGTATACGAGATGTCCGACCCAATGGGAATTGTGGTTTTCGATCAATAGCTTTAGGCTTAGGGTTTGACGAAAATAAGTGGATGTATGTGCGGACACAGCTTTTAGAAGAGTTGGACAGACATGAATTGGAGTACAGAGAAGTTTTCGATACTTTGTACCCCGGACAGTATAACGAATTACGTCACACCATCGATTGGCAAAGTGTGGAACCTGCACCAGAAGAACATTGGATGATAATGCCGTATACGGGATTAGTGGTTGCTCAAAAGTTTGGGGTTATTCTTCATTTACTAAACAATAATGGCTGTCAAACATTTTTCCCATTATGGGCTGATCCGAAAACTGTCATGCCTCATCATGTCGTGTCGATTGTTCATGTCAACAACAATCATTTCGTCCACGTTAAGTTAGAAGGAGATTATCCGATGCCAACATTAAGTAATCTTTGGATTCTTAACCGAAGCGTACGTGCTGCAGAATGGGAGATTATGTATAGGATTCGTATCTCGGAATACAACGCAATAATAGAGAATAACCGAGAACCCCCGGCTTATATAAATTTATTTTAATTTATAATTTGTAATATGCGAATTATATATTTTAATTTTAATTTTATTATTGTATTCATATTGTATATATTAAAATAAAAACTCAAAAATTAAAAAAAAAATAAATATATAAGCTATACGCCGCGTATGGTTCCATACGCGGCGTATAGCTCTTCCACGTATGGGTCATAAGTCACGTATGGGTATAAAATGTCAAACCCTATACGCCGCGTATGGTCCCATACGCCGAGTATAGGGTATAAAACGTCAAATCAACAACATACCCTATACGCCGCGTATGGACCCATACGCTCCGTATAGGGTATAAAACGTTAAATCAGCAATGTACCCTATACGCCGCGTATGGACCCATACGCGGCGTATAGGGCACAGGGGTGTTGATTTAAAATTAAGGGGTGTCTAAATAAAGCAACCCATATAAAAACAGGTGCATAGAAAAGAGAGTGTCGTAGTTATGATGGTTCCTCCTCATGCATGGTCGTCCTCGATAATTATTAAAAAAATTTTGGGTCCAAAACGAGTGTAGAAAAACATAGCTTTTATTATATAAAGTAAATCTATAACATCTAATAAAAAATATTTATTTTATCACTTTTTCTTCTCTTAACTCATGCTTTTGCCGCTTGTCTTTTTCTAAACATTCACACATCAATTTTTTCTCTAAAATGGTATTATAGTAATTTAAATATCCATGCAAATTTGTCTCTCTAATTAAAATAAATTATATTAATTGCTAAGTTGCTCTCTCTTATCTAATTTTTTAAATCAAACTATCTTTTTCTAAAATAGATTTTATGAAGGAAATTAGAAATCACATCTTCTAATTAAAATCTAAATAACAAAAACTAAAGTTTTATATAATATGAAATTTTCTAAAACACTAAACAATTTTTAAACAAAATATTTTAAATCGTTTTGTTTTAAAAAATTATAAACAAGTGAAATATTTTAAAATAATCCTATTAAAACAACCAGAATAATTACAAACCAGACTTTTATAAAAACAATATTTTTATAAAAAATATTTTTATAAAAAATTTTAAAACGAATGTTTAAAATAAAACTATTTATATACAATGAAAATTTTTTAAAAAAATCATTTTTCTTAAATAATTTATTTAAAAGTCACAAAATTTTTTATAAAACAAAAGTTTAAGAAAAATACATTATTGTCTATTAACTTAAAGTAATTATTTATACGTAACTATAATCATATTTTATCTTCAAGCATGATTTCATAATGCTTAAATTTATATTAATTATTATTTAATATTTTATTTATTCAATCCATGTATTATACGGGGACTAACCTAGTAACATATATATAAACTTCTGGGACTTGTGTGAGCAGAAATATACGAGACCATAGTTTGATCAATCAACTGCTCTTACCTCTTGTGTTCCCATCATACCTTTATCAGCCCCATCACAAATCACAAGTAAATTTGTTTGAGGTTTAAAATCAGTTTAAAAATATAGTAATAGGTAAATGATAGTGTAAAATACGAGGGTGTCTTCAGTTCAAATCTCACTTGTGATGGAAAAGGGGATTTAGATAGGGCTAGGGGGTTTTCTTACCTAAGGTGATTTTTTTCCTTTGTGGTATTAAGTTTCGTACTCGAGATAGAGATGATCAGATGGGTCAGTGGGTCGTCAGTAATCCTTTAGCCGCTCAAAAAGAATGTAAATAGTAGTGAGCTTAAATAATTATAATATTAACAAGATATAATTTTGTTAGGTTTAAAATAATTAAAATGTTAACGAGCTTGTTAATGAATTAATGAGTTTAAGTGTATAACAAAGTATATAGGGCCTTTTTCTTTTAAAAATACAAATAAAATATATTTTTTTTTAGAAATTTCAGGCTATTGAGAAGAGCAAACCCTAGATGGTCGCCCACCCCGCCCCTAAGGTCGGCCTTGTCTTCATGCATATGCGTATATATACTAAACATGTATATGTGAAATAAGAAAGAAAAACAGATAGAAGAGTGAAAATAGAAGATAAAATAATATATATTTTTATGATATTTTCATTTGATATAGATTATTAACTAGAGAATAACAATCAGATCATTATAACAAGGTGCTATATAATTTTTTTGATTAATTATAAACTTTAATACATTACTTTCAATTAATTATTTGAATGTGCCACATATATAAGGTTTAAGAAATAGTCTAAGACACAGTCTTTCATTTGTGCCATCGTTTTCTCTTCTCAATTCATAGAAATTAGAATATTATATTGCTACAAACTAAATCATCTTCTCCACAAAAATCTTCTCTTGTTCACACTTGGTACCAGTCAGATTTAATTTAACTATAAAAAAATATTTTTTTCAGAGTAGATTGTTAATTAATATGAAGAAGATATACGAAGTAAAATAAAATTGATAATACAATGGATGAAACTAATCAATACGTTTTATTAAGTTTGAACCTTACGCTATATAATTATACTTGATGATGTAGTAATTAAATACTTTTAAGTCTATAAATCAACTCGTTGTTTGTAAGATTACATGTGCTATAGTCCATAATGGTTACATGATCGCGTCCACATATATTATTATTACTTGGAATAGAAGCAAAAAAAAGGTCACTTGAGAAGAGGTCCACTTAGAAAAAACGAGTAATTGAATTGACCACGTTGATTTCCGTTTACAATGACACGCTAGATTTTCTTATAAAAGTAAAAACTTATCATTACATATATCTCAGACTTTGTAAAAGCTAAAAATAATCTCTTTTTTTTTCATGCACTAAAATCACATTATATATATATTAAAAGGCAATGTCGGTGTTGTGAGTGTAAAACACTGTAGCTCAGAGTACAGATGATTATGCCTTGGGTACACCTCTTCCTTCCCTATCTTCGACTGCAACCGTTCCCTATCAGCCTCGCCCTCACCATTTCATCATCGCACCGAACCCACCATCCACCACAACCATCTCTGTTGACTCACACCATCACCACCGACGAAAGCCATCCTCAGGCCGAGGGCGTTTCCCGAGGATAAATATCAACTGCTGGTGGTGCTGCGATGGGGACTTCTGATCCTTCGGCGCGTAGGTGTTGGTGGCAGGAGGTGGGGCATCCGATGAGGTATACGGGGAAGATGAAAAAGGCATGAAGATTGAACATTGGTGGTATCCGATTCCGGCGAGTCATGAACCTCCGATTGGGTCCGATGGAGAAGGCGGAGGTTGCAGGGGGGCGATGGTGGTGATGTAAACAAAGTATCCCTTCCGCCACGTCGTTAGCGCCGCCGTGGGCGGTGGCTTCTGGGCGCTGCCGGCCCGGCCGGATTTCGGTCAGGTATGGATTTCGGGTGGATTTCGGTCGGATTTAAACTTTTGATCCAGATTTATATATATTTGCTACAACATGTATTGATTTGCAACTTGATTACGTTGAATTCATTCCTGATGCGAATCCGATGAGTAGATCGTTCGCAGATTCCGTTCAATGAAGATTAAACCTAAGGAAATCATGTATTCAAAGGCCAATTCTGAGGTACCCACATACTAATTTTGGTTCAAACTGAAGATTTTTGTTAAAAATCACACTGAGCAAATCTGTAATCCAAACACTACAATCTGGCATTCTGGTTATTAAGACCTCAAATCCCACTAATCACATAATCAGTCAAGCTGCATTTCCTGACTTATACTAACATAATCAGTCAAGTTGCATTTCCTGTCTTTTACCCCCTTGAACACCAGCCACCAAGCTGTGTTTTACCTGATGGTTGCTCAAAAAAGACTTCATCTTACTAAACATGCAGTCAGTCATATTGACAATTTTATACGATTTTGAAATGTTATGTTACTACTACTTCTTAACATATTCACCCTGAATAAATTATTCAAAACTTCTACATCCTTCTTTTCATATAGTGGGCAATTGATTGTGCTGTGAAAAGCCGAGATGGTTGGGTTAAAGGAGAATTTGAAGCTCTAACTAATCCGGTAACTATCTGTTACAGCTACTTGGGTAAATGTCAAATCCAAATTAAAATAAAACCAAATGACAACTATGTGTAGAATATATCATAGCCAAAGCTTCGCCGTTTTGAAGTGGATACCTGGGGTGGGGTTGGGCTTTTTGACTTTGGTAATGCTAGGTTTCATTTGTTAATGTTTTGGATTCATTGGGTTCTTCAGTTTTATTATACTACATATTCAATAGAAATTTAGATGATTGATAATTCAAAGCTTATGATTCTTTAGATTAAATAATGTAAGGTGAAGTAATAAGAATTGGTTTGCACATCATAGTTATGATCATTGTTTTACTTTGTTATCTGACTCAATGTTAATGCTTTTATTTTTTGACAAGCTCTGCTCTTTATTTTTCGTTCTTGCTAATATGTTGGTTGTTTTGTGAGATATTTAGATGTGTTTTTTGGCATAGATAACATCAGAATTTAGATATTTTTAGCTTGGTTTCTGGACAGTTAGGCTTTTGATACAACATACATAATGATATAATGGTGTCCACTGGAGTCATCAAAGCTAAAGACAAGTCCGCTGGTCACTTAAAGGTATGCCCAAGTTTCTATGTTCTATATAGTTAGTTTCATATTTGTTATGTTTTTTCAGATAGGTAACGGGTCAAAATGGTTGGGTCATGCGTACATGTTTTCTTGACTCAAAACGTTTGTCAACATAGATTACTTTTTATCTATTACACATTGAATGTCATATGTGGGTAGAGTGTTTAACTCACAATTGACATGAAAAAACATTTTCTCGCTTAAAAAATTAATTATTATTGAGGTAATAATATAAGGTTTCATAAATACTGTGACTTATTAGGAAGTTTTTATCATATACAGTCAGCCAGTTGAACCTATTCAACATGCTACCTTTTATTTTATCAGTTGGAAAAAAAGCAAACCTAAATTAGAATTTAATCGAGTGAATGGGTTAAAATTCATGTTGGCTATTTTAACAACTTAAAATTTCAGTTTAAGTGTTATATACATATACATTTTATAATCAGGTTGGTGCTAAAAGATTATTGTCATGTTTGTTGTGGATGTTACTGAGAACAAGCCCGCACTTGAGTTTTCGTTGTTTCATAGGTAGCTGCAAAACAAACTGTCTTGCTTCTTTTTCCAAGGAATTATTAACCCATTTCAATAATACAAGCAAATGAACCCTTAAGTCATGAAGAATGGGTGTTATATCATTGTTAAATGAGTCTTTATCATTTTGGTACATTTAGTTTGATATGCTTTTACTATGGACTTTCAAGTAAAATGGTGGAAATTGGACAATTATAATTGTGTGTTATGTCAAATAATACAAGTCTTTGAAATTACAAACTTTTTCTTAAAAAGTTAACATTTTAGCTTTATAAATCCATGAACTTACCTCTGTACATGGTTGATTGGTTTAGTAATTATTCTCACTACCTGTATATGTCTTAGCATTTAGGAGCCATGTTTTTGTAGATTTAGGTGTTTTAATATGGATGTATTACTTTTGACTTGGACTTCTTTGTAATGCTTCACAGTTATCATTACACATTAGACTTTTAGACCTTAACAATGTGTTTAGGACTGGTATTTATAGAGTTTTTAGGCTTTCATTTGTTTGTATAAACACATCTAATGTTTCGATGGCTTCGATTTTTTACGTTTTCTTGAATTTTCGGAGCAAGCAAATCATTTAGTGTGTAAAAGCAGAAACATTGCTGATACGAGTTGGCATATACAAAAATTAGATTTCAAGAAAGGGTTTAAAAGTATGTGGTGCATACAAATAGATTTTAGACCAACTAACCATGATCTTATCCTCAAATTGAATATTATAATATGTTATACCAGAAGTGTTATATTCTATGGATATTTCCTCGATATGCCACAATTAACCGCAACCACACAAATAGATAGGATCCAGTTTAAAGTAAGAAACTCGAACCCTAATATAAATACAAGCTAGAAAGTAACTTTTATGTTTTATGTTATAATATATAATAATAACCTGCTTGGTACAAAGAGATCCACTTTATAATAACTGGTTGGAAATATCTATCCTGCTTGATAGAAAACTGATTTGTTAACCAATCGGTTCAACTCGCGTCATATGTAGATTGTGAACATAGTGAAAGTTATTGTTTCAACTACTTGGGTGATTCTTTGGTGTTTCGGGAATGTGAAGTTGTGTTGTGGAAACAAAATCAAAGGAAGGAGATGATTATGCATGACATTTATCATGTATTTTATTTATTGTATACATCAAGAAGAGAGTCGAAAGTCGTTTGGTCGTTTCAATTACATATAACCATTGTAAATTTACTTTTGTTGTTTATACACGTTGGTTTGTTTTTCATAACGAATCCCCGCCGCAACGCGCGGTGGGAGTATAACTAGTTATATGTTAAGAACTTTTTCATATTATTATTATATTCTTGTATGACCTTTAACCGGCCAACACCCAATTTTTTAAAACAATTTTTAATCTACACTTATTAATCATAAATAAATATATATAACTTATATATAGTATATATATTATCAACTTCTTTAATTAAAGAGGGTTATTATACCATCAAGATGTCCTCTCAAGGACCTAGGCCCATGAGGTTTTTTCACGGCGTAATTATTTTGCTTAGTATCTTATTAACGTCTTCGCATAATTACTAGATTAATTTACATGAGCAAAAACTGAAAACAAACTTGTTGTATTGAGGGTCACTAGGCTATAAAAATGGTAAGAAACTATTCATCAGATGGTAAACCTGATGGCACTCGGAGAAGAGAATTGGAGGGGGATAGTTTAAGGGTTGAGAGTTACTGCTTTGGAGTAATTTTCTTCATTCATATCCCAAAACTAAAAACAACATGTAATTTAAACGTGCATGGAAAGTAAGTTTTCACCCAGAAAGTAAGTTTTCACCCATTCTCCTTATTTAATGCCACTATCTCTATCATGCAAACAACTAACCTATCATGCGTAAGACTCATTCAAATTTCAAACAAAACAAACGTGCAGTAAGTTAAATGGTAACGTTGGCTGTAGCTCAATCCATAAGCCTTGTGGGCTTCCTGATATGTCTCTTGGGCCTTGTGTGGATCTCAGGAGCTTGTTGGATCAGACTAGAAGAGTGGTCCTGCTGGGCCGTATCATCCCCCTCTCCATCAGAAAATGCATTGTCCTCAATGTAATCAAGGTCTGGAAACTGAGATTTTAGTGAGTTGAAGTCTTCCCATGTAGCATCCTCAAGAGCTTGCTTCTCCCACTTGACCAAAACTTCCGGTTCCCCTTTTTCATTCAGGCGAGAATTGATGATTGATTCCGGTAAGTAAGCCAATTCTTCGCTTGGGTAAAATTCAGCCAAATTTCCTTGTGGATCTGAAACAGAGCCATAACATGGCTTGAGTAGTGAGACATGAAAAACCGGGTGGATTTTTGATCCCTGTGGCAACTCCAATTTATAAGCAACCTTCCCGATCCGATCAATAATCTTATAAGTGCCATAAAAACGTCTGGAAAGCTTGTGATTGCGTCAATTCCGAACTGAACTTTGGCGGTAGTGCTGTAAACGCAAGTAAACAAAATCACCGATTGAGAATTCTTTATCGAGGCGGTGTTTGTTTGCTTGCGTGACCATCTTGTGTTTGGCAACTGCAATGGACTCTTTTAAAGAAGTCAAAATACGTTGGTGTTCAAGCAAAGACGCGTCAATCGAACCCGTCTTCGTCGAACCGGGAACATAATCTTGAATAGAATTGGCATCGCGCCCATAAACCGCCTTGAAAGGTGACATGTTGATCGATGAATGATGACTGGTGTTATAACAGAATTCAGCCAAGTATATCAATCTCTCCCAGGACCGGGGTTCATCGTATACAAATGCACGCAGATACATTTCGAGGCAACGATTGACGACTTCAGTTTGGCCATCTGTTTGGGGATGGTAGGCACTTGAATGAAGCAGGTTGGTGCCCATCATTTTAAACAATTCCTTCCAGAACCTGCTGAGAAATAAGGGGTCTCGATCTGAAACAATTGTCTTAGGAAGGCCATGTAATCGGTAAATCTCGTGCATAAAAGTGAAGCCAAAGTAACAGCGGTGTAATTCGGAGACAAGGGGAGAAAGTGTGCATACTTGGAGAGCCGGTCAATAATGACCCAAATGGAAACTTTACCTTTGGATGGTGGAAGATTGGTAATAAAGTCCATCGAAATGTCGTGCCATGGTTGTGTTGGTGTGGGAAGTGGTTGCAGTAGACCATAAGGCTTATGGTTCGGGTTTTGGATTGTTTGGCAGACTGCACAACATTTGACAAAGTTGGAGACATCTTTTTTTAGGCCTAACCATGTGAAAGGACCGGATAGCCGCTTGACGGTTGCATTGACCCCGGCATGAGCTCCGAGAAACGACGAATAGAACTCGCGAAGTAATCTATTTCGCAGATCGGAAATAGGAGGAATAAGCAGCTTCCCATTGATAAACACTAACCCATCTCGCAAAACATGGTTGGGAAAGGAATTTGGGTCGGCTGTGACACGTGCAATCAATTCTCGGCCTGTTGGATCGTTGGTGTAATAGGTGCGGAGTTCATCCAGCCACTTAGCGGTCGGGTATGAAATTGCTAACATGGAGGGAATGTCGACGCGACTGAGTGCGTCAGCCATTGTATTCTCTCGACCCGGCTTAAACAAAATTTCAAAGTCATATCCTATGAGTTTCGTGAGCCACTTTTGCTGCTCCGGTGTTTGTATCGTTTGGGTTAGGATATGCTTTAAGCTATGATGATCTGTGTAGATTCGAAATCGGCGACCCAAGAGATATTGTCGCCATTTTTTTACCGCTTCAATGATCGCGTACAGTTCCTTTGTATACGTGGATTGCCCCTGCATGGTTTGACATAACTTTTTGCTAAAGAAGGCGATGGATTTTCCTTCCTGTGATAAGACAGCGCCAATCGCCATCCCGGATGCATCAGTGGTGACGTCAAAGGGCTTGGTAAAATTGGGAAGTGCCAAGGTAGCCAATTGCTGCATGTGGGACTTTAACTTGGCAAAGGCGGTGTCGGCTTCGGGGCTCCATTTGAACTCTTTGAGCTTTAAGATATCCGTTAACGGGGCTGCGATTTGAGCATAATTCTGGACGAACCGTCTATAATAGCCGGTTAGACCTAAGAAGGCACGAATGGTGGTAAAAGATGTCGGGGTAGGCCACTGCTGGATAGCAGCGATCTTGTCTGCCTTCGGTGCTACTCCGTTAGCCAAAATGATATGGCCCAAGAATGATAATTCGGTGACTCCAAAAACACATTTAGAGGCTTTCGCATGGAATTGATTCTGATGCAATTGTTGAAAGACATAACGGAGATGTGAGTAGTGCTCCTCCTTGTGCCACTGTAAACTAATATGTCATAAAAAAAACCAATACAAATTGACGAAGTACCGAACGGAAGAGATCGTTCATGGCCGATTGGAATGTTGAAGGGGCATTTGTGAGGCCGAAGGGCATCACAAGGAATTCATAATGACCGTCGGTTGTGCGGAAGGCGGTTTTATGAATATCATTTTGAGCGACTCTAATTTGGTGGTACCCAGAGCGCAAGTCGATTTTTGAAAATACTGTGGCTCCGTGGAGTTCATCAAGCAACTCATCAATGGTGGGAATTGGAAATCTATACTGAACAGTGACCGCGTTTAACGCACGATAATCGACAAAAACGCCATGTACCATCTTTTTTTTACTAGGAGTACCGGGGATGAAAAGGGACTTTGGCTTGGGCGGATAATACCATCATTCAACATTTCCGTGATGAGTTGGGTCATTATTCTTTTCTGAAAATGTGGGTAGCGGTATGGTTTGACATTAACGGGTTGGTTATTGTTAAGGAGAGGGATGTGGTGGTCATGGTAGCGGTTAGGTGGGAGTGAATGGGGTGGTTCAAAGATGGGTTGGAAGAGGTCTAAAAAGGCTGATAAGTGGGGATCAGAAGTGATAGGTGTTGAGGTAAGGACGGTTGGTGAGGGCTCGACTGTGAGGGTGTGAATGGATGCAACGATCTGTGTCGAAGCATGGTCGAAATAGAACTTGAAGATACCGATTTGGTACGTGGCTCGCCTTGTAGAGTGCATTGATTTCCAGCTTGTTGGAAGGAGTTTTTTGGGACAGAAAAATCAGCCGTAATAGGACTGAGTGCACCCAACCATGCGATCCCGAGAACGACGTCCGCACCCTCAACCGGTAGCACAAAAAAAGGAATAGTGAACTGAGATTTCTGTAGGTGGATGGTAACGTCGGGGCAATAACTATTACAGCGGATGAATTGACCATTGCCAACCATGATGGCGAACGGTTCGAGAGCGGTGGACTGTAGATTCAATTGTTCGGCAATCCGAGGTTGAACAATATTATGGGTACTGCCACAATTGATTAACACGGTAACCGGGGACGACTTGATGAAGCCTGTAATCCGCAAGGTCTGGATTGATGATAAACCAAAATATGCAGCTTCAGATAACGATAAAAAGTGAGGACTAGAAGGGTCGTTCGTTGGTTCAGTTTCACCGGAATCGGCTAGGACATTGTGTTCATCGTTATCTACAATCAATAGAATTGCGGGAGGGAACACTTGTGACCTGGTACGAATTTCTCGGGACATCGAAAACAAAGTCTGTGTGTTCATGATTCGAACGTGAACATGAGCTTGGATCTTAGGATTCATATTGATGATAACAAGAATCGAATGATTAGATGCTAAAATATATAAATCATGATGATGATGAACATGAAGAACGACAATTAATGCTTGATGTTATTGATATATTGTTGAAATCATCATTTAAAAGAATGATGATATAATGTTGAAATCATCATCCATGAGGATGATGATATATTGTTATTGGTGATAAACCCTAATTCACCCTAACATGTGGTGAATTAGTCACCCTTTACAAAGATGACATAGGTTGATATATATACTAGTCTAGTAATTAAAATAATTACAAAACAAACCCTAAACTAATATTTTGTTGCTATTGTTCATCAAATCTTCAATTTCAATAATGTTGGAAATCTTCAATTTCTTCAAAGGTAGAATACCCAACAATACTCCCCCTAAATTGTAGATTTCCAATGTGAATTGAAGCTTGATGTTGATTTTGTTGAATATGTAGTTCAAAGCTAAGAACTTTGTCGTTGATGCGGAAGCGAGGTCTTCAAAACTTTGGAACAACCATTTTTTTTGTTTTTGATGTTGGAGGCCCAAACAATTAAGTCCAAGTCCACCTTTTCTTTTTGATGTTGGTGGCCCAAACAATTAAGTCCAAGTCCACCTTTTCTTTTTGATTTAATGATGGAGCCCAAAAAACAAAACCAATGATGTTCATGAGCCCATTTGCAACACAAGATTGCAAACCCTTGTTTATCCAAGAAACCCTAATTAGGACAGCCACCATTCGATTTTTGGCAGCCTTCATTCGCAGCCAACTCTAATCGGCTGCATTCATTCGGTTGCAATCAAGAATGGCCGAGAAACCCTAGCTAGGGCAATCCTGATCCGCTGCTGCATTTGGTTCGGCAGCCTCCACAGTTGGTCGCAAACCTTGGTTTGCAAGCTGCCGAAGGCAGCCTCTTTTGCGGCCGCAAGAGCTGCCAAAGGCAGCCTCTTTTTGCAGCCCTTTTTCTTCGATTTCTTGTATTGTATGAATCGGATCTTGTATTGTTGAATGACTGTTGAATAGCCTTCTTCATATCTTCAATGTTTTTAGCAATCTAACCAAGAAATCTCATCAAAATCAATATGAATCCACAACTCTAGCTCTGATACCAATTGTGTGTTCATGATTCGAACGTGAACATGAGCTTGGATCTTAGGATTCATATTGATGATAACAAGAATCGAATGATTAGATGCTAAAATATATAAATCATGATGATGATGAACATGAAGAACGACAATTAATGCTTGATGTTATTGATATATTGTTAAAATCATCATTCAAAAGAATGATGATATAATGTTGAAATCATCATCCATGAGGGATGATGATATATTGTTGTTGGTGATAAACCCTAATTCACCCTAACATGTGGTGAATTAGTCACCCTTTACAAAGATGACATAGGTTAATATATATACTAGTCTAGTAATTAAAATAATTACAAAACAAACCCTAGACTAATATTTTGTTGCTATTGTTCTTCAAATCTTCAATTTCAATAATGTTGGAAATCTTCAATTTCTTCAAAGGTAGAATACCCAACAAAGTCCTTCTCTCCGACGTTGTTGAACAGCCTCCGGTGATAGTTTGGTAAAAGGCAACGGTTTGGGTGGGGAGGTGGTGGTGTTATGGATTGGTTTATCGAGTGAAGAAGATGGAAGGGCCAAGGTGGTGGAGATATTGGAAGTAGTGGCAATGGTATTGGTATGTTTAGCAGGAGATGGATATTTGGGTTTAGGTGCACAGTTTATCTTCAACCAATTGGGCCAAGGCACAAGCTTGATGGAGTGTGGTGGGTTTTAAGATGGCTAATTCAGATTGTATTTCAGTTTTAGTCCCGAGATGAAGCCATTCCGCAGGGTTTGTTGGGACAATCCGGTTACTCGGTTACTTAACTTCTCAAATTCAGTCTGGTAGGCCTTGACAGTGGTGATTTGACGCAGCTTCAATAAGATCGCCTCATGGTTTTCAAAAAAGGAGGGACCGAAATGAAGTTCTACCTCTCGTTTGAAACCATTCCACGTGCCTAACAGGTCGTTGTTGGCGAGATGTTGGTTCCACGATAAAGCATCGCCGATGAAGTAGAAGGCGGTCAGGGACACACGCTCGCCGGCTGGAATCTTGTAATAGGAGAAGTAATTTTCTGCCTGAAATATCCAACCCAGGGGGTTGGAACCGTCAAACATAGGGAGGGTGATTTTTGGTGGTTTGGGGTTGTGGTGGGAGGAGGATGGTGGTTCGGTGGGTTTGGGGATTCTGGGTTGTGGGGTGTTGACGGAGTCGTTAGTCAGGTGGTCGGAAAGTGCGGTAATGTGGGTAACCAAGTTGGCGGTGGTGGCTGTCTGGGCATCGATCTTCACATGAAGGGATTTTGTAGCCTCCACGAGTGCGGTGAGTTGGGCAGTGGTTCGATCGGCGGCAGAGGTGGTGGCGGAGATGAGTTAGTTAATTAGGTCAGCGATGGGTGGTGGGTTGTCATCACCGGTAACCTCACGGCGGGGCGGCATGGCGGCAGGAGAGCTTGAGAATGAAAGCACCAATTGATGGCACTCGGAGAAGAGAATTGGAGGGGGAGAGTTTAAGGGTTGAGAGTTACTGCTTTGGAGCAATTTTCTTCATTCATATCCCAAAACTAAAAACAACATGTAATTTAAACGTGCATGGAAAGTAGGTTTTCACCCATTCTCCTTATTTAATGCCACTATCTCTATCATGCAAACAACTAATGCAAACAACTAACCTATCATGCGTAAGACTCATTCAAATTTCAAACAAAACAAACGTGCAGTAAGTTAAATGGTAACGTGGGCTGTAGCTCAATCCATAAGCCTTGTGGGCTTCCTGATATGTCTCTTGGGCCTTGTGTGGATCTCAGGAGCTTGTTGGATCAGGCTAGAAGAGTGGTCCTGCTGGGCCGTATCAAAACCACTATTTATTATGATACTTCATCAATATATAGGATAAGATAATGTGTGAAACACGTATCTTATGAAAATAGTTTTGACATTGGATATAGGTTCAATTTACAAATGTAAAGACGATAGTGATATAATTTTATTTGAGTGAAATAGCAGGTAATTGATCTAAGTGAAAAATTTGAAAGCCTAAACACATAACTATATGTGTTTTATAACATGTAAGTATATAACTCAGCGCGGAAATATTGAACTTTTGATGTTTCACAAGACTATATAGTTGTGGATTATGTAGTTGTGTGCCATGAGTATCTTCTATAAGTTCGAATATTTTAACTTTATTTGTACTCACTTAGTTCTATTTGAAACATGTGAGATATGTACTTTCAAGTTCTAAATCCATTAATTAAATTTGTTGAAGATTAGAGACTTGACTATAGTTTATTTACATTATTTGTTAAGTAATTAACAAGCATCTAGTACCATGGATTTCGAAATCAACTTTGTACACAATCTTTTGTTTCGAAACTTATATGACGTAACTATTAGAAGTTCAAATTGGTTTGGGACATCGCTGCAAGTTGGATGTTTTTACATTAGTTTTGAGGATTATAAGCAGTAGAATTTCGAAAAATCGATCCATGTGGATAGTTATCATGTTTGATCCCTAAGTTTTTATACGTACTACGATACTAGTCTATTTTATTTTTTGTAAATAATATAATATAATTATATTATTATACTATTTGAAACAAACTATGATGTGTCGTTAACTTCTTTATTGTCTATAATAACTATTTTAAATAATTAATAAAAAAATTTAACCTCAGTTAATCGTAAATATCAACTACTAGTTGATGAACAATTAGGGTTTTTTACATGTACTCAATTACTAATGTCGGTGGGGTTCCCCACCGGCATGCCACGCGGCACAGTTATATTGGTTTGAAACATTTAAAATTTATTATGTTTTTACAGCTTTTTTGCCATGCTAATCATTTTTACTTTGCTAGACATCAAAAACGCAAGTGGTAGAGTTGGTAAGATTGTGTTAGTTTCATGCTGTGCATTGGGTTCGAATCTTACGTCCAACCTCTGTTTTTTGGGGGATTTTTTCCTTTTATCTTTTTTTTCCTTTTTCTTTACTTGTGTTTTTTATTTTGATTACCTTCCTTTTAATTTTACTTATCTATATATTCTTTTCAAATAACACTTTTTTAAGTTTTATCAGGCCATAACATGCGAGACATGATACTGTTTATCTATATTTTAGTCTTTAAAAACAAAATGTATCAACTTCATACATTTATTTGACGTACGTGACCACGTTAGCGTCAATGCACGAAATGAAGTTACCAGACACCCCCGCAACACATCTTTGTCAAAGCTGCTATGCGTGTAACGAAGTGCACAAGCACATCGCGTAGCCGCATCTAGCGGAAAAGTTTGCTTGCTTACATAATTTACCACCAAAAAGAAAAATAAAGAACCTATGTTTTTTTAATATAGAAAATGGAAAACAGAGTTGAGTGTAATATACTAAATATTGCCGAATTTGGAGGGGTCACATTTTCACAAATATCATCGGGTTCATAAATATCTTGATCGTTAGTCACGTCACATTCGTCTTCATCAACCAATAATATGTCTTCCTTAAATCAACCATCCAATCAGAGTCTTCCACGTGCAAACGCCAACATAATTACGTAACTCCATACCATGTTGAGTGTTGACACACCCAACTTGCAAATAAAAGTTAAATAATTAAATTTATATAATTTGCATAAATCGAAGATTCGATCGTTTCAGTTTTCAGTTATATCACCCCTTAAACTCCTTCATCTGCTACTTCGATCTCTGATTCAAGCAAAAAAGTCACCGGATAATTGATATTATCGCCGGATCTAAACACTCCGGCGCCGATGGAGTCACACGGCGTCGGTTTCCGGCGAGTTCTGGAGCTCACAATTTGCGTCGCTGGTATTTGGTCGGCTTATATATATCAAGGTGTTCTTCAAGAGACCGTGTAAGGAGTTAATGCTTTTCAATATCAACTTCATGTATTATAACTCATAAGTAGCATATTTCATTGTTTCATGTAGTTTATATAACAATGTCTCCACATTTTAATTATTAGTGGAATTTATCCTTGATGATTTTTTCTAAGTTCGAATTAATGATGGATGACTTTTAGTTCTTGTATTTGTAGCGTTTAACTTGCATAGGAGCATGAAATTTGACTCTTTGGTGGTCAATGTTGATGCTATTTAATAATTGATGTGTAGTATTGTTATTACAGCAAATGTTGTGGCACTATTTGCATCTATTTGAAGTTTTATGAATTGGTAGTCCGTTATTTGCTACTTAAACTGATACGGGTTCACAAAGTTTGGGTTCATTAGGGTAGAGTTATAATAGGGAATTACTTTATCTGGTTTACACCCAATAGATACCACAATCTGCTAGTTTCAGAAAGGTTAATGTTGTAGTTCGTACTTGGGTTCAAAGTTCACAAGACAGTATGGAAATTGACATTTTGTTATCATCGGTTTGGCTTTACACAGGTTCAAATGAACAAGCTTTAATTCACTTTGAAGTTGTAATGAAATGTAAATAGTTTCAGGAATGTCAATGTTGTAATAGAAACTAAGATATTGAATGCAATTAGTAATCATACATACACAAAAATACTTGTATTTCTATTAACTAATTGTAATTTCTCTTTGAAGTTGTAACCAGACCAAATTGTTACAGCATTGTGATTTATCTAGGATGGAAGAGTCAAGTTTTGAAGTTCATTAGGCCAGAATCAGTGTCTTTGAACTCGATAACTTGTTCCAAGGCCTCTTGAAACTCATTTTAAAAATGGCGAATTAAGTGAGATTTCGATGATAGTTGGGTGATCTACTAATCGATTGTGGCCTTAACTAATTTCTTATAATCTCTGATATAGAGAGTAATATTCTGATCTTGCCTACAGATTGACTGTATAGCTTGCTTTATATTGCCAATTACAAAATTTTCTTTAACATCCCTTTGACTATTTTGTTAAGCTTGTTATGGTATTTAACCTACTATTATGAGAGTTCTAATAAATGAAATCTCAGGTCTACTAAACGATTTGGCCCTGACAAGGAGAGGTTTGAACATCTGGCATTTCTAAACTTGGCACAAAGTGCTGTTTGTCTAATATGGTCATTCATGAGTAAGTGTTTCTTGCATAGATTTTTCTTGTCTCATCCTCTAGTTTTAATTTATGATTACATTTATTGACATTCGCTGTTCGATGAATAGTGTTAAAACTGTGGCCCAGTAACCACTCTGGTCGTGCTCCGTGGTGGAGTTACTGGAGTGCTGGCATTACTAATACTATTGGTCCAGCTATGGGGATTGAAGCTTTGAAATATATCAGTTATCCTGCTCAGGTATTTTACAATTTCTTAATCTAATTGTACAAAGTTTAATGTTGTAAGTTGATGCATTATGTTTTTTAAATATAACAATTGTGTGCAATTTATGTTCTCATTTGTTTACTATCATTTGCAGGTCCTGGCAAAATCTTCAAAGATGATTCCGGGTTAGTTTTGGCTTTAATTAGGATGAATAATTTCTTGTCTATATTATTTTACTTTTATATAGTGACGCTGATGTGGAAGCTATTATGTTTACTATATATATGCAGTGATGCTTATGGGGACACTAGTTTATGGTATAAGATATACTTTCCCAGAGTATATCTGCACTCTCCTTGTTGCTGGTGGGGTGTCTGCATTTGCACTTGCAAAGGCGAGTATATAATTTGACTCGAGCAAAAGTAGTCATAGGGCTTGCTTTTACGTCCTTCTGTTTAAATTTACATTGTTTTTTCCTTTTATCCAGTCTAGCTCAAAGACAATAAGCAAATTGGCTCATCCTAATGCCCCACTTGGATACAGTCTTTGTTTCCTGAATTTGGCGTTTGATGGTTTCACAAATGCAACACAAGATTCAATCTCTGCAAGGTATTTTGATCGCTAAGCTTTCCATGACCGGTGGTGTCAGCAATCTAACTCATCTGTTAAACACATTTCTATGTCGTCTAGGTACCCAAAAACAGGAGCGTGGGATATAATGCTTGGGATGAATTTATGGGGTACTATTTACAATTTCGTGTTCATGTTTGGTTGGCCACAAGCAAGCGGTTACCAAGCGGTTGAATTCTGCAAGAACCACCCTGAAGCCGCGTGGGATATACTATACTACTGTTTGTGTGGTGCAATTGGTCAAAATTTCATATTTTTTACCATTAGCAGGTTTGGTTCTTTAACTAACACCACCATCACGACAACTAGAAAGTTTGTGAGTATTGTGGTGTCATCAGTGGTTAGTGGCAATCCTTTGTCTAGCAAGCAATGGGGTAGTGTTGTTATGGTGTTTAGTGGATTGTCATACCAGATTTACCTCAAATGGCAGAAAGTGCAGAGGAAGAGGAAGGCTATGTGAGGTGTGAAGTGTATTTACACACATAATGATTATAAGTTCTAACTGTAGTTTGATATAGTAAATGTTGTAAGTGGGTTGGAATCTAGATGGTGTGGTTATAAGCAGTTATAGCTTAAAAACACAATCTTCTATTCTTCTACACACAATAATCATAATAGAAACCAAGTTCTGTGAGAGAGAGTAATGAATATAAATGAGAGTGTGTAATGAGGTTGTTTGAGGACATATTGATGCCCTCTCCCATACTATGAGAGAGGTATTTATAGACTTACCTTTTTGAACTAGGCCATTTTTGGCTTCCTGTATGCTTTATAGATAAATTATGAAAGTTTTTTTGGAAAATAGTTTTCATTTAATGGCCCACCGTAGGTTATTAGCCACTTGCAATGTAAAAAAGGAAAAGATGGTTATGTAAACTTGTGATTTTGTATTTCGCTTGAGCTTAGGTGACTGGCAACCGTTCTATTTTCTTTGTTTTTCTCATATGACACATCAGCGTCACATCAGCGTTACATCAGCTTTTCTTATTTTCTTTTAGCCTTCTCCATTTTGTTCCGCCATTCCCCATACGGGACAAGCTGTTTTTGGGTTGTGCAAACTAGTAAATCCTGGTAAAAAGTCAGTGGGTAAGAACTCCTTGGATTTAGGGGCGTGGTGTTCCCACTTGGCCTCGGCTTTTTCGGGGAATCCCCAACCATTCACTGGCATCCATACTATTTGCCCTTAGGGCGTCTCTTCTTACTAAGTTGATCCAATTCTTCTACATTACACGAACATTGTATCAAGCATACAAATCTAAACACATACATGACCAATTTACCTTATTTTTGTATATTTGTTCATACTATCAATCTAAAAACCACAAATTTATAACAAAAAGAACATAAATATATGTACAAAATTACGTTTACACTTTATAACATGATCCTTGTTTCTCGTTTATCTTTTACATTTTTTGACATTCATATCTAATCAATTTAAATAATTGCATAAGACATTTTTATAGAAGCTTATATCAGTTAACTAGCAATCTGCTTGGCCAACCCAATTTTTATCAGAACTAACCCAGACACATTTTTTACTAGAACCTACATGTGTCGCCGCTTGTTCGCTATTATAGAAGCTCTTGTGAAAGAGTCGAAGAGATGGCCATATCACAAAACAACAGAAGATATATGAGTCATGCTACCAAATAATATTAACGTTTAGAACTAGGCCAATAACTCTACTGTAAAGTAACTAATCGAGTTATTACCGTGAGATCTAAAAAACAACCTATTAAAGCTAAATATTAACTATGTGTTTTGGATGACAAAGTATATATATATAGCGAGAATATATGCATTTTATACAATAAGATGACATAAATGTCATATCGGTGCTGTTTTAAAAATTAAAATTACTTTTGTATAATGGGCATCGCATCGCATATGGACCAAGGCCCATGAACAATGATGCGTAGGTTTGTTAGGCTCATATTACCTGGGCCTTCTATCTCGATTTGCAAGCATGTGAAGTATGAAGTATGAACTATGAAGTATGAACTATTAGAATTTTGTTTGGTTTATTTTAGATAGAGTTTATTATATAGATGGGTTTTGTAGTTTGTCAAAAAAAAATATGTTCGGATACAAAATAAAACAAATAACAGGATACTTTTAATCATTCTAAAGAGTTTGAGTATTAAGCTTAAAAATTTAATTTTGTTTGTTAAAGTCATATAAATGATCAAAATATCCTTTTAAAGAATGGCTTATGTAGTTACTTTTAAATTTAAATTGAATTGCTACCGTGTAAATTAATAAATAAACTTTTGAGAAAACCTAAATCACCATAACCTATGTTCAACCGCAACCCACCACAATTACCGCCCCAGCCCCACCGACCTCCTCCCTATCACGATTGTTCACCAACAAATTGTTGGCAATCACATTTATCCTTAATAAAATCGCAAACCCCATTCCCCTTCCCATGTTAACCTTAATTAATTTGTCCACCACCACCATGAGAACACCACAATCATGGCTAGTACACCATAAGTTCCTCCACCCCTCCTTTTAAGACCGACAACGGTCATACCAGACATGTTCTGATCAAATCAAAGAATTAAAGTGCACTTATGTTACGAATATTATAAGTAAATTTACGGTTTATTGTGTCTAACCAAAATCAGTTTTAGAGAATATTGATATTAAATAAAGAATTGTGATGAGCAAAAAGTTAAGCCTGATATGCGTTTAAATGTATAATATAGTTGTTCAAAAAAATGTATAATATAAAACTTAAGTATAAAGTTACTAAAACATATTAAAACACTTGTATTTATCGCAATACTTTATGAAAAAATTAAATTGTTTTCATGTAAACGGAAACGTAACATACTTTCAATCGAAAAATAAAAAAAAATAGTTGAAACACGTTTGCTTAAATCTTAACACAATCCAAAACAAAAAAATATTCTATCGTATCACATGGGCCACTAACAAGTTTACTTAAATTTAATCATATTAAATAAATGTCTAGCACTCCGCTATTTTTAATTTATTATAACATTTTGAAAATCCATTAGAAAATTGTAAAAAGGACATTTGCCAAGGTTTCATGCCATGTTCCAATAGCATATTTATACCTTCTTCACATGATCCAAGAAAGAATATAAACTTTAATATTAATGAACTTAAAGTATTAATATTATATAATGATTAATCGCGATTCACTAGTTTGATCTTCCATTTGTATATTATCCCACACCTGGATCAAATTGGATTTCAAAAATAATTGCACAATTCCCGATTCTGAAACTAAAATGTCACATGATTATGTATGTATGTATGAAATTGTTGGTTGTAAGTTGTAACAGTTCTTACAGTTTATAAAAATAGTTTAAAAGTTTATGCATACATTTTAATTAGTTCTCATAGATTGTTTTAGAAATCATCCAGACTTGTAGTTATTCTTTTCGTTTACAACCATTGCATGTATACACACATATAAAAGCCCTTTAATATGGACAGACAACAACCCTAGTGACAAAGCTTGGATATCTTTATAAATGGGGTGGGGGGGGGGCGGTGGCGAAATTAATTTATTTTAAGGGGGGCAATTCGTTATATAAGAAAAAATTTACACTATCGGGACAAAAATTTGCACTACGTGGCTAAAAATTAGCACCATTGACGAAAAAAATAGAGGGGATGGGGGCCCTTCCCGGCCCTTAAAGAGCTTCGCCCATGAACAACCCCATGATGTATATATTATGTATAGGCTATACGAGAGATAGAGGTGTAACACCCTAAATTCTCTGGCATATGGTGACATCGCATAAGGTTTTTGTTCTCACTTGTGAGGTTTTGTTTCCCCCGTCTCCTTTATATGTGAAACATATAGTAGTTGTACATGTAGTATAGTGTTATATGACACATATATATTCAAAAACTTCAAAAAATTAATTTTATAATAAAAATATATTTTTAAATAAACATTTTTATAAAAAACATTAAATAAATTTCTATTATAACTTAAAATAAATAACTTTAATCGAATGTTTTTATAATTTTTTTATAAAACTCGTTCTTTAAAGGTTGAAGCTATACGTTAAGTATTGGGTCCCACGTAGAGCATGTATGTGTCATACGGATCGCGACTATACATGGTTTATGACATTACATATGTCATATAGACGCCACCTATACAAAAGTAGTGTGAATGACTAGTGTGACCACCAATGCTATATTGAAAATAGAAAAGCTATAAGACACGTTTAACAAGACGCCAACTTATCCATTTGGATATCTTTATATTAGAACTCTACATAAATGTGTTAAAACAAGCTTGTCATTCATAGCCGTTCGATCACGTAACTCTAGCGAGTCGTTCAATAAATAATGCCACTAATATGTAGGAGGAAGGTGAGGAAGTAACGTAGGTAGTTTTAGGAGCTTTTTTGAATGATCTTTGTAAGTGTGCTATTGGTAGTGTTAGTGGAACAGTATCTTCTTTTGTAAGCGTAAGGGTCTTGAACAAATTAAATTTTGAATGCTTCAATTAATCGAATCGAATTATCTGAATATTGAATTTCTGGACCTGGATTCAAATTTGATATAGGACTTTGAAACGAATTTTGACTTAGCTTCTTTAACTCAATTATCGAATTTTTCGAGCCTGGTTCGAATATATACCTAACATCCCGGACAAAACCGACACCAAAACCACCTCCATCATTTCCCTCCTCCACCATCTCTGACTCTCATAGCACAAGCAGGCGTTGCCACCGCAATCACAACAAATGGACAATAGAAGGGTAGACTGATCAAAGAAGACAATCAAAAGTTGAGGATACAAATTTGGAAAATGATTAAGGCTACCCATGGTGCTTTGTTATATATGACTAGTCCTTATGTTGCTGAAAAAACCGAGTTGCGCCCATCGTGGCCACTACCAGGTCCCATCTAGATTTTTTTCCTTATATTTTATTATGATACCTGTAGTTTTTTATAACACATATGTATAATGGTTTTAAATGTAATATATCTACACCACATGTATTCTTCCTATGTGTTTGTGAATCTACTTGTTTTTATGTCAAGTACATGTTAAAATATCACACGAGAAAGGATATAGAAAATAAAGTATATATAGGGAAGAGAGAAGGGAAACAACTTTATAATTTTTTTTATGTATTTATTTATTTGAAGTTAGTTAACTAGATATGTTTAAATGGAGCACTATGTAGAGCTCATAAACTGGATAACTCTCAAGTCTCAAATCAATTTGCGTGACTTATATGAAGTGATGACATCTAAATTGAGTGTCAAAGAAAATGACTATTTTATTTTTTATTTGAATAAATTGTTGTTGGTTTCTTATCCTGTATGATAAATGTTAAATGTCCTGAAAAGAAAATTTTAAATGATAAAAACATACAATTTATCAATGATTATAATAATAAAAATGAATACCATTGTCGTTTCATTAAACCATTCTATTTTATATACAAACTAGTGTTTATCATTCGCGCGCGTTGCGCGCGTGATGGCCGGTCTGAAACAATTTTTTGAAATTTGATAACTTAGGACTCAGAACCGGTGTTCGGTTGCGGCGGCTAACCATAATCGGTAGCCATGCCTAAGCGACCGAAACAACAACTCCGGTATCTCATCACAGCCCTCCAAACACATTAGTAATAAATAGAAAAGAGAACAAAGAAACCAGTGATAAACATTGGGCCAAAGCTAAGTCTCAGATGA